>JAAGEH010002528.1:14659140-14855881 GCA_011751065.1 Lasiurus cinereus | reverse complement strand
GCTACTTACCAAAAGAACTATCTTTGTCCCATTGCATTGCCTTCACCCCTTAAAGATTAGTTGCCTATATTTTTGTGTGGTCTATTTGTGGGCTCTCTATTCTGTCCCTTTGGTCTATTTGTCTATTCTTTTGCCAATACCACATAGTTTTGGTATGATAGCTTTATAGTAAGTCTTAAAATCAGGTAGTGTTAGTCTTCCAACTTTGTTCTTTAATATTATGTTGGCTATACTGTGTGTTGGCTTTTCTATATGAAATGTATAAACTTTAGAATATGTTTTCTAATAATTGTCAATTCTATTTTTAAAAATTGATATAGGTCTGTTCTTTTTGTGTGAGTTTTGACAGATTATGTCAACAAATTAGTCCATTTATCTAGATTACTAAATGTGTGGGCATGCTGTTGTTCATAGTTTTCCTTTATTATCATTTAACTAGAGGCCTGATGCATGAAATTCAGACAAGAGTAGACCTTCTTTCCCTCAGCTGCCAGCACCGGATTCCCTCTGGCATCCAGGACCCAGGCTTTCCTCACAGCCCTGGCTTCATCTGGAAGGACATCCAGAAGGATGTCTGGTCTAATCAGCATATTACACTTTTATTATTATAGATGTCCATGAATCTAGTGATGTTTCTTCTTTCATCTGACATTAATAAACTGTAATCCCTCTCTCTTTTTTCTTAGTTAACCTGAAGAATCAGCTTTTGGTTTCAGAGGTTTTCTCTATGGAGTTCCTATTTGCCATTTCATTGGTTTCTACTATCATTTTTATTTCTTTTTTTTCCCTGCTTACTTTGGACTTCATTTACTCTTCTATTTTCCTGATTAGAGTTTATATTATTTATTTTAGGTCGTTATGCTTTTTAAATATATGCATTCAATGATACACATTCCCCTCTAAGCGCTGCTTTCACCACATACCCCAAATTTTGATGTTATGTTTTCATTCTCACTTAGTTCAAATAGATTTTCATTCTTCTTGAGATTTCTTTAATTGATGCATGTATTATATAGATGTATACTTGTGGGAACCTCTTTCCACGTCCTGCGTGGTTCAGGGTTCCCAGTTCAGGGTTCGGGTTCTGAAGGAGGCCGCATGCAAACGAAATGAGAGACTAGAAAATATTAATTTGGAGATATTGGGGGGCCAGGCGGGAGCCTTCCTCTAGTGGAAAGGACTGCCACTTGCTCTGGCCTTTTTCTCCCTTTTATTAAGGCTTTGGGACACACCCCTAGCCTTTAGGCAGGAAATAACAAAACAGAAATTAATATGAAACAAACAGGTAAAGGTTGCTTCAGCCAAGAATGTTTCAACTAAACAGTGAGTGATTAGCTCTGATCTTTCAGAGCAGTTAAGGTTGACCAGCCTTCTGGTCTCCTGTTTACATCCATTTAGTAAGAACAATATTTGGTTTCCAAAATATACTCTTAATCTCTAAGTATTTTGGGATTTTCCAGTTGTCTTTTTTTTTTTTTTTACTTATTTCTAATTTATCTCCAATATTACCTGAAATCTTTTTTTTAACATATTTTATTGATTTTTTTACAGAGAGGAAGGGAGAGGGATAGTTAGAAACATTGATGAGAGACATCGATCAGCTGCCTCCTGCACGCCCCCTTCTGGGGATGTGCCTGCAACCAAGGTACATACCCTTGACCAGAATCGAACCTCAGACCTTTCAATTCACAGGCCGACGCTCTATCCACTGAGCCAAACCGGTTTCAGCAATATTATCTGTAATCTTATATTAATTTAATTCTTTTGTGGTTTGAGAACATATATTGTATGATTTTTTTTAATTGGTTTCGTTTTTGCTTTTATAGCTCAGAATATAGTCTATTTTGTTCAGGATTCTATTTTGAAAAGCACTGTTAAATAATTCTCTTCGGAACAATTTATAAACTATAGTAGGATGACAGCTCTGAAACTACATGTTTGTTTCTTAATGAAAATACCAATAAAAGTATTTTTTACACTGAATTTTCTTTAGTACCTCCACCAGCATTCGATTTCTAACAGAGCTGAGAATGGAGTCTGAAGTGCCGAAGCAAAGTTTATGTGTACTCTATTAGGGAGTTAATCCCAAAGAGCATGGGTGGGGGCAAGTGAAATGCGGAAGGGGAGATGGAAGAACCAATGTAGGGTTACCTCCTCAAGCTGATTGCTGCTCTGTAGTAAGCAGGAGAGTGGGTGCAATCAGATTAACCTGGATAACAATAATTGTCGTATAGTTGTTTGACATAGTGGAAGCTGAGAGAGCTGAATCACTTGACCTGAGGAATTTGGGCTGCATTGTGCTGTGCCAGTTGGAAATCCACACATCTTAAGCATCAATGTGATAAAGCTCTGGAACAGAGCATTACCAAGTTGTCGTTATCTAGTGTGACAGCTGAGTCCTGATTAGATGTTTGACATTCACAATAAGTATTTACTACCCTTTACTACATTTATTATTTTCCATTTTATATAGTCAAGGCACAATATTATAAATTTTAAATATTTTTTCTTTACTTATTATAAGTAATTTTTAAAAAAATACAACAGAATAATAAACTCTTAAACAGCTACACCATGTTTCAACATTGACCAACACATGATCAATATTACTTACAGAATTATGTATAAAGAGTCAGAATTAGACAACCAGTATAATAATCTTGATTGGGTTGGGGTAGGACTGGAGACCTAGCACAGGCATCAATTTAGGTAAACTCTAGGATTTGGGATATTATCAAGATGCTTATTCTGATAGCTACCATTTACTTGCTGCTTTATTTATTTAATTAATCATCACATCAATCCTAGAAGAAAAATCGGTTTTGGAGAAATGCCTTAGATTAGCATTTTAGTATATTTACTGAGTTAAGTAGACACATGAGACAAGATGACTTTTGAAAAAGATCCAGTTTATAAATCTAACCTAATAGTGACTCACAAGTAAATAAAACTCAAAATTCTTTGATTAATTAGTTTTATGCACCCCTAGCAGTACTTAATTGAAGAGAATAAAAACTTAAAATTCCAGGTAAGGCAATTTAATGTCCAGCATGCTTGGAAAAAAGTCTGTGTTTTCGATCTGACCTGTACAGGATAGTTGTTAAATAATGAAGAAGAATGATATTCACCAGTCCAGACTCCAGGATACCCCACTTTCAGTGACCATCTGCTAAAGAGACCCCTGAGAATTCCCACAGAGCAGAGAAAAGAAACTTTGCACAATTATGCCAGGCATTTTTTTCTTACTTCTATATAGTAATATACTATCCAATTATCAACCAAAAGGTCCTAGGGATTCATAAAATTTTGAATAGAACTTTTAGTCTTTCTCAAACCAACTGCTAGAATTAAATATAAAGGGAAACGAGAGCATCAGATGAAAAACTTATCCGTAAATATTTAATTCCTTGTCTTGGAACAGGACACCAAGTTTTAGTTCATGGCAACTGATCACAGAGTCAGGAACGACCTTGAGAGGTCCTGCAGTCCAAATCTCTGGGAAGGACAGTATCCATGGCAAGCAGGCAAAGAGAGGGGTCTCATCTCCCTGAAATCAGTCGGAAGGAATAGGCCTCTGCATTCTTTGGTCAAAAGACATGTATGACACCTTCCAAAAGTTTTCCTTACTCATAACTGACTTCAAATAACACAGAAAAGTCTGTGTTCCTCCCTGTCTCCCATGGCTGACCAGTGCTCCCTAGAATCCCCTACTATGTGCTTTGGGAAGAAAGAAACTTCAAAATGAAAGTTTAATTGAACACAATACTACATGTTCTGCTCATAAACATTGCAGGTCATTGACAGGTAATATGATTTCATAAGCATCATATTATTGAATTTTTTTTTCTCTTGAGGCTGTTTCATATTATATGGCATTTCACCCAGACAGAACAGGTAATTAACGATCTATGATATTAAGTTAATTTACTTGGTTAAAGTCTACTTTGCCTCTTATAGACTAGCAGAGCAGCTAAGGGGGCAATATTCCCCACCAGTTTACCAAATTCATTCTCAATTTTGTAATGAAGAGACTGATATAGGAAAAAAAATGTTCTCCACTATTAACATTTCTAACATTTTGTGATACATGGATTCATGCATAGTATACTCTCAGCTGATGTTCAAATGAATAAATGATGGTGGAAGAAACAAATGCACAAAAGATGGGCAAACAAATCTTGAAAAATTGTGCAAGTTTGGGAACTGAACAGACTTTCTTTAATAATATATATTTTTTCATTTTGTTGCTGCTTTATCCTCCACCTGATGCTTTCTTTAAAAAGAATATTTTATTGATTTTTGTACAGAGAGGAAGGAAGAGGGATAGAGAGCTAAAAACATCGATGAGAGAGAAACATCTATCAGCCACCTCCTGCACACCCCTCATGGGGGATGTGCCCGCAACCAAGGTATATGCCCTTAACCGGGTAATTGAACCTGGGACTCTTCAGTCTGCAGGCCAATGCTCTATCCACTGAGCCTAACCAGTTTCAGCCACCTGATGCTTTTTAATCCTACTGTAGGTGATTTGTCACTTTATCTTCTGAATTTTTATGAGTATCTCATCTATCTTTTTGCTGATCTTCTGCCTGCACAATTACACAAACATAAATCCAAATGCACCTCCTTTCTAATCTCCTTCTGCCCAATGCCTCAATTTTTACTCTCTGACCTTCCATTAACATCAGATCCAATATAATCTCTTCATGAGGTCCCAATGGGGGAAACATTAATAAGAAGAAATTTATTTCACTATCATTATCTTCATTGTGAAATTGAGTATGAGCTTGATGAATTGATGGGGAATGCTTAAAATAGTCTCAGAGAAGTTTATTTGGAAGTCATTCAGCATTTTCCTTGTTATTGCGAAGCAATGAGCAAAAATACAAACTAAGGGATTAATGAGCTAGAAATGAATGTGAATAATTATTTCATAAATAATGTGTAGGACAGAGAAGTATAAAAATCTGCATTAATATTTAATAATTTAGAATCTATTGTATTCAACACTGAGAAATTGGGAAATTTCTAGTGATTAGAATTTGTCTAAGTATTGCAACATTTTAACCCATTTAGAATACTGTAGGAGCTTAGGAAAGACCAATGAGAGAACATTTTTAATAAAATGAAATCTTCCTGAACAAACTCAGCATCAATTTGTAATTAAATTCTGTTAGCTCACACAATATCATGTTGTTTTTCAAATTCTACAGAGCAATTTCAAAGTTGAGTGGAGGTGTTAATTATCTTTGTTTGAATGTCATGTCATAACTTGTTAATATTCCTAAAAGACTATACATATTACTTCTCTGTAGGAATGCTTTCTGCTGAAGACATAAGAGTGGCTATATACCAGGTCTGTTTTGTATACATGTCTTCCTTGATTTATAAGATGGATGTTTTCATTGAACTAATCGATAAACCAAATTTTATAAAGCAAGTATGTTTAAATAATAGAGGAATTCCACTTCATCTGTTTAGATGTCTGTCTATCTATTTATCTTTCTATCATCTACTTACCTACCTAGGACTCTTAACATGAATGCCTCAAGAAAATATAAGCAATGGCTTTTAAATACATATTTTAGTAATTTATTTTATATGTTGAATTTTCTTAAGCAATAAACATCTTGAAACTCTTTTGTTTGTAGATGAAAAGACTTATCAATAATCCCTCTCTAGTCTTTAAGGGATAACGGTAGAGGCCTTTAAAGGCAGCAGTCTTGTTAGCAAGCTGCTGATAAAACTGAGAATTTCTAACCTACATAGATTCTTCTCCAAACACTAAAAAGGCAACCAAAAAAATTGACAGGTGGCCTGGAGCCATTCAATTGAAGCAATTGCTGTATTTTCCAGCATATAAAACGATTTTTTAATCCAGGAAAATCTTCTCAAAAGTCGGGGGTCATCTTACACTCTGGGTATTGTCTTATAGGGCGAGTATATCCCAAACTCTATATTTTAACTGGAAAAATTGGGGGTCGTCTTATATGCCCAACTTCTGGTTGTCTTATACGCTGGAAAATATGTTACTACAAATCAACTAAACCAACTCCAAAATGAAAAGTAAGTGGAACATGGTTAGATTTTATTGCAGGACAAAATCTGAAGTAAGTTGCTAGAAGAGAAAACAGTGTGAATATATGACTTTCGTTTGCTAAAATGAAGGGAAATCCATATAGCATTAAAAAAAAATCCATTAGAATTCCTGGAAAAGGGAATACATAGAATATGCTCAGCGTGCCATACAATATTAATTTTCTGAGACAACTATTCTGTACCTTGTTTATGTCAAATTCAAGGCAATCTGTGAAGCCAAGTACAGTGGGAAGAAAACTCCTCTGAGGAAAGGCCAGGGTCACACTTGGCAGATGGATGCTTTATTTTCCCCGCAGCATTCAGGCCTGCAGCTCCCATCTGATGAAGCGGTGAGGCTGTCATCAGAGGGACCTGAGAGCTGACCTCTTCTCTTTAAAGAGACCCAGGACATGAGAGCAGGGAGAGATGATTTCCCACATGCCATCACCTCTGTGAACTGGTTCCCTAATGATGGATGTATTTAAAACAATTCTGCAAAGGATATCCAAGGGCAAGGCCCCTGAGCAACTTTAGTCAGCTCTGGCTCAGGCAGTTTTGAGAAGACGCAATCCTCCTTTGCACTGGGAAGCCAGCTGGCCACGCTGTCTGAATGCTGACTTCCCCACATTTGGGTCTGTGTCTCTGTCAAAAGCATTCTTGTGACACTATGGATGTTTCTCTGGGACTTGGACATAACCATATGCCTGGCTTTTCTTCTTTTACATTGTTAATGCCTTTATAAATTTATCTTGAGAAACTGAAAATGCAGAGAACAATGCCAAAAATCAAAACATATTATTTATTTTATTCCAAATTAGCAACTGTTAATATTTAGTCACATTTGCTCTTGGTCCTCTTTTGTTTCTCAGACATATGTTATTAAAAATAAAAAGCCCCTTTTGACTCTACCTCTGGTTTTACTGCCCTCAACTCTGGGCACTGATTTTTAATTTTAGTTTATATAAGCTGTATCCCTGGAAATTTGTATTACTTTGTATTTAAATCATTCATAACTTCATACACCAGTCTGCCTTCCATAGTATTTAGTAAATCTTCATTTTAAGATATCTACAGTACCACCTTCTAATAGCTGAGCATTGCCCCAGAACTTGAAGTAATCCTGCCTAAAGAAGACTCTATACAATGATTTTTAACCAAAATTTAACTGCCCATTAGAAATTAGTTTCTTGTTGAAAAGAAAACCTGTTTGTAATAATTATATTACTAATAACATTAATCATAGTAACCATTTATTGAGTATATATTCCTTTTTAGATCTGTTATAAATATTTTGCATCCATTATTCTATCATCTATTATACCATGAAATGCTTATCGAATTTTGGGATCATTCCATTATCCTGCCAGTTTTACCATTGAAAAATAAAACTTTTACCAAATTGAAATATTCTTTTAGAATGCAAAACAATTATTTTATAACTAGAGGCTCAGTGCACAAAATCTGTGCACAGTTGATGGGGAGTACCTCAGCCAAGCCTGCACCCTCTTGCAATCTGGCACTGCTGGCTCCTAACCACTTACCTGCCTGCCTGATTGCCCCTAACCACTTGGCTGTCTGCCTGATTGCCCCTAACTGCTCACCTGGCTGCCTGATCACCGCTAACCACTTTGCTGCCTGCATGATCCCCCTAACTGCCTCTGCCTTGTCCCTTGCCACCACAGCTTAATATGGAAGGAAATCTGGAATGACACTTGTAAGGTCGTTTGGCTGTTTGGTCTAATTAGTATGTTACACTTTTATTATTATAGATATCTATTTTCCAAAGGGTTCATTTTTTTTTCTTTGTAAAATATAGTTTTTGATTACTTATGTGTGTGAAATGTGTACCTTAATTCTAGTCCTCCCAGCACTGCAAGGTAAGTAGTTATTAAATCTATTTCTAGAAGAAGGAAATAAAAACTCAAAGAGGTAAATACAATTTGCTCAGTCACACAAGTAATAATAGGGAGAGGTAGGATATAAACTTTGGTGTATTTTTCCCTAATCCCATTTGTTCTCTTGACTTTATTGTACTATAAGAACCTCATGCTGTAATTTCTAAACAGAAGACTGATGTAGCATGAGAAAATTTTTGACTTATTTGCCTTTCCTCTGGTACCATTTCAAACACCATAAACAGATCCTATTAATTTTAATACATACTTTTGTGTGCATGAGGGTTTTCTACTCCAGATTTCTTTTCAAACTTATTTAACAAGAGGAGAAAATATTCCCCCAGCACAGGTCAGCTGGTAGTCTTGTAATATGTTAGTGATCCCAAACAGATGTCCTGAAAGTTCATTGCTGGAGAAAAACACTTAGATTAACATTTTTTCCTCAGGATTAAAATAGGAATGACAAATGTACTTGGCCATTTAGCCTTAAACTGAGAAAAATCTTTAAAAAGTTAAGATCTCATAAAAGAACAAATCTAAAGTTATTTTTGAGATTTTAAAGTACACATATTGTGCATTCCTTATATTTCCTTTTCTCACCTACAACATACAAAAAGTCATGGAAAAAGTGTTGGGGTAATAGAATTTAAGCATGCAGGTCAATTTCATGCTCTCAGGTATTAGGATGTGTTGAGCCCAGATAGTGATAAAACCTGCCTATCTGGGCCCCGTTCATTCTAATATCTGGCTTTTCCAGACCATTTGAGACAAAAATTAAATGTCATTGACTTATAAAAGCTGAGTCCAGAGGACTTGAAGTATAGTTTATTCTCTTCTTTAAGATCAGAAGAATATTACCTATAGCTGATGAAGACCATAATGTATCTCGTTTGATATTATATGGAATTTCTTTTCAGCTGACGAAAAAAGTCATGCTTTTTTTAAAATTAGAACAGCTATTATGAAAGGTTTAAAGTAATTTAAAATGTGCTTTGCTAATTTGCAAATTAGATGGGGAAAACTTTACTAAGCTCCTCGGAAAAAGTACAAAGATTCAGTGTGTGTGCGGTGCCTAGAAGAGAGATTTCAGGGGAGAGAGTGGGGAGAGAGTCAGGGTGCAGAGGATGCCAGTATTCAATTACATTGGATTACATAAAGGACAAATACATTGCTGAAGAGTGGGAGGATGAAGTCTCTGTCATGTAAATCACTAAGTATCAGCCCTCTCTTCCTTCTTGCAGAGGTACTATCTTTGTGTGTTTTTGTTTTGTTTTGTTAATCCTCACCAGAAGATATTTTTTCCATTGATTTGATTTTTAGAAATGTGGAAGGGAGATTGAGAGACAGAGAGAAACATCAATGTGAAAGAGACATGTCAATGCCTTGGCTCCCTCATGTGCCTTGTTCAGGGCGAGGATTGAGCCTGCAGGCCATTGCTCTAACTACTGCAGGACACCAAGTTTAAAAGCCCAGCGAATGAAACAACTGGAACGCCTGATCACTATGATATGCACTGAGGTGGCCAACCGGCCTGATCAGGGCCCTAATCAGCCCCTCAATTGCCTGTCCTCCTAGCTGGCCCCATCCCCAATTGCCCCCCAACAGGCCTGATCAGGGCACCAATTGGCCCCCCAATTGCCCCTTCCCCCATCCCAGCTGATCTGGCCCCCATCAGGGCGGGCCAACCAGACCTCACCTGTGCATGAATTTGTGCACCGGGCCTCTAGCCCTATATAATAAAAGAGTAATATGCAAATTGACCATACCTCCGCTACACCCACCAGCCTTGCCTACCAGCCAATCAGAGCAAGTATGCAAATTAACCCAACCAAGATGGCTACAGCCACAGAGAGAGCAGGAGGGAGGCTTGGGTTGCCCCTAGCAATGGAGGAAGCCAAGCTTTCTGCAAACTCTGGCTGGTGCTTAAGGCAACAAAGTTTCAAAGGCTGTGCGAGCAGAAGGCTTGGATCTGTTCCAGGCTACAAAGTTTCAATTGTAGAAGATAAATAAATCTCAGATACCAGGGCCTCCACCTGGGTCGCCAGGGGGTGTGGCCAGCCTGCAAACCACCACAGGTCCCTCGCCCAGGCTACCCCATGCCCCAAGGGAACACACACCCTGATCCAGGACACCCTTCAGGGCAAACCAGCTGGACCCCAGCTGTGCACCAGGCCTCTATCCTATCTAATAAAGAGTAATATGCAGATTGACCATCACTCCAACACACAAGATGGCTGTCCCCATGTGGTCAAAAGATTATGCCCCCATGTGGACACAAGATGAATACCACAAGATGGCCAGCAGGGGAGGGCAGTTAGCAAGGACCAGGCCTGCAAGGGAGGGCAGTTGTGGGGGATCAGGCCAGCAGGGGAGGGCAGTTGGGGATGATCTAGCCTGCAGGGGAGGGCAATTAGGGGAGACCAGGCTGGCAGAAGAGGGAAGTTGGGGGTGACCAGGCCTGCAGGGAAGGGCAGTTTTGGGGGACCCAGACCTGCAGGGGAAGGCATTTAGGGGTGACCAGGCCATAGGGCAGGGCAGTTAAAGGTGACTGGGCCACAGGAGAGGGCAGTTAAGGGCAAACAGGCTGGTTGGGGAGCAGATAGACATCAATCAGGCTGGCAGGGGAGTGGTTAGGGGATGATCAGGCTGGCAGGCAAAAGCAGTTAGGGTAATGAGGAAGGCAGACAGGCGAGCAGTTCGGATCCAGCAGTCCTAAATTGTGAGAGGGATGTCCCACTGCCCGTTTAGGCCTGATCCTACCTGGATCAGGCCTAAACGGGCAGTGGGACATCCCTCAAGTGTGCCAGATTGGAGAGGGAGCAGGCTGGCTGAAGGACATTGCCCCCCTCCCTGCCCCATGCACAAATTTCATGCACCGGGCCTTTAGTCATAAATAATAGCTTAAACACTACTTAGTAAATATTACTTTTTACATGTATATTGATTTAATAAGTAGAAAATGATGGTTATGACTGATAAATAAATAAATGCAATGAAAGTTTTAACTCCTTTTAAAAAGCCCATTCACTTAAAAATGTTAACAGCATTCTATTTAAACATCTCCTGCAAATATCATAAAATATATAAATAATCTTACTCCAATATCACTCCCTGAGAAGCCATCATTCAATTTTATTGCAATAAGTCATTACAAAATCAGAAACTTCATTTTAAAAGTTTTATGCATTTGTGAAATATTCTCAGAAATATTATTTTTATAGTCTTGTAAATATTACTCTGAAAGATTTGTGGTAAAACTGCTTTAAATAAAGACTGTGCCAATATTTCATGTAGAAATCATTTGTATAGTGATATGTGTATTAAAAATATACCTGTGTAATCTCAGAGGGAAGGTGGGGATGGGCAGGTGCGTGGGAAGAGACCAACCAAAGAACTTGTATGCATATATTAATAACCCATGGACACAGACCATAGAGTGGTGAAGGCCTGAGACAAGGGCAGGCGTGGGCTAGAAGGGGGAGGAAATGAGCCATATGTAATTCAACAATAAAGATTTAAAAAAACTTAAAAATATAAAAATTAAAGAAGGAAAAAGAAAATATAAGAACTAAAATAAATAAATATAGATAGATATTTATTTTGTGAACTACACAATCCTAAACTTAAATAATTCAATTAAATCTACATATTTTGAAGAATATAAGGTCTTTAAAAACATAGCACAGCATTACTGCAACAAAAGCTATGTGTAAAATGACCTGGTCTAGGACATGTACCTGTTTTTTTTATCTGAGATCTGATCTTTTCTCATTTTTCTAGGTCAAAAGACTATGGCAGAGGAGAACTATGAAATCAAAGGTGTTAAGCTTAGATGACCTCACAATAATCTAGCTCAATTCTTTGGCTTTAAACATTAGAAAAACAGAGATGAAGACTAGTTAGTGAGAGAGCAGGGATAAAACTTAGGTCTTTCTAATTAGTAACCCAAGCTCTTCCTATTACAACATTCAGATTGAATAAATGTCTTCAAGTCTCAAAGCATTTTGCTTTGCAATATAATGTCATTTATCTCTTGGCCTTAAAAGAACGCTAAGACAGACTCTTTGGCTTGTTCGTCTGTGTGTATGTGTGTGTGCGCATGTGTGCACACATGCCTCAGGTGGAAGGGAAGAACTGAGTGGAAAAACACACAAATATTTTATCTTCTTATGTATGTCTACATTATCCCACCTTCCTGGGCTCACACTTTTAATGGAGAAAAGAGAAAGCATTGTCTTTCATGCAGACTTTCCAAATCATATTTGAAAGACATATCAAAGACAAAGTGATGAAGGTTTTCTAAGAATCCCTTCTCAAAAACAAACATTTTATCTTTGAAAATAAATATAATACCTTTAAAGCAAACGAATGTTAAACACATGATAGGTGTCTATTTGAATTTAATTTTTTCCCTCTTCCTGAAACACCAGTCTTAGTGTTCCCTATTTTTTTCTGCATTTCCTGACATCCCATACTGTGTTTTTCTACAGCTTGTAACTAGTCTTACAAGAATCACCAGTGACCTCCATATTGCTTAATTCAGTCTTCTCATTGGGTCTGAATTTTTCTTAACGTGTCATCAGAGTTAGTCAACTAGTTCTTTTTATATACTTTTTTCTTTTCATTTCCATGAAATGCCATCCTCTTGTTTTTTCTTCCATCTCTCTCCTTGGCCATTCCAGCTTAAGTTCATGTGTTCTGTTCCCATCTTTATTTAATCTCTATATGTTGGAGTGATCTAGGTCTGAAAAACAGGCTTTCTTCTCCTTGTTACCTATTTTTATCTTTTGACAATTCTACCCAATGACATGCCTTCAAATACTATCTAATGCTAAGAACTCTCAAATTTATTTCAGTTGCCTTAACCTTTCTAATATATTTATTTATGATAAAAGACACAATCACATACCATGTCTGTTTGGGTGTAGCAGGCATTCATAAATAATGCACCTAAGTTAAAACTATTGATTTTCTCCACAAATCTGTTCTCCAATATTTCCCCTTCTTATAAGTGAGTGTGAGCATTCCCTTATCTTTCAAGTGAAGTGTAGTAGCCATCCTTTTTTTTCTCTTTCCTTATCCAACCACATCTACTCCAACAGAAATTTCTGTAGATGTCCCTTTGAAAACTGACTGAAGTAGCTCCAGAGACTTGAATAGTTCCTGGCACAGAGTGGGTGTTCAACAAATACTTGTTAAACATGTTGAACTTGAATATTTTCTTGTTTTACACATATCATGAGATTTAAAACTACAGTGTTATGAAAGTCAATAATTTCCATAAAACGTAATTCTTAAATTACATAAATTTATTATTTTAAAATTTATAAAAAAGGAAATAAAGAAAGAAATGGATGGCTAGTTAGGTCTAGATGTTTTTTAAACTAAAGAAAGGTCAATGTACAGTGTGGTTACATCATAAGTCTAACATTTTGGAAGCATTGTAAAAGGTCAGACAAATTTATGTCATTGTTTATAATGAAATATATGACAAAACTGTTATGTCAAAATTTCCTTTGGACAGACACAATCAATATATTACACAGTGACAGAAATGTTCCCTAGGTTGCAAATGGATAAAATTTAAGGTAGCTTTTAATTTACTTTTATATAGACGATAAATAACAAGAGCCAAGAAAATAGCTAAAATAATTTATAACTTGTTCTTAAAAGAGAGACAAAAATACGAAGAGAAATACCATTACTATCTCTCCCTGATTTCATTTTTATGAAATAATTTTTACTATAAACGTTTTATCATAAATGTCTTACAAGTAATTTTTTTGGTTTGTATTCTCTTTTATAAGGCAACTCTATTCTACTTCTTGGGAGATGCCCCAGTAGTACTTAACTAGTCACATGACTTTATTTCTATGACATTTATATTTTTAAAAATCAAAAAATAGGCTGCCAACTTGACTGCAGATATTTTCTAGTTTCCTTATGCACCTTATTTTTAATATTAAAGTTGTAGTCTGCCTTAAATGGTATGGTAAAAAATGTAAACCTTAAACTATTCTAGGGGAGTTTGCATTCCTTAAAAATGGGGGAGGGGGAGCTACTTTAAGGATGAGGACTCAAACTACAGTAAGATGTACATAACTGGACCCAACATTGTTTTGGGGGTCAAATTTCTTTCTCTAAGTATCCTTCCTTCTGGACTAAATCAATATTTCTCTCTCTCTCTCTCTCTCTCTCTCTCTCTCTCTCTCTCTCACTCTCTCTCTCTCTTTTTCTCTGTTCCTCCCTCCACCTGTGTTTCTCTCACACTGTAGTTTTCAAATTTGCTGATATCAGTGAAATCAGTGAAATAGCTAAATTATAATGATGGTAATGTTTATTAGTTTTTTTAGTTACAGAATTTGATGCTAAACAATGATCAGAAAAAGTTCTAATGTGTGTGGTTCTCATCTCAGCACTAGTTATAATAACATAAACAATTGAAAAGCACCAAAATGTAAGACTTGTCAAATCATATGGAAATTCACACTTGGAGATGCAGAAGAGTTTAGTGACTAAATGTGCAAAATTGGGCATTAGACCAGGTTCAAATATTAAGTAAATCTAATAAAGGTATCATCAATGTAGTTTACAAAAAAGGTGGGTTTTAGAATCACCCATGTGGCTTTTTAAAGGTACAGATTCTAGAAACAACTCCACAGATTCTAATTCAGTAAGTTTGGGCTGGGGCTGAGACTGGGCTGTGTATGTTTAACACACACATGGTTTACATACACATCTAAGCTTGCAGATAAGTTTGCCTCTAAAAGTCTGTTTTCTCATCTATAAAATGACATATAATATTCATTTTACAGTGTTAGAGAATTAAGATAATATATACAAACTAAAGGCCCAGTGTACAAATTCATGCACCAGTGGGGTCCCTCAGACTGGCCTGTAGGATTGGGCTGAAACCAGCTCTCCAACATCAGCTGATGTGTCCCAGATTGTGAGAGGGTTCGGGTCAGGCCGAGGGACCCCACCAGTTCACAATCGGGGGCCAGGGAGGGACCATGGGAGAGCTCCAGGGTGTGTCTGGCCCATCTAGCTCAGTCCCAATTGGCCAGACCCCAGCAGCAAGCTAACCTACTGGTCAGAGGATCTGCCCCCTGGTGGTCAGTCCACATATAGTGACTGGTCCACTGGCCAACTGCCCCCTCATGGTCTGTGCACATCATAGTGAGTGGTTGAGTGGCCTTAGCATATCATTGGCATTTTATTGGCTTTGATTGGTTGAACAGTTGACCAGATGACCAGGCACTTAGCATATTAGGCTTTTATTATATAGGATTTGTTCTGCACACCTTAAGTATGAAATATATTTATATTTGTTATCAATAACTACTATTATTACTACTATTATCCCTTGTACTACTGCAAATACTACTTGGTACACTGCTGCTATTACTATTAATCAATTATTAATACAATTCAGGCATTGTGTTAAACTTGTGCTTTAGAGAAATACTAAATGTCTAAAAAATGTTCACAATATATTTAGTGAAAAAAACTACTAAAGTTTTCTGTAACTCTCCAAGCTGAAAAAAATAAAAGTAGAATTATACAAGTACTTACAAAAAAACCCTGTAAGAATTGCATGGAAAATTTAGCCTAGCTTCACCCTTTATGGAGAGATAAGTATGAGTTTCTTTTTCTTCTTTGGATGTTCCTATATTCCAAAATTTTCTGTCCTTGCCAAACTAGATTTAGGATCCAATCCTGCACATATTCCATATTCATTCTATGAGAGAGACTTCATGCCATGCAGTGAGGAAGAGCCAGCCTCTGGCCTCAACAAGGCCACTATGAGGAGAATAGAGGGTGAATGACCTTGCTGCAATTCATCCATCCTCAAATACAGAAAATCATAAGCCTTATTTCATGTCTGTGTCACGAGGTATTATATTCCCTCTTCTTTCAGAAAATAGTCTGAGATGCATTTGAAGCCACGGGGACTTTCCTTGTAGACTATCACACGCTCTGCTTCGTACAGCCACTTCCTGAGGCTCTTTCCCCCCGGGCTCCCGCCTCACTTCTTCAGTTGACTTTCCTGCTCTTTCTGGCAATACCTCCTGGTAGCAGGCCTCTGCCTTGCCCGTGCTCAGCAGCGAGCTCTCTGCAAATGCTCCTCAATTATCCAACTGTCTCATGACCCTGGTTAGAGTCTCATTCCTCCTTTTATATCTCAGCCTACTTGCCTTTTCTGAACCCAGCCTGTCAGCATTATGGATAATCAGGCACTCTTTGCTTCTTGCAGCCCTGTTTTCATTTCTTTGCTCTCTTCATTCAGTTTCAAAGAAGATGCTATGTCTAGGCCTATGGGTCACACTTTATCTCTGTCGCAAGGAATGGAGCGAATAAAACATGTTTTCATGCAGAATATCCCAATTTCAGTTTGTACACAAGAACCACAATTGCAACGAAAATAAATTAAGTAGACTGAGTTTAGTCTACTCAAGGATCATATACAAAAACCCAAAATGATGTTTCACGTAGAGTATCTTTATTTAAGAGGATGTATCTATGGATTATACCATCTCATAAAACTGATCTATATGAAACCTAAAGTAGATTGACTGGGTAGTTACCATTTACAATAAAAGGTGGAATATCAAATGGTTTTGCAGACATGAAAGAAAACCTGATATCATAAAACCAGGCAATATCCCTAAATTGATAGATTGCCTAATCATGGTAGAGGCAAAAATGTGTGCAACTAAACGCTGAAATGTAGCTATAAAACAGAGGTATTTCTTTCTTTGGGTAATAAAACAACCAGTATTAAATTATAAAGGAAATATTTTGAATATAAGCTACCACATGAAGTGATAAAGTACATTCCCAAAGACTTTTTAGGATTTATCATTAGCTGTAAGGATACCAGGAGCTCCTTTACCCCTCTACTTTTTTTTTTTAGCACCTTTTCTCTTATTACGAAGTTCAGTCTAAACTTTTTGGTCTGAAGATCATTCATTTAAGTATTAATAGAGAAGATAATAAAACATGAAAGTTGAGAGGCTTCTCATTTTGTCATCTATAATATGCCATCATCTGTGCTCCGCAATGGCTATGTCCCTTTTTTATATGTCCCCAAACATAAGGAAAAACATACAAATTTCTTGCCATTACCTTTTTTTTCTTTTCACAAACCTCAGGTTATTCTGGGATTTCTATGTCTAGAAACTATTCAGAGACATCTGTGACTCTCCTATATTCATCCTACATTCTGTGCCTTTTTCTCCAACTTTTTCTACTTACCCTGGTTAAATCTGGGTCTACTCGAGCTGCCCTTCTGATGATTGTTGAAATATCACATCCACTCTTTTTTTTCTCATTGGTACCATTTGCCACCATCTAATCACATTTATGTTTTAGAGATCTTTTGAGCTCTTCTATTTTCAAATTCTAGACTGAAATCATGCTTACTTTTGACTGGAACATTTTGGAAAGAATTCTTCTTAAAGTGCATAGACAAATTTAATTAATGTATTTTTTTTCTCTACCACCTACCATGTGTCTTGAAACAATATGGCCAACATTTTTTTTATCATTCTTTTTGGTTAATGTTTTACATGGTGCTTTAATTCAATAATAATATGACCCAACAGAAATAAGGTTATATCTGTATTTTAAAGGTAAACCATTAAAATAAAACATAAAAGTGAGCAAGCAGCTCCCATGCTCCTCCCATCAAAAAAAATTTATATATATATATATTATTGATTTTTCACAGAGAGGAATGGAGAAGGATAGAAAGTCAGAAACATCGATGAGAGAGAGACATTGATCAGCCGCCTCCTGCACACCCCACACTGGAGATGTGCCCGCAAGCAAGGCACATGCCCCCGACCGGAATCGAACCCGGGACCTTTCAGTCCACAGGCCAACGCTCTATCCACTGAGCCAAACCAGTCTCGGCAAAAAAATAAAAATAAAAAATATATATATGTATGATATTACTATTGTCTCTGTACAAAAATTGTATATTTTATTGTATACTGGGGGTTTATATATTTCTTTTTTCTATTACTTCTTAATCATTTACTTTTTATACAAAAAGGAAAAAGAAAGTATAAAATATAGTTACTATGTGTAAGTTTATTTCCATTCCAATCTAAGAAATTTAACATTGAGAAGAATAAATTTAATAAAAAATACATTTACAATGATTGATGTGCTATAAAATGGTTAAGTTATAGTCCAATTCACCCCTGTTATCAAGACAAATGATAGGAATCACTTATTCACATTCTGTGACTCACTAAATTTTTTTAAAGGTCTAATGCAATTTATTAGAATTGAAAATTACTAAACCAGAAGTGTCATTAAACAATGGCATTATCCTTAATTATCTATATGCCTAACTATAGTGAGGTCAAGTTATATTCAATTCAACATTAATAAAAACCGGTTGCCTTACATCAATGTAAGTACCTTGTTATGCCAATTTTTATTTTATGTATGACTGAGTTAAAGCTTAGAGAAATTTAACTCTAGATATGGAATTTAGTTAAATATCATATAGTTCTTTATGCAAACTGTACTCCAAAAATATCCTGGAAATACAAAGGAACTAACATACCTGTCGGTGCGGAACTTTCTATCAGGGATGGACTCAAAGCCTGAGGAAATTAGACTCCAGTGTAACTATTTCCAGCACAGTCAGAAGCCATCATATCAGCAGGGTAATTTTGTGGGGGAAAGGGCCAAACTTTTGGTGGTAGAACAACATTGTGCTGATTTCCTAGAGAAGTATATATGTTAGTTCTTGCTAGGCAGTCAGCATTATACTCAGTATTTGAGGGCAGGGACAGTTGAAGGAGTAAGAGCCAAATCAGGAAGAGTCTAATTTGTTCCCGTTGGATTTGGTATTGGCTTATTGGTTATTCAGAACCAGATTCAGAGCAAAGATTTCTTTGTTTAATTTACAGCATGTGAAATAGAACTCTGCTATCTTATTTTGTTTTAATAAATCAAACTTTTTTTTAAAAAATAAAAGAAACAAAGGCAAACAAATTCTTTCCAAATAATACATTATAAATTATACCACTTTTAAGATGAACAATTAGAACAATCAATGCCCTGTAGTCAGAGAGCACCAAGATCACCTGTAGTCACAGAAAGTTACTTCTTTTATTTATTGGTATAAGAGTAAAATCACATCATGGAAAAAAGATGGAGTATCTCAATAAGATTGTATTAGAAAGGACTTATAGAGCATGGGCGTGGGGTAGGTGATTTTGAGAAGGGTCCAAGTAAATAGGTCTTACTTTGCACTGGGTTGGATGTTAACAAAATATTGGAGTCATTCTATGATTAGATATCAATAATTCTTATTTGGAAAGTGAGAAGACAAAGTAAGGCTAAAGCTATAATTGATCAAATAATGCAAATCATTCATAATCAGTCTGAGAGGGAGATAGTTGGTCAGTCAGAGAAGGGGACAGTTGGTTATTTTTTCAGTTTGGATAATGGTCTTTTTAGTTTTGCTCTATCAAAGTCACTGGAATGACCTTGTCTGATTGTATCCTCTGAAATTTTCACATCTCCAGGTGACACCAAGGCCTATCTGGTAATGCAGCTCCCTGATGTTGGGGGCTGCTTTCCCATATCTTTAAATATATTAGAGACTTAAAAATAATTCAAATAAATAATAAAATAAAACTCTAATAAATCAGTCCATTTACTAATAAGCACCACTGTGCCAAATATCTATAATAATAAAAGTGAAATATGCTAATTAGACCAGATGTCCTTCTGGATGAAGCCAGGGCTGTGAGAGAAGCCCAAGTGTTGGGTGCCTGCTGGTGGCCTCAGGGAAGCTGGTGCCAGCAGCCAGGGGAAGGAAGGCCTACTCTTGCATGAATTTCATGCATCAGGCCTCTAGTAACAATATATGTTGGGTCAAAAGGGAAAAAGAAAGGAGGAGGATGAGGAAGAAGCAAAGTAGGATAAGAAAAAGAACAAAGGAGGGTTTTTTAAAGAAGTATAAAAGAGCTACTTCTGAGATGACTCCCAATGCTCACTGACTTGATATTCACTTTCTTATGCTATCCCCTCCCTGTGAGTGTAGGCTGGACCTCGTGACTTCCTTTCAATAACTGTGACTTCTCTCTCTCTTTCTCTCTCTCTTGCATTCTACTTGTATGCTTGCTATGATGAAGAAAGCTTCAGTATGGAGAGTCTCAGATGGCAAGGAACTGAGGGAGATGTTCTATTGACAGCCATCATGGATTGAAGCCTTTAGTTCATCAGCCCAGGAAGAACTGAACCCTGCTAACAACCATGTGAGTGAGCTTGGAAAGACATCATCTCCTAGTCAAGCCTTGAGACCACTACAGCTGCTGGCTGATACCTTGATTTCAAGATAGAGACCCAGTTAATTTGCACCTGGATTCCTGGGCCAAAGAAATTGCAATAAGAAATGTTGGTTGGTCCAGTCAGATATGGCTCCATGGGTGAGCGTCTACTCAAGAACCAAGAGGTCACTGGTTTAGTTCATGGTCAAGGGCATATGCCTAGGTTTTGGGCTCAATTCCCAGTAGGCAGCATACAGGAGGCAGCCAATCAATGATTTTCTCTCATCATTGATGTTTCTGTCTCTTTCTTCCTCTCCCTTCCTCTCTGAAATCAATAAAAATTATATTTTAAAATAGAAATGTTGGTTGTTTAAGCCAGTGGTCGGCAAACTCATTAGTCAACAGAGCCAAGTATCAACAGTACAATGATTGAAATTTCTTTTGAGAGCCAATTTTTTTTTTAACTTAAACTTATTCTAATACCACTTCTTCAAAATAGACTCGCCCAGGCTGTGGTCTTTTGTGGAAGAGCCACACTCAAGGGGCCAAAGAGCCAGCCGCATGTGGCTCACGAGCTGAAGTTTGCTGACCATGGGTTTAAGCCATCTAAATTGGGGGTATTTTAACCCAGCAACAGATAATTACCAGGAGGTCGGGGCAGGATAAGAGTGAGCCGAGTGAGGAATCCAGGGCACAGATTACAAGAAGGCTTGTGCTTTCCAGGCTGGGCAGGTTTCTCATTTATCCTGGTCTAGCTCCGAAGAAGACATTTAAAAATAAAGCCTTAAAGTGAGATTGAAAGACAAAGGACTTTGTCTTTGATGATGGATATATGATACTGATTTTTAGATAGTTTAATTCCATTGATATTCAATGCCCAAATTACAATAAGTATTCTAGGAATTCAGCTAAGAGTGATGATTAGTCAGATAAAACAGGAAATATTAGATTTTATACAGCACTATACCACACCCAATTTTAGGGAAATTACGAAAATTGTGTTCTTAGGGTAGGAGGTAGAAGACAGAAGAAAGAGGATTCTTAATTCCTTAAATGTTATTACCGTATTTTCCAGTGTATAAGACGACTGGGTGTATAAGACGACCCCCAACTTTTCCAGTTAAAATATAGAGTTTAGGATATACTCGCCCTATAAGGTGACACTTGCCATATAAGAGGACCCCCGACTTTTGAGAAGATTTTCCTAGGTTAAAAAGTCATCTTATACGCCAGAAAATACAGTAAATATTTGCTTTCAGAAGGCTTTTTCATAATACCTTATGTACACTAATTTTTATGAACTAATCTTTCTAAACACCCCAGCGAGATGTAGATGGAGGAAGGATAAAAGCACCAACATAAAATATAAATGCATGAGGCACAGCAGGAGCAACATCAATGAATGAGTCATTTAAGCAGACCCTCCTGTGTGCCAAAAGCCAAGTTGTGCAAAATACAGTTTTTAAGAATGTCAAGATAAAACTAAAGTATGTTCAAATATCAGATCAGGAAGTGATGGTGAGGTAAAAGAAAAGTAAAAAAGATTGAAAGAGTCCATGATATTTTATTAGAAATTAATTTTAATTTTAAACACTTTAAAACACAAAAGCTAATTTTTGCTTTTGTAGGATATTAGTAAAATATATGCCATTATTGAGCAGGCTTAGCAACTCATTATCAGAAATCAAATTATAGAAATGTCAACAAACCTTAGACCAATTCTTCAATTTTAGTATGTATCTGAGTCCCTTAGGGAAATTGTTAAAAAAAAAATGATTCTAATTTAGTATGTCTTGGATGAGGCCTATGACTTTGCATTTTTAACAATTTCCAAGATAATATCTTTCTAATTAGCTGCCAGGTGACCACACATTTTGACATACAATAGTATGCTAGTTTCAGGTTTACAACATAGTGATTCTACATGTATACCTTACAATAAGCATGTCAAACTCAAAGGCTAACATGGGCCAAATGAATGAGGCATGTGGCCTGCAGGCCTGAGTTTGACATGCTTGGCTTACAATGTGATCATCATAAGTCTAGTGACCTAGTAACCCTTTGTCATTATACAGAGTTATTTTAATATTACTATAGTCTCTGTGCTCTATTTCCTATCTCTACCCCTTTCAGCTGGCAACCATCAGATCTTAGAACTCGTGTCCCAAGTCTTAGAACAATGTTCTTTGAATTGTGTCCCTGTAAAAGCAGTATCAACATCACCTGGGAACTTATTAGGATGCAGATTCTCAGGCCTCACTTTAGACAATGGAATCAGAAACTCTGATTGGTGCACAGCAATCTCCTACCTGTCAAAGACTCCAGGTGATTCTGAGACATGGAAAGGTTTGAGGACCACCGTCTTAGAAGGATGTGTTTTCCGAACCAGGGGTAAAAATCAGGCACTCCTGTGGAGTTTTAGGGAAAGGTACCTGCCCAGCCCTCAGTTCTGGAAGGCTTGATTTAGCTGGTTTGAGATGGACTTGAAGACATTTCTAAAAGGTCTCCTTGGCTGGATGGTGATGATAATGGGTGGAAAACAATGAGAACAACTGTTTTGGAGCAATTTCAGAGAACTCCCCTGACTTATCCATGGTTTAAGAACCAGAAATAAAAGACTGCTCTGATTCTCATATAGGTTCTTTTCCTGGCATTTTAAGAAGATACCAGAACTTAAAATAATCTAAGATAGTCTTTCGTGGAATGGATGCAATCCCAGCGTGCTGTTCCCTTTCCCCATTCTGAATTGCTGTCTGGGACACAGCCAGCTCAAAGAGGCCTGCACTGGTCTCTCAGTCACATTCCTGTCCAGGAGTTTCCATAAAAATTACAGCATAGGAACTGAAGAATTGCTTGAAGCAGAGCTGTGATGGCCACCTGAATCCTACACTGCGTAGTGACAGTGAGTAATGGTGGGGAGGCTACAGTGAGAGAGAGTCTGGCAAAATGAAGGATCGGACCCCACGTGGCTCACCTTTGACAAACATTTAAGAAAGGAATCATAGATTATATTTTATAACTTTGAGAAATGGGGTGGAAGGGGAATGCCCTCTGGGCATATGGATCTCACTAGGAAGTGACCCGGTCGTTCTTCCTAGGGAAGAGTGGCAGATGGAGGCAGCGAAGAGCCAGCCAACCCAGGGTGTTGGAAAGACTCATTGAAAGGTCTGTGTTTAAAAACGCACTCTTCTTAAAATGCTCAGCAGGAAAGAACAGCACGCTCTCTCAGAATGATGTTGAAGGGGGGTCTCTCACTGGAGAACAGAAGACAGAAGGCGGGAGTTAAGCAGAAAAAAAAAAAGCAAAAGAGCAAGAGTTTTCCTTTAAACAAAGTGAAACCTTGACACATAAGGCATGATCTGTGGCCAGGAAGTCTGGGGAAAAAGAACTGCAGTAAAGAGTCTGATATGCTCCTTTGATGGATGGTTTAATTTCAGGGCTAAATTCCATGCTCTGTAGAAAAGCAGTTCCCAACCAGAGGTAAGCATAGCATGGTGGTCATGTTACAGGATTCCAGGGCAAGAGAAATAGGGAAACAGACAGGAAAGTTAAAATAAGGCCAAACAGTGTGGGCAATTTACAGCCGGCTTGTAACTAACAAGCCATTATTTTCCCCAGCCAAGGACAGAGAGCAAATTCTCTCCCCAAGGAGCGAATGCACAAAGGGAGGGGGCTGTATTGCTCAGTGACACAGCACAGAGCATCTACCCCATCTAATTTATGCTTCACATATTTTTAATTTTATAAGGCATTGTGCTTATTAGTTAGTGTGATATTAATATTCTTCCTTCGAAATGAGTTTGGGAACCCTAGGCAGGTCAGATGCATACTAATTATTTTGTCACGTGCTCCCCTCTTCTCAGAGTAGACTATCTTCACTTCTAAATTAAATTTGTGAATTAATAAAGTGTCTGGATGAATGTACACCTGCTTTGAATGACCACAGCACAGATTTTATATTCACCAAATGGAGACCTGACGTCCCTGAAATCCAGGTCTGAAATGTTCACTTACTATATTTTCTCCATGCACATATTTCTAGTTAATATTTTTAACATTTGGCCATATTGTTTTATATCTAAAGAATAGGCTTAGTACATAAACATATTCTTGTACTATTTTGGGGCCTAGAGAGTTTGTATGATAAATACATATAAGTTCATAAATATATAGATTCATAAATACATAGATGTATTTATCCATACTTAGTTATGTATGTAGATTCACTGATAGATAGATAGAGGGATGGGTGGGTGGGTGGGTGGATGGATGGATGGATAGATGGCTAAATAGGTAGTAACATTTCTTCTTGCCCCCTTCTCAATGCTTGTCTCCTGGTGGAAGGATTTCTTTATTGGTTGGAACGGGAAGTGCCATTGTCAGTGGTTAGTATAGAAATCTTTTCTCATATGCCCCATATGTAGACATTCCTTGTGCTTTTTTTTTTTTTTTTGGTCATGGGGGTGGGGTGGAGAAAGGACGGGTCCATGCGCATGTCCAGCCACTTGCCTGGGACTGGATGAATAATTTCAAGTAACGTGGTAGGAAGAGAGAAACTATTTTCTACCTCAGGTTGACTCTATTTTGGAATTCAGTTTCACTGGCAACATAGCTGGTAATTTGATCCTTATTTTTTCTAATGCCTATATTTTTAAATTACTTTAATTCTTGGAGAGGGATGTAATTAATTTCCCCCCACTATCTCTCATTAAAAGAAGTTTCTTAAAAACAGATTATGCTCCTGTTTCCAATTAAGAAACAATAAGAATTTGACATAGCCAAGTTCAGCAGGGATAGTCTATCATTTCCATATCTCAAAGAGAAATTCAATTTAAATGAACAGTGTGTGTTACATGGTCTCTTGAGCTTTTAGCACTAATCATTTTTCAATGCTTCTATAAAATTTTTCTTGATTCAGTTTGTAGCTTCTTTATTAACTGGCTATAGAATTAGTAACTGGACTGTAAGTAAACCAATGTGGAGCCCTTTGAAAAATAGGTAATTTTCTCTTTAGGAAAAATATTTTTGAATTTTTAGACAAATGAGAGCAAAGTGCTTGCAATTGTTATATATCTACTATGTAATCTCATCACAGGCCACAGAAGAGGATGATTAAAATATTCTGATAAATGCTGCGTCTTTTTGCTCCTTGCCTATTTCTTGTGAATTTTAGCAAACCAAAAACGAGCAATTATAGTGTAGCATAGTCTTTGGAGCCAATTATTGTGTATAAAAGCCCTACTTTGCTATTTACTAGTTTTTTAACTTTGGGTATGAATTAATTTATCTGTCCTCAGCTTTCTCATCCATAAGATGGGGAAAATAATATAACCTAGTCAATAACATAAACGTTGGTTGTCACACAAAATTGAACAGCATTTGTTTCTCTTCTCTGCTTATCAATGTTTCCATATGTCTAAGTATATAGACCCCAACTGTGATATTTCACACCTTCTATACTAAATACATTTTAGAGGGGATCTTTGGCTTACAGTAGTTATCCTGTCCCTTGGAAGGTTTCATACCACAGGAATTAACCCTGAAATGCCATGTCCCCAACCATTGGCCATTGCCTTTTAATGTTGGGCAAACATCTCAGCCAACTATTCCTGTTTCCTGGGATTTTGAAACTGAGAGTCACTAGCGTGAGTCAGTTCGATGTCAGGACCCTCGAAAAACATGAAATCCCTGGAGCTACTTAAGTACATGCTCTTCCTGAAACTTGGTCATGCACTATTCCTAAGCACCTGGGATAGTGTGGCAGAATGGAGAAAAGCACAGGACCAGTTGTTAGACTGTCCAGGCTTGCATCCAGACCTGTCACTTCCTAACTGGTGGCCTTAAGAAGATTTACAACATCTCCGTACAACTGTTTATTGATCCATTAAAAGCATATAATGACTGTAAATGCCTTACATAGCCCATGGGAGAATGGGATAAAGTAATTACATAAGAAACTTAAAATAGTGCCTGAGACATAGTGGATACCCTTCAAGTGGCAGCTATTTGTAGGATTTTGGGACATATTCCAGTCTCCTTCCAATGAGCAGCTTATACACTCTTTTATCTTTATCTGTAAGTAAATCATCATTTCTGTTGTTGTTGCTTATAACCAAATGAACCTCATCTAAAAGCCTGGGGAGTCTTTGATAATTTATCTGAGCCAGTTCAGCTCATGCTCTATAGATAGGCTTACTGGTAAAAAAAAAAAAAAAAAAAAAAAAAAAGGAAAACTATGGAGGTAAGGGAGGAAAATCAGTTCCTAATAAAATTTAGTTGGCTAAAAATTGAGAGTTTTCTTCTCACTCTTCACCAATTCAAAGAGATGAGTTCAGTTTTTAAAGTGAATGGCATTTGTTTCAATGAATGAACACATACGTTGTGTTTATATTTTACAAATAAAGCCATTTGTCTTTCCTGACAATTAATATGGACATCATTTCTTGAGTGGTTGTTATGTGTCAGGCCCTTTGGCAGGTGCTGGGGATACAGTAGGGAGGAAAAATGTCTTTGCCCTCACTGGGCTTGCATTTGATGGAGAGAGAATGAAGAAACAAAAAGTACTTAAAGTAGTATCAGGTAATGGTTAAGTGTCAGGTAATAAAGGAAATGAAGGCAGGGTAGAAAATAATGTTCAGATGCTCTACTCACCAAGAAAATCAGAAAGGCTTCTTTGGAGAAGTGTCACCTGAACAGCTAAACCCTATGTAGGTAGCTATCAAAAAGCTTCATTTTATCAATGAGGAATCTGACCTCTTTATGTCACAGGTCACACAGCTAGAAAGTGGAGGAATCAGGCAGTCGGGCCAGAGTTGACCCCATTACAAACTACTCTATAGTTTTCCAGTGAGAAAAGAAAAAGAACACATTATTACATGTATTTTCATTTTATTTGCTGTATAATTTTCACAACACCTACCTCTCCTATTCTGTTGTGTCCATTTCCCATTTGAGATCTGGTATATCTTTTTGAATATACATGTATTCTAAAACAGAATACCAGTCTTGCTAGCTTGGCTGGCAATTACTTTCCTTTTTCTTTTAATATATTATAAATAACCGAACAGCACGTCTAAAGGGCAGCTAAACAAATCCACCAAACAATTTTGCACCCTTGCTGAGATCCACATCACATATCCTTTGACTTCAGAAGTTTTTAATGTATAATATATTAGACAGTCAAGGTTCAAAACAGTCACCAATTATGTAGTCAACAGGGAATAGGCTTGACTTTTCCAAATTTATACTTTAGAACAAAGAGGAACTATGTTAATTCATCAAAGAGTTAGTTGTTGATTCATAATAAGTATCAATTCACTGGAACTATGGATTATATTATATTTACAAAATGCATCCTCTGTAAAATATGGCATTGTGAAGCATTATAATTAGGGCTTACGCTGAGGGGGAATGGAGCTAAAGGAATATGTTGCTTGCTGAAGTGCTTTCAGGTTACAAAGGGCAGCCGAATCTGCTTATTAGTACATTGCTTTTGCTTCCTTACGCTGCTGCAGGTAGAAATGAATACTTACCACAGCCCCCTGAAGTGAAAGTACTTCATCTGGCTGGGTTTTTCATCCCTCATCACATTAGATTTTCTTTCTCTTTTCTCCAGGATGCTTCACTTTACTTTAAGGCATAACTTCTAGATATAGCTATTTAATTTATAATAATAAAACGGTAATATGTTAATTAGACCGGACGGCATTCTGGACATCTATCTGGATGTCCTTACGGATGAAGCCAGGGCCAGAGCGAAGCCCGGCTCTTGGGTGTCAGAGGGAAGCTGGAACTGGTAGCCAGGGGAAGGAAGACCTACTCTTTTCTTTTTATTTTTTAAAGAATATATTTTATTGATTTTTTACAGAGTGGAAGGGAGAGGGATAGAGAATCAGAAACATTCGATAAGAGAGAAACATCGACCAGCTGCCTCCTGCATGCCTCCTACTGGAGATGTGCCTGTAACCAAGATACATGCCCTTGACCGGAATCAAACCTGGGACCTTTCAGTTCACAGGCCGATGCTCAGTCCACTGAGCCAAACTGGTTTTGGCTGGAAGGGCTACTCTTGCACAAATTTCATGCATTGAGCCTCTAGTATGATTATAATTACAGAAAAAAGGATAAAAATAGCTCCCCCCACTTTAGGATCTATTACAAGTTAAGTGATTAATCTTAAAAAAAAAAAAACTCTGCAGATAGTGTATTGTCAGCCTTGCTGAAGAAATTGAGGCAACCAGGTGAAATAATTTACCCAAGCCCACACTGCAGGTATGCAAGAGTTAGGCTTGGAAAGAGGACCTGTACTATTTCAGAGTTTATGCCCTTTCTTCTGGATACATGTGTAGTTACAAATGCTTAGTGTTTTCTCGGCTAACATTTGCATATTGCAGTAGTTAAGAGTTGAGTCTGTGAAATCAAAACTCTTAAATATACCATTCAGCTTCTTTAACTCTGTATCTCTATCTATAAAATAAAAATAATAATAGTCCCTACCTCATAATATGACTATAAGAGCTGGGTAAAATAATGCCTATAAAACATAGTAAGTTCCCCATACATTTCTGTAAACATTATGATTATTTTAAAAATTATTATGATCTCATATTGTTCTGATGAAGAAATATCTCATATCATTGTTGTAAATATCTTTGAGCTGATGGATTGTTAGGTAGTATTATATAGGTCAATCATTAAATGTTAGAGCCACCCTAGTGTGGCTCAGTGGTTGAGCATTGGCCTATGAACCAGGAGGTCAGGGTTTGATTCCTGGTCAGGGCACGATTGCTAGTCAGGGCACATGCCCTGGTTGCAGGTTTGATCCCCAGTAGGGGGCGTGCAGGAGGCAGCCAAGAAATGTTTCTCTCTCATTAATGTTTCTATCTTTCCCTCTTCTTTCCTCTTTTAAAAAACAAACAAAACAAACAAAAAAACTCCAATATATATATATTTGTAAGGTAGCGCTTACCGTTCACCTACAATGGGATTCATCACAAAGATGAATTTGAAAATTTATGACCCCCATTTTGTGATGGTATTGTTTTATTTGGCCTTCAAAGAGGTTTTAAAAAATTGTATTTGTTTGTGCTGGCCCATGAATAATCTTAGTTGGACTATCTGCCCTTCTCGGAGAGCTTGACATTTATTTTAAACAGATTTCATCATTTATAAAAATTAATGATAGTGGTCAATTTATCTCATATCATTCAAGAATTGCTCTGAAGGGGTCTACTTTACCAAACTCTAAATTGGAGGTATTAAAAGGAGAAAGTCATTTCCTTTTCTCTTTAAGCAGTGCCTTTCATATTCTAATGAGCATTTTAATAATCTGGGGAATTTATTAAAATGGGGTTAGGGCATGCATGGGAATGGGGTAGGAGGGGGGGCAATGGGAAGATATGTACATATAATATATTAAGAAAAAAAATAAAAAGAAAATCCAAATTTTAACTCAGTTGGCATAGGGTGAGATTCTGCATTTCTAACAGGCTTCCAGCTATACTTGAAGGAGCAAAATCTCAAGGAGCTCACAGTTGTGTCTACAATCAGATATAAGTACCGACAATAGCTATGAATCATGTACAATGTTACACAAATGAGTGAATGATCTATGTATATTGGGTATAATAGAGATAGTTAGGAAGATTTTGTTGAAAAAGTATAAGTAAAATTTTGTCTTGAATGTCAAACCACATTTTACCAATATCACCATATCACTTCAAAATGACACTGTCCAATTTGATTTTGGATGCATTTATAAGTGTATCTGTTACTTTTGAGTAATGCCTGGTTTGGGATGAGTTAACACAATGAATCTTTGTCCTCAGAGGTGTATAATCTCTGGCCTACCTGTGCCTACCATCTTCTAATATACATTTCCTAAGTAGGAGAATATCTTCTAAAAATTTTACATTAAAATCTCACCCCACTGATCAGCCTCAGTAATTCTAAATACAGCAGGTCCTTGAATAACCACATCATTTCATTCAACATTGTTTCATTACAGCATTGATGAGATTAGTAAAATTTTGTTTATATCAACTAGCCTATGATCAAATGTTGTTTCACTTAAAGCTGCAGAATCTATGCAAAGCATTAAGTGAGGACAGAGAGTACCTTTGAAAGCTTTCATCTGATTTGATATATTTCCAGTTTTGTGTAGCATTTTTATTTGACTATGGTCTTTAAAATCCAGCATCAATGTGGAACCAGAATTCTTAGGGAAATTGGGTGTGAGATGTGGCATGACAGGAGCAATACATAATGTCAGACATGTTCAAAGACAGAATAGGGTAGAGGCAACAATGACATAATCACAATTGTCTAACATCTGAGGATGTTGCTAAAAGGTAAAATAATAAAAGGGCCTGTGTACAGGGACCCGCAACATTGGCATTGTGTAGAGGATTGTCAGATAGCAGAACCTCAAATCTACTGAATCAGAATCCACTTTTTAATAAGGCCCCATCCCAAATCTACTGAATCAGAATCCACTTTTTAATAAGGTCCACAGGTGATGCTTATGCATTTTAAAGTTTACAAAGCACAAATTTACACTATTTCTGCCTCTAAGAGATTCTGCATCAAGTGCTGAAGACCTTTAAATTGCTGTTTTTCAAAGGGATGAGTAGGTTTACATCAGCACTGGTCTAGATGGTAATGAATCATAAGGCTCCAAAATTGACTAGTTTTAAATTGGACCCAAATCCTCACTAACCCAAAATACCCTAAAGAGATCAAAATAGTTGAATAGATGAAAGTTTCTTAGACTTCTGCATCCATCATAATACCCTTGAGGTTTTGTTAAAATGCAAAGGGATAAGTTCTACCTCTAACGTTTCTCATGTCTTGTATGGGGCCTGAGGATTTGCATTCCTAGCGTTTCCACACTGTGAACCATTGCCATTAATAAAAAGTTGGCTATTCTGTTCATTCCAATATATGCCACAAAATCTTATCCAAATAAAAGAATTGTAGTTTTAGTTTATAAGGTAAGGAGATGCTTCCAGAACTAATCTATGACTGACTCGGATTCATTAAGGACACTGGAAATGAGGGTAGATAATTCTTATCTCCCCTAAGTGATATGGACATATCTCATTTAATTGTGCTTCACTTTATTGAGTTTCATAGAAGTGCATCTTTATACAAATTGAAAGCAAGGCCACCCACCAGCAAAAAGATTATGAATTATTTTATTGCAATACTCACCATTAGGATGTGTTAGTGTGGGCCAAAAATCAGTAGAATTTGTATAGGTTCATTAATTAACATGCAAAACATTGGATTTTCTACCTAGAGCTGTATCAGGAGACAAAGAAGGACTCATAAATAATAATGAAAGCTTTCTAACAGTGTTTGGACTTGATACAATAAGGCTAAAAACCAATGGCACACAAACCCTGGATGTTAAATTTGATTCTTGCAGGGACATGGGTTAACAATCTGGAAACTAACCAGAGTTGATCAAGCAACTAAATATAGAAAATGAGCATAGGATTTATCTTGTTGGAAGAAGTTACAAATCATATAGGGAAGAAGGCTAACAAGGTGCTGGATTGGAGTAGGAGATGCCAGTAGGAAGTCATTTATGTCTATGTATGCATATGGATTTGTGTATATATGATATCTCTTAACTCTGTCAACATGAGAGTTTTAAGAAGTAGTGACACCCCAGAATCAATGAGCACATCTTAGTTTTCAGAGTTTGATTTCTAAAAGCCATTAATTATCCAGTAAAAGGAACCAGACTCCTTAGAGAAGTGGTTAATTCCAGGGTTGGGACAGAAAAAAACAAACCACAAGATGAATCTGCAACATATTGTAGTGCCAGGAAATAAGGTTTAAAAATGAAAAGGAACATATCCAGGGAGCACAGTAGAGAACTGTAATAGATGACACAATTTGAGCAAATAATAATAACTATTAACCCAAATTAAAAAATAACTACTTTTGAGTTTATATGGTATGAATAAGGCATCTCCTTCTAAATAGAAGCATATGTACATACATGTATACATGTATGTATACATGTATGTACATATGGGAGAGAAGAAACAATTCTTTCTTACAGAGAAATAGTTCTAATTAATAAATGAAGGAAAACTTAGGGAAATAGAAAATTGTCATTAGAATACCACAGTAATAACTGCTGCAAGATTTACCAATGAAAACTAAAATTAGTAGGTAAAGCTAAGTTGAATAATTTCAAAGAAACTGTCTGAAATAAATATATATGAATTTCACAGGGAAATATAGAAACTTGATAGTGGAGGAGCTTGCAGACTGCACCTTGACCAAGAAACGAAGGTTAAAAGTACTGGTAATAAGAGATACTGACATAAGAGATGCTCTTCAGTATGCTGCACTGAGAGGAATCACTACATTTATGGCATTCTTCCCAATTATGCATATTGTCTGACTAATCATGCAAAACATATCAGATCAATACAAATAACTGACCTATACTTTTCAAATTCGAGGTCACTACCGACAATAAAAAAATAAAATAAAAAACCATCACAGTTTGGGGGAGATTAAGGAAATAAGACAACTGATTAGATCTTAGAGCAGAGGATATTAGCAAAACACTGGTGAAATCTGAAAAAAGGCTGCAGCTTATTTAATAGTATATTATACTAATAGTTTATCTAATAGTATATTATACTAATGTTATTCCAGTTTTAATCATTGAAATATCATAGATGTTAACATTAGAAGAAGCTGATTAAAGGGCATGTGGGAATGATCAGTACCCTATGGTCAGTCTAAAATTAATTCAAAATAAATAGTTAAAAACAAGTAAAAATACAGAATAAGTGGAAGTGGCCACCAATTCTGGTTCTCTTACTAAAGGTAACCACAACTTTCAGCTAGGGCTTGTCTTTATAGGCATGGTAATAACTGTTACAATAATAAAGGCTCAACAAAGTAGTAAAAATGTTCTGATTTCAAGCATCATACAGTTAGTTCAAGAAAACAGGCCTATGAGAAGTTACTGAAGAATAATTTACTTGGCATAGATTCAAAAATTTTGCACTGAAAAGAAATGGATTTAATATAAGCTAGATGTTCTATAAGCCCTGGTCATTTTATGTCCACTCCTTTGCCTGGTGGTTGGGAATAATGACAGGTAGTTTGTTACTAGTTTGCTCCCAGTCCTTGTAGCACTTTTCTGCATACGTCTCTCATTTCAGTATCACACTTAGCTCCCAGCTCCTACTACCTCCTTTCTGAGGCTGAGCTGAATTACCTGAAATAATTTATTTGAAATCCTTCTGGGAGGAAGGATGAAATGCTTATTAGGAATACTTTAGGTATAGAAATTTCATTATATAAATTACTCAAATTAATTAAAATAGAGAAACCTAATGACTAATGTTCAATTCCCATTAATACATTTAGAGAGGCAAATGAATTCCAGTGCCTTTCTACATGCTTTTCTTAATGCTTCTAGCAGTCAGTAACTTTGTTTATAAGAGTTTATCTTGAAAAAAAATTACCTTTCTTTTTTGTTAGTCTTAGGCAGAGTCCAATTTTATGGACTACCTTTTTCAGTGTCTTCTACTTTAAGTAACTCAGAGTTTGAAAACCTACCATCTGTTAACAAATGATGTTCACACCATGAAGGCAGTGATTCTGTTTATTGCAATTTATAGGATGAGAAACTAAGAAATGGATAAGAATAGAACCTAGAGAAGAGCAAATCCCACAGGGAAGAAATTATATGAAATGAACAAGCATGAACAAAGCGTATTTGCTACTATGAGATTCAGGGTAAAAGAATGTGAACTACAGCTATGTTAGTTAAGGCTGCAGGAGTGAAGAAAGGGAAGGAAATATTACAAAGGTGATCTCATTGCCCTTTATTTTAAATGGGAATTATTGGTGCATTTTCTTCAATATGATCTGAGATGTAAATCCTTTGGAGCTCTGGAAATAGGCATAAAAATGGCCATACAATATAAGCAAAGAATCACAAAATAATATAGATGAATGTAAACCCAATAGAGGAACTCTCAACTATATAAATGACTTCAACTAAACATAATCTTAAGCATAACTTATGTATTATAATAATTCTAACTTTTACTGGTGTTGGGTTTTGAAATGTGTTTTAAGTGCATTGTTCTCTTTTTCCTTGACATATCTATTATATTGATAGTAAAGCAAAGTTGCTGTGTTTCCTTTATAAGGGGTTCCCCTTAGCTGCATCTACCCATAAAAATAAGCTCACCATGACCATTCCCAACATCCAATTTGATTCTTTTGCTAAGTGTGTCCAAATTCAACTGGGCTCCTGAAAACTGGCAAAATTTGTAAGATCCACATTCTTCATTCAGCAACGTTAGAAGCTCTGTTCTAGGCCCTCAGGAGAGAGTCGTAAGTGAGAACACACAGGAAATCGGCTAGTCAGGGCTTACTTTTAGTGTGGGGAACTTAAATAAGAGTGTTCATAAGAAAAGCTCCAGAAGTGATGTAAAAGGGTGTGGAGAAGAGTGCCTTTAGAAAGAGTGCTCAGGGCAGACCTCTTTGAAGATATGACTTTTGAAATTGGTCTACAAAGATGGGAAGGAGTCAGCAAGACAAAGATCATTGAAAGAGTGTTCCAGATGGAAGGAGGAAGATGTACAAAGATGCTGCAGTGTGAAAGAGCCTCGTGTTCCTGAAAACTGGACGGAAGGCCACTGTGGCTGGAGGGTAGTGAAAGGTGGGAGAATATTAAAAGGTTTTGTGGGAAAAGTAGGCAAGAGCCTTGAGGCCATAGTGGAAATTTGGACTTTATTGTAAGACTAATGGAAAATCATTAGAGCATCCTAATGGAGAGCTACTGTCATTTGATTTACATTTCAATAGACCATTTTGTCTAAAGATTAGAAATGGATTGGAAAACCATAAGATAACCAGTAAAAACAGGGGACTAGTGAGATAATCAATCTGAGAGATGACACAATTTGAAATAAGATAGTTTTAGTGAAGATGGGAAGGTATTGATAGATTTGGGGCATATTTTAAATACTACAAAGAAACAGTGTACAAGATCCTATATAGCTACATCTCTACTAATACTAGTCATTATCCAGTTTGCTGATTTTTGCCACATTGGTGGATATTTCATTTTGTTTAATTTTTATGTATTTGATTACTTCTTTATTTTTGCATCTCTTCCTATGCTTGCCAGCTTTATGAAGATTCCATTTCTGTAAATGCTAGTTATAACCTTTGCCTAATTTCCTATTGGTTTCCTGTCTTCTATTTACTGATAGGCAAGTAGGTATTCCAATATTATTTCCTTGTATTTAGAGGATAAGTTCTACTTGACCATAATATGTTTAATTGGATTTCAATTCAATAATATTAGTAAGTTAGGAGTATTTAATGCACATTGATTTATAATATCTTCAACTAATGATGGATTTATCAGACCATTGTGAGTCTAGAAGCATCTGTACACTGTAACAGGGTAGAATGGCTCAGAAGAGCTGTTATGAGATTGCCAACTGTTAAATTTTACCCCGGAGGAAACATAGATAATTAATGGAGTTTTTCCATCTGGTGAGCAACCCCATGGGTTGAGATAGAAACAAATCATATACACAACTGCAGACAAAAATTAAATTGGACTTGTTACACTAGGACCAACTATTCTAAATGTTAATGATTTTCATCCCCGAGTGGTGGAATTATGTGTATTTCTTTCCCTCACTTCCTTCTAACATTGTGAATTATCAAAATGCTTACAATGAAGGTCTATCAGATGTATACTATAATAAAACACATTGTAAGTTGAATACATGTAGCTTTCCTCTTTATTAAGTGAAGCAAGAAAAAATTTTCTTCTTTCTGTTAAAGCAAATACAAGAGATGCTTGACTATGGAAAGAAGATAAAATTACCCTTTAAGAAAGTGTGAGAAAGTATGTGACTTTTGGCCAAAGAGGAATAATTGAAAGTTAAAAAGAAGAAACTAGCCTTGAAAAACATTTATTGAAATGGTTTCAGTTCTCATCAAGTTGAAATGATACATATTTGATTTAACTAGAACATTCACTAGATAACAAACTCTGAATACTTTTATAGGTATTTAGATAAGAAAGGAAGTTTGAATAATCTTTCCCTACATATGGAATGCAAGGTATTTTTAGTGAGTTTTCTAATTATCTAGTGCTTGGTCAACTTAACTAAAAATGCCAGCCTTCTTTGTATTTAAAATGAAATACTTCTTTTCAGTATGATAAAGGACATAGTTGACTATGAAAAGAATTCATATCATATAAATTGTTTTGATACAATTGAAAGAGACAAAGAAAATGGTTAATAAGTTTAATGTAATAATAGCTCTTCTACCTTTTCTAAACAGTAGAGAGTGTCTTTAAAAAACATTTTAAAATAGCTATATTTTTGAGTAATTAAATAATTACTCCATGGCATTTTAATTCTTTTTGTTGGTAGGTGTTAATTTCCTTATTCTTTCTGTGTTTGTAATTCTGAGTGTGCTATTCTACATGTATGTGTCAGCTATTTTAGTTTATGACAGTTAAGATTAATCAAAAGAAAAGAAAATGTAACATCTTGTCTTTATTTTTTCATCTGGATGTTCTGTGCAGCTGTCCTTATAATTATTAATATTTTTATCTGCCACAGTGATGCTAGGGAATTTTAACATCATATTCTTCCTTCACCGGCCTTTTACATTTTCCTGTAAACAGATGGAAAACCAGATAAACTTTTAGCCTCGCTGCTTCATAGCACTTAAGCTGAGAAAAGTTTTCATAGATCTAGTTAGCAGATAAAATAGTAAGCATCATTTTTCCCCTCCTGGGTTCCTGATCCATAAAGCAATTCTCCATTCACTCATCAAACATCGCTTTGAATTTAAGCTCTTTAAAGTTGTATTAAATAAATAGTATACTACCATGATTTTTCACCCCCTTTCATCTCATGGCATACATACATAAACTAATTACTAAAATTTTGTGGCACACCCAAAAATATATTTTTTGCCCATATGACAAAAAAAAGGTATAATTTTGATTCACTCACAACAAATGGCTATTGTGTTGGCTGTAATCACTTTTTAATTTGACAATATTAAGAGAAAAGAAGTCAGTGCCCCTGACTAAATATTCACGTATTATATATTTTAAAAATTCTTGTGGCACACTGGTTGAAAGTTGATGGTATACTATGCTACTGTCCAGTCCAGGAGTAATAGGTACCAGAATTATACTCCTGAAACTACTAAAGAAAAGGCCAAAATAGATGGGGGGGAGGGCGGGAAGGCACTTAGAAAGTAGGCATCAGGAAATAGTGATTCCCTAAGTGAAGAGAAAGAAATGAAGTGAGCCCTATTATTGCCCTGGAGTACTCATGGGGAGTGTTTTCAGACTCTAGGACAGGCAGCAGAAACCCAGGCATAGTATGGCAGTGCCCCTGAGTTACAGAGATGACCTTGGGAGTCTAGAAAAGCCAAAGAAGCTAGAGTACTAAGAGCATACTGCTAGAGAGGAGATAGCTTTAGAGAAAGAATTCTGAAGACTTTGTGTAGTTTCCTATCAAGCATGCATTCAGTTGAGTACTGATAAGTGCATATATGTGAAAAAACTACCGAATGCCCACAAAAATAGTCTTTTAAATGACTAGAGGAAATAGTTTGTAAAGTTCACTCAAAGCTAGAAATATATCCTATATAATAAAAGGGTAATATGCAAATAGAACAGCAGAACAACCGAACAACCATCCAAGTGTAATATGCTAATGATCTGCTAAGGCTGCTCAACTGCTTGCTATGACATACACTGACCACTAGTGGCAGACAGTCAACTGGTTGACCAGTTGCTATGACATGCACTGACCACCAGGGTGCAGATGCTTTGAGCAGTAGGTTAGCTTTCTGTTGAGGTCCGGCTGATTGGGACTGATGAGATGGGCTGGATATGTCCTGGAGCCCTCCTATGGTCCCTCCCAGGTCTGATAGTGCACTGGTGGGGTCCCTTAGTCTAGCCTGCACCCTCTTTCAATCAAAGACCCCATGGGGGATGTCAGAGAGCTAGTTTCAGCCTGATCCTGCAGGCCACTCCCCTTGGGAGGGCGCCAGATGCAGAGCTCATGGCTGGCAAGCACTGCTATGGCAGCACGAGCCTCTCAGGATTAGGACTGATTGGGCATGAGCCCATGGCAGGCACAGTGGGACCAGGCTGAGCGGGAGCAGCAGGTAGGAGCTGCAGGTGCCTTTGGACTGTGAGTTTTGGCCCAATCTCTACAGGCCACCCGAGAGACACGCACCCATGTACAAATTCGTGCACTGGGCCTCTAGTGTGTGTGTCTATATCTATATCTATATCTATATCTATATCTATATCTATATCTATATCTATATCTATATCTATATCTATACCTATACCTATACCTATACCTATATCTACATATCATCTTCATGTATACATCGATTTGAATAATAAGGATCTTGCCTCCATATTAAGGACAAATTAGCCATAGATTAAATAAAGCACTTACTCAGCTAACAAAACTTAAAAGCAAGACTTTAAAGGACCAAACTTTTTTCTAGCTTAAGCCTGTCACAAATAAATTTTAAAAATATGAATTGAAATATGAAAATGTTTAGTGACCAAACAGCTAAAATTAACAACACCTGGTATCCCTTCAAAGAAGAGATACCAGACACACGAAGACGTGCAAAAATACATTTTTTCTACTCTGCATTCATGGCTCTTGCTATGTGACTTAGAGTTGCTCCCATCAAGAAATGGATTCTTCTTTCAGACCCATTAAATGGGGGCTTGCATTGCGTCCTCCTTTGACCAATGGAAGTGACAGTGTACACTTCTGAGCTTATAACCTCAGAGGGTTTTTTACGCTTTTGCTTTCTCTCTTAAAACCCCCCAGATTTGACGTGAGGCTGAGCTTGCCTGCTGGATGATAAGAGACATGTGGAATATAAATGAGTCTTTGCTGTTGAGACAGTTCTTGACCAATCAGTGCTGGGCAACCAGGCAGCTCTCCACAAACACATAACAGCCCAGTTGAAAGCAGAACCACCAGTTAAGACCAGCCCAAGATGCCAACTCACTGAATCCTGAGGTAAGTAAATGGTAACTGTTTGAAGCTACCAAGTTTTGGAATGGTTTGTTATAGAACAAAAGTTAAATGGCCCACATCCCTTGTTGTCTTATTGACCTGAGTGGGAGTGGCTATGAAAACAGAATGGGGTAAGTGAGGAAAAGAGAAGAGACAGAAAAATAATAGTTCAGTTAGGAAAAAAGAGGGAAGGGATATTGGTACACAAGCAACTGTGTGAATTAGAGCAAATTGTTCCTTGCGAATTAAAATAGAACTTATTGCTCGGCTAAAGTAGCATTGCACACAGTGATGGATTTTTAACTAAAGAGCAATTACTGAAAGGGGAGAAATTAATTGCATTTTTGTGGTGATATCTTTTTAATTTAATTCTGACTCACTTATTAGCGGGGAAAAATTTGCTTTGGGCTATTTTAAAAACCTAGTAGTGGGGGTTATAATTTTACTTATTTTGTTTACGAAGAGTTCACTTTACATAATTACATGAAAAAAATTACCCAGCAGATGTGTGTTTTCACTAACATTCTATTTGAGTTTTCTAATATAGGGAATTTTTCAAATTGATTTCAAATAAAAGTCATTTAAAAGAAGGGTGAAACTTGTATGCATATTCTTCCTGCTAGAATTATCAATAATTAGAGTGTGGAGGAAACATAAAGAATAAAAGAAAGTAGTCCCATTTGTTTATTTTCTCTTTAGCTTCCATTGCCTAGGAGCAGTATCAGTGAAGAAGTTCCTTCGGCATATGTCTGAGATTTTGCTGTTTGTGGATTCCTCTAGAATTTTTATGGTTTCCCATTTTATGTTTAAGTCTTGTATCCATTTTGAGTTTATTTTTGTGTATGGTGTAAGTTGGTGGGCTAGTTTCATTTTCTTGCATATATCTGTCCAATTTTCCCAGCACCATTTATTGAAGAGACAGTGTTGACTCCATTGTATGTTCATGCTTCCTTTGTCAAATATTAATTGAGCATAGTGGTTTGGGTCGATATCTGGATTCTCTATTCTATTCCATTGGTCTATATGTATATTCTTTTGCCAGTACCAGGCTATTTTGAGAACAATGACTTTGTAATACATCTTGAAATCTGGTATTGAGATCCCATCTACTTTATTCTTCTTTCTCAGGATTGCTGTGGCTATTCGGCGTCCTTTTTTGTCCCAGGTGAGTCTTTGGAGAGTTCTTTCTAGGTCTATGAAATATGCTGTTGGTATTTTAATGGAGAGTGCATTGAATCTATAGATTGCTTTGGGTAGTTTGGACATTTTAATGATGTTGATTCTTCCAATCCATGAGCATGGTATGCTCTTCTATCTGTTTACGTCTTCCTCTACATCAAAATAAAAAGCCTTTTCACAGCAAAAGAAACCATCAACAAAACAACAAGAAAAACCCACTGTATTGGAGGACATATTTGCAAATGTTATCACTGATAAAGGTTTAATCTCCAACCTCTATAGGCAACTTATACAACTTAATAAAAGGAAGATAAATGATCCAATAAAAAAATGGGCAACAGACCTACCCTAAATAGAATATTTTTGAAAGAAGACGGAAAGCCAAGAGACAGATGAAAACATGTCAAAGTCACTAATTATCTGAGAGATGCAAATCAAAACGACAATGCAATACCATCATACACCTGTCAGAATGGCTATCATCAACAAATCAACAAATGACAAGTGTTGGCAAGGATGCAGAGAAAATGGAATCCTTGTGCACTGCTGGTGGGAATGCAGACTAGTGCAGCCACTGTGGAGAACAGTATGGAGTTTCCTAAAAATGGAACTCCCATTTGACCCAATAATCCCACTTCTAGGAATATATCCCAAGAAACTAGAAACACCAATCAGAAAGGATATATGCACCCCATTGTTCATAGCAGCACAATTTACAATAGCTAAGATTTGGAAACAGCCTTGTTGCCCGTCAGCAGATGAGTGGATCAGAAAACTATGGTCCATCTACACAATGGAATACTATGCTGCCATAAAAAAGAAGGAATTCTTACCATTTGCAGCAACCTGGATGGAACTGGAGAGCATTATGCTAAGTGAAATAAGCCAGTCAATGAAAGAAAAATACCAGATGAACTCACTCATTTATGGATAATAAAGAACATTATAAACTGATGAACAAAAAAATAGATACAGAGGCAGTAAAGCATCAAACAGACTGTCAAATTACAGTGGGAAGGTTAGGGAGAGGTGGGGTAAATAAGAGATCAACCGAAGGACTTGTATGCATGTATGTAAGCATAACCAATAGACTGGGGGGCGGGGGAGGGCATGTATGGGAGTCGGGTGGGGGTGGGGGACAATGGGAAGATATGCACACATGTAATACATTAATAAAAAATGGAAAAGAAAGAATAAAAGAGTAAATTACTCTTCAGTCTATAGGAAACCTATAATTTAAACTATCATCTCATTTATTTGCTTTCAGAAGATGTGATTTTGATGGATTGTGCTTCAGATTAATTATAAAACTTTCATTGGTCGTATTTGCATGGCTGATTTCATGAATCTTGTCAACCTCTGGCCTGGTATATTGTTGCTGAAAAATTCTGGTGTGTTTTTTTTGTTTTGTTTTGTTTTATTTTGTTTGTGGTTTTTTTAAGAACATGACATGAAGGTAAAGATCTCATATTTTTAGCTTGTGCCTGTTAGGATATTTCAACTTTACAGTAGTGTTCAAAGCAAGATTGATACCTTGTCGTAGCTCAAATAATAGAAAGCCACAAGTCCCTATACTTTGTTAAAATAAAAATCCAGACTGTGAGTATTATACATTCCCAGTGCTTGTTCTTCCTCCTAAGAGTTTTATTTTCAGATAGGAAAAATATAAATACGGGAAAAGTTTCTTATTTACATTTTTATAGAAAAATATATAAAAATAAATGGTTCAGGTACAGTTTTTTTTATTGATAATCATCTGTGTTTCTTAATAATCATTACACACAGCATTCCAAATTCAGCATTCTGAAATATCTAAGCCTAAATAACATAGCAGATAGGATGAATTTGTGGATGTCCAATACCTAGAACAGAACACCATGGTGGCATCAGAATTATGGACATTTGTGTCAGAACATCAAGCAAAGAACTGGGGCCACTCTACCAAGGCCTAGTGAAAGTCATATACTAACAGAGAAACAGATGGGATAAACTAAAACGAGCGTATATACATACAGAGGAGCCAGGGTATTACACAGCGTTAATTCCAGACAGAGTAGTAATAGCCAGAATATGACAAGTACCTTGGGGACAAACTTGTTGATATGTATATTTGGGGAGGTGAAGTGTAGGAGGGGAGGGTAATAGGAGGGGAAACCAGAAGTTCAAACAAACAGGAAGTATTTTGTCCTTAAAAGCTGATTGTGGCTGAAACCGGTTTGGCTCAGTGGATAGAGCGTTGGCCTGTGGACTGAAAGGTCCCAGGTTCGATTCCGGTCAAGAGCACATACATTGGTTGCGGGCACATCCCCAGTAGGGGGCGTGCAGGAGGCGGCTGATCAATGTCTCTCTCTCTCTCATCGATGTTTCTAACTTTCTATCCCTCTCCCTTCCTCTCTGTAAAAAATCAATTAAAATATATTAAAAAATACATTTAAAAAAAAGCTGATTGGGTATATCTGGTCAGCTTGAGAAGAAACATGGCACATCAATAGCAAAAATTATTTCAGTAACAAATTCTTTCTTACTGCCTTTACAGGGATTCATATTCTTTCTGTGAAGATAAGAATCAATACCCAGGATGGATACTCTAGATAAAAGTAAATAAGAATGTGAACAAAACAGGATGATGAGTAAATAAAAAATAGGAAGTTTCCTGCTTAGGAAAAAACAAAGGCCATGTCTGTTTCTACTAGTTCATGGGCTAATGCTCAACCACTGGGATACACTGGCCTGGCTACTTTCCCAGGTTTGAAGGCAAGTTAGAAAATGAAGTTCCTTTGAAACCCACTCAGATTTAATTTTATTAAGAACTCCATGTTGGTCAGATTTGGTCAATGAGCCTCCAGTCTGGTAAATTAAACTTTTTGATAATTGCTGTAATTTCTGGCATATTTCAATGAAACACATATATAGCCTGTTTCACTTTTTTAACAGGGGCGGGAGGAAGAGGCAAGAACAGGAGAAAGTGTAATATAAAAATACAGATTAAGCATTTGCCAAACTGTATTCTTTGGAATTCTGAATAACAGGAGGTTTATGGTGATTGGCAGTACAAAGAAGCTTACATTTGGGAATGCCAGAGACATACAGTTCACATGTTCAAACAAATATCCTATCTAATAAAAGAGTAATATGTGAATTGACCATCACTCCAACATACAAGATGGCTGTCCCCATGTGGTCAAAAGATCCTGCCCCCATGTGGACACAAGTTGGCTGCCACAAGATGGCCAGCAGGGAAGGGCAGTTGGGAGGGACCATGCCTGCAAGGAAGGGAAGTTGGGAGAGATCAGGTCAGTGGGGGAGAGCAGTTAGGGGTGAGCAAGCCTGCAGGGGAGGGCAATTAGAAGTGACCAGGCCTGCAGAGGAGAGTAGTTAGGGGCAAACAGGCTGGCAGGGGAGCAGTTAGTCATCAATCAGGTTGGCAGAGAGTGGTTAGGGAGTGATCAGGCTGGCAGGCAGAAGTGATTAGGGGCAATCAGGAAGGCAGGCAGGTGAGCAGTTGGGAACCAGCAGTCCTGGATTGTGAGAGGGATGTCCCAGATTGGAGAGGGTGCAGACTGGGCTGAGTGAGGGACAGACCCTCTCTTCCTCCCCGTGCCCTCCCCCGTCCCTTCCCCCTGCACAAATTTCATGCACTGGGTCTCTAATATGGCATAATGTGAGGAGAGGCAAGCACTTGAAGCAAAATACAGCACAAAAGTGAGTGTTGTGTGCAAAGGGAGGTATTGCAATAATAGTTTTGCTAGGAAGGTCAGGGCTTTTAGGAGGTGAGCTTCGAGGCAGAGACCTAAATGAACAAAGATTTAGGAGAGTGTTTCAGAAAAATAAAACTGGCTAAATTGCTGAGGCTATGGTGACTAGAATTGAGTGAGTGGAGGGTCAAATTACCTAGAGCCTTGTAGGCCAGAGTAAAGATTTAAGCTTTATTCCAAGACCTTGTGAGGACATTTTTGATCAGGGGATGGTCCTAAAATCAGTTAGTTTATGAAAAGTTCACCTGAAAGCTTTGTGTATTTGAGACTCAAAACAGTCAAGTATTGAAGCACCGAAACCAGTCACTCTGGATGACTGACATCTGAAACCTCCAGTGTCAGAGCCTGTTGTTTTGGCAAATATTAGATGCCTTTATCATAGTTACAGTAAACACATATGCATATCAATGATATTCAGATGCAATGAATTTCTTTTTTTAAAATATTTTTTTATTTATTTCATAGAGGGAGAGAGAGAGAGAAATATCAACGATGAGAGAGGATCATCTATTGGCTGCCGCCTGCAGCCCAGGCATGAGCCCTGACTGGGAATTGAACCATGACCTCCCAGCCATGGTGCAATGTATTTCTTATCTAGGAAAGGATGAAAAATAATCCAATGAGTGAATCTGTAATTGTGGAGATGAGTCATAAAGGCATTTTGGTACAGGAAAATCTCTGTATTCCTGAGAAACATGCCATTCAGAATCACAGTTTTTAAGACCAGTTTTGGAATTGTAAGTATGCCTACTTTCAACTTCTTGACTCAATAAAGTCTGAGGAAGTGCAAATATCAATGTATTGGATCGGAGTTTCTCAACTTCAGTACTATTGACATTTTCACTGGGCTGTTTGACATTCGTTGCTGTGGGGAAATTCCCTGTACATTTATAGGATGTTTAGGAACTTCCCTGGCCTCTACCTATTAGAAGCTGGTACCTGCTATGCCTATCGTCCTTGCCCTGCTCTTCCAGTTAAGACAATAAAAAATGTCCCTAGAAATTGCCAAATGTCCCCTGGAAGGAATGCTGCCTCGAGGGAGAACCACTGTGTTAGAAGATAGAAGTAGTCTATACAGTCTTTTCTACATACAAACATGAACAAGAACACACGTGCAAAGCAAAGCAGTGTTGGGAACCCAGGCAAGTTGCCAACCTTTCATATCAAAAAGATTCATCTCATGATTGAATCTTAGCAAAACCTGGCTGAACTGTTTTGTTTTGTTTTGTTTTGTTTTGTTTTGTTTTGTTTTACCCTAATTCCAGTGGTTTCTATGGCCCAGAGATGAGAAACTCAAGCTTGAATGCAACAAACCTGACATCACCCAACTTAATACTTATTCGTAGAAGATTGGGGATTAGACTCAGGCCAGTCTGACTCCAAAGCCTATTTTCCTTCTCATACATTATTCTACATCTTGCAAGAATACCAATGCAATACTGTGTGCAAGACGGCTCTTATATTGCATAAAATCGGATTGTAGTTGGAAAAATTTGATAATCATTAGCAATCTCTTTCATAATGCATTTTTTTCCAAATAACTGTAACTGTTATTATGAACAGTAATTAGTATAGTAATAAATTTTAGTAACAAAATGAAAGGCACTCTGATAAATATTCAATGGGGATGGTCTGATTAAATCCTCATAATAACTTGTTGAGCTAGATTCCATTATTATCTACATTTTATAGATAAAAATAATAATTAGAAAGAAATATAATTTTTGTTGACTAAATAATTGGCCCATTATTAAGTCCCTCACGTGGATTTAATCCTCATAACACTTTTATGAGCCAGAAAGTATTTTTTCTTTCCATTTTTTTTTCAGTTGAGAGAACTGACACTTAGGAAAAATGAAGTAACCACTCAGAATAAAGCTGAGAAGTAATGTAGCTGGCATTGAAATCTGTATTTGTCTGACCCATTGTCTGCTAACATAACCATGTGTCAGGCTTTTCTGGTATCAGTAATATATTTATTAAAAATCCAGACAATTATAAGGAAATGTAAAATGCCTTTCCTCTTATAAAAAGAGAGCAATAAAGATGTTTGAAGTGATTTTTTTCCTCTTTTTAACATGAAGTCTGTGGTAGAAATATCTTCCTTAGAAAGGTGCTCTATCTTTGCTCGATCTCTCCCATTTCTTCCATATCTCCCAGTCCTCCCACCAGGGGCTCAGAGGAGAGTGGAGAAAGTGAGAGGGCATGGAATCAAAGGAAATGCCAACCAGTCAGAGTTGTCAGCAAGCACAAAAGGTGAGGAGCCACGTGGGCTTTGGCCAGCCAGAAACGCTTATGTTTCCATCACACTCTGTCTCCATCCCCTCTTCCAAGCAGCATCTAAAGTGTCCCCGTTAGAAACGCAAAAGCAGCCTGCCAAGGAACACATTCTCCCTTTAAATATGGGGTGCTGGGACGACTTCAGTTTATCAGACCAAGATTGCAGCTTGGTGCTTTTTGTCTCACTGAAACATTTGAACAAAATTATTAAAAATACATGCGTTTGACTTGCCTTTTTTGGGAGGGGGGGGTTTCAGGGTCCCTTCTGTCATTCCTCATAGAGACAGCAAAGTTACAGGTACTGCAGCAAGAAACAGAATGGTCTTTAGTTTTGCATTCTGTTAAAATGGGCAGCCTAGACATTTGCATACATAGAGCTTGTGACATATGTCTTCTTGTTCCGGTATAAGAGAGATGGCTAAATCAGCCGGTGCGGAAACTGTGATTGATAAAGACGGAGTGTATCTGTTAAGTCAGTGGTTGTATAATAAAATGACCTCACAAGGCAGACCTGTAACGGAAATGGGTAAAGTGGGGCAATATAAGCGATGGTGAGGAGAGTTGGGGCGAGCAGTCTAACTCTGAGCATGTGTGGTTCCTCCAAATCGGGTGCTCATGACTCAGCGCCAGCAGATATTTGCTGTGCGAGAATGTGGGCTCTGTGTTGCCAGATTTTATGACTTATAAGAGGAGCCGGAAATCCATATTTTCAAGTTAAATTTTCTGACTTTAAAATGTTGACAAATTTCCTCCTCCTTTAAAAAAAAATACTATTCAGGCTGCTCATATGGTTCCTCGCTTATATTGGATGAATATCGATTTCAAGACTGTGGGAGTCTTTGGGGTCATCTGCACACCAGTCTATTGAGGAACACGTTCATGGTGGTCTGATACACCTCCGTATTTGAACGCACACTTGGCTGGGCATTGTTTGGGGGAGATGAGCTTGTTACAAATTCAGAAGCACAGGGATTCCAATTCAGAAGGTCTGAGGTGGAGCGCAGGAACTCTGCTGTGGATAGCGCAATGGACACACTTTGCAAACTATCTTAGAAAGCAGAGGAAGAAACCCATTCGATCAAGAGTTGGCAACCTATGGACTAAATGCAATCTGTTGCCTGTTTTTGTAAATAAATATTTATTGGAACACAGCCATATCCACTTGCTCACGTTGTCTATAACTATATCATGCTATAAGGGCAGAATTGAGTATTTCTGATAGAGATTCTATGGCCCTCAAAACCTAAAATATTTACTGTCTGGACCTTACATAAAACTTTGCCACCGCTCCTGCTTTAGACCAGATGGGCCCTACATCTCAAAAGCTCAATAAAAGCGTGGCTTCTTAATATTTTCTGGGTTCACAAAAACCAGATGAAGAGAGCTATATTGCTAATGATGTTGATTTATAATTCAGTTTTTCCCAAACTCTTTCTCCTAAGCAAAGACTATCTCGTTGCTATGACTACACTTACATAAAGCTATAGAGAAGAGAAGAAAAAGGCAACAGAAAACTTATTAAATGTTAGACCAGAGAAAAGGACAGTAAAAGGTTTGTGATTTGGCTTTGACTTTGGCAGGGCTATAAACACATGCCTGTTCACACTCTCCCCCATAGGTGAGATAGTCTCATATGAATCTGAGGCCCCGGCTCCTCCAAAAGGCCGTCCTCCAGCACAGCCTCCACAAACACCATCTGTGTGTGTGAGGAAGAATTTCACAAATAAATGAGTCATATGCCAGAGCTTTTTACTTGTCAGCAGTGTAGATAATGGGTTTATAGGATTAAAAAATAGACCAATGTTGAATTTCTGTTGCCTTCCCCTAAATATATATCAATCATATTGTGACTGAATAATCCCACAGAATCTCAATAGCTTTTATATTTGTTATTTCATTAACAGTCATGTAAGCCAGCTACTCTGCTGTTTCCATCTCAGTGAATGGCATAACCATTCACTCTTTTCCTGCAGCTAAAACTCCCAGGCTCCAACAATTTCATCCTTTCCCTCTTTGATCACCTCTGCAGTCACTTCTCAGCCCATGCAGCCACTCTGGTCCAAGCCACTATCATTTCTTGTCCAGTCAACTGTAGTCACCTTCTTATGTATCTCCTGCCTACATGCTTCCCTGCCAACTCTGTATCTTCCACTCAGCAACCAGAATTCTACTTTAAGAACATAACTCAGCCCTAACTGGTTTGGCTCAGTGGATAGAGCATTGGCCTGCAGACTCAAGAGTCCCAGTTTCAATTCCAGTCAAGGGTATGTACCTTGGTTGTAAGCACATCTCCAGTAGGAAATGTGCAGGAGGCAGCTGATTGATGTTTCTCTCTCATCGATGTTTCTAACTCTCTATCCCTCTCTCTTCCTCTCTGTAAAAAATCAATAACATATATTTAAAAACAAACAAACATAGCTCAGATTGTCATGACCCAGCTCAAAACCTCTCTCTCAGTGTCTCCTTTTCACACTCAATTGAAAACCCCAAATCCTTGATAAATGGCTTGCAGCTCCATAGATCTACCCTCATTTCCTACTGCTCAGCCCTTACTTACTCCTCCCCAGCCACCCTGGCCATCCTCTTGCTTTTCAGATGCCTACACATGCTGCGTTCCTTTCTGCTTCAGGGCCTTTGGACTTGCTGTTTCCATCCACCAGGAAGTCTCTTCTATAGCTTTTGTTTGGCTCTCACTTTTTTTATTCATATATCTTTCCAGGTTGCAGCTTTCTCTGAGCATCCATCGATCTCTATCCACTTTTCCTGCATTAGTTTTCTTGATGGCATTTATCATCACATGACACCCTATTATACAGTCACTTGTTTGTGGATTCTCAGCATCTCCTACCCACCTTCCTGAGGGTAGAGAGATTATATACGTTATTTCCTATTTTATCTGCAACATCTAGACAAGACATGGCAGAGTAGGCACTCACTTGTTTACTAAATGAATAAATGAAAGAATGAATAAATTAAATTCCAAGATTGAATTTTTACTGACATTCCTGTGTTTTACAGTTGCACAATTTTAAGACATCAAAATCTTGTACCTAGGCCTGCCAGGACCAGTAACTTCATTTCATCCAAGGAAAGATACTCTGAGTGAGGCATCTAAGATGCTATAAGAGGATTAAGTAGAATAAAAAAAAAGTAGTAAAAAAAAAATCAGACCAATTATACAAGTGAATTTTTTTTAAAGAAAGGGAAAAAGTAAGGAAGTAAGGTCTGAGCAGTCAGATCAGCAGAAAAGTCAGGTGGGGCAGCAGTCCTGGGGGTGAGTACAGGTCAATGGCCATGCTGGGCCACGAACACCAGTTGAATATCACTGGTATGGAACTTAAGTGGAGAAGAGAAGCTGTTTATTAGATTTTTCATTTCAAAGACACTAAAAATAAATATTATTATTAATCTTCATTTTACAGTTGAGATAATTGAGACATAGAAAGACAGTGCAATATGTCCAGGCTCAGACCCATGAACCTGAGTGCAAATCCTGACTTTGTCTCTCATGTTTTTAACAAGTATAAAATGGTACCTCTCAATTATTACAAAAGAGCATAATTATTTATCCATATAATAATTGATTCAATCTTATTTTACAAAGCAATTAACTGGAAATATGAATTATTAACTTATATTCTTACTGTCTAGTTCTATAAATCTTCATCTTGACACATTTAAGGGCATTTTAAAAATAACACTCCAGAGAGTTACTCCTACCAGAATCTAAATGAAATTCTAACATAAGTTTTATTAACTTTATTTAGAAAAAAAGTGTTAGAAAAATAATGCATATTTGTACAGATTCAGTCTTACCCAATGGGATTTGAGGTGTCAAAAGATGTCATTTGCTACAAATTGAAATAACAACTGCAAAAAGCTTAATTGCCTAGACAAGTTTTCATTCTCTATGACACATTTTTCACACTTCTTCAATTTGCTATTTGGGGGATATGATTTATATTTGTATAAGTGACTGCAATAGAAATATATTTACATTAGGGATCTAATGTTCTCAAGTATTTTCTCTTTTTGACACAATTTCTTTTACCGACTGTGTACCAGGGAATTAGTTACTGCTAGGGACAAGCCAGATAACTAGGGATCATCTAACATATAATAAGTTATCGAATGCTTTTCCTAGATGCTTTCACAGCCCACCTCCCAGTTGCCTAATACACTAACCATCTTCACCATCTCTCTTTCCCCACCAATTGCCCACTGTTCCCTAGCAATAACTTTTTCCTTTTTCTCTTTAGCAGCAAACACAAATCCACATAGACCTATCTCATATAAGATCAATAATTGCAAGGTGATACAGTCTTGATCACCTTGAGAATGACATTGTGAAGAGAAGGATCTCAGACAATCAACAGAATTGTTGGACCAGAGATAACTATCACACACACACACACACACACACACACACACACACACACACACAAGAATTTGTGAAGATCATTACCATATAAAAACATGCATACTTTCTCACCCAGATATCTGGTTTCTTTGCAAAATAATTGATTCCCCTTCTTGGTAATTACACTGTATGTGTTTATGCTGTCAAAAATCAGAATGATGAACTGTTAGATGAACTTGTTTCCTGAACCAATTTTTTCCCTTTGATCTGAAAATATTGTTTCTCATTGCTCTGCTTGTGTTGATTTTATTATGAATCTGTCAAAAAACAAATATTCTATGTTAGCTGAAAATTTGAATGAAAGCCTATTAGAATTGGCATATTTTCATGCTGAATCTGCAGTCAGGCATAATTCCATAGAAAGAGCAGAGTGAGGTGGCCTTGTAGGCTGGCTTGTACCTTGTCACGTGGCAACGCTTCCCATTCTTCCTCCACGTTTTGTACCAGCAAGTCCCCTCACTAATGTCTATGGTTACTGGGATGAAACAGCGAGGCTCTTGTTCATTAGAGTCTCTCTGAGGATTCATCTGCATTCAAGGAGGCCCTTGCGCTCTTCCAGTGGGTGGAATCAACATTTCTAATATTTGCTTCACAAGAGACAAGGCAAAACAAAGCAATAGGAAACATAAAAGAGAATGGAAAAAAGGGATTGAGTGGATGTGGCAATTGGATACAACCTTACAGTAAGAAACCCTTGCAAAATGAATGTCAAACAATATTAGCAGAGGAGCGAAAGTCAAAACTCCCCAAAGGGGGCACTGACATTATGGCTACTGATAAAACTACATTTCTGCTTCTACGTTTCACTTTTTATTATTTTGTCTGTTCATTCTATAATCGTTTGACATATTTTTTATTGAGTTCTTACTCAGTGATGAGCACTGAGCTTAGCCCTGAGAATAGAAGAGAAAATTAGATAGAGAAAGTTGCTGCCCTTACGAATCTTATATATAACTTAATAAACCATCTCACAATTCCTTCTACTAGAAAACTACTGTCCTGGGTAAGATCTCTAGCTATACCAAGGAAGGACTCTACAAGGCTGAGAATTGTATAACAGTGTGATAGAAATGAACAACTTACACATATCAAGTGACCCCAAGACAGTCATCGCACGTTGGACACTAAGAAAGCTCTGAACTCCTCATCAATCTAAAATATCTAAAATGACACTATCATTCATTATTTGTATTAAAGACAAGATATTTGTGAACATGTTTCAAAAGCTGTTTTAACTATTACAGTTGTTTCTTGGGCAGTAAGTGAAACAACCTTTTAATTATAGTAAATTAGCACAAGAGCACTTTTTCTTTGTGGGGAGGGGCGTGGAGAGAAGAGCCAAATGCTGGTTGATAAACATCAGAATAATTCACCTGGACACAAGGTGATACCTAAAGGCTGTATATCAACGGCAGCCAAAGCAATAAAAATAAAAATTAAGCTTCTCTATAAGGGAAGAAGATAGAAATTGTACATTTGTTTCTTTATACTATATTGTTAGTGGCTCTTGAGAGGAAAGGGCAGATACAAGAGAAGAAGGAACAGCAGCAACTCGGTAAGATGTTTGGATATAAGAAATGAAAGGCAGGAAAAAACCTTCAGTAGCAGCACAGCTAACGTGACAATTAAGAAAATAAACGTCTAATATTTAAACTGTGGGACTCAAAATCTTCTGTAAAATCTATCTAAAAGGTTTTTTTTATGTGCTGGATTCCTTACTTTCTGTCATTTTGTTTATGGAAAACAATGAAAGAGGATTTAGTTCAGATCCAGGCTATTCAGTGAGGAATAGGGAAAGCACAGGCAGAAATAAGAGTGAAAAGCAGATAACCTGCAAAAAGTAAGCAGAAGTCCTAGAAGGGACTCTAAATTTCCTGTAGGTTTGAATTCGAATTGAAGTCCATCTCACCTACATAGACCCTGGATTTCAGCTAGGTTAGTTTCACAGCAAAATCAAGATGAGATATAATTCAAGTGTGTTTCACATGTTACCTGATAACTGATGAGTACAGTAAAGTTTTTCATTACTTTGAAATTAAACAATTATTCTATATAATAAAAGGCTAATATACAAATTGTCCCCTCGACCAGGAGTTCAACCAGGGGTTCTACCAGGGGGTGGAACCAGCTGGTGAACTGCCCATGGCCCCTCCCTCTGGCCAGCCCCACCCCTGATTGGCTGTGATTGATTGGGGTGGGCCTACTCCACCAGTGCACAAATTCATGCACTGGGCCTCTAGTTTTTAAATACCACTCCACTAATTCTCCTGAGAAGGATTTATATGATAATAGTAGAGCAGTTACCATTTATCCTTATTTTACGGTTGAGACCCTGAGATTGAGAAAGATTTTAAAAATTGTCAATAATCACATGCCCAGAGAATGAATTGTTGACGAACACAAAATATTTCATTCTGTAGTAAATGTTCCTATTGTTATGCTGTTGTTTAGTATATTTTAAAACAATTTTATGAATATAAGTACAGAAAAATTCATTTATACTTTTACTATGAAAGAAATAATGAACAGATTCTTGAATTAAAAAGCAAAATTTTAATAAAGTTTTCTAGTGTTTAAAACTAGGTCATTTACATATTTTCCCTTTATTTAAATACCTAATTGCCATGGTATCTGCATTTTCCTATCTGATTTTGCCAGCACATACAATTTATTTTCATATTCCTGTTGAATGGCTGAAAATGGGTGGCCTTTCATACCATAATTAGAATTAAGTTCAGCTTCAACACACTTTAAAAAAGGGAATTTTACAGAGCATAAAGAAGAAATATGTTGAGGTTTAAATTATGTCAACCCTTTTAAACAATGAGTAGTTATTTTGATATTCTTCTCAGGGTGCCTAAGACTATATAAAGCAGGTTAATATTGAAGGTATCCCAACAATATAATTATATATCAACTTAGAAGTGAATAAAGAGGATTTATTTTCAAAAGTACAAAATATTTTATCCTAGGTGTCAGGCACTGGATTATACATTCCCAATTTCCATAATATATACCTCCTTTGGCTGACTTTGATATTAAACCTCTAATTTTAGAAATGAAAAATAATAGAAATCTGATTTATTGAAGAGGCTTTCAACCTATTTAATTAATACTTCACAAATGCTCAAAACAAGGGCGGAGGGATTCTGTGTCATTTTGGTCAATTTACATTATGCTTACGTAAAAGAAAATAAATGAGAAATACACTTCATTTTACTGTTAACTCATTGTCCCCATGATCCATGTGCATTCACAGTTACTTTTAACTTCATCCTGAATATTGTGACCAGGAAGGCCTTACTGCTCTGCTCACTTGACTAAATTTTGGACAGGTTCTACCTGACTCTTGGCTCCTAATCTCCCTTAGAACACTTAATTTAGTAAACTTTTCATAGTAAACTAGGAGTCCACTGCATGAATTCATCCACCTTGAAAGGAACTCTGGGCTGCATTAGGCAAAGGGGCAGGTCTCAGCCCATCCTCTGCGCCCCCACCTGGCCCCTTGCTCTGTGGTTCCTGCTCCCCTCTTTACCAGCAGCCCCGCACCCACCACCACTCCCACATGCTGACAGCGCTTGCCCCACTTCCACCTGCTGATGGTGCAGAGTGATTGGGGCCGGTGCCAGTAGTGGGTGTGAGCAGTAGCTGCTGTCCCGATTGCACCTCAGGAGCAGGGGGATGTGGAGAAGCCCTCAGGGGCAATCAGGGCCGGCAGCCACTGCTCGCACCTGCTGATAGCACCGAGCGATCTGGACTGGTGCCAAGCATTGGCAGCAAGTGGGAGTGGTGACTCCTGCACTAGCTGCGGGTATGAGCAGGACCAGTGCTGGCAGTGGGAGTGATCAGGGCCAGTGCCAATGGCAGGTGCGAGTGCAGGGCAGGATGCAGGGCATGAGAGCAAAGTAACCACAAGTAACTACCAGAGGCTCGTTCTGATGACAGCAACTGGGGCCCGCCTTGGTCTGGCACCGCCACTCACCTGCCATGGCCGACGCCTGCCATGTTCTGCACATGCCCCCTGGTGGTCAGCACATGACATAATGACCAGTTTTTCTGTTGTTTCTCTTGTTCGGGTCACTTGGTCTATTTGCATATTACCCTTTTGTTATATAGAATTATTTATCTGTTCCTTTGATACAAAGATCTTCTCTCAGTCACTTGCCAGTTTTATAACCCACGGATGTCTTTCTGGGCTCTGGGAGCCACCCCTTTTAAGTGTAATCATCAAAGAAGATATTGCCCCTATCTCCTAGTCACTGTGAGAGGATAGGAACTTCAGGGAATTAGCAACCATATATGGCCTACTCTCATTGGCTACCTACTTTGCCAACATCCTCCAGTACTGTTCGACTAGCTCACTGCTCCTGCTTTTTATTTCAGTAGAGTTCAGTTCAATCTTTGTCTTCTATTGTAATTGTCTCGAAGAAAGTCTTTCTTGCTTCTACAGGAAACTCAGCTAATCACAAGAGTTGGGTTTGTTTCTCACTCTTTACATATTGCAGGTGTATAGTTCCCCTGGCAACTCATGATTTGGAGAGGACATAGGCAACATTGGATTTGTTCAACTCTCCCTTAGCCTCTAGATATGAATGGCAAATGATTAAAACAAAACAAAAATCTAAAAAACAACTACCCTCTTTTTAACCCCCAATGCATAGTAGCATCTTGGTCATCTATTTTTCTCTATTCAAAACATTTAATGGTATATAAATAAAATTTTAGTAATCCAGTACACAAACCTGGATCTGGTACACAAATCTGGGTGACCCACAGGTCTGTAGAGACCAAATCCCTGATTTTACCATTTCCCACAGTTAGTGCGAACACATTCATAACAATGTGGTAATACCACTTGGACTTCCAGGTACCCATCTAATTTAAAACTCTTGCTTGTGTCTTATCTTTATATGGCTAAAACCTACACCTTTTATATGCATGCCCACTATTAACAGGGACTGTGACTACATGTCCCCCTGAACGTAGCCTAATGAAGTAGCAATATTTACATGTTAGAAGAGTACTTCTACCATCACACCTCTTACCATACAATGACTGATCTTTTTTCTTCACCCAGAACTTGCCATAATAATGTATGATGCTGTGTCAAATAACATATGCCTTTCAACTTCAGTTTCCATCTCCACTGTAGGGAGACATTCTAAGTGGGCTGTGTGGCCTGGCTTTGCCCCACCATATACAGACCATTTGTCCAAGACTGGGGATGGAGGATCCTACCTGGAGACATATAGACTGTGGAGTGTCTCATTACCTTGCCTGCTGATTTTGGCTTCGACATTGGAATGGATCCTTCAGATCCACTTCAGAGTTCATAACCTCAGTCTGTGCTTAACACACTGAGAACCCAGTTTTTACCTTGTGCCAGGACAACCTGCCTCTGTCCTCAGGACAAGATGACATGGAAGAAATGCTAGAATATCAAGAGGTCCTAGCTGTTGGCAGTGTTTGGTATCCAGAAAGGGGATGGCTGGGAGGGGACAGTAATGATAAATTCCTTTGGCCTCAGATACTCATTTGCAAGTGTTAGGTCCTTCCATCCAGATGGGTCAGGGAAATACAGGTCTTGCTCTATTTGGTGAGAGGATTGTGAAGAGGGGCGATATTGATATACACTGAGTGGCCAGATTACTATGATTTCTGAACACATAATAATCTGGCCACTCAGTGTGTGTGTGTGTCTGTGTGTGTGTGTGTGTGTGTGTGTGTGTGTGTGTGTGTGTGTTAGGGGCCCAGTGCATGAATTCATGCATGGGTAGGGTCCGGCCAGCCTGCCTCGGGGAGGTGACATGGGCAGTTGGCTGGCCTGCCTGCTGGTTGAACTCCTGGTTGAGAGGACAATTTGCTTATTAGCCTTTCATTATATAGGATATACACGGAGTGGCCAGGTTATTTTGCATTCAGAGATCATAATAATCTGACCACTCCTGTCCCATATTTTTGTGTAAGATCAAACCACTGCATGTATTGACCCCCACTTAGTTACTGTGGCCTGGACCACTTACTATCATTCCATGTTCCTTCCTGATTCTGCATAGATATAATCACCTGTCTTCTTTCTATATATTTTATTTATCTTTGAGCTGAATTTTTATTTTTTACTTTATCTTTATTTACAGTTGTCCCTCTTTTGTCCCTATTGACTCCCTCTGCCCCACATCTACCTATTTTAATACTGAGAATTCCCTTGGGCATCAAGCCCCTAGCAGTGAAGAAAAGACAGACGATGCCAGTTAGTTTATTAGTTCCCCATTGCTACTGTAGCCAATTACCATAAACTTAGTGGCTTGAAACAAGGAACATTTGTTATCTTCTCTTAATGGAGGTCAGAAGCTCAAACTGGGTCTGACTGGGCTACATATATATAGGACCATCAAGGCTGCATTTCTTTCTGGAGGTTCTGGAGGAGAATTCATTTCCATACTTCCTCCCGCTTTTGTGAGGCCAACGGCCTTCTTCAGCTCTTGGACCCCCTTCCTTCATTTTTAATGTCAGCAATGTTGCCTTTCTCTCTATTGGCAGTCACCTGTGCTTCCTTCTTCCACATTTAAGGACCCTAATGGGCCTATCCAGATAATCCAGGATAATCTCCTAATTTTTAAACCAGTTGATTAACAACCTTCATTTCCCTTTTTCATGGATAGGTACGTGCCCCTGTCTAGAATTGAACCTGTAACCCTTCAGTGTGTGGGCCAACACAGAATCCACTGAGCCAAACTGGTTAGGGCGTGTCTCCTAACATATTTACAGGTTATGTTAGGATGAGGCCATGTTTGAGGGGGAGGGGTGTTATTTTGCCTACCACATCTGTTAAGCCAGTCAACCCCACAACCTACTTCTAGCTCTGCCTATTACAGGCAGTATATAAGCTGTCAATGTTCACTACTTGATTCTTGCAGTACCATTGGGTTACAAGCATCATGCAAGACCTGTCATTTTTCTGGTTTCCATTTCCACTGTTCACTTGAACAACATCTCAGTTTCCATCTGTTTTTTATATACTATGTTTAGTCCTTCTAAAATTCTGTTGCCTGGGAGACACCCACAGGATTGGAAACTTGACAACAAACCTAGAGAGATGGTGTACTCTATTTGGAAATGTGAAACCTTTGTTTGGTGTCAGATAAAAGAGTTTGGCTCAGGGGATAGAGCATCAAACTGGGGACCAAAGGGTCTCGGGTTCAATTCTGCTCAAGGGCATATACCTTGGTGTCAGGCTCCTCCCTGGGCCCAGGTCAGAACTCATGCAAGGAGGCGGCCAATCGATGTGTTTCTCTCACATCGATATTTCTTTCTGTTTTTCCTACCCTCTTCCATTCTCTCTAAAAATCAATGGAAAAATATTCTCAGGTGAGGATTACAAATATTAAAGAAAAGACAAAAAATAGTTTAGTGGAAAAGATACAAGTACTTAAGGAGACTGCTGTTCCAGGAGGTAGTTAAAAGGAAGTAAGATATTCTTGGTGTGTAGTATCAAGAGATTGTTCTCGGTGACTGAATAGCACAAACTCAAACATAAATTTTGCAGGTTATCATCTTTATTTTCTTTAAGTCGAGTTATGATGGTTTTTTTTAAAAGGTGTGGAATTGTAAATTGAGCTATTTAATTATCGTATTTAAAAGCAGCTGGTGTGTGGTACAAATATAACTATGGACTAACAAGAAATCACTGGTTGTCACTGCGATAAAGACACAAAGGGTGAGCACTAAGCAATTATATAGTTTGGAGCTGCCTATCCAAGCACAGTGATTTTCCTCAATTGTCTCCAGCAATTAGCATTTTCCATTTCACAAAGCAAGTATTTATATTCCTTTTCTCCTAATGGATTGTATTAATTACATCCGTCACCCATAGAAACAGCATTTATTAACACTGGCAGTAACACATTTTAAAGGTTGCATTTATTTCTTAATCAGAGATGTAAACACTAATTGATGGAATCTCTAGAAAGCAGGTCTTGCTGTGTGGATCAGGTGATATCGGCAGCCTAGCAAGGGAGTAATGGAACAATCCATGCAGAAATCAGTTCTGGTTCTCTGCTAAATTCCCCATCTGGATTTTTCTGTTAAGTGCCCTGACCTCCTTCAAAATCACGAGTTAAGGATCCTTTCATGATAATTACAAGGTAAAACATTTCCATCTGCTGTTTGTAAGACACTATTCTAAATGCCAGAAGGATACATAAAAATGGATACACATTTATTATATTTAAGATATATTATGTTTTAGCTATAATAAATATCCTTAAATATATTGAGTCTGATAAAAATCCTTGCAGCTAAAACAGAATTCAGGTAAATTATCTGAAGTATGACAAAGTGGCACAAAAATGTTTTAAGTGCAACATTTCTAAAGAAAAACAAAACAAAACACCACAAAATAAAACAAATGAATAAACAAAATAGAATAGAAACAAACCCAAAGATATAGAGAACAAACTGATGGTTGCCAGAGGGGAGGGGACTGGAAGATGGGAATTCATAAGAAAAAAAAAAGGTAAAACAAAAATGTTCTAAGTGTAAATGAGTGAACATAGTTAACTCCTGGAGGATAAGGTGATTTCTCACAGCCCTCTTGAGTTTAGTTGATGGTTAGATTTATGAAGGAGCAGCCTTTTGGCTGTGCAGCGAAGGACATACAGAATGTTGACACAAATCGGATAGGAAACGGGGTTGACAGAGGCACATTCAGGGGATGGTGAATGAGATCTGCAGTCCCCATCTGTTCTTTTCTTGAAAACACTTGTCTCTGGCCACCATTCTTCCCTTTGTAGCCATGCTGATCTGTTTAAAAATGCAAGTATGATCCTGTCCTTCCCACCTTCAGTGATTTCCAGTGGCTCTCAATGAGGTCCACAGGACTTAAAATGCCCTCACACCTGCATAATCTGGCCCCTCTTGAAAATTTCAGCCTCATCTCTTACTTCTACTGACATTGGGAGCTTAGTAACGGGCTTTACAGTTTACACTGCCACATGTGCTGACTCCCTCTGCCTCAGAACACACATGGTCTCATAGCTAATCATCTTTCACTCGGCTCTGCATGGCGGTGATGACTCAGCTTCCTCTTGTTCACTTCAGTCCTGACTTGGCAATCCTTGAGGATTCTCTTGGGCTCTAATTGCACAAAAAATAAGAACAGTGTATATCTTTAAGTGGACTCTGTCTTCTCCTGACTATCTTAAGATCTTTTCAGGTGCTTTTTCCTTTGGCTTGTAATAGTCTGACTCCCTCTACCTCCAAAGTCTTTGTCTCTATATCTTCCAAGCTAATACCAGCTCCTCTGGAGAGCTAAATCTTTAACAACTCCAAATGACAACGCCATTTCCTCAGGGCACACTTCTTTGACCTTGAAGACTGAAGTCTCTTCGTTATAGGATCTCAGAGCACTTGTGTGTCTCCCTTATTCTCATTGAAAGTCCAACTAAACACCAACGTTGGAAATCGTCTGAAATATTAGACTTTCCTTTAAGATAGTAAATCTGTATTGTGGGAGACTGGATATGTCCTGTTAGCATTGTTTCTTATGTAACTGGTAAGTTTTAAATAAATGCTATTGAATAAATGAATGTGTGAATAACTGGGATGATATGATTCGGAGAACAGGCTAAATTTGGGTTGGAGAAGGCCTTGAGTGCAATGCGATGCTAAGGATTTTGTGTAGAAAAGCAGAGGACATCTACAGTCATAAAAATAACTTGTAGGTTGAAACAAATGTTTGAATGTGAGAGGGTAGGACTATGCAATAAATTATAGCTCATTTTCCCTTTGTTTTCTGTGTATATAGATGTTCAAGATCTCATTTTCCACTTCATCGCACTATTGTCTGTTCTCTATAATGTCATCATTTTTTCTAAGGGAATCTGTCTTCCTCCCTGTCTTCTTTTGCTGGTCTTGCATTCCTCTACTGCTCCTGTTTCAATAATAACAATGAAACATTTTTTCAAACATCCCAGCTCCTCCTTGATTCTCTGGGAAGACCTGATTCCCAGAGATAGAGGCCTTGTAAACTGTCATGTGAACTTCTGTATATGCAACATTTTAATTTTTATTGGATTAAATTTTTTAATTTTATTTGGCAAGAGCACTTAACATGAAATGTGCCCACTTAACAGATTTTTAGATATACAATGCAGCATTGTTATTTAGAGGCACCATCTTCTATATCAGAGTTTTAGAATTTATTCAACTCGTATACCTAAAATTTTATACAGCTCCACATTGCTTCCTCTCCTAGTCCCTGGCATACACAATTCTGTGTTTATTTCTATGAGTTTGACTATTTTAGGTACTTCAAGTGGAATCATGTAGTATTTGTCTTTCTGTCACTGGCTTATTTCAACTTAGCATAATGTCCTCCAGGTTTCTATAGGTTTCCACATATTGCGGGATTCTTTCTTTGCAATGGCTGAGTAATATTCCGTTGAATGTATAAACCACCTTTTAAAAATCTATTCATCTGTTGATGGACAGTTATGTTTTTTCATGTTTCGGATATTGTGAGTAGTGCTGGAATGAGCACGGGAGTACTAATATCTCTTTGAGACCCTGATTTTAATTTTTTAAAAATACATAACCAGAAATGGGATTGCCATATCACCTGTTTAAAAAAAAATTTTTAAATACCTTTTTATTGATTTCAGAGAGGGAGAGAGATAGAAACATCAATGAGAGAGAATCACTGATTGGCTGTACCCAGCATGTCCCCCATTGAAGATCGAGCCCACAACCCCTGTGCCCTTACTGGGAATCGGACTGTGACCTCCTGGCTCAAAGGTCAGCGCTCAACCACGGAGCCACACTGGCCAGGCAAAATAAAATGTCTTAGCTCCCTGAAGCATTAACTTGATAGGACTGTCTGGGTCGATGGGTTATTGACTACATGGCAGAGTGGAGGCAAACATCAAAGGAAGCTGAAGCCTACTTCAAATAATGTGGGAAACATGTTTCCCCTTGGGGGAAGGCAAGCCCTGTGGAGCAACCTATTCTAGAAAGATAAAGTGTGCTGAGAATCCCGCAGCTACAGCGCGGTGCCACTGGCACAGATGCTTTGACTCTGATTAGCAAACCAGAGATCGGGTTTTATATTGAATTTGAAGTTCAAGCCAGATATATTTTACTCTGAGTTCTGAACTCTTACCTGCAAGTCATAGCTCCTTTTCTGAATCTGCCTACTAATATAAAGATACCCTAATGCTTTGACATAGAAAACTGACAATGCCATGACCTATAATTGAGACCTCTCCCTCATTTTAATGTTCCTATGGCCCAAGGCAGCTACAAAGTTCTTTTTAAAAAAAAACCCTGGACAATAAATAATTATATCTTTAGCATGTTTCAGATATTCAGATAAAGCCTTTATATATTGCTTCTGTTTTAACAGGTATTTTTGGTGTGTATAGTTCTAATATATTCTTCAGACAATTTTTCTATTTATAACTGGTATTATTGGAAGAAGATTGCTTTTCACCATTGAAAACACTTATTATTTCCCTGGTGCTTGGATACACATATAACAATAGCATCATTGTTGGCTTTGAAAACATGTTTTGTATTAAAAGAAGTAGTTGTCACTTTAAATTCCATAAACCAGTGTCAGGCATGTTGATGCCTTCATCTCCTTTTAAGGCTTGAATAGGTAGGTAAGCTCTGACACAAATAAGCACAAACAGAAGTTTGTGAAAAGACAAAAAAGGTGGCTCTGTGTGACAGACTCCTTTGTCCCTCCAGAAAGACAAGATTCAACATTTCACAAGGTTGAGAGATATGAGGGTTCATAGCCTTTCACTGAATTCTCTGTGTGAGAAGGAACCCCCGAGAAGCAATATCATCTATGAAAATAGAGGATTCCTTTCTTTAGTAAAACTTATTTTCCCCACTTTGTTTAGGCTAATCAAATGGAGGCTTCAGAGGGGGAAAAAATGTTTTTAAGAAAAGCACAGAGAGAGAAGGCTAATTAAAAAGCAATACAGCCCAGCTGTCGTGGCTCAGTGCTTGAGCATCAACCTATGAACCGTGAGGTCACAGATTTGATTCCTAGTCAGGACACATGCCTGGGCTGCAGGCTCGATCCCCAGTATGGGACATGCAGGAGGCAGCCAATCAGTGATTCTCTTTCAACATTGATGTTTCTATCTCTCCCTCTCCCTTCCTCTCTGAAATCAATAAAAATATATTTATAGATTTAAAAAACAAAGCAATACAGCCCCCGCCAGGTAGCTCAGTTGGTCACAGTGTCCTCCCATTACACACAGTTTGCAGGTTTAATCCCTGATCAGGGGACATGCAGCGAGCAAACAATTAATGCATAAATATGTGGAACAATAAATCCATGTTTTGTTCTCCATCTTTTCCTCTTTCTGTCTCTCTCTTATATTTTATTTATATATATCAATAAATAAAAAATCAATACGGCTTCCAGGCATATAAAATAATGTTTCTCAAGATTTAAAAGGCAAATGCATTCTGACTGCCCAGTAGGAATGTGGATTGTTAGAATAATTTCTGAGTCCTCAAGGTCTGAGTGTTCACCCCACAAGGGAGGGAAGTGGTTAAGCAGGCAATAGAGTGTTCTATGTGCATCCAGTACTGTGAGAACACATATTATATGTAGGAAGTAGCAACTGTTTCATGTGGCAAGATGTGTTTGGGGGCCAGAGGAACAAGATCATAAAACTAACTGCTGTTGTACTTAATTTATTCTGAAAATAATGATGGACAATAGAAGACTTTTCCAAGCAGAAGGGGGACATGTTCTGATCTCTACTTGAGACAAATGATTCTGTCTTTTACTGTGGAGGATAAGCAGAAGGGGCTGGTATGAAGGAAAGGAGGCCATTTAGGAAGCAATTAAATAGTTGAGAAAATAAGTAACACAGGCACGCATCTCGATAAGACTCTCAGGGAAGCTGGAAAAGAAACTATAGTTTCAACAACTATGAAGACTCAGATTTTGCAATTGTGAAAATGCTCATATATAGACAAGATAGAAGTGGAGGGGGTTTGGAACAAGCAGGAATAGGACAACAAGGTAACATATTTGGTTTTAGCCTTTTTGTGTCATTGTTCTTATGGTACTTGCAGATGGATAGTTCTAGAAGATGGGTAGAAACGCAGAGCTTGTGTTCAGGATAGAGGTCGACCCAAGAGATACATAGCTGAGGAACATCAGTGATAATTTTTTTAGCTATCACTGATATGAGGTACAGATTTCAGAACAGATTAGTGAGTCAAAAGTAAAGGAGGAAAAAATATTGTAACCCAAGCCTGCACGATTATTTAGATAATATTAGTGCTATAAAAAGAGTAATTGAGATTTTATAGAATCCTGGAAGGCTAGAGAACTGATTGACTATTTTTCTTTTCCCCAACCAAGATGTCGGCTTGAATTTGTTTCAAAGAAAGAAAAGCCTTATAGTTATTTCTTTAAGCAGCAATGGATGGATGGGTAGTCTCATTTCTTCATATGGTGGTGTAGCCTGAGGAACACAGAGTTGGTCCCTGAATGGTCTTGAGCTTCTCCGACTTGTTACCTACAGCTACTAGTGTATGCTGCCCTGGGGTGGGCCTTGGGCTACAAAGCAATTGTCGTGAGATTTCAGGCTTCTGCTCCTGTGTTGTGGGGTTTATTTTGTGTGTGTGTTGGGGGGAAGGAGGGAATGTGTGGTCTGTGCATGTGTGCGTATCTATGTGAGCATGTGTTGCTTGTGAGTTTATAGCATATGTATGGGTATGTGTATTCATGTGTGTACACATGTGGAGACAGGTATAAATGATCTCTTCCTTCCCAACTAAAATCACCTGGAATGATGCCAGAGTCCGTTGATCTAGTTCAAGTTATTTGCTGAATTAGCTTGACCAAGATCTAAAATTCTGAAATGATGTTGCAAGATGACTATAATGATATGGTTCCAACATGAAATATCTTCTGAAACTATGTTCAAGACTCAGTAGGCTATTTTATAATGCAACTGGGTAGAGCAAGTCTGACTTAAACTAAAATGATGATGTGTTTAGTAGATAATTGCTAAACCAAATATGCCAGCTTCAGTCCTCTAGAGAATTCAGATAATTAGAATAGATGTTTGTCCCACTTGTTAATAATTTTCACAAAGATTTATTAAGGATCCTATTTCATTTTACCACTTTTAACTGATTAATCAAAGCATATTCTAAATACAAGTTTATATCTTCCTGTTCCATCTGGTTGCTCAAAATGCTGAAGTTCTAATTTTCTGAAATTGCTGCGTGGTGTATTTTTTTTTGTGTGTGTATGTTTTTTGTTTTTTTTTTCCCATGGTTGTATAGAAAATAAACTGCTTTTCAGAGTTCTCATAGCTTACACAATTAGTAGTTTAACTTTTAAAAATACATTTTTCATATTCTCTATTATAAACCCATATTTCCCTATATTATTTTGTAGCAAAAGAGAAATTACAGGCTTGAATACAAAACAATATGTGTGTGTATTTCTGTTATTACAAAGTACTCTGTAAAATCTGTGTTCATTATTTCATAAATCAAGTGTCAAGGATAATTTCCAAAGATCTATGAGCACTTGGTATACATAAGTTAGAGGATTACAGTAATATAAAAAGCAAGAAGATAAATATTTATAATTCCATAAAGACTTCTCATTCCTCAAGGCAATCTAATCAGTATATCTGATGTAATGGATGAGAATCTACTAATATTCATACAGAATTTAGAGACTCACATTACATAAAGTAAATGACAGATTGAAGAGCTATATTTATAAATCTATCATAATTCCTAAATTTCCTTTTCTTATGAACTTTAACTTTCCTTATTATTAATTTCATTGACTATAAAAATATTGTATATTTTTCTTTTGTAGATGTTTTATAAACAAGTTTTGTGCAATATTAATTGGTTGGCTAAAATACAAAATGAAAAATATTTATGGGTTAGATACTTGGGAGTTTGAAATAATGTGAATTTTGAAAGATTTGATAAATCTGTATATTGTAAAGATGCTATTGGATAATTGCAACCATTACAAAGTGCTACATGGTCTTAGTATTTCTGACATGAATAAGAAATTAAACATTTAGAACATATCAAAGATGAGGTTTTTTTCTTACATCCTCTGCTTTTATATCTGAAAATTTGCTTTCATAGATCCTGAACCTTAAGAAGCAGACATATCAAATCAAAAATCTAGAGAATGATATATCGCATGCCTTATAATAAAAAAAATTGAAGTATGCATTTAATAAACCATAGAAAAATAGTGCCATTCAACCATGTAAATGTTTAAAAAATTAAAGAAATAGAATTATACTTACAAAAAATTATTCAATGTAATTAAAGGCTTAATTTTCAGCCAATTCTTTGTTTTTTCTAATTCTCTATACACCTTTTGCACTAGTTATCTACCAGAGTATAACAAATTACGTACTTCACAATTTAGTGACTGAGAACAATACATTTTTATTATCTCAGAGTATCTGTGGGTAAGAAATCCAGATGTAGCTTACCTGGATGGCTCTGACTCAAGATCTGTCATGTGGTTGCAGTCAAACTGACAACCAGAGCTGCGATCATCTCAGAACTCAATTCCATGACATGAAGACATTGCTAGCATGGTCAAAATATCCACCTGTAAGCACACTCCTATGTCTGCTGGCAGACCTCAGGTGATCTTTGTCTAATGCATTCATGTGGTCTCTTGACAGGGTTTCCTTGGCAGCTGATTTCCTCCAGGGTGAGAAATCCACCGATGAATCAGAGAAAGCCAAGTTGGTAGAGGTTAAGGCATTAAGCGGGTTTACTTAAATTGGCTTGAGAGCATGAGTATTATGAAATCATTTAGGAAGGATGCAATTGGTGGAGGCCCTCTGAGAACTGGACTTCAGCTATTACTATAACAGATTAATTTGTAGAAAAGATATATTTGTGACTGAATGATGCTTGAAGAAAATTAATATGTTATACTTTTCCATAACGTAAGTATTTCCTCACTCTTTGCTTCCAGGCTAAGAATTTTGTAATCATTGTAATTTAAACCTCACAAGCATACTGCCAAGAGAGTGTTATTACATTCCTTAATAGATGAATAAATGAAGACTCAGATATGACCAAATCACAGTGCCAGAAAGTGGTAGAGTTGAGAAACCAATTCAGTTCTAAGCCAAATTTATTTTATTTCTTATTACTGTAATATTACAACAACATTCTTGTATAAAGATGGTTGGATCCAAGATCATTCTTAAAATCGCATTTATATCATAAAGAGTGAGAGGGTGCTGGGGAAAGAACAAGAAAATCTTCAAGGACATCAAATATTACATCAAAAAACAGTTTTTCATCTGAGTAATGATGGGCAATGAAAATATTAGTGTTCTTCCTTTACAACTTGGAAAAACACCTATACCTGATATTTTAAAATTCATGAAAAATAATTTTAAAATTATAGTAAAGCCTTCACATAAATCATTTAACTACTTAGTTTTGACCACAACCTTCTTTTAAGAAAAAAAAATGAATTGAATATAAATGAAATCTCCTTGAATGTTTTTAAGCAATATTCAAAAAAATTAGCTTAATATTTTCAAAATTCAAATTGGTAATAAAACATACCATAGAATTATATCCAAATGGCAGGAGGGAAATTGCAGTGGTGGTTGATGTTAGTTACATCTCACTTACAACAAAGTAAACTCTTGGTTTAGTATCTTTGAGCCTCCTTGTAAGATAAAGAAAAGTTACCTCCTATCCTGCCTGTCCGAAGCAACTTTGAAGACCAACTCTAGGACTCTTCCATTTATTAAAATCTAGATGAAGAGTCTGAACCTGAGCCTCTTACTTCACGACCCACTCCTTTGAGTGTCCAGCACTGGTTTTCCCTTTCCAAACCTCCCTCTAGCTATGCCATTGCCTATGAACAACCCACTCAACATCTTCTGGTACAGTTGCTACTTTAGCAAACCACAGTAACTCTCCTACAACACCACCACCCAAGGCCTAATCCCCCAGCAGAGACTCTTGATAAATCTTTATCTCCTACTCCAACAGTTGCTTTCGGACCCTCTCTGGTTGGTTCCTGAGACCCAGCAGAGTTATGAGGATCCAATCAATGGAGAAGGCATTATTGAAAAACAATTTTAAAGCTATAAAATGCTGTAGACCTGTAAGAGATTCCTAGTACTGCTTTTTCTCTAGAAAGATTTATATATCCCATAAGAGTGGGCCAAAAGGATTTGATTGATGTTGAGACATTGAAAGGAAAGCCACATTTTTTCCAGATGTCAAAACAGCCATAGAAGAAAATATTTAAGGGTGAATTTTTTACCCTGGCAAATATTTCTATTTTAAGGAGCAATAAGGTCACTCTTTTTTATTTCAATGTGATCCTTCAGCTAAGAATGAAATAAGGGAGTGGGCTGCATTTGAGACAAGGGTTATAAGCAGGGCTTGAGTTTGATGAAATTGGGTAATAAAACAGTAATTCCATTTCTAGTGTGCATTTTCACTTTATTCTTTTATATGCATGTTTCATGAGAACTCTGAAATCCAGATGCATGCTAATTAGTAATTAATATTCATCAACTTGTATAACAGTCCTCAACATAATGGTGATTAGCTTTAGATATTTATAGTGCCATGAATAACTAGTTGGAGAATTGCACCACTTTCATTAGAATTATATAGGAGAATGTGTGCCTTGATACTAGAAAAATACAATGATGATTGAAAACATTTCAAGGATACTGAATATAGATCTGTTCATATACCTGGCAAGTAGTTACTTCAGTAAAATTGAATGGAAAATTATTTTCCAAATAATTAATTTTTTAGTCTTACTTTCCTGATTTTTTTTTCTCATGGAAAAATTTAGTCTGCCAGCAAATATTCTGAATTCCAATAAACCTTGTGCTGGGCCACAAAAATACAGGCAACAGGTAACAGCTCACAGAGTCCCATCCCCCCTTGGCTACTCAAAGCCATAGCCAACCAGTAATCCTTTGCCTCTCCTGCATCCTATTTTTTTCTCACTAAGCATTTTCTATCACCTGACAAACATGCTATTATCATATTGCAAAGCACTATACCCCTTCAGAATTTCCTGTTTCTTTCTGCTGCTCTGTTTTTCTCTGTAATACCTCTCACTGCTATTGATGCCGTTGTCCTGTTTCCCTTTGGCCTATCGGCAGCATTTGACCCAGTGGATCATTGCCCTATAGTTGGCTTTCAGGACACCACACTCTATTAATTCTTCCTTTGTACTTTACAGTCAACTCCTTCTTAGTGTTCTCTGTTGGTTACTTCTAATCTCCATGACCTCAGAAGCATAGATTTCCCAGGGCTCAGTCCTCAGACATTTTCTGTTTTCTACTTCAGTTGCATAGTTGGTGATCTCACCCAGTCTCTTGGTCCTAAATCCTACCAATATGCCAACCACTCCCAAATTTATGTCTGCAGCACAGATAGATCTCTTCCCTGAACTCTAGACTAATAAATTTGACTAGTGACTTTACACTCCGAGATAAGTATTTCACACATGTCTAAAATTCAGTTCTGATATTCTTCATGAAAGCAGTTCATCCCATAGTCTTCTCTGTCTCAGTCACTGGTAACTCCATTTTTCTAGAGGGCCAGATGCATTAAACTGATCCTTGTCTCCTATCTTCTCACACTGTACATTCAGTGGTTGATTATAGCAAATCCTATTGACTGTAGCCTCAGAATACACTTGTCACTCACCATTTTTTCACCTCCTTTGTTTCTGCTCCCCTGGTTCAGGCCACCCTTATTTGTCACTTGAGATATAGCTCCAAAATAGGCTTGGGCCTTTTGTTTATCAATGGACACAACAGCCTTTTACAATGTAAAAAAGATTATAAACTCCCTTAAGAAGCCCCCAATGGTTTTCCTTCTAACCCAGAGTAAAGACCCAAATCCACACAGTACCCATACAGTCTATCTCACGTTCACTCTGACTTATTTTCCCCATGCTCTGCACCAGCAATGCTGGCATCATGAATGTTTCCTGACCAACTTACCTGTAACCCCACCTTTCTTTCTCATTTGTACTCTCCTCCTGGCATTCTTCTACCCTTCCACCCCCGCTCCTGATAGTCTTGTGACTCGCACCCTTACTTTCTTGAGAAAATACATTTTTTTTGTGATCACTTTCTTTAAAATTATACCCCTTCAGAAATTGCTATTCCTTTATCTTTCTCAATAATACCTCAACAAAATAGCATTTTACATGAGTTGTCAGACATTCTGCTAATATTGTGTCATTTCTTTATTAACTTTGGTTTTTCTTTTTACTGTCTTCTGCACTTATAATGTAAGCCCTTTGAGAGTGTGGATTTCTCTCTGGTTCATTGCCATATTGCAGTGCCTGACATAGTAATTGTCAAAAAATAAGTATATGTTGAATGAACATACAAATGAATGAAACAAGCTTAAAACTTAGTTGTGGAAACCAGGGTAACATTTAAGGAAGAAAATACATAAGGCAGAAGACCATATGGAATAATGACAATACATCTCAGAGGAAGGGGAAATTTATAGACCTAGAGTCCTTGGCGAGCATCTTGGAGGAGATATCCATGATACAAAAAAACAACAACTGGTCAGTTGATTAATGAACTGATATACCAGGTATAAAAAACCTGAATATTTCGTACATTCCAGCAAAAACACCCACTACTACCTGTCTCAGATCACTCCATCCACTTTTGCACTGTTAGACTCAACTTGCTATTCTGCTGGATTAGTCATCCCTCCATCTTTGCAAATGGGAAGGAGGGGGGAATTCATCCTTCTTGCCCAAGATCAAACCTTACCTCCTATTTACGTTTACTAGATGATAAAAATCTATGAAGATAAATATTGAATCTGTTCTTCAAATACAAATACACATCTCTTTCATCATACATTTCTTATGTTTTGTCTGGTGGTGTATGAAGGGCTGACATGTATTTGTATCCACGGTAACTTTCAAACTTCTTGAGAGTTGAGTTTTCTCTTACTTACAATACTAATACCAGAGCGTGAAGGTTTACAGGGTTTCAGATCATTTTAATTCATTCCATGAAAATGTTTTAGAGTGCCCACATGTGCCAGGCAACTGATCTAGCTCCTGAGGATACAAAAATACAAAAATGAATGTGAGACACAGCGTTATTGTGAAACAAAGAAGGAAGCAATGACTCGTTTTACAAAAGAGTTAAGTGATGGCTGAGTTCACATACATAATAAATTAGAGGGCCTGAAATTGACCAGAGGCTGGCCTATTTTACAGATGAATTTTACACTGCTTCCTAATTTACCTTTAATCCCGACAAGACTAGGATAAAGACTAGGATGCCAGGTAGAGTCCACAAATGAGATGCAGTGACGAGGACAGAGCTGATGCATCCTATATTAATATCATTGGATAAATGAGGGCAACTTGCTCAGCTTACCAACTAGTCCAGGCCAGGTACCTCACCTTATATATGTAAGACATACCACTCTTAGATAGAACAATCTCTCAAATGCACCTTCTCACTTTCAAAGAGCTCTTCTAGAGACCATTTCAGGCAATAGAACCTGTAGCCAAGCCAGGAGTCTCTGGAAAGTGACATTTCAAGGATAGGCGAACTCACCTTGAAACTTTACTTAGTAGAATAAAACCTTCCGTTTTTCTTCTGTTGTTACTCTCTGCATTTTCACATTGCTTTCTCCCAACAAGCTGCTCCTCTCAGGAACATATTGATTTAATCGAATCTTACAGCTGCAACTGGGAAACACCCTGAATAACAATAAGGCTTCTATATGGAATGTGACTTAATTTAGAGAGTAACGGCTGATGCAAGATGGCAGAGTCATTAAACTGCCTGGCTGATCAATGCGCTACCATTTGGAAAAGCTAGACTAGACACAAAATCGCGTTGCACACGGACTGTCAGACATTCTCTTAAATATCTTGTTATGTGTTATGACAGATGGGTGAGGAACAGCTTTAGGTAATCAGAACATCAAGGCAGCAACGTGAACCTACCAGCGGGAGAAAATCACCTACGTACAACAGGTGCTGCTCTCAACCTCAGGTTGTTCAAGGAGAGCTCCCTTTCAAATCAGAAATAAAATGTGGTCCATGCCCTCTGTAGTCTCAAGGAGAGTGGAATATAAATTCTTTATTATAAACTCAGCCGCTTCCCCTGTTTTATCAATTTTCTGTAAATAGCTCCCTAAACTCAAGTGGGAACATTGTTCTTCCTATAATCTGTGCCAGCAAATGTATTATTACTTATAAGGACGTCACGGAAGCGTTGTCTTTAAGGATTTGCAGGCCTTCTGCTCCTTATTCTAGAAATAGCCTTGTCCCTGAGATATCGTGGCCATAAGCACCAGACCCGTTACACATTCATTGCTTGGTTCCAAATCCTCAGCGAGTTGTCTGAATCAGCAGCGCCCTGCCCTGCTCTAACTGGTCCAATTAGGATTAAGAAACGAGGGAACATTTCTTGCCTCGAAGGATAGTCATGCAAACTGTCGTCAGTTGGCAAGGCATCTGGAGTGCAGCCCACCAATAGGGAGCCTCAGCGATGGGCCTGAGAAACTTTAATTTTAGCTCATTTTCAGTGGGAGCTCTACAGCTGTGGCTGTGATTTTTTTTAATGCTCTAATTTGATAACAGCAATTATCCGTTAATCGCTTCCCTGTTTGCTGAAGTCATATCTTCCTGTGGAAAGATGTGTGTATTGAAGTCTCATTCAGAACTCTGTTCTTATTACTTTTTAAAATAAAATAAAAAAATAAAGGTCAGAACATGCCCAAGATGAAAAGACATTTTTCTTTATATTTTTCCTCCTAAATTGCATTTCAAAACAGCAAAATAAAAACACCATGAAGATTTAAAAAAAGTGAAGTAATTAAGAAGTAGAAATTACCAGATATAAAAACAGTCACAGGGATATGAAGTATGGTACAGGGACTATGGTCAATAATCTTGTAATAACTATGTATGGTGTCAGGTGGGTGCTAGACTTATTGCAGCAACTGCTACATAAGTTATATAAATGTCTAACCACTATGCTATACACCTGAAACTACTATAATATTGAATGTCAACTATAATTGAGAAATATATTTTTTAAATCCACAAATATATGTTAGAAATGGTATATGTGGTTGGGAAGGGGATTGATAACTCCATTTCCCATCTGTGATGTCATTGTCATTGTCCTGCCATATGTAGGATTCTAGTGCATTTTATGTCACTCTCTTTTTGAGCTGATTAAAACAAGTGCAAGGGTAAGAAAAGACAGAGTTTTGGTTCATTTCATAATAAGGCTTTACAGTGGCCTAGACAAAGGTGACCATGATCTGGACAGAACAAGGAAATAGTCAAGGTGTGAGAAGGAGACCAGTAGGAAGGCTGCTCAGCTACAGTCAAAGATAGTAGGTGTGAGTATAATGAATGGAAAATTGCTTGAGGGATTCACCAAGATTGGGATCAACAGTTAATTGACCAATAGTTGGCAAACTTTCTATATGGAAACCCACATAGTAAATAACTTGGGCTTTGTGATCCCTACAATGTCTTTTCAACTATTCAACCTTGTTATTATAGCATTTAATGAATGGCATGGCCATGTGCCAATAAAACTTTATTTAGAAACGCACATGGTATGCCAGATTCAACCTGCTGGACTTTGTTTGCTGACCCTGGTCTAGTCTTTGAAAGAGTCAGGTTGGGTGGGGAGAAGCATAGATCTTGTCAAAAATAAACCAGAGTGGCTAGCAAGGACTTAGATTTTGAATCACAGGATACTGATAAAAAGAACTGATACTCACATCTACTATGTGACAGTGGCTGTACAAATAGGGGCCATTCTTTATGGCAACCCTGGAAGATTAGAAAAATTATAGAACTCGAGCATGACAGAAAGTTTTATAAGTTATAAAATAAGAAAATTATAAATTTGGCCTGAGAAAAATAAAAGCAAACACCTATTCAAATTCTACTTATATTACTTGAGCATTAAATTATTTTCTCTGAGCTGAGATTCATCCACAGTTCTCTTTTCTGTAAAGGGAATAAGAAGAGTACTTGAGTCATAAAGCGTTGTAAAAGCAAAAATGAGATCCAATGTATGTAAAGCATTTAATCTAGTATTTGAACTCAACAAGCTCCCCAGTAAAAAGTCAAAGCCATTGTTATTATTCGAGTGTGTGTGTGTGTTCATGTGTGTGTGAAATCGATTGTTATGCCAAAAAAGAAACCTGATCATACTTATTTAATATTTAAAAACAGCAGTGTTCTACGAAATGGCCTTCTAAAGATTCCACTTTAAAAAAGGATAAATCAAAATAAAGCCATTGGCCCTAGCTGTTTTGGCTCAGTAGCTAGAGTAGTGAAGCTCCTGGATTTGATTCCGGTCAAGGGCACAGGCTGGTGTTGCAGGCTCAATCCCCAGTAGGGGGCATGCAAGAAGAAGCCATTCAATGATTCTCTCCCATCATTGACGTTTCTACCTCTCTCCCCGCTCTCCCTTCCTCTCTGAAATCAGTAAAAATATATTTAAAAATAAATAAATAAAGCCGTTGGGTTGAGAATCAATTGGATTTAGATTCAGAGCAAACATCAAATTCTTTTCTAACTGCAATGTGACCCTTGTCACATTTTATGGCCATGTGATTGCTTGCTTCGTTTAACTCCTCCTCTTATTCCTTTTCCTCGGTTTCTTTTTGCCTGGTCATAAGGAAAGAAGGGGGGATTTTACAGGGCAAATGAAGTGCTTCGTTTTGTAAATTAAACACTGATAATCTCTAATGATTTAGTCCAAATTAGGAAAAATCAGAAACAAAAACAGAAAAAAAAGCTGTTCTGACACTGGGGAGCTACAATAGAACCAAAATCTGGATGGTATTAAAGGTTTAGAGTATTTTAGGACATAGTTTCAAGTCAAGCTGTGTGGGCAGGTCGGTATTAAAATTTCTTTTAAATTGCATGCCATCAATTTAATAAGGACAACTAGTAACTCAATAATAGCAATAATAGCAATAGCAGCTAAAAGGGGTTCCTTGCTGTATGCAAGGCATTATATTCAGGGCTGCATCATGAACTAGCTTAGTGTTCAAATCATACCTAAGAAGTAGAAGTCATTACAATCCCCGTTTTCTAGATGAAGAGAATTAACACATAAACAGGGTAGGTAATTTGGCCGATATGACGCCTTAAATAGCAGAGTTAGTATTTTCACCCAGAGCACTTAACTCAAGCAAATAGCTATGCCTCACATTTTCTTTTCATTTCACCGTTAGAACCAGGGTGACCAGCTTGTCCCTGGGATTTTTATTTTATTTTTTATTTTTAGCACTGAATGCCTTGTATCCTGAAAACTCCCTTAATCCCAGGCAAAGCAGGACAATTGCTCCCCCTAACAAACTTCACATACATGAAATTTGTTCTAAAGAAGAAAGCAAAAAAGACCTCAAGCTATCCAAATGGCTGTCACAAGATCCAGAGTGAGAGGGAGAGCTGTCCACACCATCACAAAGTTCATCTAAACTTATTTTAGGTGCAAGTAGAAATCTTAGTTTAGATTCTATTAGAAACCTTAGTTTAGATGCAATTATAACAGAACTGGTTAATTGACTTCTCAACTAAACAGAAAGGAGCTCAAAAAGCAAGTGGTAAAACTGACAGAAAAGAAACTAAAAGGCTCTGAGGACAAACTCTGAGGACATTTAATGACACTTAATGACATTTAATTGTGCATTCGTTAATGCATTTTATATGTCGGTGAAGGGAAACCAATTTGAACCATCCTCAGCATCAAGAAAAATGTATTAGACTTATCTGTAGCAAGAGGAATAGATGCCATTAGAACTTGCCTCCTACCATCACTGATTCTCTTTGAGGTAGCTTTATTCTCTTAGGCCTCTTTCTTCTTAGTTAAAAATATGAAACCAACAACTACATTTTAGATGTTCAACCATAGGAGAAAATTGGATGTTTTCAGTCCAAATTTTATTAATACATTTTTATTTGATTTTTTATAGAGAGTAAAGGAGAGGGATAGAGAGCCAGAAACATCCATGAGAGAGAGACATTGATCAGCCGCCTCCTGCACGCCCCCTACTGGGGATGTGCCCGCAACCAGGATACATGCCCTTGATCAGAATCGAACCTGGGAACTTTCAGTTCATAGGCCTACGATCTATCCACTGAGCCAAACCGGTTTCGGCTCAGTCGAAATTTTAAAATCCGTGGAATTTTTATCCATAAGCTTACTTTGGATTATGCAACTATTTCTGAATCAAGTTGGGGTCGTAGAAGAACATTGCAGCCTTGTAGGAACCACATTGATGGAGGCGGCAAAGACACTTTTCAGAAGGAAGTGTAGCCTACTGATGTTCGCTACAGTCCTCTGTGTGGCTGCCCAGAGTATTCCCACATCCACTCAACCAGTTTTCAACACACATTCTCTCTTACTCTTTTTCCTTAGGTAGATTAGCAAAATGTACTTTAATGTACTTTAAATATCCCGCATACAACCACAAAAGTTCCTCTTCCTCTACCATCACTATCAGGAAAAAAAATAAAATAAACGCAGTTTGAACATAGTTAATCCAGCAAACAATGATTTTTGCAAAATTGTTATTTATAAAAGTATACTGAGCTTGACAAACAAGAGGGGAGGGTAGATATCATGGGGTTACTTGGCTCCAAGTTCAGGCATTCTATGTAACGTCATAGCAGAAGTCATGTCCTCTTCAAGTCAGGCTACACCATGCACTGATCATACCTCATTTAGTTAGTATTTCAATCAATACTAACTAATCAGTTTAATAATCTAAGGTGGTTAATATATAATAGTAGAGAAAAAAATTGGAACTCCCACTTGGAAAGTGAGAAAATTAATGATAGGGTCAATATATCTTAGTCCATTAGAATATAAACTCTATGAGGTCAGAGATTTTTATTAGTTTTATTGACCAATTTATTCCCAGTACCCAACACAGAATAGGCATTCAGTATGTACTTGTTTAATATATGGGCATCCTTTCTTTTTTAAAAAATATTTTATTGATTTTTTACAGAGAGAAAGGGATAGAGAGAGAGAGAATTAGAAACATTGATGAGAGAGAAACATCCATCAGCTGCCTCCTGCACACCCCCTACTGGGGATGTGCCTGAAACCAAGGTATATGCCCTTGATCAGAATCAAACCTGGGACCCTTCAGACTGCAGGCTGATGCTCTATCCACTGAACCAAACCAGTTAGGGCTGGGCATAATTTTCTTGTCTCATTCTCTGTAAGCAGAGTGTATTTCTTGGTCAACTGATGTGGCTAAGATCCTGTTTGTTTTTCTTGGTATTGCCTTAAAAAAGAAAAGGAAATATTGAGTTCATTATAATATTTAGTGATATTTACTATGTTGACTGTAAAATAAACAATCTTTATTCAAAACGTGAATATCTACTTTCAATTAGTCTTCCACTATCTGTGCTTTCATTTCCTAATTGAAGTCTTCAGATACTGAGAATATTGCCATGATCTAAAGAATCAGGCAACCATTAGACTATTCCATGGGAGAAGGTAGCGGTGGGTGGGGTGTAGAAAGAGATTAACCAAAGAACTTATATGCATATTTACATAACACATGGACACAGACAATAGTGTGGAGAAGGCCAGGGTTGTGGGGAAGGTGCAGGCCAGAATGGGTCAATGGGGAAAAAGGGGGGACATTTGTAATACCATCAATAATAAAGATAAATACAAATAAAAAATAAAAGATAGAGCTCAATCATTTAAAAACAAAAGAATCAGGCAACCAACTCTCTCAGTTATAAAGTTCATACAGAGGTTTCCTTCCATAATTCTCTTAGCTTTAGATAGATAATAGAAAATGTTACCTCTGAAATTCAGGTATTTTGGTGGGATTCAGAGAATCCTGTATGTATTTCAGATTTCCAATGATGCTGTTTAATGTTTTATGTTCGTTGGTAGGTATTGCGATGGATTTATTGAATGTCTTGGGGACATCACATCATGATTTTTATATCTCCAAAAGCAGGGATAAAGTTGAAGCTGTAGATGTCTGAGGCTGTGTGCAGTAGTGAGTTTGTGTGTGCTCTGTGCTACTTCCTTTAGAGGCAGGACATTACCCCCTCACAGTTAGTGTGGCTTCGGTAAGGCTGACTTCAAATCTGGGTGTGTGGCCAAAGCCCAGTTCATCAGGGCAGTTCATAACTTGGCCACAGTTATTTATTCAACAAATGGGTCTTACCCCAAACGAGCCAATGAGAGTCATCCCTGGACTTCCTTTGTTTTTCTGGACTTAGGTTAAAAATAGGGTAATTTTCTCTGGAGATATTACTAGTCTTATTGCTTGCAGGGGTCATATTTGACAACAAAAGAAAACACATTTACGAGAATGAAGGCCACTCAAAGATGAAAGCAGAGACCTAATGATATATAAACTTTGTGCCCTTGAATACCAACATATCTTAAATCAAATTGACTGTAGAATTTTCAGTTATGTAAGCCTCCACAACTGAAATTTTCTAAAAAGTTTTGTGTTATAGTAATTTGAGATAAAAAAACTTGTAATAAAATATTTATGAAGCTCTTTGAATGCTTCATGAAATAGTTACATTGAAATAATGTTGGTATAATGTTGGTATGAGAACAATCCTATATAATAAAGAGATAATATGCAAATGAACCCTCATACCCTTACAAGATGATTGCTATGACCAGGCTGGCAGGGAGGTTAGTGAGGGATGACCAAATAACTGAACAGCAGGCTGCATGGGGCGACAAGGCCAGCAGGGGTGTTATTGAGAGACAACCAGATGACTGATCAGCAGGCTGCATGGGGTAATGAGGCCAACAGGGGTGTTATTGAAGGATAACCAAATGACTGAGCAGCAGGCTGCACAGTGCAATCAAGCCAGCAGGGGAGCTTCAAGAGGCAACCAGACTAACGGGGGGGGGTGGTAGTTGGAAGCAACCAGGCTGGCAGGGGGGAAGTTAGGGTGACCACGCCAGCAGTGGGGGGCAGTTGGGGATGATCAGGCTGGTAGTGGGGCAGTAAGAGGCAACCAGACCGGCAGGGGTTAGGGGGTAGTTAGGGGTGGCAGGCAAGGGTGGCAGTTAGGGGTGATCAGGTCAGCAAGAAGAGGCAGTTAGGGGTGATCGGGCTAGCAGGAGGGGGTTAGTTAGGGGCAATCAGGCAGGCAGGTGAGCAGTTAGGAGCCAGTGGTCCTGGATTATGAGATGTATGTCCAACGACTGGTTTAGATCAGGCCTAAACTGGTATTTGGACATCCCCTGAGGGGTCTTAGATTGGAGAGGGTGCAGGCTGGGCTGAGGGAAGCCCCCTGCATTAATTTCATGCACCAAGCCTCTAGTGAAATATAAACATCTATAAAGTAAAAATATACAAGCAGAAATACTAAAGGACAAATTATAAAGATAGAGTGATGTACTCAAAGAATAAACGGTTCTCAGAAATAGATTCAAGTTAGGATAATAGCTTTAAAGTCTGTCTAGGACTTCAGCAATACTATCCAATTAGTGTGCAAAATAAATGTTTCCTAAGATCATAATATTTACACATGCTTATTTCTTAAAATTAACTTTGTCATAATTTTCATAAATAAAAAAAGCTTCTTGGTGACTCTCAAACGATACATAAAGGTACAGTTTTTTTAAATAATAAGTGAAATTTCTTATTTCTGAAGTATGAAATAGACTATTGAGCCTAGCAATAATTTCAACATAGCAATAGAGAAAGTACTGTCTTTCATCTAAAGACATAACTGATTCCAAACCTTATGTTAAATGGGCAGCCATTTGACTAATGAAGAATAATTAAGGTTATGTATCTTTTGTGAATATTAACAATTTTCTTATGAAGCTTTATATATAGGACCATATTTATTCACTAAAGGTAAAAATAAGTTGAGTAGCTTAAACAAAGAGGCCTGTCAGAGTTCATCTTAAGGATATGGTTAGCTGGATAATAACTTTCACCAGACACACCAATAAATTTAAAAGCCTTTCTTTATGAAAAACATTTTTAAACAAATTTTTTTTAAAAAAGGTTGGGGAAAGAGGTCAGGGGAGGGAATTTATCAACTCTGTCAGTTCCTTCTCTTCACTTTTTAAAGTTAAGCCAAATAGATGTCTTGGGATATTAACCAAAATCTATAGTAATAGCACTGCCAATGTTATGGCAAGATAGAGAATAAATTAATGGAAAAAATAAATCTGTTCTGTGGCCTCTGTAAATCTGAGGACCACAGGGAAATATTAAAATAAATATTTCTTATCAGTAATAAGCATAAGCACACTATTAGATAATAAAAATGACAAGGATATATTTAGCATAGGAAAAATACACTTGCTAATATTGTCTTGCGAATAGCACCAATTTCAGTGTTCCTCAAGCATGGTTTGTGAAATGAGGTTTACACAAGATTTGGCAGTGCATAAATTACTCTGGTGGCATAAGATATGCATTTTCAGAGCTGCGTTAACTGTTTCAGAACAACCACACATTTTAAATAAAAAACCATGGTGCTGCACTGGATTCTGTTCCAGTGGCCGAAAGAAGTCTATCATTATTTTACAAGTATTTCTTGTAAGCATCTTCTGACAGCATTTTACTAAGCACTGAATGAAAGGCAGACATAATAGTAAAAGGAAGATCCATGATCCTGACCCGTTCTTGGCTTGGGAGTTTAAGCAGGAGACTTCGGATACAACCTGGCTTCTCCTCCCAACCATATATGTTCCTAAATTGGACATATCCTAAATCATCTAGAAACAGTTTTTTTTTTTAATAAACTATAATATTGGGCTAACATTCTTTTTAAAGTAATTTCTGGCTCTAAATTTCTATGAATGTATTATATTATATTTTCCCTGAGAGGCAAAAAAGGCATATATCTAATTGTTAGAAAATAGACTCGTAAACTTAACAGCTACATAATCTATACTAAGTATAGAGGAATGTGCAAATTGTCCAGGATGCTGTCACAGTAACAACCAAACAGCAGGTTGCATGGGGTTACCAGGCCATCAGGGGATTTAGTGAGGAACGACCAAACGACTGAACAGTAGGCTGTGTGGGGTGACCAGGCCAGCAGGCAGTTAGTGAGGGATGGCCAAACTACTGAACAAGCAGGCTGTGTGGGGCAACCAGGCTGGCAGGGGGTTAGTGAGGGACAACCAAATGAGTGAACAGCAGGCTGCATAGAGTGACAAGGCCAGCAGGGGGGGCAGTTGGGGGCAACCAGGCCTGCAGGCAGAGGGAGCATTGAGGGGTGACCAGGCCTGCAGGGGGGCAATAAGGGACAACCATGCTGGTAGGGGGGGCAGTTAGGAGCGACCTGGCTGGTGAGGGGGGAAGTTGGTGGTGACCAAGCTGGGGGGGAGGAGGGAGTAGGGGCGATCAGGCCAGCAGGGAGGGCAGTTAGGGGCTATCAGGCTGGCAGGCAGAGGCAGTTAGAGGTCATTCAAGGCTGGGGAGCAGTTAGGGGCAATCAGGAAGGCAGGTGAGCAGTTAGGAGCCAGTGGTCCTAGATTGTGAGAGGGATGTCCAACTGCTGGTCCAGGGATCGGGCCTACACCGGCAGTTGGACATCCCCCAAGTGGTCTTGGATTAAAAAGGGTACAGGCTGAGTTGAGGGGACCTCTCCCATCCATGCACAAATTTTTGCACCAGGCCTCTAATACTCTGTAAAAAGACATCCATTAAATGAATCATCCATTCTACTAGAGGAAACTATAAGAAATTCTAAAAATTCTTTAATTTTTTTCCCAAACCCTCCTCATAATAAATTGATCTCTGCCCTTTTTGTTAATAGCATTTCAAGTACGCCTTTATTGTAGTAGTCACCTCTTTGTTTTAAAGTCATTTGTACAGTTCTCTGTCCTATTTCTTCCCAGAAACCTGAGTTCCTTGAGTGCAGTATCTATCTTTCTTTTTTACCCTAGAGTTATCTTGACATAGACTTGGCACTTCCATGATGCTTGAATACATAAATGAATGACTGAACTAACACTTTTAGAGAAGAGTAGTCAGAAAAAGAAGTTTTTATCCAGAGAATAATGTATAACAACCTTATTTTATAGGTAATATAAAACACAAGATGTATAAAGTATTTTCAAGGTGGCATTACTTGCTAAGACATTTTCTCCATTAATCATTAACGATCTACAATTCTATTTTTTCCTAGGTAGATTTTTTTTAATCTAACATGATTTTGGAATAGTGGCCTTATAATTGCTATCTATTGTCATTATCTTAAGAGGGCTAAAATGCTGAATTATACAACAGACTGACAAATTTCAGAGGGAAGGGAAGGTAGGGCAGGAAGAGTTAACCCGAGAACTTATATGCATCTCTGCATAACCCATGGGCAAACTATAGTGTGGAGAGGGGTGGGAACACATGGAGGGAGTCAATGGGGGGAAAAGAGGGGTATCTATAGTACTTTCAACAATAAACATAAATTTAAATTTAAAGAAAAAAGTTACAGGTGAAATAAAGTATTTCAAAGGAATTCCGCATAACAGACAACTCTGGCATATAGGAGGAGACATTCATTAGTTCATGTGTTTGCAAAATTTAGCTGAGTTGACCCAGGCTCGCTCATCCATCTGTCTCAGCTGCAAGTCATCGAAGCAGCTCTGCTGTTATTGTCCAGGCTCATAGATGCATGTGAACTTCTCTGTCTGTTAGGTGATCTAAGATGGCATTGACTGGGATGATGACAGTGAGTCAGCACTGTCCATGGCACCTTTTATCTGTTAGCACTCTAGCCCTGGCATGTTCTTATAACAAAGACAAAGGTGCACAAGTAGGCAAGCCCCATTAAAACACATCTTTCAAGCCTCACTTTGGTCACCTTTGCTAACTTCCTTCTAACCAAAGCAAGCCATGTGGCTGAGCCTAAAGTGGGAGTACCAGGCCATTACAAAGTCATGTGGCAAAGGGGACTGGCACAGGAAAAGAACTCAGGCCACTTGCAATGCCTGGAGCACAGAGTTCTATTCTCACTACTTTATAGGACTGGAGGATGATACAGTTCATGTTCTCATAGCATTTATGAACCCCGTAACATATTAGTTATCCCCATCAGACAAACATTTGCATATTAGTAATCCCCATCAGACAAACATTTCTTGACCTTATTAGTACTTTCAGAAATTAATACTGCTCTTCTCCCTCTCTGTCAGTGCAGGAATTGAAGGGGTGTATGTGTGTGTTATTTGGCTCCTTTGCCCATGACTTGAAGTATTAGCTGACATTTTTAATGACAAGTAAAGAGTAAAGTTCTCCTGCAGTCAGGAATGTTATAAGGAGATAAAAGTGAAAATGAAATGACAAAGGAAATGAGCCAGAAAATAAGACCTTTGGACAACTAACATTCAGCATCTGAGACAAACAAGTGAAAATCTTTTAGGTAGATTATATAAATTCATCTTATTACAGATTTCCAAAGAGAACAATTTCGAGTTACCTTATCACCACAAACAGCTGCTACACCTCCAAATGGAGTTCCTAATGAGTGTGGAAACAAAATCTGTTTCTTTATATCCCAGATACTCTGTCTTTGCCTGGCCCGTAACCAACACTGACCAGCGGTGGCTCTCTATTCTGCAGCCACCTGGTCTTCTTGTTGACATTGGAGTTCGGAAGGAGTGTGCACTTCTTTCTAAACATTCCATATATCATCCCTTATTTATACCACACCTGACTCCTGGATTGACCCTCATAGAAAGTGTCAAAATCCCTCTGGCCTTTCAATGAGACACACTGAAGTGCTTTAAGGCTCTCATCAAAGAGACTGTAGCAGCCATTCCTCTTACCTTCTCCTGTGTTTTGTCAGGAGTGTGGAGATTGAGAAGCTTGCGTTTAGATTTCCAAGACACTTTTGCAGGGAGGATTCTTGGATATAAGTTATCCAAGTAGGTTGGAACATGGAAGGAAGCAGAGCGAGGCTTTTGCAACAGGGGGAAAGTTTGGCCAAGAAGACGGTGGGCTTCTCTGCCGTTACTTTAACTGGAGAACAATGATAGCAATCACTGTGAATGGCCATCAGGTGTCAGAAGTAACAGTGAGCAGTCCTCCGGTGTTAAAAATGTCAATATAAGTTCAGTCTTCACACTGTCCACAAACACTAGAAGGAAGGGAGAAGGGCTGTGGTGGAGACCCTCCCAGCTCTTCACTGTGTCTCATCAGAAGTGGGCATCGAGAGGTAGGTTGTGATCCCCAACTGAAGCTAAGGCTGTGCATTTGTGGAGCCTAAAAGACCTAGCTTCTTTATGTTATATGCAACTGAATCCTGCTTCATACCAACATGTTAAAATCAGAGACAATAAGTTAGTTATTTCCTTTCCTGACCACCAAAAGTGAAATGTGAAATATAGATGTTTACCATTGCTTCATTAATTTTTATCGCTTTCCCTTCTTTTTATTTACTGCCCTTCAAAATTATGAAATATTTCAAGGTCACAGAAAGCAGAGGAAAAAAGAATGTAACATCTTGGGGTTTCAACTATAAGATTGATCAAAACATTAACATGTGCTTCAAATTTTGTTTTTTAACTAAAATATTGCAATTTTATCTAAATCCCTCCCTAATCCAACTTCCTTTTATTCATCCTTAGAGGTGACCAATATTCTATAAAATATATGTGTATTTCACACATATTTTATGCTTTCACTACACATATATACGAACTCAGACCAATTTGTAGTAGTGTTTTTTTATACTTCATATAAATAATTTTCTATTATATGAATTACATGTTTTGCAGTTTGCTCTATGAATCAGTATTAACTTCCTGATATTTTTCTATTTTTAATACATTTAAATCCAGTTAATTAATCGTAACATAGCTATGATTTTTCATTGACTGATTATGCTATTTCTCTCCTGAGGTTGTTTCCAAGGATTAATTTTCTAATAGTATCTCAAAATCAGTGTACTAATAATTGAATTTGTAATTTCCCCTGGTTTCTATAAGTCAATTCCTTATTTTTATTAAAGGGCATTGATATCCCCATTCCTTCCAGCTCCAAAACTTTGGGATCACCTTGACGCACTATTTTTATTAATTCATTGAACATTGGATCCTTGCCAGCCTTTCTATTGGAGCTAAAATGCCACCTCCAAAGAGAGGCATTCCTAGACTAGCCTCCCACTCTCTCACTCACTTCAGCAAGGCTCCCCCTTCTTTTCAGAACATTTATCACCATAGACAGTCAATATTTATTTAAATTCTGCTTTATTTGCTGTTGGTCTTCTTTGATGGACTATAAGCTCTGTAGGTCTGTACACACAGTACTGACATTAGAGCATATGAAGCTCAGTTGATATTTGATAAATAAATGCGTAAATGCACAGTGCAGCCCATTGCCTCCTAAGTTTAACCAGTCACTTACTGAAAAATATTTTTCTTTAAACATCAATAATGTAAATACAAGGAGAGGACATTTAGATAACAAAGAAACATAAAAATCAATGTCTAGAACTTATCACATCGCCTGGTTATATGTTTACTAGTAAAATCATAGCCATTAAAATGGTAAATATTTTATGCACGTAAATAGTTCCTTTTATTTTTGCTTTAGGATACAGGACCGCAATAAAAACCACTTTGTCAAATAAGTAGTCTATAAATTAGAGCAGTAGCTTAAAACTTTCACTGAATAAAGTGTGTCCTAATAATAGCATGATTTTTTAAAAATTATGTATAATTTCAAATATCAAGAAAGTACAAAAATAATGCAGATACCTATGTACCCACTCCCAAGATTAAACAGATGTTAACATTTTGCCATATGTGCATCAAATCTGCCTTTGAAAAGGAGAAATAAAATAGTACAAATTCAACTAACTCCCCCTCTCCTCTCTCCTCTCCTCCTACACATAACCATTATCTTAAAGTTGTGTATCTTTCCTATGCATGTCTTCATGAACAGAGAGTCTAATTTTGATTTATGAGCATATCCTGGGACTCTCATTTAAGAGAAAAAATAAACAATTGCAAGCAAAATTAGATGTGCAAGTAAATACTTGTTTAGAATGAGAAAAGAAATCACAATGCGTTTATAAATGTAAAAAGCTGATAAATGTCACATGCATCGCACAATCCAAAAAAAGTAATGTACTTTTAAATGTGTTGCCTGGCCTACTTCTATAACATATTTTTCTGTACATTTGTGACCACATGGTATTTGATGACTTCTCCTCCAGACATTTTAAAATATTAATTTTTATAGAGCAATTAAAAACAAAATTGTTTCCCCTGTAGCGTGAATGCACTATTTTAATTTGTTATTATTGATAACCAGAGTGTATTAAACTTAGTACATACTTTACACATGTGCTTTCCTGTTGTGCTGATATATGTTTATGCTCAACATATCAGGGACTCAGAAGGAAGAAGCTCAAGCGAGTGAAGGTCATTTACATCGCTGGAGGTCAGCAGCTGAGGCTGAGGGAGAGATGGTCCTGGCTCAACAAGGTAACGCATGCCTATCTTACTTCCTACTTAGCTCTTCCTCCCAGTTGTCTACAGTTTTGTGGGAGACACAGCCTCATGACAGTTTTGAAGCAAATAATAGTGAAGTATTTTAACCATAAGAAGGCGTGCAGCTCATGTTACAAGTGCCTCTAGACAGGGGAAGTGGATCTCCCTTTAGTAATTCACATGGAAACCATCTGAGAACATAATTCAAATTTTCAAAAAGATGAGGAATAAAAAAGAGCTAGGATAAACGGGAAAAAATAGAAAGGTACAGAGGGGGGGGTGGGAAGGAGTGAGAAGAAGGAAATGAAACAATAAAGAGAGGGAAAACACATGTGCTCTAGTGATGGAAGTATATTGATAACTTGGAAAGATCAAGAAAGAATTAGAAAGACCAGAACAGTTTTATAGTTCAAGCATTTGCAATATTTTAACTTTACTTTTTAATTATAATTTTTTTTCAAATATAGAGCTAGCTACAAAATATTTTATTGTTTTCCTTGGAAAGTTTCTCAAATTCAGTATCTCCTCCCCTTTTAACCCACAACCAGCACAACCCGTGACTCCAGAGGTCCATTGTGCTGCACTTCCTCCCGGAGGCCTGGCCCTGGCCTGCCTGCTCCTTCCTGCTGCCATCAATCAGCCTCTTGGGCTCTGCTTGGAGCAGCACAGTCCCTAACTCCTCCCTCTGCTGCATTTATCAAAACAGCTACCCAGTTCCTCTTGGGTTTCTTATTCACTTTCTTTGTTTTCTTATTTGGTTTCGTTACTGATAGTGACAATATGAAAGCAGACAGCAATCAACCATTCATGGACCATATTATCAACTAACAGTAATGATCATTATTAAACTCTAGGTGCCATCCTTCCTTCTAAGACCTTTGATATACATCCATTGTCGTCCTAACAACAATCCTATGAAATTGTGCTATTTATAACATATTTTCGTCTTATTTTATAGTGGAAGACCTTAAGTCACTGAGCTATAGAAGGTGATTAGCTTTTTTTGTTTGTTTTGTTGTGTGTGTGTGTGTGTGTGTTTAAACATCCCAGATGCTGTTAGGCCAAGAGAAATTTCATGCGCCAGAGTGAGCGTTTCGAATTCTCCAAGGCTCAGATGAGTCTTATTTATATGCCAGAAGAGAACTCCATATTTTCAGCGTTCTTTGATTTCTGATGAGAAACTTAAATTGAAGAAAATCCTGGGATATTTCTTTCTCTTGAAACCAGACCACTTTGTTTCTTGGTTTGGTTTTCTCTCTCACAAAAGAAAAGCCATGATATTTAATATCTCCAAAAAGGAAATAATGATCATGGGGGTAGATCCCTGGCTTTTTGTAAGAACCACATCTTCCCGGTTGCTTGGATCCATAATCTGACTGTATAGTTCAGTGGTTGGTAAACTGCGGCTCTGTTGACTAATGAGTTTGCCGACCACTGGTATAGTTCATTAGTAGCATACCCTACTGTGTACGTGAGGCAAGATCCCACTTCTCTCCCACTGTGTGACTTTGGGCCATGCACACTCTCTCTGAGCCTCAGATTCATTCCCTATAAAACGAAAGGATTGTTCTAGAACAGAACATCTCAGATATGACTGTTGGCATTGTAGGGCTGGATAATTCCTTGTTGTGAGAGACTGCCTTTTCCTTGAGGTGTTTTATCTGCTGCATGCCAGCAGCATCCCCTGGTTAATTAAAAATGTCTCTAGGCGTCACCAAATGTCCTCTGGCAGGCACATCCCCAACAAGTGAGAACAACGGGTCTAAAAGGACATCTTAGTTCTCTCCTTGCACTTAAACTTTAAATTGCTCAAGAACTCCAGCAGTAGTCAGAGGTACGATACACTTCTGATATTTTATGTTCTTTAGGAAGACATTTTCTGCTGAGAAATGTTAGATTTCTTTCCCCTCTTCTCCCTCTTCATCACCATGACAACAAATTACTGCTAGGAAGTAACATTTATTACAAAGAGCAGAGTGCTAAAGCCAAGGTGGATATCTCCTTCTCAGAAGCTGGTACCTAATAAATCAAAGATTGCTTGTTCTTCATGTGTGTAAATTGCATCTGTCTTTTGAAGGACCAATGATTCATTAGGGAAATAATAAATGGTTATGTATCTGAGTACACAGAAACAGGAGGTAAACCTAAGTGAGGAAATTTGCTTGGATAACCACAATCTTAGGTAAACTGAAATTTATAATCATCATTCCCCCAAAGTGTGGAAAATATGCCAGTTAGGGTCATCTAAACTTCAAAATATTGTATTTCATACTGAGACCAAATTTCAGCACTGCTTATGGTGCTTATCCAAGAAGCCCAGGATACTCCTCGTTGGCAACATCCCGCTCCCTACTGCTTGGTTACTCATTAGAGTGGTATTTATTGTGGCACTTGTCTTTGCTCAGGACACGTTTACCTACCTCTGTTCCACACCCTTTCTCATAATGGCCTGGGACATCTGTGATGCCAAGAAAAAGCAGGCAAAGTTCTGGACTGTAATGAAATTTTTTTAGGGATTTATCTACTTGTCTTTGGAAATGTCAGAACTGAACATTTTGTAAAGCCCCTGAGCCGGGACCATGACAAATTGTAAGCAATGGCAGTGTTACTGGTGAAATGCCTCTGTGTCCTATCTGTTACTGGTGGAAGTGGAGTTCTTGCAATGTCATAAGAAAAGGAATGTCCTGATTCCCCTGGGAGGATGAGTGATCTTTGTTTCTGTGGAATTAACCCCCCTGGGTTTCTGTTGCTCCATATTCCCTCCACCCTACCCTGGGAAAAGTCCAATCTTGTCACCAGCAGTGCAAGAATGAAGGCCACTGCCCAGAGTCTCCACTCCATATTAAAGCACAGTCCAGTCCAGCATCTAGCTAGGTGAGCCTGTGTAACCAGCTGCAGTCCATTGTGTGTAAGGTCCACATGGTCATTGGACATGCAGAGCTGCTTAAGGCCACATGGCAATGGAGAGAAAACCGGCAGACAAACCAGCCAGTGCTCATCAAGGAGCCAGAGAGCGAGAGAGAACCAGGAGAACAAGAGAGAGGGGGTTCTTTAGGGATGTTTAACCTTCGAAGAGTTCACACACTTGCAGTGGCTTTACCCTTCTAGCTAATCCATGGTAACCCAGGCTAGACTGAGAGGGAAACACCTTCTTTATGTCACCCCAACTTCGCTGTGCATATGCCCATCTTCTGCTTTGTTGGATCCCCTCCCCCAGTGATTTGCAGGGCGTGGACTGGTTGTTTCCTGGAGAGTGTGAAGCTGTGGCTTCATGGTGAAGCTGTCCACCCGTGCTTACAGTGTATAGACTCCCCTTTGTTTTTCCCCCTTTTATTAATACTAATAACTAGATAATTGTGATGATAACAGTAGGAGGGTTAAGGTTGATTATCAGACTTCTGATTATTTGGTGAGGCTTTACTTTATGGAGTTTCCATTGGTTGAGATAAGAAAACTGGTTAAAAAAAAAAGACTTTGGGAAGAAAACTATATCAACTTTGAGTTAATGATTATTTCTTCTTGCTATACCATGAGTTGTTTGCAAATAGAGACTATATCTTTTATAATTTCTATTGTTGAAAGTATTATATATGCTCCCCTTTTCCCCCCATTGACTTCTTCTAGCCCACCCTCATCCCTTTCCCTGGGCCTTTACCACCCTATTTTCTGTGTCCATGGGTTATGCATTTATGCATACAAGTTCTTTGGTTGATTTCTTCCTGCCTACCCACCCTCCCCCACCTTCCCTCTGAGATTCGACAACCTATTCATGCTTCTATGTCTCTGGATTTATTTTGTTCATCAGTTTATTTAGCTCATTATATTTCATATATGTGTTACATCATGTGCTATTTATTTTTCTCTGACTGGCTTATTTCACTTAGCACAATACTCTCCAAGGTACAACCATGATGTTGCAAATGGTGAGTTCTTTCTTTTACAGCTGCATAGTATTCTATTGTATAAATATACCATAGCTTTTTTATACACTCATCTGCTGATGGGCACTTGGGCTGTTTCCAAATCGTAGCAATTGTAAATTGTGCTGTAGTGATCATAGGGGTGCATATATTCTTTCTGATTGGTTAGAGATTATATCCTTTTTAAGTTCATATTAATGGGACTTGACATTCTTTCTGAAATTGATGAAACTGAGTATTTTTAATTATTTATAATATATGTAAATAAAGCAATTGTTCTTTTATTCAACAGTCATATATTGAGTGCTATGTATCACTGTTGTAGTTTACATTGCAGCAAGAATTTACAATACAGAAGCATTAACCTAAAGGAGAGTTTCCTGGACATGTCCTTGTCTGCCAAACTTAATTATTGTTGGCATTTTACAGGGTCCAAAAATAATATCCCTCTTGAATCCAGTGACACCTTTCTATTCCCTCTGCCAAGAATCCTCTTTTTCCAGTAATCCACATGGTTTGCTTTATAACTTATCATATAGTCAGAGTTCTCCAGAGAAACAAAATCAATATCATGTAGCTAGACAGAGGTAGGTTTATTATTAGGAATTGGTTGACAAGAAATATGGATGCAGACAAGACTTAAGGTCTGTAGTTAACAAGCTGAAGACCTAGAAGCACTGATGACATAGTTCCAATTTAAGTCTGAAAATCTGAGAACCAGAAAAGCGAATGATACAATTGCAGTTCAAATGCCAACAGGTTCAAAACCCAGGAAAAGCTGCTGTTCCCATTTGAGTCTCGGGGCAGGAACAAAAGCTATGTCACAGCTCAGAGGCTATCAGAGTTCTCCTTACTCACAGAAAACTCAGCATTTTTGTTCTATTCAGTCCTTCAACTGATTGGATGAGGCTCATCCACCTTAAGGAGAGCAATCTGCTTTATTCAGGCTACAATTCAAATGTTAATCTCATGCAGAAATACCCTCAAACACCTGAAATAATGCTTAACTAAATGTCTGGGCACATGATGGCCCTTCAAGGTGACATAAAATTAATCCTCATGCATATCTAAGGATGTGGTTAAATATCATTACTCAGTAAGGCCCACACTGACAACCCATGCCATTTTTTATAAGCCCACCCTGCTTTTTGTTTCTTCCATATAATTTTTTACCTTCTGACATATTGTACTCTATTATTTTAGCTATCTAATATACTCTATTATTTTTATAGTTATGTTCAATTTTTGTCTTCCCAAGCTTTATATGTTCCATGAGTCATATTTCAGAGTTATTTTTTTTTTACCACTGCTGTATTTTTCACTGTATAAGATGTTACATCACATATGAAGTATATTCCATGAATACTTATTGAATGAAAAAACGAATTTCCTAAACAGTCAAATGAAATAAAGTCATCATCTTTATTGCTGAAGATGCTATTTGGGAAGATATTAATTTTAGAGAGACAGAAGAAAAGAGAGATAAACATCAATTTGTTGTTCCACTTAGTTTTGCATTCACTGGTTGATCCTTGTATGTACCTTGACTGGGAATTGAACCTACAACCTTGGCATATTGAATGATGCTCTAACCAACTGAGCAACTTAAATTTTAAGCACCAAGTTTTAAGAGCCTAGAAACTACTAGGTTATACAAGAATGTGCATTAAAGGATATATAGCAACATGGTGGATGTAGAAATATATAATTTGTGACATAATGAAAATTTGTATTTTGACTTCAATTCAATTCCTAATAAATAAAACCATATTACATTATGCTCTCTTTTAATGTGTTTAGAATTTTCTTAAATATAAATTAGAGAGCCAGGTTTGAAACTCTTTTTAATGACAGATAAATATAGTCACATTATAATATACTTTAAAGTGACAGCACACTTTGTACTAATCTGCCTTTTCATCTAAGGCAAAGTTATCACTTCCATTACTCTCTTTTTGTATTTACCTGTGTCAGAATGATAAATGGGTTCTGACAAGTTGAATTACAGTTTTCTCAGAAATATGTTTCAAAAACCAGAGGAGTAGTGAAGTAAACGGTTACCATCTATACCATTTAGCTTCAAGGGATTTATTTATTTTTCTAAAGAAAAGCTGTTAGAGATGCCAACAAAGTAAATGTTATTTTGACCAACTACTTCTGTCAGTTCTTGTGGCAGACACTAACTTGAAAAAAAGATAATGGTTCCAAATTTGTGATTCTGCACCCACAAGTTTAATAAGCCCTAAAGAAGATTTAAAATAAAAATTTAAAAAGTCCCTTTCCAAATGACTACATTTATGACTTCAGCAGAGTATGCTTACTCTTATAAATTAGAATTTAATAATTATATCATTTATCTGAATTACTTGACATGCAGGAAATCGTCGAGAAGGGCCCCAAAGCACTTTGGAAATCAAGAGACATCTTCTAACCATGGTGATTTTTAAACTCTTAGACATGTGGGCTTCCCACCTGCTGGTTCTAACAGAAAGCAGGCCCTGACGAAACATGTTCTTCTGTTATTTTTATTATTTTTATTGTTGTTAATTTTTCTTTATTTTTATTATATTTTAAGGGGTAGCATTGCTTCATAGTATCATATAGTTTCAAGTATACATTTCTATGATGCATGATTTATATATTGCATTGTGAGTTCACCACCCAGTCGTCCTTTAAAATTTCTCTCCAAATTTGTTTCAAGTCCCCATTTCACAATTTAGACCCCTTTTGGCTTAGTGTTAACTATTCTAACTCCTATAGGTCGGGGGTAACACATTCATGGGCACTTTCACTAATTGCCAGATCTTCTATATCAGTGGTTCTCAACCTTTCTAATGCCACGACCCTTTAATACAGTTGTTCACGTTGTGGTGACCCCCAACCATAAAATTATTTTTTGTTGCTACTTCATAACTGTAATCTTGCTACTGTTATGAACTGTTAATGTAAATATCTGATATGCAGGATGTATTTTCATTGTTACAAATTGAACATAATTAAACCATAGTGATTAATCACAAAAACAATATGTAATTATATATTGTGAAATATTTATTTTTAATAAAAATAAATGAAATTTTGTCTTGAATCATGGTGTAGCATGGGCAACAGTCTTCATATGACAACAGTAAACTACATTGCTACACTTAGCTACGCTGAGGAGCGGTCTGTTGGTTCCTAAGACCATGGGAAATAGGTGTTTTCCGCTGGTCTTAGGTGACCCCTGTGAAAGGGTCGTTCGACCCCCAAAGGGGTCGCAACCCACAGGTTGAGAACCGCTGTTCTAGATGGTGATGCCAAAGTAGCTCAATAATCTTTTCTATGGTTGGACACCAACAACAAACTTTGCTGTTCATCCTCAATGTGAATCCTAAGCAGAATTTATAAAGGTAGTAAAGTTACATATGGAAGTCTTCTACATTTGCCTTCTTGGAGTGAATCTAATAACCCAGGATTAATCACTAGCCTTCTAGAACTCTCTCCTTTACCGTAATTATGAAATTGTCACTTTGGAATGCCTTTCCCTAGAAAATGTCCTAGGAGTTAAAATTTTTGCTCTCTACATTCCTACCAAAATTCACTTGGTGCTCATTTCAAAGGTCTCAAGATCAACCTCAAGTGTGCTGATTCTCTAGAAGGATTTATCTCATGCAATAGCAACTAACACCCATACCTGAGGTTTAGTACAGAAAAAATGTAAAGCAAGAACAAAAGGAAGCTGTGCATTGGGTGGAGGTCAAAGATAGGTTTTCAAGTCCTGCCCCATCTGGGGTCACCATACAGAGTATGTCTTTTTCTTTTCTATAAATTATAAGGACATACTAGGAAACGCTCCTGAGAGAAGGCTTTTATAGTGAACTGGTCCCACAGGCAAATCCTATGCTACACAACCAGCCGTGAAAACAAAACTCAATTCCCCAGCAATAAAACCAAGTGCACATCATCCATCTTGATGCCTATGTAAAGCATCCTGACAGGCTCGGATGGCATGGTCTGTCTCTCCAGTTGTACACATGAGAGGAATCAATCATCAACATGAGTCTTCTGAGGGCTTACTTCTCAGGGGTGGGCCAAAGGTCAGTTGTGGTTCCAAGTTCCCTTGGAGAAATGCAAGGAGCAAGCAACCAGTCCTGTTGCGCTAACTCTCCTTAGATGCTCTCTTCAGAATTAGGTGCATACTTATTATTCATTCACTTTTCTGTAAATAAAACCATATTACATTATGCTCTCTTTAAATGTGTTTAGATATTTTCTTATATTTCTTATAAGTCAGGAATCTTAGGCTTTGTTCAAATTCTGTCTCTAGAAATCCCTCGATCAACTGGCTTTTAGAAAATGAGCTAAGGAAGTTGAATGGAAGTGTTGCAGTTTAAATGCCAAACAAGAAACATTTTTAACAACATGTACATAAATAAGTGTTGGGATTTCCCACCTGTCTTTGTTAATGAACACCTTGGCTTGTCTCAATGTGGATGAGCTGATTCATGTTCTGTCTCTGTTTCACAGACCACCCTTTTCCTTTCTTACATTTCTACTGTAAAAGGAAGATTCTGTGAAGCCAGAGTGAGATTAGAAATCACGAGTGCACACAGAACTTCTGAAAGATAGAACGTGGGGTTGACATGTAATTCTGTAACGTCTGCAATTTGTGTGCAAACACTTAAAGCATGACAACACTGTCCAGGGTGCTTCCATCTGTTTTATATAAGATCTCCAGGGCAGTGCAGCATGATGGTTAGCTGAGTATACTCTGGAACCTCACTACCCGAATACTCTCAGCTCAGTGAACCATCAAATCTTCATTTCTTCATTTATAGATTGGCAATATCTTTAGTACTTGTCACAGTGTTGTTGTGACAATTGAGTTAAATAAAGGCTCTATAGTTCTATAAGGATACAATTTTAGGTTAAGTGTTCAATAAATAATATTATTCTTTTTCAACATTGTTGGAACTTAATAAAACCAGCATTTAATATGGAGTCAACAGTTCAGGGTTTATTTTCTGGTCCATAATTTTCTGGCAATGTGAACTTGTGTATTTAACTACAGGAAGCCTCACATTTTTCTTATGCAAAATGGGAAAAATAAGCCAAAATGAGATAAAGTATTTGAAAAATACTTAGCTCAGCTGCTGGTCACATGATAAATCTGCATTTCATATTATAAATACAAACTCAATTAGATTTGCAGTTCCCCTCTAATAACAAACTATCATGTGCTGGTTCTGTGAAAAAATATTTGTATTACTTATGATATAACCAATTTTAAAGCTCTGTTTAGACATTAGCTTTGAATGTTGTCATCAAGTATGTTTGAAAAGGAAGAGAAAACATTCCATCAAGCACTTGTAAGACATGCATATCAAGTGCATCTAGAGTACAGCATCTGGATCTGTAAGTTGTAGCAATGAAAATTCAATATAAATCTAAAGACTTTTGGTTAAAATAATTGTCCTTTGTCACATAGCAAGGTCAAACCATGGCTCTAAATGAGAAGGAAAAATTGTAATATGGTAGATGTCCTGGGATTTTACTGTTGCTATCACTGCTCTTTTAGGATGGTTGTTAAAGTGAGACTAGCATTTTTATTGTATTCCATCTGGACTGTCATCTCCTCTCTCAGATTCTGGCCATGTGTATCTGTATTCGGAAGATAGCAAAGGCTTCTCTTGCAGGAGGGCTTGCCTTTGGAGAGGGTGTCAGAATGGATGAGTCACTCTTAGGATGGACTTCACATAATCTGTTGACAAGCTCATTTGCCAATGTAGTCATCTAAATCCTGGTGTCCACAGAACACAGGGGAAGACAAATTTGTCCTTGTCATTGCATAGCCAGAGGTGTCTTAAAAAAAAAAGAAAGAAAATTAATTAGACTATAAATTCATCTTCAAAATGAAAGGACAGGCTACCTGCACAAAAGGATCTGGAAGAGGAGGACATACTTTTATTAGGAACCTCGTAGTGTTCTGTTTTGGTAGCATACATTTGTGCAGAAGATATAATGATTTGTCATTATTATTTCTCGTTCAGTTAGTCAAGGAAGACCTAAAATTAATGCTTCCTCATTACTGACTATACATGTAATGTTTACTCGATGGCAAAATCACCACATTCAGAGATCTTAAAATACTTAGGAAAACATTTAAATAAAGTAATAATTGAGCCAGCGAGACTCTGGAAGATCTTAAAAATTAAATATCATAGTTGCTGCATAAAATGCACTGAAAACTGAATCGGCAAAGAAATGTCTTACCCTTATCATTTCAACCAGCATAATGGAAATATGTGATGATACACTTAAAAAGGATTTGCTGTTGATAGTACTTACATTTTCTATATGTCTTTACTATTGCTCATCAAATAGAAAAATTTTAAAGAATATAGAAAATAAAAACATTTCTTTTAGTCTAAAAACTATTTAACCCTATGTCTGACTGCGGAGCAGTATGCTTTTATGAAATGATAAAAAAATGCTGTAAAAGTGAGTCTAGAGTATCTGAAAGGTTCCAAACCACTGTGCCGACAGGGATGAAAGGCTCTTCTGATTGCACATGGTTTGCAGAACTTGGACAACTGAAGACACAAGTGGCATTAGTTCTCACAGGGATTCGAATATAGGTTTTTACATAATGTACTAGAGGAAGAACTAGATCTAACCTATGGCAAGTAGTTTACACTCTTTAATTCAGGACAAATAGCAAAAGAACAATTGTGACTGAGGGTTGTAGATGCATAGGCACCAATTCCTTAAATAGGTCATAGAGAAGTAGAGATTGTTTTATACTTACAGGGTCGGGATAAAGTAGGTTTACAGTTGTGAGTACATGAGAGTTTATTCTTGTATTATTATTTATGAATTATTGTATTATTTTTCATATGAACAACTCTAAACCTACCTTGTACCACCGTGTATACTAAATAAGTACTAAGTATAAAGGCCATAACTAGAATAAGAGACACTTAATGTCTTTAATGTCAAAAGTGTTTGAGCAAGTGAGAACTGAGGTCTGTCATAAATTCTGGGTATCAGGGGCAGAATGGAAGAGTAGGTCTTTCCCTAGGTCACCACTCAGGAAGAAGGGTGTCTATTCTCTGTGTAACTGAATGCAGTGGTTTTAAACGCTGGCCAGAAAATGTTTGACTGCCATTTCAACACATGGAAATAGTTACATTGGTACCTAAATTGCCACTTTCTGCAAAAAGCTGTGCAATGCTTGTGTGAAAGACTAGACAGCACTTTTATATTTTGGATATTGGCCTGTTATCAGATATAAATTGACAAATATATTATCCCATTCAGTAGGTTGCCTTTCCATTTTATTGATGGTTTCCTCTGCTGGGCAGCAGCATTTTAGTTTGATGTAGTCCCATTTGTTATTTTTGCTTTTATTGCCTTTGCTTTTAGTGTCAAGTTCAAAAATTCATTGCCAAGAGCACTGTCAAGGAGCTTACTGTCCATGTTTACTTCTAGGAATTTCATGGCTTCAGGTCTTTCATTTAAGTCTTTAATTTTTTCATATGATATAAGAGGGTAGTCCATTGTCCTTCTTTTGCATGTGGCTCTTTTGTGTTACTTTTTATAACTTACTTGGTGTCTTATAATCATATGGTGGTTTTACTTGTTCCAGTTCTGTGAAAAATACCATTGGCATTTTAATAGTAATTGCATTGAACTTATAGATTGCTTTGGATAGTATGAACATTTTAGCAATGATGTCTTCCTAGTCCTGAGCACTGTATATGCTTCCATTTACTTGCAAAAGTATAAATTCTTTATTCTAGCAACCCCAGTTCAGGTAACTAATTTTTCCTATATATAAAATTTCACATATGTAAAATGATTATGTTTAAGCTTACTAAAGATTTATGACATTGCTTACGATGTCAGTAGATCGAAAACAACCTACATTTCTATCAATATTATACTTGGTTAAATAAATTATAATATATCTATGTAATGGAATACTTTGCAACTATAAAAGAAAGAATAAAGACTTTCAAGATATAAGTAAAAATAAAAAACACTGCACAGAAGTATGCATGATATATTTGTCATAAAAAGAGGGGAAAATAAGACTATCCTAATTTATAAAAACCCTGGGCTGTAACAACCAGTAACTATTGAGGTTCACCAACAGGAAGCCAGCCCTACAGTCATTGTTGGGTTGCCATGGCAACCAGCGCTGACTGCAGAGGGAGCTTCCAATCAGGACCAGAGAGAGGCCTGAAGAGAGAAGCAGGGACTGATCCATTGCGTCTGTGACGGCTTTTGATCAGCACTTGTCTCTTTCTTTTTCTCCCAGTCTGGCCAGCAACCATGCCTCCATTTCTTTCCAGGCCTCTACCTGGGCTGCTGATCAGCCCTGCCTTTCTGATCAGGCACATTGATAGGCCCAGAGATGCTGACTGGCATAGAAACTGACCAATCAGAACCAAATTGGCTGGCAGAGAAGGACAGTTGGAGGCGAGATCAGGCCTGCAGGGGAGGGCAGTTTGGGGAAACCAGACTAGCAAGGGAACAGCAGTTAGGGGTGAGATAATACTGGCAGGGAAGGGTCTTTAGGGGCAAGATCAGGCCAGCAGGGAAAGGCAGTTGAGGGCAACCAATTCTGCAAGGGAGGGTAATTAGGGACAATTCAGGCAGGCAGGCAGAGACAGTTAGGGGTGATCACGCAGGCAGGCAGAGGCAATTAGGGACAATCAAACAGGCGGGCAGGTGAGTGGTTAGGAGCCAGTGGTCCCAGATTGTGAGAGGGATGTCTGACTGCTGGTGTAGGCCCAATTCCACTGGCAATTGGACACCCTTCCTCAGGGGTCCCCAATTAGAGAGAATGCAGGCTGGGCTGAGGGAACCTCTCTTTCTCCATGCACAAATTTCATGTACCAGGCCATTAGTATATTTATAATTTCCTGATATTTGTATAAAGAAACTCTGAAGAAATATGCAACAGACTTCTAACAATATACACATATCTCAGGAATTATGCAGGACAGACCATAAATATTTAATGCCTAATTCATTAAAAAGTATTAAATGTCACCATAAAAGAGGATAAGACTTGGAATGGATGTTCTTGTCTCAGTATCAATATCCAGGCCTTCAGGTCCAGGTGCAGCTACAAATGCTGGAGCCCACCAGCATCTTTCAGTCAGCTCTCTCTAGCTCCATCTAGGTAGAACAAGTTTGAATGTGATAAAGTTAAAAAACTGTTTTCAAAGATTTGTGACTCTTGGGATCGAGGCAGTTTTATGTTGCAGTTTTTTCCCCGACTGAGCATGGTAATGACAAAAGCACAATTTAATATGTCTTTCTGACCCAAAAAAATCACTTGGGCCTGGCCAAAAGCTTTAGATCTCTATCTAGGAAGGATATAGTAGGGGAAATTAGGGATTACTTGATGAACAGATATAATAAAGGCAACACCCCTGTATCTTGCTAAATTTCAACAAATCATAAATCTATAAATTCTGGCTTTAAGGTCTATGAAAAAAAGCAATGGAATGCTGGTCCCTGCCAGGAGGAGACTATGCATTTTTCAGGTCAAGTCTCCGCTGGATTGATTTCAAAGAATCATGACACTGAACGTGACCACATGCATCGGGCTTACACAGTAGGAGCAGCCAAGACCAGACTATGGGGCTGTCCTAGGGTCAAGAGTGACAGATTACAATCTGGGCAGGAAACTCGCATAACCATATATATCCATACAGTACGCAAATAAAGAAAACAAAAGGATTCTAGCAAGTGTGAGTATGAGGAAACTGAGGCAATTACCTGAAACTGAAGAACACCTTAGCCCAAGACTTGGCCGTTAAGCAGGTAAGGGATTGAAGTCATGAAAGAGAATTGACCAATTTGTAGGCACTGAGCACAGGGGACCTGAGAGATTGACTGTAACAATAGTCTCAGTGCTGCACACCTCCCTGTATTCCCACCTGTTGCAATGTAATTTTGCAACTTTTTCTCTGAAAGGAAGTCTATTAATATTCCCCTTGAAACTGGGTTGGCCTTGTGACTTGCTCTGATCAATAGAGTATGGCAGAAGTGACAATGTTACAGCTTCAAGTGTAGACCTCAAGAGACTGTGTGTATTTTAACTCTCACTCTTAAAATTCTATTGCTGCCATGCTAACAAGCTTGGGGTAAGCTGCTGAAAGATGAGAAACAACCAAATGCAGTTCCAGACTAAACGCTCCCCTCCTCGCCGCCCCCCAGACAATCCAGACTCAGATTAGCAGAATGGTCAATCACCCCTTCAACTAAGGAGAAATAATAAATGGTCACTGTTTTAGGCTACTCAGTATTGGAGTTGTTACCCAACAATAGCTAAAGGTACGGGAGATTTAAACATTCCAAAGAAGGGAAGGAGGGAGGGAGGTAAGAAGGAAGGAAAGAGGAAGGTGGGAGGGAGAGAAGAAGTGAGGGGAAAAGGAAGGAAGAGAAATATCCAGGGTGACTCATATTTCCTTAATAAGTGGGTCTTTCTCCACTCCCAATTGGTCAAACACTGGTAATAGCAGGAGTGAAATGAATCATCTCATCAGTGTGAGGTCACAATAATTCATTTCAAACTGGAGGGTCATCACAACTCTTGGGACTGTCAATAATAACTTTAGTCTTCAGATTACTCAGCATTTTTACAAGTACAGTGTCACCTCTCCCTCATAGTGAACCTGTAGACCATGTATTTCACCAACCAGAAAACAAATTTCAGGAAATTTGACAGACTTCGTGGGAATATAGACTTGGTGGGAATAAAGTGGTAGAGTTTCATCAATACTTCTATTTCATGAATCCAAATTCTGATGTGTAGAGGGTAATGAAGAAATTGACAAGTGATGTCTTAAACCCTTATTATCCTGAAAGTTTCTAAAGGGTTTTAGCAGTATCTCCTTCATGTATGCCATATCCAAGCTTCATTGTTTACTTGTATTGTAAGGTTCGGAATATTCTTTAAACATTTGTGCGTTAGTTCCTTTGATTATAAAACTAGTGATCTTCCTCTTAAATGAAGTATTGTGAGAATTAAAGGACATAATGCATGTAAAACAATGTGATCAGTGGCTGTAACACAATTAACATTTAATAAATGTTTCATAATAGTAGTTGTGTAAAATAACCAGTGGTTGGCACAGATGAACATGGGTGCTAACTTCTTTAAATGATTTAGCCAAAAAACATGATTAATGATTCCCTTAATATTTCTAATCTCTGACTTGATGATTAAGATTAAATGGAAATTCCACCATTAAAAAAGTGATAAAAATAGAGATTGTCTTTCCTAATTCAGAGTAGATAAATAAATGTAATAAACAGCACCTTGCAGGCTAATACTTTAACATAATTGTTATTTTTCATTTTGGAATAGAAGATTTGAAACTAAATATAAGAACTCCTCTTAGACAGAAGAAAATTGTAAATAATGACTGTGTCGGCAAATGCCAAAACAAATCAGGCAGTTCAATAAAAGTTTCAGTCATCTGGACGTCATTCCAGATTGTTGTCAAATATCCACATGAGGTTTTAACTCACAGCTCTCTTTTCACAGAATTAACAAGGTTTTGGGAATTGCCAATACATTATCATGAGCACCAACCCTTATAGAGTCACACTCATCAGAGAAGTAAAATTGATGATTGTCATAGCATAAGTTAAAAATAATAAAATAATCTTTGATTCATCAATGGAAATTAATGAAACCATTTTTTCAGTGATAAAAATCTCCATTAGAAAAATAAAATTTTATTTGTTTGCATTCAGAAAATATAAGATGGCTTCTGACTCTTCAAATATTTTGTCATAATTTCCATTTAATTTGTATCAAATATTTAAATTTAATTTAAATAATAGTTTATTTTGGCTAGAGCATAAGACAAACAGTACTGGGTAAATCATTACAGGAATATAAAGAAATATTTGCTTGCTAACACTCAGAAGTATTTACCTGAGTCCTTAGCTCAAAGTCTTCTAGACTCATAGGTAACTATAGCAAGCCCTGGAATAATGTTATTGTGTTGAACGTCTTTTCATTAAAATGTTGATTAGAAAAAAAATTGATTTCCACCACAGGCCACTGTCTGTATGGATTTTGTATGTTCTCCCATGTCTGTGTGGGTTTTCTCCAGGTATTCAGGGATCCTCCCACATCCCAGAGATGTGCACGTGACATGAACTGGCATGTCTACATTGTCCCAGTCTGTGTGTGAGGTCTATGATTGTGACAGAAAGGCATCCTGTCTAGAACGGGTCTTGCCTTGTGACCTGAGGGATACTGGGATAGCAGGTTGGAAAGTCATGATCTTGTTTTTATTAATCTTCATAAATGAACAGATAATTCGTATTTATTTCAGTGTTTAATATTTAAAGTGTTTTGGGTCTTTATTTAGAAGTTTGGTGATTTTTTTGTGATCAGAAATATGCAATAAATACTTAAATCTTGTTTTTATCAATTAGCTTATGGCAAAATTGGTTTTATTATATGTCCTTTGCTTAAAGCCACAGTGTCTAAGAACATGTTGATGATATTAAGTGAGGACTTACTGACCTACTATATTAATTTTTTTTAAAACAACTGTGTATAACATGTAAACCAATGGAAAGCAGGATATTCCTACCAAGCCACCAGGCCCCACCCTTCTCTGATTGTGTGTATTTTCAGGAACACCTTGGATGCCCTCAGCACATGGCATGCTTTCTTTTCTTTTTTCTTTTTCTATTTCTTTTTTGCCCTTACAGTAAGTCATGCTGCACTACAAGAGTTTTCCAACTACTGGTTATATTGTCACAGTTGTGGGGGGATAGTACTGGCATTGTCCTACATTTTAGGATGCTCAGCAACAGCCCCCACTAGATACCAGTAGTAACACTCCTCTAATGCAGGTATGTCAATCAAAAACTGTCTCTAGACGTTGTCAAATGTCTCCAAATCCCCCTGGCTGAGAACCACTGCACTGCAGTCAGGAGGATGCATTGCCACCCAATCTTTCCCACACTCATTCCCCCAAACACCAACTTTCTCAGTTATCTCGATTTGATTCACCATGTCTATGAAAACGCATTCTATAAAAGGCAATACTGAAAGGCAAGGGTTGGCATGGTCCTTCAGATCTTGCATTTATGATAGAGGTTCTCTTACATAATTCATGTTGTTTTTTACACTCAACTAGCACCCTTCTTTGAAATTCTAATCTGCCCAGTCTATATCCAAAAATCAAGACATAAAAGAAAAAAAAAGTGATAAGTAAGGGTTCCTAAACTTAGCATGCAAAATCAAATTGTATGTGTCTGGAATATTAAGTAGTATACTTGTATGTACATATACACACACTCTACATTCATTATTTTCAAAGCCAAGATATCAAAACTCTTACGACTGCCAGCAATGTTTTAAAATGAGAAAATTAGTAGTATGGTTGATATAGAATAAAAATTGTGTGATTTTTTTTCCTGGCCAACAGACTTCTGTATATGGCACTTCACCAAAAGTTGAAGAGAATATAATACTGGAAAAAGTATACTCCTGAAACTAAAAAAGGTTTATCTTAGGACTTCCAATGGCTGGAAATTAGCTTACTCCTCACCAGTGATGATACCCCAAAACCTCCATCTTTACTGAGATCTATTTTGGACATAAAACTAGAGGAAAGTTCTTGCTTCCCAATTTCAAGGGCACCTTCATTTCCCACTGCAGAGTGATTGGCAGTGGGAACTATCCCTTTCTTTCTTTGAAACAGAAAAGTGGCTGAGAGAAGAAAATCACAACATATGACAGAGCAATTCTAAAGTCTGAGTGAGTCACTTAGAAAAAAGCATCATGAATAATACCCTCACATTCTGATCCAGCTTTTCTCTCATTCCTTCCTGTAACATGAGGCATGAAGCATTAGGCCTACATGTGCTCTTGGAAATATTCTGTTTACAAAACTCACTTTGAGAGAATAATGAAAACAGATCACCCAAATATAAGGAACAAAATTCATACAGAGTTAAGTCTAAATATATATTTAGGGACATTCATATTCTTAAAATCTTAAACTACATCCTATTTAAATATGTAAAGCAAACCTCAGTATTTTCAGTCTCAACCATCTGCTTTCAGGTTAATCTTGACTTTGTAAATTCTTTCTAAGAACAATGGAACATTATTTTTTTCACATATTATCCTATATAATAAAAGCCCAGTGACCAAAATGGCACAATGATGAGAACTACTGCTTGACCAGTTGCTATGAGGTGCCCTTCTCCACTCTCCCTTCTCCACCCAGCGTGCAGGCTTCATTTGCCAAATGACAAACAGGGAACTGGGGTGGGTGGTGGTGGGGTGGGACTGGGGACTAGTGAGCAGCAGGGCAGGACTTAGGACTGGGGAACCAGGTGGATGGTGGCAGCATGGTGGGACTTGGGACTGGGGAGGGGAACTGTGGTGAGTGAAAGCAGTGGGATGGGATTGGGGACTTGCAAGTGAGCAGAAGATGGCCCTGATCTCAGGCTAGGTCTAGAGACCCTACCCACACAGGATTTCATGTGCTAGGCCTCTAGTCCTATCTAATAAAAGAGAAATATGCAAATTGACCATCACTCCAACACAGAAAATGGCTGTCCCCATGTTGTCAAAGATGGCTGCCCCTATGTGGACACAAGATGGTTACCAAAAGATGGCCAGCAGGGAAGGGCAGTTGGGAGGGACCAGGCCTGCAAGGGAGGGCTGTTGGGGCTAACTGGACCTGCAGGGAGGGCAGTTGGGAAGGACCCAAGGGAGACTAGTTGGTGGGGTACCAAGCCTACAGGGGAGGACAATTAGGGGTGACCAGGCCACAGGGGAGGGCAGTTAGGGACAAACAGGCTGGCAGGAGAGTGGTTAGGGGATAATCAGGCTGGCAGACAAAAGCGGTTAGGGGCAATTAGGAAGGCAGGCAGGTGAGCAGTTAGGAGCCAGCAGTCCTAGATAGTGAGAGGGATTGGGCCTAAACAGGCAGTTCAACATCCCTCCAGGGTCCCGGATTGGAGAGGTTGCAGGCTGGGCTGAGGGACATACACCCCCATGTACAAATTTTGTGCACCTGGCCTCTAGTCCTAAATAATAAAAGAGTAATATGCAAATTGACTGTACCTCTGCTACACCCACTGGCCACGTCCACCAGCCACACCCACCAGCCAATCAGGAGTGAGTATGCAAATTAACCCAACCAAGATGGCTATGGCCACAGAGAGAGCAGGAGGGAGGCTTGGGTTGCCCTGGCCAATGGAGGAAGCCAAGCGTTCCACACGCCCTGGCCAACCCAGGCCTCTGCTTAAGGCTACAAAGTTTCAACTATAGAAGATAAATAAATTCCAACAGAAATGGCTGCCACCACAGAGAAAACAAAAGGTTTGGCTTGGCTCCATGCTACAAAGGTTCAATTTAGAAGATAAATAAATAAATACCAGATACTGGATCCTCCACTTGGGTGTCTGGTTGGTGTGGCCAGCCTGCAAACCACCACTGGCCCCTTGCCCAGGCCGCTCCAGGCCCCAAGGGAACCCCCACCCTGATCCAGGACACCCTTCAGGACAAAACAGCTGGCTCCCACCTGTGCAGCAGGCCTCTATCCTATCTAATAAAATATTAATATGCAGATTGACCATCATTCCAACACACAAGATGGCTGTCCCCATGTGGTCAAAGATCCTGCCCCCATGTGGGCACAAGATGGCTACCACCAGATGGCCTGCAGGGGAGAGCAGTTGGCAGGGACCAGTTCTGCAAGGGAGGACAGTTGGAGGTGATTAAGCCTGCAGGGGAGGACAGTTAGGGGTGACAAGGCTGGCAGAGGAGGGACGATAGGGGTGACCAGACCTGCAGGTAAGGGCTGTTGGGGGGGGGGTACCCAGGCCTGCAAGGGAGAGCAGTTGGGGGGACCAGGCTGCCGGGGAGGGTAGTTAGGGGTTACCAGGCCTGCAGGGGGAGGGAAGTTAGGGGCAAACAGGCTGGCAGAGGAGCAGTTAGGCCTCAATCAGGCTGGCAGGCAAGTGGTTAGGGTGTGATCAGGCTGGCAGGCAGAATCGGTTAGGGGCAATCAAGAAGGCAGGCAGGTGAGCAGTTGGGAGCTAGCAGTCCTGGATTGTGAGAGGGATATCGGGCAGTTGGACATCCCTTGAGGGGTCCCAAATTAGAGGGTGCAGGCTGGGCTGAAGGACACCCCCCTCCCTGAGCACCAGTTTTCTAATCTATCTATCTATCTATCTATCTATCTATCTATCTATCTATCTATCTATATGATTCACTTTAATGATTATCTCTAAGTAAAGGTTTGGTCCAAAGATACGTTGGTGCTACTACTCCTATAAACAGAAATCTGTGAGAAATTTAAATGCCCTTTCTCTACCTTTATAAAATTGTTTCCTCTAGAAAATTGCTTTTGAAAGAGCAGCAAATCACCCCTACACAAAGGCATGCAGTATATAATATTTTTTCAGCGGTACAATCCTAGAAGCTTTGCTTTGTAGCACTGGATGGTTTAACAATAGATGTCAACTACAGTAAAACATCAAGCAGATTTTACAGACCCCAAAAAGTGCTTTCAGGTAAGAGCTACAATTATACAGGCACACAAGCAACAACTGAGACAGCAGGAGAGAAAAGCTGCCCCAAAGAGAAAATATGTAGGAACCAGTGATGATGCCTGAGATTAAGTTGTAAAAGGAAATCAAAGCTGTTTGAGGGCATTGAAAAATGCACGTCCAGTTTTGAAACATAAAGATGAAGGTAGAGAGGCTTAGAATCGGGCTTCCAACTCACCTTTATAATAGTCTGGAATTTAAAACAAGCCTTGACCCAACTTTAAATTGTTTTGCTATGCCAAATATTATATTTTAAAATTATGCTTCAACCAATATTAAAGATTTATTTTGATGATTTTCCTAAAGTAAATAAAGTTATTTATTTATTAAGTTTATTGAGGTGAGACTGGTTAATAAAAGTATACAGGTTTCCAGTGTACAGTTCTATGATGCATCATCTGTATAGTAGTATTATATTGTATACCTAGCACCCAAAGTCTTATCTCCTAGAATCAGCATACACTTGACCGCGCTTACTCTTTACTATCTTCCTTTCCCTCTGTTAACTCCATATTGTTGTCTATGGCTATGATTTGTTTGTTGTTGTTTTTTTGTTTGTCTTCTTCATTCATTTCTTTCAGTTTTAGATTCTACATATGAGTGAAATCATAGTATTCTTGACTTTTTCTGTCTGGCTTATTTCACTTAGCATGATATTATCAAGATCCATCTGTGTTGTCTCAAATGGCAGTATTTTCAGCTTTTCCTAAGCCTGAGTAGTACTCCATGGTATATATCACATTTTCTTTACCATTTATCGAGGGGAGTTTGGTACAAAGATAAGTTGGTATCGTTCCTATAAATAGAAATAAGTGCCCTTTTTCTAGCTATGAAAGAGCAGGTGTCAGTCATAAGAAGGACCCTGGAAAACCCAAATACATCATCATAATCAACAACAGGCTCCAACACTGAAATTTGAAATCCATCATCTAGTTTGCCCAGAGTCTGTGCCTATCACAAAGTTACTAGCAGCCAGTGTGGTGGGAAGTAAGGGATGGGCAAGAGTACTAAGACAGACTAGGGTTCTTATGATGATTCAAGGGTTCCCTTCTATAGCAATCAAGTTCACTTCTCCCAACCTTCTCTCCCCCTCCAATGTCAGACTTGCATCTTTGACAGATGGTTATTCCAGACTCTCCTAAATCCCTCCTTACTTTCTTTTATAAAATTTTCTCTCCTGATATAACTCTTTCATATTAATTCAACCTTGATATCTGGCCCAAACTAACATGGAGAACATATTATTGAATCAGCATGTTCTCACCTTCCTAGTTAGATGATTCTGAGAATATATTTTTGAATCATGTTCTCACCTTCCTATTTAGGTGATTCTGGAACAGACATGTATTGATGTGCTCTGAATAGCCTGCCTTTCAATGGTTTCTAAAAAGTCCTCTCAAAAGAAAATGAAATGGAAGAGAGAAAATGTTCATAATATATTAAGTGAAATGAGATTTAAAAGGGGTTTAAAATTAGTAAATTTATTATCTTAGCTATGTAAAACATCATGAATGAAATGAGGGTCCTGCAACATACTAGATGTCTTTTACTCTGTTTATTATTGTTTTTACTATATCCCAAGTTTGTTTAATTGAACATGTTAATATTGAATATGATATTGGGACGAAAATAAAAATATACATGAAGTATATTAACCAAGTCAAGAGTAGGAAGTGAGATGATAAATCAAGTAATTGAAAAAATCTCTTGGATCCTTGCTTGCCTACGTTCTTCAAGAAATATCAAGAAGTCAACGGTTGACTAACTCCTAGTATGTGTCTACCCTACCATCTCACCACAGAAATCTTTGACAGTTTGAAAATCCTTACTTTTCTGCTAGATGAGGAATGATCCTGACCTTTGTGTGGTAGAAATCTTCAAGAAACTCCATTATCCCCCTTAATACCACGTGAGGCACTCAGTGAAGCACCCAGAGACTTTTGTTCCTCCCCACTGGTGGTCACTGCCACCAGCCAGTGCAGCTGGAGAGCACATTTAAAAACATTTAACAGCCGTGGAAATCTCAACGTGAAAGAGGTAAACTAGAAAAAAGAAAGTAATTTTCTTGACTTTGCATAACTTACCTCCTTTTGCTGTAGAACTCCAGTTCTCTAACGAAGAAACATACAATTTCTAATTAAAGATATTCTGATCATCTGCAGTTGAAAGTGCCAGGTAAACATTTACTCCTTGCAAAATTCAAAGGCCTCAGGAGGTTTACTTTTTTTCTCTTCATGGGCTGCTCTATCCTGCTCTTATTTCCAAGATTGTGCCTGGCTATAGGAACAAGTAGGAATAACGTCACAGCATTAAAGAACTGGGCTGACATCTGGGTTTCCATCTTCCTGTGTCTAAAGTGACTTATCCAACATTTCTCTGTGAAATTTTCAGTTTCTTTTCTGCTGGATTGTTCATGGATTGTTTAACTCCCTGTCTTTGTAAACTTTTTGATAAAGGCAAGACATGATGGTTGGTTCCCCACTGACGAGGCACCCACCTTTGTTCTGACCGATGGCTTCAGTTGCCCAGAGTTATGTCAGTGGCTGTCCTGTGATTCCAGGTTCGGAGAACGCTCTCCACTTCACTGTCACTATATCGCTCATGTTGGTTATTGCTGACAAATTTGCCAGAGCGCACACTCGGTCATGTCCTCTACCTCTTTTGGAGCACTTAGGAGCTTCTATACACCCTCCACTCCACAAAGGCTCTAAGGAGGTTGGGGCTCAACATCTACCTGCACACTTCCCTCAGCCATTTCTAAGAAACTTCCTTCTGTCTCTTTAGCTTTTGCACCTTGCAGACTATGTGGTTTCTTTAAGGAACTTGCCTTGTCCAGGGAAAAATCCCTAATAAATAAATGCATGAGGATCAATTCTCTTATTCTGGGATTATGCCCCCCTCCCCAAAATGTAAATCTTTTTTTATACCTTTATTTGCAATACACCTCCAGAATTTCCAAACTTCCACTCAAAAAGAAACACCAGTTAATTGGTGTCTTTTTTTCTTAACTACTCTATTTGTCTCTCAATGGGTGTCTGTAATCAGTAGAGGAAAGGCTTTCAAATTCTTCCTTGTGGTCCTTGAATGTTTCTCTATGTGCTATACTCCTCTGCTCTGTGTTCTACAATGATGCCACCCTCTTCTTTATAAAGCAATGAGCCCCATGGCCTTGCTTTTATTGAATTAATCTAGAACAAACCTAGATTATTGAACTAGAAGATACATGGGCATTATTCCAACACCATTTGCTCACATTTGTGTATCTTTTACTATTTTAACTTCTTTGTATAAGATGATACTATCTTCCATATATTTATAAAAAATTTAAGTAATCATTCAGTAACTTAAAAGATAGTTACCATTATCATTCCAATTTTATAGATATTAAACATGAGGCACAGAGAGTGACAGTAATTATTCCAGATTTTTTTCAAGCATGAAGTGGTATGTTTAACATTCTAAGTTTGGAGCCCTCAATTCTTTGGCTTCATGCATACTAAGGCCACATGCATTATCATGTGTTCTATTTCCTCTGCTTCTTCTACATATAACCTAATTTCTGGTGAGAAAAGAGGGAGAGAAAGGAGGGAAAGTAATTCTGATGCCATAGCTCCCATAATCAACTTACTTGTTACTGATTTAGAGAGAGAAAAAGTGAGTGGGAGAGAGAATTAGGAACATTGATGAGAGAGAAACATTGATTGGCTGCCTTCTGTACATCCCCTTCTAGGGAATCAAGCTCCAAACTCTGTATGTGCCTGGAATCAACCAGTGACTTCTTGGTGCATGGGTCAATGCTCAACCAGTGTACCACACTGGCCATGCTCAACTTCCTTTTTCAACCACTCCTCCCAGAGACGGGCATGCAAATAATCCCCAGGCATTTGCTCAATACCCTGACATGTCTTTTCCAAGATGATAGTTATATATACTCGTTCTCAGAAGAGTGTGAATCCCTCAGCTCATAAGTAGGTGTGAATGCAGGCCTTTCATAAAGCCTCTGGGTAGTTGTTCAAACCTTTGACTTATACAAAGATTTGAGCAAAGCCTTAACCTTAGAAACCATAATTACTGAGCACAGATCAATGCAAATGTCCTACTTTCTCCTTTCCTCCTCTAATGCACAGACACAGAATACAGTAGGGGAAAAAAGCTGAGAAAGGTACAAACCAAAACTGAAAATAGCAGAACGAGGAAATTAATGAAGTTATTTCTTTGAGAGCATTTTACTGTAATTAAAGAGAGATTGATATTTAAAGCTAATTTCACGTGTCCATTTATGGATTAATTTGTGGCCTATCGGATAGGGCAATTTAGTAAATTTTTAGTCTGGTCAGGGAACAATTAATACATTATTTTCTAAAAAGGTATTTTGTTTCCAAGTTTAAGTACTATTTCTAACCAAGACTGTTGCACATTTCCTTCTACTTCATGGGACCATCATCCTCTCAATTCTCTCCTTCTACTTCATGCGACCATCATCCTCTCAATTCTCTCCTAAAGTGAATGCATGTTTATTAACCAGACTAGGATGAGATGAGAGCAGAGATGATCTGGATGATATGGTGTGAAAGAGACATACTATCAGAATTTTCTCATTTCTGTAAGTTAAAAAACCTAAGCAGACATTCTATCAAATATATTGTTAAGGCATCTATGTGATTCTGTGAAGTAGGCAGTAGGCAGTTTGGTGATTTCAACTTACAGTGACATTTTTTGAACAATTTTGCTCAGTGGAAAAAGGTATCTTGCTTTCATTTTGTGCAATTTGAACTATCCCGAGTCAATAGCTTGAAACTCTTAACTTGTAACATCGTAAGAAATGACACTTAGTTGATTATTGTTCACAATAGCACAAGTACTTTGTTCAAAGCACTCAACACTCAACAGTGCCTCTGCTGCTTCAACTGAGCATGGTTTGATAGCCACCAGAAGAGGAAGTCTGACTGTAAAGAACTCCACATCTTAATACTAATATATTGTTGTTGTTTTTTTTTTTTTTTTGCGGGGGAGGGAACCCATTTACTTCATCACTTTGGAACTTATTTCTGTAATGCAAGACCAGAAATAATCAAATTTCCCTCAGCTTTCGTCTTAGTTGATCATTGTGTGAGTATACTGATTTTGTTTCCTATTCACCGTGCCTACATTATATTTCTCCCTAAACCTGACAGTTATAGAAATAGGATATCTAAGCTTTTAAGTCTTATAGGATATCTGACTAAATGGGCCTTAACGTGGCCAATTTGCCTTTTATTTTTCAAGTTAATATTATTTACAGAGTGTATTCAGTAATGAAAGTAGACCTGAAGACATTGGAAGTTACTGTCATTGTTTAGTACATTTTTGCATAATGCAAAACAAACATGGTGATTACAAACAAATAAGCCTAGATCAAAAGACTATGGAAAAGACTGATTATATTTCCCAATAGTGTTGTACTATTTTTATACTCTTTAGGGGTGATGGGGCCAGAGCATACCCCTATGAGTTAGGTGCTGTGAATTTTTCCTAAAGGATTTAATGTTCCCACTGTCACTTACCTTGGACAAATGAGATCCTCTTTTTTTTTTTTTTTTTTTTTAAAGACTGGGGGGACAACTTGCTATCTGGGCCAGGGTGGAAACAGAGAGAAAATCATCCAGATTATATGTGATTCTAGATGTCAAGGGAAGGATGGTGTGACCTTCCATAAACTGTAATGATATACTAAGTCTAAGAACTGGGGAAGCAAGAGACCCCAAGATAGGTCTGGCCTTCTCAGTAGGTTGTAGATAGTCTACTTTCATCATTTATTCAGCTTCAGCCTTATAAAGTCAAACCTATTTTCAATTTGGTTGTGGAGAGTTGGAGATGGGAAAATTCCCATTGCACTGAGTTTCTGCCCTAGACATTAGATGAAGAGGCCATCTCATCACTACATCAAAAACTGAGATTAGCCAAGACCCGTTTGGCTCAGTGGATAGAGTGTCGGCCTGTGGACTGATAGGTCCCAGGTTCGATTCCCGTCAAGGGCATGTACCTTGGTTGTGGGCACATCCCCAGTAGGGGGCGTGCAGGAGGCGGCTGATTGATGTCTCTCTCATCGATGTTTCTGACTTGCTATCCCTCTCCCTTCCTCTCTGTAAAAAATCAATAAAATATATTTAAAAAAAAAAACAAAAAACCTGAGATTAGTTTGGCTGGCGTGGCTCAGAGTTGAACATTGACCTGTGAACAGGAGGTTATTGATTTGATTCACAGTCAGGGCACGTGCTCTGGTTGTGGGGCTCCATCCCTAGTATGGGGGCATGCAGGAGGCAGCCAATCCATGCTTCTCTGTCATCATTGATGTTTCTATCTCTCTGTCCCTCTCCCTTCCTCTCTGAAATCAATTATACACACACACACACAAACACACACACCCTATCTAATAAAAGAGCAATATGTAAATTAACCATCACTCTGCTATACCCACAAGCCACTCCCACCAGCCATGCCCACCATCCAATCAGGAGTGAGTATGTAAATTAATCCCAACCAAGGTGGCTGCCACAGAAAGAGCAGGAGGGAGGCTTGGATTTCCCTGGTGATGGAGGAAGCCAAGCTTTCCACACACCCTGGCGTGCCTAGGCCTCCACTCAAGGCTACAAAGTTTCAATTATGGAAGATAAATAAATCCCCCCAAAATGGAAGAAGTCATGGAGCTAGAGAGAGCAGGAGGCAAATGGCTGCCACCAAAAAGCAAGCAGGAGGATTGGCTCCACTCCAGGCTACAAAATTTCAATTGTAAAAGATAAATAAATCCTAGATAGCAGGGCCTCCATGTGGGTCTCTGGGGACATGGATGGCCTGCAAATCACCATAGTCCCCTCACCCAGGCCGGCCCACACCCCAAGGGAACCCCACCCTGAACTGGGACACCCTTCAGGGAAAACCAGTTGCCCCCACCCATGCCCCAGGCCTCTATCCTATCTAATAAAAGAGTAATATGCCGATTGACCATTACTCCAACACACAAAATGGCTGCCTCCATGTGGTCAAAGATCCTTCCCCCATGTGGACACAAGATGGCCACCACAATATGGTGGGCAGTTGGGAGGGACCAGGCCTGCAAGGTAGGGTAGTTGGAGGTAATAAAGTCTATAGGGGAGGGCAGTTAGGGGTGACCAGGCTGGCAGAGAAGGGAAGTTGAGGGTAACCAGGCCTACAGGAAAGGGCAGTTGCGGAAGGAGGTATAGGCCTGCAGGGGGGAGCAGTTAGGGCAAACAGGCTGGCAGGGGAACAGTTAGGCATCAATCAGGCTGGCAGGGGAGTGGTTAGGGGGTAATCAGGCTGACATGCAGAAGTGATTAGGGGCAATCAGGAAAGTAGGCAGGTGAGCAGTTGGGAGCTAGCTAACAGTCCTGGATTGTGACAGGGATGTCCGACTGCCTGTTTAGGCCCAATTGGGATTGGACCTAAACAGACAGTTGGACATCCCTCGAGTGGTCCCAGATTGGAGAGGGTGCAGGCTGGGTGGAGGGATACACCCCTCCCCTCTGTGCATGAATTTATATATACTAGAGGCCCCGTGCATGAAATTCATGCATGGATGGGGTCTGGGCCAGCCAGAGGGAGGATGTTGGTTTTGCCAGCCCCATCCCTTGTTTGAACTCCCAGTTAAAGGGACAATTTGTATATTAGCCTTTTATTATATAGGATATATACATTTAATAAACAAATAAATAAGTAAATAAATAAATAAAAAGAAGAAAATCTGATAAATTGCCCTACTATTGGAAAAGAAGCCTGAGATTAAACCATTGTGGAAAGATGTACATAATAAAGATGTGAAGGAACTTGATCCTGAATACAACTGAGGCTCTAGGAATACTTACTAAAATGGCCAGGAGATATCCTAGGTTTGGCCTAGCTTGAATTTAGCCCTTCTGGCCAAGCCATTATAATTTTAAAGTGAAAATTAAATACTGTGACATTTTATCATCTGAGGTTAAAGAGGCCTGCATTACATGATTCCTCAGAGATTTCTGCCTTTTCTTTTTTTTTTCTCAGTAAGCTTTTGCACAATGCATCTGTAGAAGGTGCATTTACATCATAGACATCATAGCTTATTCAAATAGTGCAGGAGGCAGCTGATCCATGATTCTCTGTCATCATTGATGTTTCTATTTCTCTGTCTCTCTCACTTCCTTTCTGAATATATATATATATATATATATATATATATATATATATAGAGAGAGAGAGACAGAGAGAGAAAAGAGAGGCACCTGGTGCACGAATTTGTGCACAGATGGGGTCTGGGCTGGTTCGGGGGAGGGGCCATGGTATTGGCTGGGCAATCCAACCCCCTGGTCAAAATTGTGCAGAGTACTATCTGCATAGATCTAGTCAATAACCTTGCCAAGTCATACCATTTGATTTCCAGCTTTATATGCATCCATTCTTTATAGGCATGAGTGAATTTTACACTATATATATTATCTTTAACGTTCTTGGAACCATCAGAATTCTGTGGCTTAGATTTCCTATTCTTCTGTCAACAATCTGTCTTCATAGCCATATAAAACTCTTATGAACACAAATCACTTTTTAAAAAAGTATCTTTGGCACACACAATGAAAATTAAATCTACATTTTTCCAAATGTTTCTATTTCATGGGAAATTTGGTTTTTGTTTTACATTTGCAATCTTTTAATATCTTCTGATGGCACTGAAAGGCATAAAAACTTGGCAAATATCTTGTTCCAACTTTTCTTGCTAATTAAAAAGAAAATAGTTAAGCCATGTACATTTTACAGTTTTTCAGAAGGGCCCATAAATATTTTATCAGGTCTGAAAATTTGTCGCTAGATATGTGAGAACTGTCTTGGGGAACTTTTCTCTATTCAAATTTGAAATGTGCTCTTATATTTAAAAATAAACATTGTTCCTTTTTCTTATTTATTACTAGTGAGTGTAGTTGGTTTTATGATTCAGATTTCCTTTGGAAATGTAGTTTCATAATTGCAGGGGAATAGGAGAGTGTTCTACTAAATCTTTATATCAACTTCCTTTGGTTCTAAGTGAATGGTGATGTGTGCGTGTGTGTGTGTGTGTGTGTGTGTGTGTGTGTGTGTGTGAGTGAAAGAGAGAGGTACACTTATGCCCATCTTTATATATTAAGGGTATAGTTCATCTTCTGAATTGGATAGAGAGAGCTGGTGATTAAAAATTCAATTTCAATTTTGAGCCTGGCTGTTGTGGCCCAGTTGGTTTGGGTGTCCACCTGTGCAAAGAAAGTTTGGTTAGATTCCTGGTCAGGGTACATGCCCAGGTTGTGAATCCAGGAAGGGTGGGTACAGGAAGCAGCTGATGGATGTTTTCCTCTCACTTCAATGTTTCTCTCTCCCTCTCCTTTCCTCTCTCTCTCTCTCTCTCTCTCTCTGTCTCTCTCTCTCTCTCTCTCTGTCTCTCTCTCAAATTCAATACAAAATCTTTAAGAAAATAATTTTAAAATTCAATTTTGGATTTTCTTTGACCATAGATTCCTTCCATTTTAAACTGTAAAGTTTAACTTTAATACTCCTTTTCCTTATTTAATACTCCCTTGCCTTTTTCCTCCATCCTTCCCCTTCCTGTTTTTCTGGAATGTTTAAGCCCGTGACTATACATGTTTATGACAAACATTCTTTGCAAGAGTTCGGTGTCTGAATGGAAAATGGATATTGTGTGTAACTTTTGCCTTGTCAAGGTAACATCTAGATGATTGCTCTCTTGACTTCCTCTTCCACTAACATTTGTTTTTTTTTCTCTTTTACAACTCTTTCAAACTTTTGAAAATCTAATTTACTTTGCTTAAAAAAATAATTGTGCCTTAGACTTTGAACTGCTTTGAATTGTACCTTTTGCTTCTTGCCTTTAATGTTTTTCAATCTTCTCCAACTCTAAATTTTTTTGAAAAAATATTTAATAACTTATCTATTATTAATCAAGTCTAATTATTACTTGGCCTCCACTTCTCTCTTCTTTGCTACTACTCTCCAATTCTGAAACACTTTTTAGACACTTCAGAATTAAGAGTCCACTAATTTTTAACCATTTTACATTTTTTTCTCTCATTTTATTTTTTTTTAAATTAATTATAATAAGAATACTTAACATGAGATTTACACTGTTAACAGATTTTATATATAATATCTAAAATACTCAAACTCATAGAATCAAATAGTGAAATATTGGTTGCCAGGGGCAGGGAGAGGGGTAAATGACAAGCTATAGCTATTTATAAGCAAAGCCTTTCATTGTGAGAAACTGTGTATTCAATCATTCACTAAACTAATAAATCTTATTAATCAACTATTATAGGTGGGTGTAGAACAGGTTCAAGTCCTGGGTGACAAAGAGCTGTCCTACATTTATATGGACAGGCTGCTGTGCAGATATACCTATCACCAGTATCCTTCCTCATCTATCAGGATATTTTCTCAAAGACCCTGTGTTCACTCTATAGAGTAGAAAGTATAATTAAAGCACCTAGAATGGGGTCAGGAAAGTCCTTTTTCTCTGTCCTCTTATAGTACTAGGCACATAGCAGACTCAACATATCTATTGCAAAAACAATCCACACAGTTGATCAGACATTACACAGATTATGGGAAAGGCTCAAATTATTTCCAAATGCTCTTCTGGAGGTTAGAAAATTAGGAATACTATGTAAAGAATTTCTCTACAACTGTGTTTGCAATTAGAAAATCACTCTTCCTAGAAAAAATAGGGAACATCCAGGTGGGGGTGGGGGACAGAATTACCTCCCCATATAAAAAGTGAATATGCAAAGTGTCCCCATGAGAGCTGGACCAGGAGACAGGTTTGATCACACACTATGATGTGTGCTGACCACCAGGGGGCGGCACAGAACAAAGGAAGGCCCTGGCCTGCCGCCTGATTTTCCCTGATCACAGGCCAGGCCTAGGCACCAGGCCTCTAGTTTTACTGTATATGCACCAAACTACAGTCTTCATTCAATTCTAGTTAAAATAGACTGTTTTATATGAAATACACATAGAGCTACAACAATTCTATAGAAGACTGCAACTAGCTTTTCTAATAACTTTTAAATTAGATGTCATTCAGAATTTAGAAATCTCAAGTTTGGAAGAGATAATAAGATTTACACACAATAAATTGCATTGCACCTGCTGAAGGGCCTAGGGCAGCAATGCCAAAAGCAAACCCAGGAAGAGTTTTTGGCAGCAAAATATATGACTATTCTTACTATGTGGAAAATGAAGAATATTAATTGTCTTATGTCAGTTCAAATCAGGCTTCCTGGCCAAAACAATAAAGGATAGGTCAGGTTTTGCAAGTGAATTACTATATGAATCTGTTTTTGGTTTTCCAAGTAAATTATAAATATCTTTTTGGTTTTTAGGATGGTTAGCATTTTGGAAAAGCAGATAAAGAATTATGGACCTCTGTTGTTTTATCTGCTAATCTCTGAAGATAATTGAAAATTTCTAGAAATTCAATCTGATCTGCAGATTAAGATCAAATATTAGGACCTTTGTCCAACCTGAATGATATTTGCAGTAATTGCCAAACAGCAATATATATATATATATATATATATATATATATATATATCATATAGATAATATTTAATATATTAAGATCATTAATTATATGTTATGTTATATAACATAGCAATATTAAAAGAATATTTTTACCTGGAGTTTCTCTGACACTTGCTTCTATTATACCTGGTAATAAGATTTTAAGGAAGAAGTTAATCCTTTTTTTTAAACATTTTGGGGACTTGTGGCATTATCTTCCAAAAATAACATTGGAATTGTGAAGATTAGATCAGGCTAAGTTTTTTGCAATACCTTACTTTTAAATCTTACATATAAAATAAAGGAATGGGAAATGGGATTGTTATCTGCAGTCCATTCTCAATCTATCATCACATTTTTTGGTGGGTGGGAAGGAGGAGGAATATTTTCACAGGCTTACTTAAAAAGCTTCTAATTTATGAAAGACATATAAAGTTTCCTAAACTATGTTACAGTTTCTAAACTATGTCCTTGTCCAGCAATGACATATAAGCTTTTTTTCTATTTTTTTTAATAAAAATAAATTAACACGTGAGAATATGTATTATTATAGAGTAAGTAAATTATCTTTTCTATAGTCGATATAGGTACAGTCTAGTGGAAATTATTCCAGAAAAATAGAACTGTAGGTTGGAAATAACAGTATGTGATTGTCTCTGGCCCATTTTTAATGAAGAAATTCATACATTTGTATTCAAATGGATCTGAATAGCACTCTCAGGACTGTCAGAGTGAGGCAAGCAGGATGTGGTTCTGAAATGACCTACCCAGTGTTCATCCAAGCAGTTCTTGTATTTATTTTATATATTGGAGTTTGACAGTTTGTTTTGTAATAAATAATATTTGCAGTATTTGCATATATGTATCAGATGAGTTGGGATCGCAAGTAAACTATGTTAGAGTATAAGCCTTTTTTTCCACATGAGTCTGTCAGAATGAAATAAAATTGGACTAGCAAGATAATATTCTCATAGTCATGAGAAACTAGGGCATTAACTTTCATTGTGTATTCTGTGAGAATCCTTTCCAGCTAAGCAGCCTATTAAGTCTCAAGGAAAGTCACTGAAGTTTAAATTTATGTGCAGACTTATCCCATAAAATTGGGGTGATACACAAACATATTCATTCAAACTGCTCAATCAACTATTATTATAAATGAACTGTGACCTCATTGGAAGATTTACAATACAATTCAACATGCCATTAAAACCCTATTCTACTCTCTGCAGAATAAATGCAGAAATGACTTATAACCTAACACCTAATGGGACTTTAAAATACTATTATGTGTCACTCTGAATGTGAAATACACAACGTCAGTCATGAGCTTCCAAATAGTTGACTTTTTCAGTGAACATGGATATAGGCACACTTTCTCTTGCCCATAGTTTATATGGAAAATCATTATCTTGAACTCATATATTAAAATATATTATTAAATCCTTCTGAATGACTTCATGTATTTTAAATTGCTTTTCTGCTCTCTGGGTTTATTGCAGAAATATCACTTGTAGTTTTCCATTATTACCATCAGTACTAGTTTCTCATGTGAAATAGATACAGTGGGAATGTTCATTATAGTTATATCTAACTAGGTTTCATAGAGACATCTTTATAATTATTAAGTTCAAGAGGGGGTTTGCATTGAAATCTAAGACATTTCTGTAAGTTACAGAACTAAATATTATAAAACAGCATGTATAATAAAAAGAAAATCTAATGACTGTTCATGCATGTTCTGTACCAGACTCTGTGACAAATGCTTTTTAAATATGAACTCATTTAATTCACTCAACCAGCCTTTAGGATAAGGATTATTCTCTTTTCTAAAAAGTACATTTTCATTGATTTCAGGGAGAGGCCTAGAGAGATAGAAACATCAGTGAGGAGAGAGAATAATTGATAGGCTGCCTCCTGCACACCCCACACTGGGAATCTAACCCACAGCCGGGGCATCTGCCCTCACCTGGAATCGAACCATGACCTCCTGGATTATAGGTTGATATTTAACCATTGAGCCACCCTGGCCAGGCCAAGATAAGAATTGTTTTCCCAATCTTTGGGAAAAGAAATTGTGATTTATGAAGGTTAATTAACTGATCCAAGAACAAACAATTAGTAACTTATACCTCTATAGAACACTCCTTATTTACTTTACTATGGTATATAATATTGCACTTTTATGAACAGGAATAACAGTCTTTGTTTACTTCTCTGGTATAGTCTAGATTCTTAAAATAGAGAAGACTGGTCTACATTAATAATTTGGCTCTAAAATGTGCATCTACACACACATAAAAAAAGAGATTCCAAAGTGAAAGGTAGAGGGATGGACCCTGCTAACTATAATTAGATAGTGTAAGTGTCTGGGATGCTCTATGTACCTATTTCCAAACACTAGATAAAAGGAGGTCTTTCTTGCTAAACATTTTTAAGTGGAAACATCTTGCATAGATCTGAAAATAATGCACTGCAAGCATCCCAAAGGGGACCAGAGCTTAAAACGTACAAACAAGGGAGAAAAAAATGGCGGTGAATAGACGGACGGGTCTGGAGCCTTGTCGCTGGGCAGATGGAGAAAGAGCATCTGAGAATCGCACTGGGAGTGTTTATTGGCAATTTAAGAGTCAGTTATCCTCCAGGAGAAGGTGGGGGACTGCTGGACAGGGCTCTCCTGCCAGGCAGCCCCACTGCCGCAGGGTTTTTGTCTGATGGAGCCACCAGCGCGAACGCGGAGACCGCACCAACTTGCAGAAGGAGGTGGATGTCTGCAGCGGTCTGAAAGCTGCAGCTGAATCACTCACGAAACAGCCGGGGACCCAGAACACCGCTCTCCAATCAGCGCAGACACAGAGGAGATCCACACGGTACACAGAAAAGTCATATTTCACCTAGGATAAGGTGAGGTCTCCTGTCCTGCAGAGCAGAGACGGGCACACTGTGGGAACCGGGCTGTGGGAAAGCTGCCTCTGGAGAGGTCCACAGATGTGGGGCAGGGCGTGATCCCTAAGTGTGGAAGGGGCTGTTGACAGAGGGGAGCTCTAGAAAACAACTCATTTTGATCTGAGGCGGAAGGACAGCCTGGGAGTTATTACAGTGTCCTGGCTGCTAGAATCACCACAAACCAGTATTGAGAAAACGTACAAACAAAATGACATTGTTTTAAAAAAATGTATATTATAAAAAAAAGCAAAGAAAAATTTAGAGAACATTTAAAGTGAACATGGACTCCAAACTAACTGAATAAAAGCGAGAAGAAATGGAAATAGAGATGGGAAAGGAGAAAGTGTAAAGAAAAAGAAAATAAGCAAAAATGCAATATCAAGAAGTAAAATCAGCAGTGGTGGCAATAAAGAACAAAGTGGTGCACTAGAAACCCAATTCAGTGATGAAAAAATGGTGTTAAGAAGCTCATGTTGATGCAGAAATAAAGAGGAAAGCTGTGAAAATTATGAGAACAGTGGAGAAAAGAAATGCAGGATGAGAGAAACCAGATGGCAGCATAGGTGAACACCTAAACTGCTACCTTGCATAACAGTTTCAAACCTACGGCTAAAAGACAGAACGGACATCATCCAGAACCACAAGAAAGCTGGCTGAGTGGAAATTCTACAACAAGAAGGAAAGAGAGAGGCACATGGAGACTCAGAGGAGCTGCAAAAAGCTGAGGTACAGAGACACACATGCGGAAAGAATGGTGGCTGAGTGCCTGGCTGGTTTTCTCTAGTGGGAGGGAGATGGGAACTCCCAGCTTCACTGAACACCAGTTCTGACTGCACTTAACCCCAGTTCTGGGCAAGACCCTGGGATCCCATATTCATACAGGGGAAGTCTAGACTATCAGGAAGAAAGGTGCGCACAGAAACTCAAGAGAGCCACGAAAGGCAGAGGTCTGGAGGTCCATGCAACAGTGCATGCAGGAGGACTGCAATGATTACCTAGAGACACTGAGATTCAGAGGCCTCATAGGGCAGGACTGATGGGAAGTCAAGGCTGTCTGATTATCCCTGAGACTCCACCCCATCCAAGCTGACACACACACTTTTGCAATTTTTCAAGTCTTGCCGCATAAGGCTGTCTCGAGCACAGAAGTTCTCTCAGCTTAGACACAGCTGATCTAATTGGCCTGAAGGTCAGTTCCCCCCTGTGTTACCAGCAACAATTAAGACTTAGCTACAACAAGACCATATACACAGTCCACAAAGGAGTGCACCAAGAGTGTCCACCTCAGATAAATGGGGAAGCTGAGCCACCGGGCCATATAGGACACCTAGCACACATAGCTACTCTACCAACTCAGGGAAGCAAAGAAAATGAGGAGACAAAGAAACAGATCACACACAAAAGAAATGGAGGAAAACAAATGACTGGAAATAGAGTTCAAAACCACGGTTATAAGGTTTTTCAAGAATTTCCTAGAAAAGGCCGATAAATTTAGCAAGACCCTCAAAGATATGAAAAAAGAGCAACTAGAGATTAAACATACACTGAATGAAATTAAAAAAAAATTATACAGAGTCCTAACAGCAGATTAGAGGAGTGCAAGAATCAAGTTAAAGATTTGAATACAAAGAAGCAAAAAACACTCTATTGGAAAAGCAAAAAGCAAAAAGAATCCAAAAATTTGAAGATAGTGTAAGGAGCCACTGGGACAACTTCAAGCATAACAACATCAGAAATATGGGGGTGCCAGAAGAAGAGAGCAAGATACTGAAAATCTATTTGAAGAAATAATGACTGAAAACTTCTCACACCTGGTGAAAGAAATAGGCTACAAGTCCAAGAAGCATACAGAACCCCATGAAAAAGGAATCCAATGAGGACCACACCAAGACACATCATAATTAAAATGCCAAAAGCAAAAGACAGAGAATTTTAAAAGCAGCAAGAGAAAAACAGTTAATTACCTACAAGGGAGCACCCATATGGTTATCAGCTAATTTCTTAACAGAAACTATGCAGGCCAGATGAGAGTGGCAAGAAATATTCAAAGTGATGAATAGCAAGAACCTACAACCAAGATTACTCTGTCCAGCAAAGCTATCATTCAGAATTGAAGGTCAGATAGAGAACTTCACAGATAAGAAAATGCTAAAAGAGTATTTGAAATGCTGAAAGGTACTCTTTAAGAAGAGAAAGAAGAAGAAAAAGGCAAAGATAAAAATTATGAACAACAAATACATATCTATCAACAAGTGAATCTAAAAATCAAGTGGATTAAAAATCTGATGAACAGAATAAACTGGTGAATATAATAGAATCAGGAGCATAGAAAGGGAGTGGACTGAATTCTCAGAGGGAAAGTTGTGGGGGGTATGAGAAGAAACTGGACAAAAAATGAACACCTATGGATGAGGACAGTATGGCAGTGGGGAGATAAGGGCAGAGGGTGGGGTGGGAACCAGGTGAAGGGGAGCTATGGGGGGAAAAAGAGGAACAATTGTAATAATATGAACAATAAAGATTTATTAAATTTTTTTAAAAAGAAATGCAGACACACCTTCAGAGATAGTGTGGGTTTATTTCCAGACTACCACAATAAAATGAATATCACAATATAGCAAGTCACATTAATTTTGGGGGTTTCCCAGTGCATATAAATGTCATAGTTATACAATGCTTTAGCCTATTAAGTATGCATAGCTTTACGTTTAAAAAATTTATATACCTTAATTTAAAAATATTTTATTACTAAAAATTGCTAGCCATCTTCTAAGCCTTCAAGAGTCATAATCTTTTTTTTTGTTGTTGCTGGTGGAGGTTCTTGTATCAGTGTTATGGCTGCTGACTAATCAGGTTGGTGGTTGCTGAAGGTTAATCTATGGCAATTTCTTAAAATTGAACAAGTTTGCCGCATCTGTTGACTCTTACTTTGACAAATAATTTCTCTGTAGCTTGTGAAGCTGTCTGAGAGAACTTCTTCAAAATAGGAGTCACTCCTCTCAAACTTTGCTCCTGCTTAATAACTAAATTTATGTAATATTCTAAATCCTTTGCTGTCATTTCAACAGTCTTCACAGAATCTTCACCAGGAGTAGATTCCATCTCAAGAAACCACTTTCCTTGCTCATCCATAAGAAGCTACTCCTCATTCTTGGCATGACATTGCAGCAATTCAGTTCACAAGCTCCACTTCTAATTCTAATTCTTTTGTTATTTCCACCACATCTGAAGTTCCTTCCTCCACTGAAGTCTTCATCCTCTCAAAGTTATCCTCAAGTGTCGGAAACCAAAAAACTGTTCTCACTAAATGGATAAAAACGAGGCTAGAAGGCTGGTCAACCTTGAAGCTCTGAAAGGTCAAAACCAGCCACTCCCTATCTAATTAAGACAATGAACTTCCCCATCAAATAATCATGTCAATCCTGACTGATAAGATAATCTACTTGTTACTGGAATTGCCTGCTTCAGGGCAAAGGGTGTATCCCAAACCTAAATAAAAGGGATGGCAAGGCCAAAGGAAAGTGGCAGTCCTTTCAACTAGAGGAAGGCTCCCGCTTGGCCCCCCAATATCGCCAAATTAATGTTTTCTAGTCTCTCATTTGTGTGTGGCCTCCTTCAGAACCCGAACCCTGACCCGGGAACCCTGAACCACGCGGGACGTGGAAAGAGGTTTCCACACTCAAGGGCTGGAATCACCTTCTTTCAAACTCCTATTGATGTTCTTATTTTGACCTCTTCTAATGAATCACAAATGTTCTTAATGGCATCTTAGAAGTGTGACTCCTGTCAGGAAGGTTTTCAATTTACTTTTCTAAGATCTATCAGAGGAATTACTATCTATGGCAGCTACATTTCTTAAATAATGAGACTTGAAAGTCAAAATTACTCCTTGACCCATGTGCTGCAGAATGTTTGTTGTGTTAGCAGGCGTGAAATAACATTAACCTCTTTATAAATCTTCAGAGCTCCTGTGTGACTCGGTTCATTGTAATAAGCAGAAATATTTTGAAAGAAGATTTTTTTATTTTTCCCTTAGCAGTAGGTCTCAACAGTGGGCTTAAAATTTTCAGTAAGCCATGTTGTGGAGAGATGTGCTCTCATTTAGGCTTTGTTCTATTTAAGGGCCCTAGGATTTTCAGAATTATAAAGGAGCATTGGCTTCGCCCTAACTGATTTGGCTCAGTGGATAGAGCAGTGGCCTGTTTCTCTCTCATCAATGTTTTTAACTCTTCTGTCCCTCTCCCTTTCCTTCTCCCTTCCTCGCTATAAAAAAAATCAATTAAATATATTTAAAAGAGCATTGGGTTCAACTTAAAGTCACCAGCTGTGTTATCTCCTAACAAGAGAGTCAGCATGTCCTTTGAAGCCAGGCATTTACTTCTTCACTCTAGCTCTGGAAGTCCTATGTGGCATCTTCTTCCAATAGGCTGTTTGAAAACCTGTTGATGAGTGTATCTACTTTCATTAATTACCTAGATCTTCTGGATAACATGCTGCATCTTCTACATTACCACCTGCTGCTTCACCTTGCACTTAAGTTATGGAGATGATTTCTTTCCTTAAACTTCATGAACTAACCTGTACTAGCTTCAAACTTTTCTTCTGCAGCTTCCTCACCTCTCAGCCTTCATAGGATTGAAAAGAGTTAGGACCTTGCTCTGGATTAGGCTTTACCTTAGGGAGTTTTCGTGGGTTTTATCATCTTCCCAGTCCACTAAAACTTTCTCTGTATCAGCAGTAAGATTGTTTCTGATCATTGCGTGTTTGTTCACTGGATTAGGTTTTTTAATTTTCTTTAAGAACTTTTTCTTTGAATTCTCAACTCAGTTAACTGTTCGGTTCAAGAAGCCTAATTTTCAGCCTATCACAGCTTTTCACATGCCTCACTAAGTATAATCATTTCTAGCTTTTGATTTAAAGCGAGCAATAAGTGATTCTTCTTTCACATATAGGCCTTTGTAGAATTATTAATGAGACTTTTTTCCATAGTATTGTGCCTCAGGAAATAGAGAGGTCCAAGGAGAGAAAGCAGTAAGTTGATAGGGCCAGAACACACAAACATTTATTAACTTTGCTATTTTACATGGCTGTGGTTCATGGCACTGCAAAACAATTGCAATGGTAATATCAAAGATCACTGATTAACATTACCATACAAAAATAATGCTAATGACAATGTTTGAAATATTATAAAAATTATCAAAATGTGTCATAGAGACACAAATGCTGTTGGAAAAATGGCACCAATAGACTTGTTCCATACAAGGTTGCCACAAACCTTCAATTTTTAAAAAACATAAAATTTGTAAAGAGCAATAAAATGATATTTTATATGGATGGTAGCCATGCCCAAAGAAAAAAACTGAAGCAAGTTAAACAGAAATGATTAGTAAAGCAAATACACTAGTCTACTGATCAAAATGTCTCACCATGCATAACACAAACCAAATGAAACAGACTGGCATAGAGACCTATCCTGTCTGCCTGTCTTTTATTGTGACTTAGAGTTATAAGAAAAAAAATCTTCATCCAGGTAGAAAAAGAGATACAGTAATCTACTTGATTGCACAATTTTCATCAATGCTAAATTCCCGAAGAAAATGTATCACAGTCTGAAGAGTCCTGAAGGAAAACTTGTGATTCAAGAATTCTGTACCAAATCAAGTTGTATTCAGGTTCAGAACCAAGCAGATTTAACTCTGAAATGACTAAACGTAATAGCACTCATTATAACCTCAATAAATATATTATAAACTAGAGGCCTGATGCATGAAAATTCATGCAAGAGTACGCCTTCCTTCCCCCAGCTGCTGGCACCGGCTTCCCTCCAGCACCCGGGACCCAGGCTGGCTTCCTCCTGGCCCTGCTTTTCAAGAAGGATGTCTGGAAGACTTCCAGTCTAATTATCATATTACCCTTTTATTATTATAGATAGTAATAAACTTAATTGAGACAGAATGTAGCTCACCAGATTATCTACTTAATCATAATTTTTAGCAGGTTTTTGTTTTTTTTAGGAGAGAGGCAAATCCTAAAGAAATGTCTCAAATGGATTTATGAAAATAGTCTTCAAATGTCTCGAATGAATTTATGAAAAAAATCTTCAAATTTCAGTTCAAATACATGAGCAAAAAATTGTACATTATTCACATAGACTGAGAACTAGAAAAATATCAAATAGAGACTTTGAGAGCTCAAAGGAATCTCTGTAGGATCAATTAAATCTCCACACCTGCAGGCTGGAGTTTTAGTCAGAGGAACCTGTGCTCAGAGGGGTTTTGCAAGAAAGACACCTGGCAACTTTTTGATATCAATGTTATGAGAGCTGGAGTCTTTTAGTGAACAAACTGATATAGGCTGGTGGGTAAGAATCAGTCAGACCACCCACCTCTGTAGAAAGCACATTTCAGCTGAATATAGTAACGGTTGGAGAGTCACACTGCTGGGAAGAGAGCATTGTCAGCAATAGAGAGCAATTGAAGGTATGTGAATATGACTAAATAGAGGAAGAACAAATGCTGAAAGCAATAGTGAGTTTGAACATGTTAAAAAGTAGTAATTATCCCCCAATTCCATTTTACCACAACTTCGGTTTCTGTATAATCCATTGCTTTCTTTCCAACTACTGCCATTGGCCACTACTTTACCTCGGCCCTCATCATCTCTCCGCTAGGTGCCTACAACAGCCTTTGAGCAGCCTTCCTGACCAAGCCTCTGCAGGCTCCGGACAGCACAGGGCATGAGGCCCACTGGCCACGAGTTTGACATGCTTGCGTAGAGTGCTGCCATAAGGGTCCTTCTGCAGGACACATCCAATCTCATCCAGCCTTAGACTCCATCCATTGCACTCCATATTTTATTGGAATATTTTTTATTTTTAGAAATAAGATTATGCTGGGGTCTTTTGCAGAATCCAAACATAAAAACACTTAAACAAGCAGCTAAAATGGTTGAAATAAAAGACCAGCTTGATTTCTAGCCCTCTTCTTCATCTAGCCTCACATTCCCAGTATAATTAACAGTCCCGGGGGTCCTCTAAAAAAATGTTGAAACTCCTCAAAGTACCTTTTGAAACCCAATGATATACAAGAAAATAATCCACACTTCTTAGAAGATACAGTTTCTTTCACTGGGCTCTACAGCCCATTTTGGATCCACTCCCATCAAGAATATGCTTCAGCCGAGACTGGTTTGGCTCAGTGGATAGAGCATCAGCCTGTGGACTGAAGGGTCCCGAGTTTGATTCCGGTCAAGGGCATGTACCTTGGTTACGGGCACATCCCCAGTAGGGGGCGTGCAGGAGGCAGCTGATTGATGTGTCTCTCTCATCGATGTTTCTAACTTTCTATCCCTCTCCCTTCCACTCTGTGAAAAATCAATAAAATATGTTAAAAAAAAGAAAAAAGAATATGCTTCACACAATGCTAAAGAACATGCAGTCACTGATCAACTCATTCAGTTCCTTATCATTATTACTGTGCTCCAGGGTTTGATTTTAGTGTAGAATCCAAAGTCTCAGTAAATTTTTAATTAAAAAAAATCTATAACTATCCAGAAACACAAAGATATTTTTTCTACACTACACATCTCAGATGCCAATACATAGAAGATGTAGGAATTATATTTTATATTCAGAGTTCATCCTCTTCAAGCATATAAATCATCCTCGACTTCCTGCTATCTTCATTGCCATGAGCTAATGCTTATTTTTAAGAATCGTTAACAAAATCCCATATGTTGATCTGCCCAATAGCTTTCTTGTCCGAAGTCCAGTTTGAACCAAAATCCAATTGAACATAAGGTATAAGAGGGTTCTGGAATCCAACAATGATTTCCTTTGGAAGACTCAGTATGAACTATGGCAAAACTAATTTTTTTTTTAATGTACTTAACATAGAATCTCATATAACCTTTATAAATGAAATACAATACATTTGTCTAAAAAAAAAAAGTTCACGCTTTTATTTTTCAAGCTCTTATATCAATGACTAGAGGCTTGTCCCTCAGCCCAGCCTGCACTCTCTCCAATCTGGGACTTCTTGAGGGATGTCCTACTGCTCGTTTAGTTGAACATCCTTCTCACAATCGGGCAGTTGGACATTCTTCTCACATTCCAGGACTGCTGACTCCCAACTGCTTGCCTACTTCTTCTTGATTGCCCCTAACTGCTTCTGACTGCCGGCCTGATCACCCCTAACTACTCCCCTGCCAGCCTGATCAATGCCCAACTGCTCCCCGGCCTGTCCGATTACCTCTGACTGCCCTCCACTGCCAGTCTGGTGCCTCTAACTACCCTCCCCTGCAGGCCTGATCTCCCCCCCACCAAGTGCCCTCCCCTGCTGGCTTGGTCCCTTTCAACTGTCCTCCCCTGTAGGCCTGGTCCCCTGCTCAAGTGCCCTTCCTGGCAGTCCTGGTCTCCCCCAACTGCCCTCCCTGCTGGCCTGATCATGTACAACAGCTCTCCCCTGCAGACATGGTCCTCCCCAACTGTCTTCCCCTGCAGGCCTGGTCCTCTCTTAACTGTCCTCCCCTGCAGACCTGGGCCCCCCCAACTGTCCTATCCTGCAGGCCTGGTCCCCCCCAACTACCCTCCCCTGCAGGCCTGGTCCCCACCAAGTGCCCTCCCTTCCTAGCTTGGTCTCCCCCAACTGCCCTCCTATGTTGGTCTGGTCACCCCTAACTGCCCAAAATTTCCCTTCCATGCAGGCCACCTTGTGGTGGCCATCTTGGGTCCACATGGGACAGCCATCTTTAACTAAATGGGGGCAGCCATCTTGTGTCTTGGAGTGATGGTCAATTTGCATATTACTCTTTTATTAGGTAGGATACTAGAAAAATTTTGATACTATAATTAAATGGTCACTGTTAAGACAGACTGACATTACATTTCATCATAGATTTTCCATTGTGATACAACAAAATTTGAATTCCATTTTTCTTTTTATCATCCTGTCCAATTTTCTACTATTTCAGGACCATTTTTAAAATATATTTTTATTGGTTTCAGAGAGGAAGAGAGAGGGAGAGGTAGAAATATTAATGATAAGAGAGAATCATTGATCGGCTGTCTACTGCACACACTTGATCCCACACTAGGGATCAAGTTCACCAAGCATGTGCTCTGACCAGAAATAAAACCATGACCTCCTGATTCATAGGACAACACTCAACCACTGAGCTATACCAGCCAGGCTGTTTCAGGACTGTTTATTAACACAATTGATAATAAACAAAATTTATTTTTGAAGAATTTTTAAAAATATTAATAAAATATTTTAAATAAATATACTTTTAATGTGTAAGTGATTTGAAAAATTGGAAGTTGAATTAAAAGTTGAAAATTGACATTTTTACTGCTTGTTACATTCACTTTTCAATTCAAATAACTTTTTAGTATTCAAAGTTCTGAGACTTTTAAATCAATATGTTTTTGTCTTTGCGCAGATTTATCACTTAATAGAAACAAAATGATATAAAGAAAACCACTCTATATCACCATTTCTGAGAATATACAATAATTGAGACTGTAGTCAAATGGTTTCAGTAAGGCATTAAGATTTAGGGACATTGTATTCATTTTAATGCTGACTTAAGACAATTTTAATGAGTTTGCATTTGTATTTTCTCATTTTAACTAGCTAGTAAATAATACCTCATTACCTCAACAGACTATTATATAAGCGGATAAAAGCAGAGGCATTTCAAACTAAGGAATCTTATTAATACAAAATTAAGAAAATCCATTATGCTAATAAACTCTGAGTGTTTCTAAATTGCCTCAAGTCATTTTGAGCATCACAATATGAGACTATCCTTGGTTATAGCTAAATGTGAAGGAGTGATTGTAGTCTGTGACTTCTTTTTGCTTATATTTATAAGTTTTAGGATGTTAAGCAAATGAATAATTTCTGTGAATTTCCATATTTTCATTTGTTGATGAGCAAATAATATTAGAATATGATGCTAAAACAAATTACCAACCCAAACCTGTCATTTAGCAAGCACTACACCCATTTTAAGGGTTAGGTCTTATTGAGTGATTTTTGCAGGACAATGACCTGCATTGGGGATCCAAGAAGAAGCCAAATATTGACACAGGCAGGACTGTGATGAACAAAGCCAGAACCTAAACCTGGCAGATGACTTCCAAATGCGCCTCTACACATACCAGCTGTGTGATAATATGGAAAGTGAATTTATTTTTGCCTCAGCTTGCTCATCTTTAGAGTAGAAATACAGTCCCATGTCATTTAGAGTTGCTTTGGGGATTAACTGAGTTAATGTAGTGATTTTCAGCCTTTTCCATCTCTTTGCACCCATAAACTAATTACTAAAATTCTGAGGCACACCAGAAGTATATATTTCTTGCCAATGTGACAAAAAAAGTAGGTATAATTTTGGTTCATTCACACTGATGACTTTTTTTTTTACCATCTAATGGAAAAGAGGTCAGTGCCCCTGATTAAATAGTCAGGTATTGAATTTTTTAAAAATTCTTGCAGTACACCGGTTGAAAATTGCTGAGTTTTAAATGTAAAACACTTAGAACAGTATCTGGCACATAGCAAGTTTGTGAATATGTTAAAGTGAGGAGGAGGAAAGAATATTCAGGAACTTAAAAGAGAGCATAGGTAAAAACAGAGAAATTAAGTGGGTAGTGATGAGGTACAACATCAGAAAGGGCAGAAGGAAAGTATGGCAAATGAACATAAAAATAAAACAAAAATGTGAAAGCTCATTTTGAGAGTGATTCAAACACATATTTTCATTATGTAATCTGAGGCCAGATCAGCAGACGACATTGGAACCCAAATGATAAAATAAGATTCCATTGTCCTTGAAAATTATATTAAAATGCCAACAAAATATTTTAAAAATTGTTCTCCCATTTTTTTTTGTTCTGGTTCACAATTATTAACAGATTTTTTGGAGGAAAATGTTTTAAACTGTCACCTGTTATTAAAATATGTACTGTTAATTTAAAATTTGAAGAATTGACAACACATTTTTCTTTCAACGTGTCTCAACTGGAGCTTTTCAATACTTTTATTATAAAGCTTGAAATAATAGGAACTTTGTTCTTTGGTGTATTCCAGTCCAATTTAAAACAGGCATAGAGGCACCCCTCTTGGTGTCAAACTTGGCACAGACCCACTCTGCAAAATACAGAACTCGACTCCCAGTGGAATAAAAGATGAACTCAAATGAATTCAGTGAAGGTGTAGAAGAAGCTCTAAACAATAACACTTTGAAAAGGGAGATGGAGGCTGAGGATGCTGCCCCGGACTGCTCAGTGAATTCCAGGTTTTAGGGGGAAGCACCCTCTAGACAGTGTCTTCACCACCCTCCAGGACTTGAGCAAGTGCAAACAGCTGGGCAGCTAGGGCCAGCCAGACTCTGTCTCCAGTGTGAAGAGACGGTAGTTGATTCCTGAGGAGAGAGAAAACTATATAACCAGACACCTGGAGAAGAGGGATTATGGGGAAACAAAAGCCCACATTTGAAAGAAAAGCAGGCATCACCAGAATAGGAAGTAAATTAAATGAAGACAAGCAACCTGTAAGAGAAAGAATTCATAGAAATGGTTATAAGGTGGCTGAAAAGAATGGAAGACAAATTTGACAACATGTGTGAGAACCAAGAGGAAATGAAGAACCAAGAAGAAATGAAAAATGACATTGCTGCTGTAAAGAACTCAATAAAAAGCATCAAGAGTATACTAGAAGAAACAGAGGACCACATCAGTGAGCTAGAAGACAAGGTAGGAAAAAATACCCAAATAAAGCAGATTTTAGAAAAAAAAAATTAAAAAGCAGGAGGAGAGCCTAAGAAAGTTTTGGGACAATAGGAAACAAAACAACATCTGCGTAATACAGGTTCCAGAAGGAGAAGGAACTGAGCAAGAAATAGAAAACCTGTTTGAAGAAATAATGACAGAAAACTTCCCTGATATAGGGAAGAAAAAATGCCACATAAATTCAAGAAGCTCATAAGTCCCAAGCAAAATGAACCCCAAAAAATCTACACCAAGGCACATAATAATTAAATTAGCACACACCAACAAAGTAAGAATCTTAAAAGCAGCCAGAGAGAGATAGAAAGTTATCTACAAAGGAACCCCCATCAGACTAGCAACTGATTTCTCAACAGAAGCTCATCAGGCAAGAAGGGAATGGAATGAAATATATAAAGTCATGCAAAGGAAGCGTCTGAATCCAAGAATACTGTACTCAGCAAGGCTTTCTATCAAAATTGAAGGTGAAATCAGGAGCTTCACAGATAAAAAAGGACTAAGGGAATTTAGTACCACCAAACCAGCAATGAAAGAAATGCTAAAGGGTCTGCTGTAGAAAAAATAAAAAGAAATAGGAAGCAAAGAAGGAACACTGGGATAAAGAATAAAAATGATAACAAATAAGTACCTATAAATAATAACTTTAAATGTAAATGGATTAAATTCCTCAATCAAAAGACATAGGGTAACAGATGGGATAAGAAAACACGACCCATATATCTGCTGTCTATAAGAAACCCACCTCAGAAAAAGACGCACACCAAATGAAGGTGAAGGGATGAATGGAAATGGAAAAAAAATATTTAGTAGTGATACTTATATCTGACAAATTAGATATCAAAGTGAAGGACATAACAAGAAATAAGGAAGGCCACTTCATCATATTAAAGGGATCGATACAACAAGAAGAAATAACTCTGGTAAACATATACACACCCAATACAGGAGCACTCAAATACATTAAAAAAAAAGAAACTCCTGAAGGATATCAAGAGAGAGATTGACAGCAATACAATCATAGTAGGAGACTTTAATAACCCACTATTACCATGGGACAAATCCTCTAAACAAAAAATCAACAAAGAAATATCAATCCTAAATGACTCACTAGAAGAGATTGAATTAATTGATATATTCAGAACATTTCACCCCAAAACTACAGAATATACATTCTTCTCAAGTGTACTTGGATCATTTTCAAAGATAGACCATATGTTGGGTCATAGGCAAAGTCTCTTCAAATTCAAAAAGATAAAAATCATATCAAGCATCTTTTCAGATCACAGTGGCATAAAACTGGAAATTAACTACAATAAAAACAATAAAAAAACAATCCATAAAAATCAAACACATGGAGACTAAACAGCATGCTATTGAACAATGACTGGGTTATCAGAAAGATCAAAGAAGAAATAAAAAAACATCATGGCAACAAATAATAATGAAAACACAACAAACAAAAATCTATGGGACACAGTGAAAGCAGTCTTGAGAGGGAAGTTCATAGCTCAGCTCTACAAGCCTACTGTAAAAAAAAAGACACAATGGTAATAAATTACCTAACCCTACAACTCAAAGAGTTAGAAAGAGAGCAACAAGAAAAGCCCAGTGTAAGCACAAGGAAGGAAAAATAAAGATCAGAATGGAGATAAATGACATTGAGACCAAAAAAAAGAAAAACAAATCAAAACAAAACAAAAAAAACAACACAAAAGTTCAACAAAACCAGCCGGCAGTTCTTTGAAAGGATAAACAAGATCGGTGAACCCCTAGCTAGGCTCCCAAGAAGCAAAGAGAGAGGACCAAAATAAACAAAAGCAGAAATAAAACAGGTGAAATAACAGATACCACCAAAATACAAAGGATTGTTAAAAAATATACTATGAATAAACTGGACAACCTGGAGAAAATGGACATATTCCTAGAAAAATATAACATTCCAAAACGCAATCATTAAGAATCTGAATATCTCAATAGGCCCATAACTATGGAAGAATTTGAAACAGCCATCAAAAAGCTTCCAGCAAATAAAAGCCCAGGGCCAGACAGCTTCACAGGGAAGTTTACCAAACATTCAAGGAAGAACTAAAACCTATCTTCCTCAGACTATTCCAACAAATTCAAGAGGAAGGAACACTTCCAAGCACCTTCTATGAAGCCAGCATCACCCTAATACCAAAACCAGATAAAGACAACACAATGAAAGAATTACAGGCCAATATCCCTCATGAACATAGATGCCAAAATCCTCAACAAAATTCTAGCAAGTTGGATCCAGTAGTACATCAGAAAGATCATACACCATGACCAAGTAGGATTTATCTCAGGAATGCAAGGATGGTACAATATCCACAAATCAATAAAAGTGATATATCACATAAACAAGTTGAGAGAAAAAAATCACATAGTCATATCAATTGATGCAGAAAAAGCATTTGACAAAATACAACACCTTTTCTTGATAAAAACTCTCAGCAAAGTGGGGATAGAAGGATCATACCTCAACATCATAAAAACCATATATGATAAAACCACAGCTAACATCATATTCAATGTGCAAAATTTAAACCATTTCCCCTAAGAACAGGAACAATACAGGCATGCCCACTCTCACCACTCCTGTTTGACATAGTACTGGAAGTATTAGCCATTGCAATTAGACAAGAAGAAATAAAAGCATCCGAATTGGAACAGAAGAAGTAAAACTTTCCTTACTTGCAGATGCCATGATACTGTACATAAAAAACCCGAAAGACTCCATCAAAAACTGATAGACTTAATAAATGAATTCGGCAATGTAGCAGGATACAAAATTAATGCCAAGAAATCTATGGCATTTCTATACACCAATAGTGAACTTACAGAAAGAGAGACTAAAAAAAAACAATCCCATTTACCATCATACAAAAAAAATAAGATACCTATAAATAAACTTAATTAAGGAGGCAAAAGACCTATGCATGGAAAGTTACAGGACACTGAAAAAAGAGATAGAGGAAGACATAAACAGATGGAAGAACATACCTTTTCATGAATTGGTAAAATCAACATCATTAAAAATGTCCATATTACCCAAAGCAATCTATAGATTCAATACACTCCCCATTAAAATAACAATGACATATTTCATAGTCCTAGAAAGAACTCTCCAAAGAATTCATCTGAAATAAAAAAAGACCCTAAATAGCCACAGCAATCCTGAGAAAGAAGGATAAAGTAGGTGAGATCTCAATACCAGATCTGTATTGCAAAGCCACTTTTCTCAAAACAGCTTGATCCAGGCAGAAGAACAAACATATAGACCAATGGAATAGAATAGAGAATCCAGATATTGACCCAAACCACTATGCTCAATTAATATTCAACAAAGGAAGCATGAACATACAATGGAGTCAAGACAGTCTCTTCAATAAATGGTGTTTGAAAAATTGGACAAATACATGTAAAAAAAGTGAAACTAGATCACCAACTTACAACATGTACAAAAATTAACTCAAAATGAATACAGGACCTAAACATAAGATGGGACACCATAAAAATACAGTGGTACCTCGAGATACAAGTGCCCTAACATATGAGATTTTTGAGATACGAGCTGTTGAGTGAGCGATTTTTGCTTTGAAATACGAATAACATTTGAGATAGGAGTAATCGAGGGATAGGTCGGCTGCACACGACCCACCAGTTTACTGAGACTTGAGCATCTCATAGTTTCCCACGCCTCAAGGTTATGGAATGAATTAAACTCGTATCTCGAGGTACCACTGTACTAGAGTAATCCACAAGCAGAGAAATCTCAGACACATGCCTTAGCAATTTCTTCACTGATACTGCCCCTAGGGCAATGGAAGCTAAAGAGAAAATAAAAAAAATGGGACTACATCAAGATAAAAAGCTTTTTCACAACAAAAGAAACCATCAACTAAACAAGAAAGCCCACTGTATGGGAGAACATATTTGCAAATGTTATCACTGATAAAGGTTTAATCTCCAACCTCTATAGGCAACTTATACAACTTACTAAAAGGAAGGTAAATGATCCAATAAAAAATGGGCAATGGACCTAAATAGAATATTTTTGAAATAAGACCAAAGGAAGGCCAAGAGACATATGAAAACATTCTCAAAGTCACAAATTATCTGAGAGATGCAAATCAAAATGACAATGCTGTACCATCTCACACCTTTCAGAATGGCAACCATCAACAAGTCAACAAATGACAAGTGCTGGCGAGGATGCAGACAAAAAGGAACCCTTATATACTGCTGGATATGCAGACTGGTGCAGCCACTGTGGAGAACAGTATGGAGTTTCCTCAAAAAACTAATAATGGAACTCCCATTTGACTCAATTATTCCACTTATAGGGATATATCCCAAGAAACTAGAAACACCAATCAGAAACAATATATGTACCCCTATGTTCATAGCAGCATAAATCACCATAGCTACAATTTGGAAACAGCCTTGGTGCCCAACACCAGATGAATGGATTAGAAAACTATGCTACATCTACATAATGGAATTCTATGCTGCTATAAAAAGGAAGGAATTCTTGCCACTTGCAGCATCATGGATGGACCTGGAGAGCATTATGTTAAGTGGAATAAGCTAGGCAATGAAAGAAAAATATCACGTGATCTCACTAATTTATGGAAAATAAAGAACATTATAACCTGATGAATAAAAAGATAGATATAAGCATCCAACAGACTGTCAAATTACAGCTGGAAGGCTGGGGAGTATTGGGGAGGGAGGGAAGGAGATCAACCAAAAGACTTGTATGCATGCATAAAGCACACCAATGGACACAAGACACTGCAGAGGTGGGGAATGAGGGCATGTGACAGGGGGTAGAGGAGGGTGGGGGAAGTTCAATGGGGAAAAAAGAGATATATGTATCAATATATGTAATATTTTAAACAATAAAAATATTAAAAATAAAATAAAACAGGCATAAAAAATTTGAACATACAATCATAGAGATGAATGTTATCTGGCAGATGCCTATAACATAACCAACATCCTAGTTTGGGAGTTTAAGGTCATAACTAGGATATTTATATGAAATTCTGACCAATTAGCTTTATTTGAATAGTGGAATAAAAAAAAGAAACAGAAACTCTGGATACTTTTATCCAGCAACATAAGCCAAGGAAAAATACAACATGAAATTACATATCCTTTCTCATTTGTATTTTATTTATTCTTGTCCATCAATTACTGCACAGAAATTGGATGGCAAAAACTTTGGACCGAATATTCTAAGTAACAACATCATTTAAAGGCATAAATCAAATCTGAATAACCTACTGAATCTTGTTTCTGAACAAAAAAAGAACATTTTTTTTGGCATAAGAAAAAGTGAAACTTCACAAACTATAATAGTTTGTGGAAAATATGACAATTGAGTTTTCCTATTATTACTTGTCTATAATTTACTGTTCTTTTCCTTGTCTACATGAAAAGAGATTATTTATTAACTAGGAGCCCAGTGCATGAATTCATGCACCTTGAAAGAAACTGTGGGCCGTGAGGCTGTGGTGGGCACAAGGGTGTGTCTCAGCCCATCCTCCTTGCCCCTACCCAGACTCTCCCACAGCAGTTCCTGGTCCTCTATCTGCTGGAAGCCCTGCTCCCACATGCTGATGGCATGAAGCAAATAGGTTCGGCACCAGCAGTGAGTGCAAGTGGAGCCAGCACCATCAGTGGGTACCACTGCTCACACCCGCTGCCAGCGATCAGGACCAGTGCTGGGCACTGGCAGCAGGTGTATGCAGTGGATTCAGTGCTGACAGCAGGTGTGAGCAAGAATGTTGCCAGCAACAGATGGGAGAGGTGACTGCTGGCCACAGTTGTCCCTCAGAAGCAGGGGGAGGTAGAGGAGTCATCAGGACTGGCAGCAGTAGTGAGTGTGAGTGCCCAGTGGTATCACAGTGAGAGGAAAGAATTTTCAGTTACCACCAAAGGCTCATCCAAATGACAGCAACCAGAACCCCGCCTTGGTCTGGCACCCCTGCTCACCTGCATCCCACCACAGCTGATACCCACCATGTTCTGTGCTCTGCTGTCTGCTGGCAACATCAGGCATGTTTTGTGTGTGCCCCCTGGTGGTCAGCACACATCAGAGCAACCAGTTGTTTGGTTGTTCTGCCATTCAGTCTATTTACATATTAGGGTTTTATATATAGATAATTTTTAAAGAAGTATTGAGAGCACAATGTGCTAGGCACTGTGTAAATAAATGCATATACACAGTGTTATTGAATTTAACAACTCACAGGCTAGTGGAGAAAAATGAACAATAAACTGTTAAATTTTACATACCATTTACACTAATAAAAGAGAAACATATAAATTGACTATACTTTTGCTGTGCCCACAAGCCACACCTACCAGCCAAATAGGAGTGAGTGTGCAAATTAACCCAGCCAAGATGGCTGCAGCCATGGAGCAAGCAGGAGGCTTGGGTTTCCCCGGCAATGGAGGAAGCCAAGCTTCCCACCAATTCTGGCAAGCCCTGGCCTCTGCTCAAGGCTACCAAATTTCAATTATAGAAGATAAATAAATCCCAACAAAAATGGTGGCAGCCATGGAGCTGGAGAAAGCAGGAGGCTTGGGTTGCCCCCGGTGATGGAGGAAGGCAAGCTTCCTGGCTGGCCCTGGCCTCCAGTTAAGGCTACAAAGTTTCAATTGTAGAAGATAAATAAATCCAAGATACCAGGGCCTCTGCTTGGGATGCTGGGGGGCGTGGCTAGCCTGCAAACCACCATAGGCCTCTTGCCCAGGCTGCCCCACACTACAAGGGAATCCCCGCCCTGCTCCGGGACACCCTTCAAAGCAAAATATCTGCCCCCCCTCCCATGCACCTGCCCTCTATCCTATCTAATAAAAGAGTAAAATGCAAATTAACCATCCCTCCAATACACAAAATGGCTGCCCCTATGTGGACATAAGATGGCCACCACAAGATGGCCAGCAGAGGAGGGCAGTTGGGAGAGACAAGGCCTGCAAGGGAGGGCAATTGTCAGTGACCAGGCCTGCAGGAGAGGGCAGTTAGAGGCAATTAGGCTGGCAGAGGAGTAGTTAGGGGGTGATCATGCTGGGAGGCAGAAGCAGCTGGGGGCAAATCAGGAAGGCAGACAGGCAGGCAGTTGGGAGCCAGCAGTCCTGGATGTCCTGCAGTAGGACATGCTTTGAGGGGTTCCAGATTGGAGATATTGCAGGCTAGGCTGAGGGACACCCCCTCCCCGTGCACGAATTTCATGCACTGGGCCTCTAGTACTTTATAAAACACAACTTGGCAAAATGCTGTGGGGACTCTAGGGGAAAGAGTCCTAATCCTGCCTGGGACACCAGGAAAGTATTCTCAGAGGAGATAACCTTTAATCTGGTTCTTGAAACAGAAGTAGTTTCCAGACAAAGAAGAGACAGCTATTTCCAGCATGAAAGCAAAAATGTAGAGGCCTGATCAAGTAGAGGTATGCAGGGAGTTGCAATAGGTTCAATATGACTACAGTATAGAGTTTGTGGCTTGTACTTTCAGGAAGAGAGAAAGCAAAAGTCAGATGGGGCCACTTTGCAAATGAGGTGTTTTAACCCCCACGCAAATGTTTAACCTTTGAGCCACTGGAGAGCCACAGCTGTTTAATAACTTTGTTACGTTTTGTTTTAAATTACCACGTGCTCATTAAAAGAGTCAGAACATTCATAAAATATACCTAATATTAAAGATAATATCTCGGCCTTGTTTTCTTTTATAGAAATCTCTTCATACTTGCCTAATGGTTCTTCCCTCAAAGAAATGTCTATTTTCTTTTCAGATGTATGTTTGTCTCTAGATGATATAAACTTCTTAAATCAGTTTTCATCTCGTTTTGTTTTGTTTTAATGGTGCAGAGCAGGTATCCAATAAATCCTGTTAACTGAGATTTTGAGGGTCAGATCATTGACCAGAAAATGCCTGAGTAGGATCTAGCCTGACAAATGTTATCATCTGACATTAATACTTGGGCCAGCTCTGTTTCATTTCCCCAAAAGTCCATAGATATACTAAAGGCAGAAATGTGCCAGAAACTAATTTTGCTGAAGATTAGTTCTGCTGCCAGCTGTTAAGCTCCTGTTAGTTCTATGGAAAGAAAGGTTCCTCCTCGCTGTGACAAATGTCACATTCTCCCTCATCAGGGTGAGTGGAGGCTGCTGGGTATTATCTCACCCAAGAAAATACATTTCTGTTTTAAAAACAGTAGTTCTAGCTGGTGTTCAAGTATAAGGCTTCCTTGGGAAGGACTGAACCCATCTCTGCCCCAAGGCACAGTGGCTTCATCCATTCGCTCGTTAGTCAAATGATGTGTTTTGAAGGCTTTGCAGCCCATCCTCAAATGAGCACAGTAGGTAAAGAAAATGGAAAGAAGCATGCATTCCTTTTGAAATGTATATTAATAACTATAAAGAAATAACTGCCTTTAGTAGTTTTCTCCTAGCCATGTAAATTAATCTATTTGTTGTCAGTAATTTTGCCTTAAGAGTTAGTGAAAGCCAAGTAAGAAAGATCTAACTGTATCAGGACTTTTGTTCAAACACATCCTCATTATTTTTTTCTTTCTACACATGTCAGGATGTGGGTGTTCTATTTTCACACGTTCGCTCCATGAACAACCCTCTTGCCACCTTTGGTTCTTCCTTGGGGCTTTGACCCATTACCTCCATCGCTTTGCTGCTTTTTTCTTCCTTTGTCTTGCTCTGAAAGATCGTTTCTCTGCTTGAATAGCTCTATTTCCTACTACTTTCAACACCACTGAGCGGCTGTATCTGGAGGAAATACTTTAAAAGGCTCATCTATTAAATCTATTCTGCTATTTCTAGTTGAGAAATGTGACTGGGTTAAAGAATGTTAAAGTAGGCCAGCCAGCAATATTTGTGCCAATCTTAGCCAATTTCCAAACATTCTGACAGCAGAATTGAGCTCTGAAAAATAAATAATAAGTCAACCTCTGAGTGCTCAGTGTTGGCAGAGTTTGAATGCTAAGTGGGGATCTGAAAAGAAGTTGTCATAGTTCTACTCAAAATTATTAGTGTGCTAGAGTGAACTCCTAGTGTCACTAATGACATTTTTTTCTGAATTTTTAACCTTGATATATCATAAAAATTATCACAAAGCATCAAATTTAAGATAAAAAGAAATAAGATAAAAATATGGTTCCCCTGTCTTATCAACCATAAATCAATCATATTTATTCTGGTATTAACAAATGTTGGGGGGAAAGAACTATTTCTAATTGCATGGGCATATTGAATTACTCTCAGGCAGTACACAGGGTCCTTATTGAGTGCTGAATCTTGTCTAGGCACTTTGATAAATATACATGCCAGCAAAGAGGTAGCAAAAAATAGACATGGGTAGTTTTATGTAAGCAGTAGTATATATGGCTCAGCTCAAAGCTCAATGCACAGCCCCAGAAAGTTTTCATAGGTTTTCTATCAAATCAGTGCACTCAGGACATTAGATATACAATTTGGGAAATGTTACAGGGTTTTATGATTTTTGAGGAATCATCTGTTAATAATAAGCATCGTGGCCATTAGCATGTTTCTCCTACTACATAAACTTTTGCAAAAAATATTTTGGTTCATGATTATAATTACCAAGCATAAAATCAATACATGATATGTTTTTTTCAATTATTTTGTATGGGTTCCTCTAAAAATCAAATAATATAAAATAACCACATAGGGCCATTTTTCTGGAAAGCTTTAGTATGGAAAGTGTGCTTTTAATTTCAAGACCAAAGGCAGGAAAGGTGAGGGGAACGACAGAGGTGTATTCTAGTTGCAATAAGTTTCTAACGTTGGGCATAGTTCAGGATCTAAGTCATATCAGGGTATAATTGTGATGTGAAGTCTCAAATTGCATGCTGTACAGGCAAATTGACTACTTCCTTGGACACCAATTATTAGATGTTTTACATATTTTGCAGTTAGGAGGTCAGGGTTAGAGCATGAAAATAGCTATTAGGTTATCTCATTGTTTCAATAGAAAAGTCAAACTTAACCTTTTTGATACGTGGTTGTACATCTGTAAAATGATGAGATCATATTTGAAAACTCAGAAAGCCTGGTCCAACCTCCAAAAAAACTAGCAGTTGTACAAATGTGCCCAGTCATTTAATCATCTGGACAGATTTGTGTGCATCAGGACCTTTCTGTCAGGCTATTGCCCAGCTAGACAACACTGTTCCTACACCTCCGTTTCATTCATGATTGTACTTACTGCATAACTCACAAAAAGGTAACACATGTTAGGGGTAGACTTTATCAGGAGCTAAAGATGAGGAAGCAGAGCTAAAGAAGGGAGTCGGAATTCAGTGTTCTCTCTCAGGGCTAATTTTTAGTGATGATGTGAAACTCTGGGCTCACGCACCACCATGTCAGAGAACACAGTGACAAAGCCTGGCACAGAGAAAGCTGTCCTTTCCCTTCTCCTCTGATCACAACGCTGCTCTGGTCCACAGACATCCTTTGTGTTGGCAATACCTGAGAATAGCTAAGACAGAGCATTCATCTCAATGTGGCTAACAGGATACAGAAATGTGCTGGTTTGTGGAATTACTTAAGCCAGACTAAGGAGACCGCTTCATCTTGAGTTTCTCAGTCCTGTTTCTTCAGCATTGGCCTCATTTTGGCAAGATCTTCCCTTGTCCCTGCAACATGGCTGGCAGTCAAGGACAAATTCTGGTACAGCCAGCAACACAGGAAAAAAATCTCTTCTGGTGCTTTTCACAGAAGAAAGAGGCTTTCTATTCCCCCCCCCCGCCCCAGAAGCTCCAGTAAAGTTTACTCAGTGTCCCCCTGACTGATTGGGTTACAGACCCATCTGTGAATCAATCCCTGTAGGCAAAAATTGGGGCACACGTTACCTCTAAGTTGATCAGGAATGGAACCTAAAGTTTGCGGTCGAGAGGCAAATCCCTCCTGAAGCCTTCTGACTGAAAATGGGGAAAGGGTGGATTCCCTTAAGTGCAGTTAGAGTAGGGTGCATGAAGGAAGGGAGTGTTGATAGGAATAACAAAACCGAAGTGTTTCTAAGTTAGCCACCTTTATGTAGGCTGTGGTGTCCTTCTAATATGGGCTGTGACATCTAGGAGGTTGGCCAAAGCAACATGTGGGTAAATGGAGGCTGGAGAAGAGAAGAAGCTCTATAGTCCTTTCATGATGACTCCAGTTGATACTGGGTTGTGAGCACGTTAGAGAGAGCTGTTGTAAGCTCCCGGAAGTAAGGAAGAAATGGTTTCTATATCTGAAGTGGTGGGTACTGTGTGGTGAGAAACCTAAGTCCTCTACACAAGAAAATGTAATCTTCCAGTCCTGCAGTTATATAGGCAAAATAAATACTAATAATATTTCTCCTTTCTTCAGCAGCTCTTGTCCCTTTTTACTTTATGCTCCCCAACAGTCGTGTCCCATGGAAATATAACACAAACACACATGCAAGTCACATACATAATATTAAATTTTTTCGTCGCATTGACAAAGTAGATAAATTAATTTTAATACATTTTATTAACCCAGTGTATTAAAAATAGTATCATTTGAATATGCAATCAATGTTAAAGTATTATTGAGATACTTCACTTACTTTTCTTTCCACTAAGTCTTTGAACTATCCACTGTGTTGGATTTCATTCTGTACATTGTAAGTTCAGAATAGTCCTGTGGCCAGCAGCTACCACATGGACAGTTCAACTCCATTCTCTAGTCATATTTAAGTACTTCCTCTTCCCTGATGTTTCCATTTTTCTCTAACTTCTTCACTTCGTATGTGCGATATTCTGACCCAGAACATTGTTCCCTCCTCTCAGTCCCCAAACTCAGCCTTATTGGTCTTGGTAAATGCATTTTTCTGTCCTTTAAAGCTGCCCTTGGCTATCAGCACATTCAGAAAGCCTTTTCCAAGCCGAGTACAGGTTGTATTGCTCTGCTGTGTCCTGTGCTTATCCAGCTCAACATGTTAATGAGGTTAATGATCACGAGAGAATTTTGTACTTAACAGTCAAAGATCTAGTAAAGAAATAATAAAAATCATAAACTTCTTGAGGCCAAAGATTTCCTTGTTCACTAGTGTATGCACAGAAGGAAGCCTAGTAACTAGAATAGAATAAATATACAACAAATATTAGTGGGGTAAATAGGAAAGAATCGTAAGTGGAAACTAACTTAAACTCTCACCCCGTTCCTAAGATTTCAATAGTATCAAACTTTTCTACTGGGAAATTCTATTCTCTCTTCAATGATAAACAAATTGATATCTGAAAATATTTTTTGGTTGACCTGGATGTTTTGTTTTTCATATCAAAATCATCACTTTTAAACCTTCCCCAGTCTATGAGTAATTCACAATAAATGCAAACATAATTTAGGTAATTTTTTTTCAGTTCGATTTCTGTTTATTTAAAACTATTTGTTATCTAGCTATGTGAGGAATAGTTAAATTTCAGAGAAATTTTCTTTTTTATTTATCATATGCCAGATGGTCTACATGTATTTTTTTTGTCTACATGTATTATCTGACATGACATCTGCACATTACCTGACATGACATCTACACATCCTAAATATCTGTTATAGACACTATTTTTAAATCTCCAGTTATAGTAAAACATAATATTAAGAATAGATTAAAATACAAGCAATCTGGATTTGTATCCTAGCCTCAGTCTTACTAGCTATTTGAACATGGTCAGGCTTCTAAATTTCATAGGTTGTTGCTCAGAAATATTAACCACCCTCTATCACCCACTGAAAAGAGTGAAGTTTATTTCACCACCACCTGACTGTGGACCTGACCATATAGTTTGCTTTGGCCAATGAGATATTAGCAATGTGGCATAAGCAGACATTTGAAAAACTGTGAATTGTTTCTATCTTGCACTTACATCATTTCCAAAAGAAAATATTTCCAGCTTAACCCACTGAACTCTGGAAAAGGAAAAGAAATTTATGAAATAGAATCCAGTCATCCTATCCAAGCTGACTTCCAGCCAGCTAACAGCAGCACCTTCCAGCCCAAACCAGCCAAGACTAGCTGTTTCTCAGTTGACCTATCAGTTGACCTAGCTAGTCAAGAAAATGTATTACCATTCATTTGAGCCATTTAATTTTGGGGTGATTTATATTACAACATTTTTGTGGCAATAGTTTTCTCCCAATTTGTGAAATAGAGATAACAACCACATGTACCTTGTAGTGGTAATGCTTATTTATGTAAAGAAGAATTCTTGGCCTCTAAGAGAGAGAGAGAGAGAGAGAAGGAGAGAGAGATATCTGTTTATAAGAATATTTAAACTATTTTTATCTAGCTATTTGAGTTTTCAATAGCACTGAACTTTTAAATAATATATTAGTTATTATTTGTAAAATGAAAAATAATGAGCAACCAAAGAGATTTTTAAGTAACTCCCTCAAGATCAATTCATAGTAAATTACTGAAATCTGGTTTTGAATTTAGTAGACTTCCTCAAATATCTGAAATTTGACCTTTCACAATGTATCAGAAAATTAGAGAAGGTAACTAATAGAACCTATTCTTGGGAAATGGAAGAGGTGGAATAGGTCACAATATAAACAAGATGGACTTTGGAGTCACACAGAACTTAATCGCATTCATTGAATAAACATTTATGTGTTCTCTGGGAGTCAGACACTCTATCGGGAATGAAGAATGTTAAAGTAAATTCAAAAGGGTTTCTGTCTAAAATAACAGCAAAAAAGGAGATCAAGCCTTTCCGTTGCCACTTATTATTAATGTGATCTTGGGTAATTAATATTTCTAAGCCTCAATTCCTGATAAGCTTCTGTGAGGATTAAATGAAATGACTTATATAGCAGGGACTGACTCATTGTAGGCAGTCAGAAAAGATTAGTTTTTCTTTTCTCTCCTTGCTTCCCTTCTCTCATGAGAGTACTCTCACAGCTCTCTTTGTATCTAATGAACACCAAGTAAAATTAAGTTTCCTAACAAACACCTCAGAAGAGAAGAGAATTAATTAAAAAGATTCTTTTGGAGAATTACTTAAGTACACTCGATTGTAATTATGGAATTTAAAGCCCAAGTAAATGCAAGTAAATAAAAACAACCTAATCAAATGAAGTTGTGTGATGGATCAAAAGTGGCTTCATCCAGCTGTAAGGACAGTTATTTGCATTTAGACTTTGCGGTATTATCATTGAATGACTATGTTCATGGCTCATCCTCTTCTGCACCCTAAGGACTTGAGAAAGAACAGATGTTTGTCACTTCAACTCGTTTGAATACCTTTAAGCACTTTTCTGTAATTCTGCGACAGCTCTCACTAGTTAGCTCACTCTGCTGAGAGGTTTCTGAGAAGAATTTTACTGTTCTGTTGACAATGGGCTATCCTTTCTTCTTTTTATTCCTTGAACATAATTTTTATGTCTGGAGTTTACATAATTATCTTGGTCAAAGTGCAATGAACAGTGAAGGAGAGAGATAGGAATCTGCTCCTTGATGCTATTAAGGGCTGGCATTATAAATATTTAAAAATAATTAACACATGGGTATCAACCACTCAGAAAAGGGGGAAAAATAGGGTTGAATGAGGATATCCAGTTCAATAAACATTTCAAAGCACTGAAATCACTGATTTTGTTATAAAAATTTGGACTGACTCTCCAAACCCCTTGAGCAACTCTTGTGTATACTTTTGCTTGCAGCCAAAAGATGAGAGAGAGTGAGAATCTACAAATGATGCAGCACTATGGAAAAATAATTTTGTGACTTTTTTAAAGGTGGAAATATTTTTTTTTAAATTAGCATTTGCTTAGACTGCCAGGCATTAATCAAATTGAAATGCCTCATATGAACACATCCTCTGAGAAAGGCTAATTATATTAATACTAGAGGCCCGGTGCACAAAATTCATGCATTTGGGGGAGGGGGTGTCTCTCAGCCTGGCTTGTGCCATCTTGAAGTCAGGGCGCCCTTGGGGAATGACGACTTAGGTCTGCTCCTCCTGGGGAGCAGGCCTAAGCCAGCAGTTGGGCATCCTTAGCATTGCCATGGAGACCAGAGAGGCTCCTGCCACCGGCACTGTGCTCGCCAGCCATGAGCTGACTTCTGGCTGAGTGGTGCTCCTCCTGTGGGAGTGCACTGACCACCAGGGGAAGCTCCTGTGTTGAGCATATGCCCCCTAGTGGTCAGTGCACATCATAGCAACCAGTCATTCTGCTGTTTGGTCAATTTGCATATTAGCCTTTTATCATATAGGATTTTAAACACCATTATGTTGAAAACCATTGTGAACTATATGGAAGCAAAGAAGGGATCTTAAAGTTAATAATTTGCTTTGCACTAAAATTTTGTTAAGAAGGTAGATTTCAAGTGTTTTTTTTTTTACCAGTTTTTTTTTTTTAAATGAAGGAAGAATTTAATTCAAAGGATCAGTTATTTGAAAAACAATTAAGTCAAACATTTGGATAAATCATCCAAATGTCTTAATGTCTGCCTAAAAAATAAAATCCAAACATCTTAATGTCTGCTTACAATTTTTCTCTCTTTACCTCTTTACCATGCATGTGCTGCTTCAGCCAACATTCAGCATTTTGTAGATCCTTGGACATGTTTCTTCAACTTTTTAAACCCTCAAATTTCCTCACTTGCAATTTGGAGATTTTAAAGAGAAAGTCCCTGTTCTTAAGCACAAAAACAGTGCCTGACATGTAGAAATAATTCCATGAATCTTCATTACATTTCACTTCTAATTGGAATTACCAGTGATCATACATCAAGCATGTCAAACTCAGGGCCTGCGAGCAACGTGCCTTGTTTACTAGGTGTACTGGTTAACAATGGCAAATTTTGTAATCAAAGAAAACAGATAATTTCAAGAGAAACATCAAAAGTGCTTTATTCAAAGTAGTGTCCATCGCTAGCTACACATTTCCCCATCTTTCAGATAATTTATGGATACCGTCCCAATAGAAATGTTCTTGTTTTGAGGCAAACCATTCAGAGACTCAATTTTCCACTTCTTCGCATCTTTTGAAGTGCTGCTCAGAAAGCATGTGTGCATTGATCAGAACAAATGGTAATGTGGAGGAGCAAGATCTGGTGGATACAGTAGGTGGGTTAATACTTCCCAGGCAAGATCTTTTAATATGTTTTTAACTGGTTTTGAAGTGTGTAATGGTGTGTCATCATGGAGCAAAATTACTTTGCCATGTCTTCTGGAAGATTCTGATCATTTCACGATCAAAGTGTGTTCAAATTGATTATTTGTTGTCAGTAGCGATCAGTATTAAGTTTCACTTGGTTTTAGTAGCGCATAATACACCACACCTTCCTGATCCCACCAAACACAGAGCATTATCTTCTTTCCAAAGCAATTTGGCCTTGCAGTCGATGTTGATGGTTGACCTGGATCAACCCATGATTTTGTGCATTTGGGATTCTCAAAGTAAATCCACTTTCATTGCCAGTCACAATTTGATGCAAAAAAGACTTTCTTTTGTGCTGTTGAAGCAACATTTTACTGATGACTTTGGTTTTCTATTTTTCTTTCATTAGAAAGAAAGTTGATGTGGCACCCATTTTCTTTCCTTTAAAATCTTTCCCATTGCTTGTAAATGATCAGAATTGTTTGCTGAGCAATGTTTAATCTTTCTGCAAGTTTTTTTGAGGTTGACAGACATCTTCATCCAATAATGCTTGGAATTGTTGGTCTCCAACTTTTTTGGTTGACCTGGATGTTTTGTCTTTCATATCAAAATCATCACTTTTAAAGTATTTAAACCAGCATTCAGAAGTATCTTGCAATGGAGCATGTTCACCATAAACTTCCAAAAGTATATGATAACTTTTTCTTAAAAATAAAGTAATGAATTAAAACTTCCCACAAATGCTCTTTTTATTTGGCACAAAATTTGACATTTTTAAGTATAAAAATTCTATGATGTTAACACCTTCAGAAAATTTGACATATGAAATTTTGAAGTTAGCTTTCAATACAGCAAAATAGCATACATATCAAATCACATATATATCAACCTATGTGTAACTCCATCCATTGAAAAATCCTCAGTATTAACTGGTACACCTAGTAGTTGGCCCATGTTAGCCTTTGAGTTTGACATGTTTGCTATGCATGAAGGTCTATAAATTGAGTTGACTCTTACATGTCAGAGTCCGGATGAAGAGACACCTCAAAGTCTTTCTTGATGTAGCAATCCTACAGTGATCTCTTCCTTACTGCACTTGTTAGGTATCCCTCTTACACTACGTGATAGGCATGTAGCCCATGATGTATTGTGGTACTGGTTTTTAGGTACATCCTCTATTACACTATCAACTATAACAAGTGTTTATTACTGTTAGTGATTAATATTCATGCTCCTGGGATCCCTGTTGTTTCACATTGTACTTTTCACAAGGAATGTAAATAGTTTTGACAACATGTATTTGGTTGTAGAGACAATCACCATGATTTTAAAAATGCCTAATGTTTCAAATAGAGATTTATCTATTGAAACAACATAGTACAGGCCACGGGCATCCCTAAATCTAAGAAGGCAACTATAGCCTGTTTGAAAATCAGGTAACCTATTTTTCTTCTGAAGTAATAACTCTGTCTCTGCCAAGGAATAGTTTCATGGCTTCTATAATAAGATTTCAACACAAACACCTTGTTAAAGAATTGTCACCTAGGAAACAATTTTTAAATTATTTGTAAATGAAAAATCTCCCTGAGAGGACCTACAAGTTTAAATTTCAGATGTCTTCAAATAAGTAATTTCAGAAGATCATTCTTTTCTTGACCTGGAAAAAAATTAACCAAATGAATAAGTAATTAAGTTTTTCATTTTCCTGAAAAATGCTCATGAAAAGCCCTAATGAAACCTTTTTTTAAAAAAAATTAAGTCGTGCTGTAAAAAATTTTCTCTTTACTTATGTCCCCTCCAATGTTGTATGAAGATGGAATTTCTTCAGTTTAAACAGCAACATTTCCATACAGCCTAGAAAATACAGTCAATAATATTGTCTAACTGTGTATGGTGCCAAGTGGGTACTGGAAATATCAGGGAAACACTTTGTAAAGTATATGATTGTCTAGTCACTGTACTACACATCTGAAACTAATTGCAAAATAATATTGAATGCAAACTGTAATTAAAAAAAATTTAAATAGCAATATTTTAAGAATACAGTGGTACCTCGAGATACGAGTTTAATTCGTTCCTTAACCTTGAGGCATGGGAAACTATGAGATGCTCGAGTTGCGGTAAACTGGTGGGTCGTGTGCAGCCGGCCAATCCACGCGATTACTCCTATCTCAAATGTTGCTCGTATTTCAAAGCAAAAATCGCTCGCTCGATGGCTCGTATCTCAAAAATCTCGTATGTTAGGGCACTCGTATCTTGAGGTACCACTGTATGACTGGATTATTGTGTTTCTTAATACACAATGACAATTGTGTATTTAGAAAAGAAATTAGCAAAAGTCAAACAAGGTATAAAAATACAATTCTCTTCAAAATCAATTAGCAAAATTTTAAGAGAAAGTGAGAGGTATGGAGTGTCTAGATTGTATTTAAAAATATATTTTATGAGTTAATGTATATTAATGCATGTATACCTATATATATAAAATCTAAGTGACTGTTACGACTAAATGACTGGAATGACCAGAACAACTGGTTGACCAGTCACTATGATGTACACTGACCATTAGGGGCATATGCTCAGTGTAGGAGCTGTCCCCTGGTGGTCAGTGCACTCCCACAGCCAACCTCCGCAGCCTCTCACCCCCAGCTGGCTGCCCCCCACCCCAATCAGCCCCAATTGGGTGGGTGGCCGTCCATCCAACCTCTGCGGCCCCTCTCACACCTCTCAGCCAGCTGGCTCCCAATAGGACCCCACCAGTGCAAAAATTCATGCACCAGGCTTCTAGTGCTATATATAGTTCTATTATTTACATAGAATCAGTTAGGCCTTACTATTGCTAATTTATGTGGGGTAATAGCATTTTCATTGATTTTTTGATAACCAATGTTTTCCTCCCCTCAATAGACTGACTAGCTTAAATCATTCATTACTTAGCATTTTTAAATCATTAAATATCAAAATAATGAGCTTAATAACATTTAACAATATGAATGTTATCTTTTAAAAAAAAATACACACTTTTTTCTAAGGAAGCCTCACCCAAAGCAATAGAAATTGTATTGAAGCATTCACTCTGCAGCTGGTTCCACTTGTCATTTTGCTCAATCCAGACACAAACTGACTTTTCAATTCAGACATTTTTCTTAATGGTTAGATGCTTAGTTGAAGATCACAGCTATCAAATAAACCACATCCAGTTTAGGAAAGTATTGACCTTAGTATAAATCTATTTTAACAGACTACAAAATGATAATAAGTGCAATAGTTCTCCACTAGGGAGTTGGTAAAACCCATAGCCATGGTGGTTAGGCAATCACCTCTCTTCTGTGTCTATTCACTTTCTCTTGATCAGCTTTCACTTGTGTCTGTATTGTTCTTGGTTCTCCTTTGGGCCTGGTGTTGGCCCTGGATCCAAGCCTAGATAGTTTGGCCTCTTGTCATTTCTTCTGTTTGAAAAGCTCAGTCATTAAAGTGCAGATTTTCATCAAGTTTGTGATTTTAGGTCTGGCTAGTTCCCTTCCCATTTGCTGCTGCACAATCTGTGCAAATGCTGTAAGTGCAGATCTCCTACAATTCCTTAAGAAGTCCCGGGCTCCTCTCTGGAAATGCTCCAGAATGCTTGGCTCTGAAATGCCTTCTTCACTAAAATGATTGTCGTTCTAAGACTTCCTGTGTTTTGCAAGGGTGAGAACATTCTTGTGGGCATCCCTGCTTCTCTTCTGTGATCCATTGTGAATTTAACTCAATCACTCCATCAGCAAATACTTATTGATCACTAACTGTAGGTCAGACACTGCATCAGATTCTGAAAATATAGCATTAAATCAAAGAAAAATCTGACCGAAAGCAAGACTGGGCAGAGGGGCTACCAAATTGTAATTCAGATTCCATGACAACCGTGGCTGACGACAAGGGGAGCTTAGGGTTCAAATCCGTGTTGTGCCCTCCCCGCAAACCTCCCCTGGAACAAAATGGCAGGACTTTATATTCACACCTTAATCAGTCGTTCAATATGGCTCCCCAGGCAAGGACATGGTCCTGCGCTAGCTGTCTGTCCATAGGGGAGAGCATTCCTGGGAGGACTGAGAGTATCCCCAGCAGTGGGCACTGCGAGTCTTCCCTTCCTTGGGTGGTGCACCTCAGCCCACCACATTTGATCTAGATTAATACTCCAGGGATCACTTTTATGCTGATTGCCCCTGGCCAAGCCTTTCGGATGGTTTGAATGCCGATATTCAGCTGTACACTCTCACTCCCCAGTCTTCCCAATTCAGATGCTAACCATTCCGAGTTTGCCCCATCCTCTGCCTATTATTGGACTGTTCATTCAGCTGAAGCGAGAGAAGTACCTGGCCTTTCAACAATTTTCACTTCTGCTGAGTCTCTGTTGGCAAATGTTATTAAATGTCAGTATTTTTTGTACTGAATCTCCTCCTTTTATGATAATATCAAAGCAATTATTACTATCTGAATACAATAAAATAGCTTATGAAATTCATCAATTATCTAGCTAAAAATAGGATCCTAAAATAAAAGAAATCGTGTATTTGTTTGTTGGTTTTTGTTTTGTTTTGTTTGAAGTGGAACATGGGAAACTACCCAGAATAGAAAAATATGGGTGACTTAGTAAAATTAAGGTCTTGGGAAATCTGGAAGAGACAAGAGGTCAGGGGTATGGAAAAGAGCAGATACAGATGTGCTGATGGGGAAAAAAAAAAGAGTTGACACAATATCCAATACTGGGTATTGTTCAGGTATTTCCTGAAGTTTCCTGGGACTCTGGTCAAACTCTGAATAAATGTGATTTAAAAACAACCATATCGTACTGGGAAATATTCTGTTTTCTACAACTGGATGACTGTTGATCCACTTCTAGCAGACTGGAATTGTATTCCATAAAGAAAATAAAACATAGAAACTGTGATATGAGGGACCCCAGTCATAGGTGCAAGCAGGATTCCCATCCTAAAAAAAAAAGGTGGAAATAAGCAATTACATATCGAATACTGTTGCTCAGTTGTCTTGTCCAAGGAGGTTCCTGGAACTCTGCCCACCCATGTCTTTGAAGGCCTGGAAGGGCCTTCTGGGAAAACTAACCAAAGGGAAATCTAATTATTATATGTGCAGATTAATGGTGCATGGTTATCTTTGTATTGTGCTCTTCTCTTTTATACTTTTCTGTATTTTTCCTGTTTAATGTAATAAGTATGTATTTATTCAACAGTAATCATAAAAATTAACATTAATTGATTAAATACTTGTGCTGGGTAGGCACTATGCTAAACAGCTTAAATTCATTTTTTCTTAATTTTCAAAGTAATCTTGTACATTAACTTTAAATTTTATTTGATAATTGAGGAAATGGGTTATTAGAGGTCAAATAAATTGTTCAACATCAGTTAATTAAAAAATGATAGAGTTAGACTGGAAGCCAGTCTGTTTGGCTCCTCCTCTGTGTTCTTAGTACCTCAACATGCTTCAAATAATTTTAAAGATTTATTTTTTTTAGAAGAAGAGTTTCTAATCTCCTCAAATTGTTCATTCTCTTTATTTGCTGACCCCATCCTAATAAGCTTTCAATTATATTTCATAAAAATTTCCTTTTTCTCCTGTTTCTGATTTCATCATTTGTTGTTGGTTGTTTTTTCATACCCCACTACATTTTTTGAACCTGATGCTTGATATCAAACTTGGGTTTGATTGACATAAATGGGTAGAAGTGCTGTGGGGCATTGATGATAGCACTTAGGCAATGTCTGGAGAAAATCTTGTTAGAACACAGAAACTATGGTCTGAGAAGTAAGAGCTCAGAAGGATGCTATAGGATGTGCCTCTTTCTGTTCCTGATTCTCCTATAAAAGAACATATATTTATTTCATGCCATAAAATACCATGAACCCCTTAACTATCATATTTCCAAATAATATATGAACAAGGTTACAAAATTCTTATAAAATTATCTATATAAAAGGCTAATATGCTAAGTATCCTTCCACCTTTGGACTGGTTGCTATGATGATGTGCTTTACAGCCAGGTAGAAACATTTACACTTTAAACAAATGTCTATGAAGCATTTTCATATGCATCATCTCATTTGATCCTCACAGAAGTCCTAGAGTAGGTAGATAGGCAACTTGGTGGAATGCTATTTCCTTTCATTAGTCAGAAAATGGAGATTTAGAAGCTTTGAAACTTGACCTGACTGAAAAGAAGAAATGGCGGACCTTGAAAATAACTTCAGGTTTTCTCAGTGCACAGTATATAGTCAAATACTGCTGCAGTTAAATATTTTACACTTTGTTCTCCCTGTGTGATCTATAATAATAATCTGCTTCATGTTGATATTTACTGATGTGATGCTGACAATTACCTGAAAGAGAAGTTGGGGTGCTTCACTGGGCTGGGAAAAGTTTAGCTAAATCTGAGAGCAGATCTAATTAAGCCAGTTTATTATATATATATATATATATATATATATATATATATATATGCTAAATTGACTTGCAAATGCACGATGCATATAAAGCTCTCACTGGCACCGGTTATACGTGTGTGTTTCAATCTGTCATTGTCAATCATGAATTTGGTTGACACTTCTATTATAGAGAAATGGTGAATAGAGATATTAAAATATTTCTTCTAATTAATTTCCTTTCAATGTGCACAAATTTGTGTATCAGGCCACTAGTGTTACTATAATTGCAAGATTCAGAACCATGGTTTCAATTTTTAAATAACAGCTCATATGTAGTGAATGAATATGTATGTATGTGTGTGTATTATGAGTTTGTGAAATTAACATTTGTTAAGTAGAGCATAGGTGCCAGAGAGTACATCATGGTCAGCCACAGACCACAAGAGAAACTAAAGTACAAAATTCTGTTTCTCATAGTTCCTGGAGAAGTACCCAGTACACATCCAGGGGCAACATGGAAGGTACAGGCAGAATGTAGCCAGAGAGGCAGGACCTGGGGTCTGTTGGTGGAATGATTTGGGTTCTTAGGCTTAGGCTAGATGGGTCAATTCAAACCAAAAGAGTGCTCAAAAGAGGTCTTATCTAAGGGTCACAAAAAGGGAAAACATTGAAGAGGGGAGAGACTGCTGATCACATGAGCTGTTGGGGAAGTCACATCAGGAACATACATTTGCTTGTGGCTCTTCATGCTGCTATCGAGGGCATGTGCTTGCATGAAAGGGCTAGTGTTAATTTAAGATCCTTGCAGGCCACATGGCCAAACAAAATGGATGCTGAGAAGCAACACCATGGAGTGTCTTAGTTTTACTCTCGACAGCATTTAAAACTGTTGAACTTAATATCTTCTACAATATAACAACCCAGGCAGATGACTTTCAAGTGAAGGCAAAAAAGTAACAGGCTCCCTACATGCTCAGAATTTCCAGATTCTAGTGCCTTTCCTTTAAAGATAAACAGACAAGCAAGTGTCATTGAATATACATGGAAAAAATTTAATATGACATATAATAACAGAACAAATAGAAAAAAAAAATCATAAGGGAACAAATAGAATTTTTAAATATGGAGAGAAATAATAAACTACAATTATTACCCTGAGAGAAATAAGAAAAGGTATTACATCCATAAAAAAAAACCCAACACAGAATATATTTCTAGAACAAAGTAAGCCATAAATATTAAAAAAATATAATGTTAGAAAAGGAAGACTCAATAGGAAATTAAGGGAAAACCTGCCATAAAGTAGACAAAAAGTTAAAGGATTTTTTTAAGAGGATAAAAATAAAAAGAAGTTAATTAGAAAAAAAATCTAGAAATCCTTCAGAAAAAAAAATGAGTTCATGAAATCATCAAAAAAAGTTTTAGGATTATTTCTAAAAACTAAAGAATATAAATTTTCAATTTGAAAAAGTCCATGAAATGTTCATAAACATGGAAGAAAGACAGACCTAACTCAAGGCACTAGGAACAATGTAAGAAAAACAACAAAATGAGTGTCAGAAGATTCTACAAGCTTTGATAGAAAAGAAAATGGTTATATGCAAAGCAAGAGCAACAGAAGCTAAAGAGAGGCCTCAGTCATCCTTTAGACAAAGTAAATACATCTTTTAAGACATGCAAGCTCTAGAAACATTTACCTCCCATGTACACTTTTGAGTAAGCTTCTTGAGAAAACCCTGCAAAACAAAAGGAGGAAAGTAAGTGGAAGACATGAGATATGGAGAAGAGGGGATACATCAAGGAAACAAAAAGAATGTTCAGATGACAGTGATAGGTGGAAGTTTCCAAGTGACATTGGATTGCATGAATGGAGGACTGTCAGTCCAGATTAATGCAAGTCAACAAATAATCTCCAAGAGTATTTTCTAAATTACATAAAATCTAAAGAGCATTTGATACATCTGAATATGTCATAACAGTTTTGGTTAGCTAGAGAACTTCTTATAAATCAGGACAACAGCACTTGACTTAAAAGTGTTTATTATCCACTAGAGGCTCGGTGCACAAAACTCATGCACTTGGGGGGGGGAGTCCCTCAGCCCGGCCTGCAAGAGCCCTTGGGGGATGTCTGACTGACAGCTTAGGCCTGCCACCACCACTGTGCTCACCAGCCGTGAGCTCAGCTCAGGGCTTCTGGCTGAGTGGCGCTCCCCCTGTGGGAACACACTGACCACCAGGGGACAGCTCCTGTGTTGAGCATCTACACCATGGTGGTCAGTACGCATCATAGCAACCCGTTGTTCTCCTGTTTGGTATATTTGCATTTTTGCCTTTTATTATACTAGAGGCCCGTTGCACAATATTCATGCAAGAATAGGCCTTCCTTCCCCTGGCTTCACTCCCAACCTGCTCGGGGGCCAGCAAGCCCTCGCTTCTGTCCAAAGCACTGCTCCTGTAGCTCCCTCCGCCACCCCCTTCCCCCATAGTAGGCGTCCTGCCCCTCCTGGACACTCCGCACCTGCATCTTTGTTGGGTTAATTTGCATACTTACTCTGATTGGCTGTGGGCATAGCCGAGGTACGGTCAATTTACATGTTTATCTATTATTAGGTAAGATAGGATTAGGGAAGTAGAGAAGCCAGATTAAAATTTTTAAATAACTGTAATATATAGTGTCATGTGAAAATATGATAGCACAGCCAGCATGTCTCAGTGGTTGACCTATGAACCAGAAGTTCATGGTTCAATTCCTAGTCAGGATATCTGGCCAGGTTAAAGGCTTTCTCCCCAGTGTTGGATGTGCAGGAGGCAGCCATTGAATGATTCTTTCTTATTGATTCTTTCTCTCCTTCCTTCCTCTCTGAAACCAATAAAAATGTATCTAAAAAAGAGAAGGAAATATGATACAAACAAAATAAAAATAGCATGGAGATAGAAAAAAAAATGCAGCATTGAATAAGATGTGGAACAACTAATAAGCCCTGTCTATTTAATTATGAAAAAATGTGATGCCTTCCAAAAATTCAATTGATTCTCTGAGATTTTCTGTGACTGATTTTTGAAAGAATTTTCTTCAGTCTTTGGAGATATTCCAAAAGTATGCCAAGCATGCTTTGTAAGAATAAATGTTTAGGAGACTTCCAAATGAGGAAAAGCATCTGAATAGAGTAGGACAGGTTTGTTTGTTTCAGAAACTTTCTCACTATATAAAAGGAATAAAATCACAGAATCATAGAGCCAATATTTACTAGATTAATTTCCTCATTTTGCTGATACAATCACTTTCATAACTTTTTTAAAAAATATGTTTTTATTCATTTTTTACAGAGAGAGGAAAGGGGAGGGATAGAGAGTTAGAAACATCGATGCGAGATAAACATTGATCAGCTGCCCCCTGCAAACCCTTATTGGGGATTGAGCCTGCAACCAAGGTACATGCCCTTGACTAGAATCAAACTGGGGATCTTTCAGTCCATAGCCTGATGCTCTATCCACTGAGCAAAACTGGTCAGGGCCAACCACTTTCATAGCTTCTAAAGTCATCTAAAATTCCAAAGGAGTCATAAGTAAGAACCTCAGTTGAGACAAAAATTATCCCATATTTTTCTGTTTTACACTCTCCAAATTCAGAAGGGAGGGATGGGAGTGTAAATCTCTCAAACGTAAGAAATATATATTTTACATTTAAAAAATTAGCTACAAGAAATAATTGGTAGTTAAGTTGTAGAAATCATATTAGATGTTTTTGCAAGAGGTTGGCACATTCTCTCCCTCCAAAACAGCTATAAAACTACTAGATAAAATGTCTAAACAAACATTTTAGAGCTCTAGAAATCAGTGAATGGTAATGATCTTAATATCTTTTCAGTAGCTGTCAGTGCTTAATGTTTTAGGCATTCATTTTGGTGAGCATTATTTGAGTAATTAAAAGGACACCATGAATTAATTAAAATTTAAAGTTCCTACTCACATTTTTAATATCAATTAACATGTAAAAAAGAATTTCATAACACTGACATTTACAAAATCAGAGTGATTACAAAATAACTGCCACAACACTTTTACTCTACAATGGATAAGATGATGATTTTTTTTTTTTTTGTATCAGATAGGTAGATGATAATTTTTTTCTCTACATAATAGCTGGAAATGAATACATAAACACAGTTAGTGAAAAATCTAGAATTTAATGACACATTTATTTTTCAGAGAGAGAGCCTACAATTTATCCAGAATCTAAGATAGTGTTCCTTTTATCTAAGCAAGAATTCAAGATTAGATAATTTTTTTGCACTTGCCAAAAAAGCACTTTAATTTGGCCATATTTAATATCCTTTTTGTTCCCTGAAAGTTGTATACTAACTAAAATTATAGAAGAAATTCAAGCTCTCAAATGAATGGCAACTCTCAGTTACCTTTTAGATTTTCTAAATCAATAAAGAGCAGGTGGAAATGGGAAAAAATGAATAAGTTTCTTCTTTGTACAGTACTTCTAGAATGATAAGAAAAATAGGAGACCGACTGTATTTTCAAAAGATAGCATTTCTGCCAATGACTTTGAGGAAAATGTGCTTATTTGCTTTCTTCTTCTTAAAAAAAAAAAGACATTTAAATATATTGGGAATTAATGTAAATATCCGAAATCATTCTGTTCCCAAATCACAACATTGAGGTTGGGGCAAGGGCGGAGAATTGTTTCTGAGTTTAAAAGTGCCCCCATGTGGAAATAAGGAGTCATCACTATCTCTCACAATTTTGCACCATTTGCTTACTTCATACCTGGTACCTGGAGATTTATGAAGATTTCTAATGAAAGCTGGCCAGTGAATTACTTCAACAAAATAATCCTAATTTATCAGCCTTTCAGTTGTATCTGACAGTGGGTCCAAGAGCAAATTAAGTCTGAAACATCGCTGGAGGCAAAGGTAATAAAGCTAAAGCTAGCCTTCTTTGGGGGTATCAGGAGAAGAAGGCAGGGATCTTTGGAAAAGATAATAACGGTGGGAATATAGAGGGCAGCAGGAAAAGGAGAACGAATAAGAGATGGATTGACTTCATGAAAGCAGCCATAAGCCTGAGCCTGCAGGAGCTGAGCGGGGCTCTTGAGGACATCATTCATTCACAGAGATGTCAGGAGTCAGAGCCCACATGTGAACCACACCACTGAGAGATGCAAGCTGAAGTACCAACAGCATGCTTTTGTTAATCACCATAACCCTAGTGCTTAGCATAGTGCCTAACACAAAGTAGAAGGTACATCAATTTTTTTTAAATGTCTTTATTGGTTTCAGAGAGGAAGGAAGAAGGAAAGAGAGATAGAAACATCAATGAGAGAGAATCACTGATTGGCTGCCTCCTGCACATTCCCTACTGGGGATCAAGCCCAAAACAACAGGCATGTGCCCTTGACAGTAATCAAACCTGGGACTCTTCAGTCCACAGGCTGATGCTCTATCCACTGAGACAAACCAGCTAAGGTGGTACATAAATATTTTTACACAAACTAAACAATGATTATATACATTCACACAAGCCAAAAATCTAAAGTCAACATTTGTTCTTCTCTTATTCACATTGCATATCCAGTAACCCAGTTCCATTGACTGTACTTCTGAAACTTCACTGAAGCCAGACCCACTCCATGTTGCTGCCCAGGTCTGGCCCACATAGCTCCTTCTCTGGATATTGACAATGGCCTCAACTGGTCCAATCTGACCCAGCATCCACTGCTAGCAAAGAAATCCTACAACAAAAAACTGATTAGCTGCCCTCTTGGCCTGAAAAACAAAGGAGCTATGAGATTTCGAGTATGGTAGAGTGAAGAGGTTGGCACATTCTCTCCCCATTAAGCTGTCAGTGCTTAAGGTTTGAGGTATTCATTTGGGGGAGCATTTATTTGAATAATTAAAAGAACACCAGAAATTAATTAAAATTTGAAGTTCCTTCTCACATTTTTTAAAGCTTGCCAATCTTAATGTATTTGCCCATGTTGTCATTAGGTACTATTTTCATTTTTTAAATGTATTAATTTAAAAATACTTTTTTCAAAGCCCAGGTTAGCTAACATGCATTTAAAACAATTGATTTGTAAACAAATATTATTTCTAATAATAAAAATTAAGGCATATATTTTAGTAAATTAGTACTCTTCTGTCCCTTTCAGTGGTTCATTGTCATTGAAATAAATAGAAATAAGAACAATAATAAACTAGAATTCTATCAGAACTAATTAAGTATATTCAGATTTTATTCATGAAGAAAAGAAGGCAGCCTAGGTGTTTAACAATAAAAATTTAGAGTAAATCTACTGTGAAAGACTCTGTTGTATAACCTCTCATTTTATCCAATGATGAATAATTACTTTTAAATATATGAGGTGAGAATGGAGAAGCTAGTAATGACGAATTTTTTCCATTATAATATTTATAAAAAATTAATTCGTATCATTTTCCTTATCTCTTTTCTGCTCCCTGTTCCCAGTTAATTTATAATTGTGATGCAGAGGTTGAAACAAAATTATATTCATCAAATTGAGGCCAACATCTATGTTATTATTAAATACAACTTTGAGCAAAATGAGTTTTAAGAGTCCTCACATTAATCTGCCAGCACTGCATTCCAGACATGCACCCTCACAGTGACAGCAGCTGCTGAAAGGTTTTCTGATTTCCATAGATATTCAAAAACCAGCTGGATTCTGAGATGCGACAGTCTGTTCATGCTTCTATGTCTCGGGATCTGTTTTCTTTGTCAGTTTATTTTGTTCATTAGATTCCATAGCTGAGTGTGACCACATAATACTTGTCTTTCTCTGACTGGCTTATATACTCTCCAGGTATGTGGTCTCAATGGGTAAGAGATCCTTCTTTTTTTACTGCTGCATGGTATTCTACAGTGTAAATGTACCACAGTTTTTTTATCCACTCATCTACTGATAGTCACTTGGGCATCTTGGGATTTTTCCATTAAATATTTTCAGACCAGTTGACCATGGGTCACTGAAACCATGAAAAGTTAAACTGCAGATAAAGGGGCCTACTATCATCTTGCTGCTTTCTCCTCTCAATTATTATCTATAATAATAAAAGGGTAATATGCTAATTAGACCAGACCTCATTCTGGACATCCTTCCTGATGAAACCAGTACCCGAGGCAGGCCAGCCCGGGTCCCGGGTACCTGCGGACAGCCTGAGGGAAGCCCGGGTCCCAGGTGCCAGAGTGAAGTCAGTGCTGGCAGCAGCCGGGGAGGAAGGACTATGCTTGCTCGAATTTCCGTGCATCAAGCCACTAGTTTAGTGATAATTGACTCTTTCCAGTAATCCATTCAAGCCATGCTGTTTCATGCCACTATATTTACTCAACTCTTTTCTTTCCCAAAAATTCCAGCCCCCACTCTCATTGGACCTTTTTCACTTTTTCCTTTTCTGACACCTGGCAGATTATTATTAATTGATTCATCCCCAGTTTTCCTAGAAAATTTGTATAGCTTCCCACCCCCAAAGGATGTCAGTTACATCAATATCATGCTACTTGTGTTTCCTGTTCATTATTGTATTGTTATGCTCATGAACCTAGAGCAATTGGCTCATTTTTCTATCTCATCAGGAGGGCTTTGAGCACCTCGAGATCAGTCACCAAAACTTAGAAGACACTGTACTATTCTTTTAATATAGATTGTTTCACTTTTGTCTTTCCCAGACTTCAGCCAGTGGCATATTCGTTAATGCCTGTGTCATATTTGTCTAACTTTAAACTAATACCTAACTTCTGTACATACTATTTATGTGATATCTTTATTTAAATTGACTTACATTTTACTCACTAAATTTACTTTAATGGAAACTTTGTATCATTACACTAAAGTAGAAAATTTAGCATTATGTTCGAAGTATACAAATTATACTTAAAAATAAACATACGGGAGTTTGGCTTTAGCTAATGCACAGTAGGTAATCAGGACAAATCCTCCTACTGAGGACAAAAGGAAAAACTAAACAAGTTATTTTTAGAAGTTTGTTCCCATGCATTGGGGATCTGTGAAAGCATAGAGAAATTTAAAAGGTAATATCTGTGAGGATATTACCAAAACCAGGGAGTTAACTCTTACATTTATAGCCACATTATTTTTTCCTAAAAATACTTGTTTCTGAGATGCTTACAAGCCAAGTAGAGCTTTCAAAATTTCTGCATATCTAAAGAGAAAAAATAATGAATTTTTAGGACTTCACAATGAGAGAGAGAGAGAGAGAGAGAGAGAGAGAGAGAGAGAGAGAAGCTAGTGAAAATGTAGGCTTTTGGTTTGGACCTCAAAAGTATACTTAGAAAGCAAAAGTAGCAAAAGTGAACTAGAAATATGCAGTCCTCACAAGGACTGAAGTCTAGTTCTTAGTTTCAAACTTTGAGTGGATTCAGCCAGTATCTCTAACAAGCCATCTGCCAAAATCAAGCATATATTTTCTCTAACAGGATAATATTATACTGATCCTCAAATTTTTCTCTATTTTATTTCATTTACAAGGGAGGGGTTATAGATTGGTAATCAAAAGAAAATCATACAATAGTAAGAGAGTTATAGCAAGCATAGATTTTAAAATAATTATACTTATTTTTTAATATTTAAAATTATGCTTAAACAACTGAAATACAACTGAGATTTTAAGTAAGAATTGGGAAATAGATGCAAGAAAATAGCTACACTGAAGCAAGCTGATAAAAAGGATGGAAAATAGATATTTTGAATATAAATCAGGTTAAAAAGTTCTCTTTTGTTCTTCCCAATTTTCAATTTTTTTGTTATAAATGGATGTTGCCTTTAAACAAATGCCTGTTCTATCTATGAAGTTATTATATTATTTTCCTCCTTTATATTATTTGAATTTTCATATATTTTTTTTCTTCTGTCAGTTTTGATAAGTTAGATTTATGGAGTTTTTTTTCTAGGAACTTTTTTCATGTTTATCTAAATTTTCAAGTTTATTTGCATTTGTAGGATACACTATTTGCAAACACCGATTTTAATTATTTGTACCTTCTCTTTTTTTCTCTCTTATATCTATAATTTTTTTCTTTACATTTCCTTGGGATAATCTGCTGATGTTTCTTCTAATTTTTTAACTAAATTTATTCTTTTATCACTTTCTGGACAATACAAGAACCATTGAATATTTAATTATTTTAAGCCTCATCCAGCTAGTTTGTGGTGGGTATTTGAATTTTCTATAGATTTGAAACCTCGAAAGACATTTTTTCCATTGTTTCATACAATTGGTATTTATTTTCAGGCATATTTACCCTTGCAGGCTCTTTATTCCTTCCTGCATCTCTGAGCTTCAGTCTAAGATTCATTCTCCTTCTGAGCTTCTCTCAAACGTTGCTGGTGTGATTACTCAGGAGTGTTCGTTTTTTTAAAGGTCATAATCTCACCTCTTTTTTGAAGTGAAATAATTTGTGCTGAATATACAGTTCCATTTGTTTATTATTATTTTATAAACCATTTGAGAATTGTGGGGAAAGGGAGAGAAAAAGGAGGGCCACTTGCCATGATGTGTGGAAGGAGCATTCTGAGGAGGCCAAGAACAGCCAGGAGGCCTCCATGACTGGAGGGAACCACCATGGTAGACAATAGCAGGAAATGAGATGAGAGAAAGATTTAGAATCTAAATGTGTATGGTTGTAAGGATTTCTTAGTCTTTAGGTTTTTACTCTGAGTGGAGTACAAAATCACTAGGCCAGCTGGTGTGACTCAGTGAGTTGGCCTGAGAACTGAAAGGTCCCAGGTTTGATTTCAGTCAAGGGCACATGTCCAGGTTGCAGGCTTGATCCTCAGTAGGGAGCATACAGGAGGCAGCCGAACAATGATTCCCACCATGGATGTTTCTGGCCCCCCCCCCCTCTCTCGGTCTCTCTCTCTCTCTCTCTCTCTCTCTCTCTCTCTCGCTTCCTCTCTGAAATCAATAAAAATATATTTTAAAAAGAAAAGCACTAGGCCATTTTGAGCATTAATTTACTTATTTTGTGTGCCAAATTATCTCTGTTTTATCTTCTGCACTTAGAATCTTTAGGGGGTGGTTTAAGCACTAAGATCCCATTTAAGGATCATTGTGATAATCTGTGCATAATTTGATGATGACTTAGACTACGTGATAGCAGTGGAAATGGAGAAAAATGGTTAGATGAATATATTTTTAAGGTAGACCTAAGAGGTTTCCCTGATGGATTGAAATCTTTGGTGTGAGGAAAAGAAAAAAGTCACAAATAACTCTAAGATTTTTACCTGAACAACAGGAAGAAGGGAATTGTTGATTACTTGGATGATAAAGGAGTAGCTATTAGTTGGTATTTGGTGACAGTGACTACAGCACAAGGCCCTGCCCTCAGACAGGACAGGTACTGAAAGGTTGCTACATTCACACTATGAACACATAATTGAAATGAGAAATGCTCTCATATTTGCCAAATGGAAAGGGGAAAAAAGCCAACTCGTTATAATTTCTATTTTTACAGTTTTTAAAAATTTGTCTCATCACTCCAGAATTAAGAAAAAACAAAACAAAAACCCTCTGGGGAGGAGTGAATAAGTGGAGCACAGAGGGTTTTTAGGGCTGTGAAAATACTCTGTATGATACTGTAGTGATGGGTATGTGTCATACATTTGTTCTAACCCATAGACTACACAAAACCAACAGTGAATCCTAACATAAACTATGGACTTTAGCTGATAATGATGTATCAATGTAGGTTCATCAAATGCAGCAAATGGACCCCTCTAGAGGAGATGTAAATGGAGGAGGTTATGCCTGTCCTAACCAGCTCTGCTCTCTTAAAGCTCAGAACCGTATCTGACCAGGGTACTTCCTTCCTTGTCTACGTGTTCATCCTCAGCTAAACCACAACCACCTCCTGAATCAACTGCTATTTTTTCTCTCTCACAATATAACCCCAGTTCCTGTGTCTAACTGGTTAAGTGATGGTATTTCACTAGAGATCATTTAGAATTACAGTGTTCACATGATGAAGTGTTTATCCTAAACAAGTTTTAGAGCTCTGTGAACTTTTGAAATAAAATGGGATACAATATTCTGTTTATAACGGTCAGCCATTTCAGTCAGTTATAAAATACGTCATGTGTAGTACTCTAGAAATATCCCACCCAAATAAGTCTGACATAAAAGGGGTGAAAATTAACAAATCAGCTTCTTAGATCTCTTGAAACTTATAGGAATCTATGGGCTATAAAGATTAAATAGGGCTTATATAAATTTAAGGTTTTATAACTGAAAATTTTCCAAAGGAAAAAAAACACTTTAATGCTTTAAATATGCTCATTACTTAAAGGGAAACATATTTGTGCTATAAAAGTGATGGGCTTTTGATTTGAATTAGTTTAATGGCTTTACAAGGTTTCAAAATAAGAGTTGTGAAGATATCCATTGCTTTTAAGTTATTTAATACATTTCAATAATTAGTATACATAATACATAAGAGATACATTTAATTAATACATTTAATCAAGGTGAATTCTTTGAAATTATACTGGCTGGATAATATGCTTTCTCTCTGATTTTATCAGAATGTAAAAATAATGCAATGTTAAAACAATGTTAGGAAATACTCCAATTTATCCAAGACTTTGCTTAATTTCTTTATAGAAAGCCTAACTAATTGAAACTTTCTAAGCTTTCTGTTCTGGTTTACTGGTCAGATAAACTAGCACTTGTGTCACTTATATTTCCAATTATAAAAATGAGAATATGTTTAACCAGACTGATTTATAACAACTAAAGTTTTTAATAAACAGATTGGTCTTAGTTTCAGGTAGTGCTATAAATTATGTGAACCTAGAGAGCAAGCCTACTCAAATCATTTGCATACATTCTAAAAAGTGCTTTATTTTTATGGAACTTTTTAATACCAACAGTGACTGTATTGTTTTTTTAAAGAATGACTAATTTGCTTTCTAAGGCCTCCAACTGACTTTAACTATGTGAAAGTTAGGCATAAATAATTTTTTATTACAAAAAAAAAAAAAAAGAAAATTCCGGTGGAAATCATTCTCTCTAAATCAGAGAGAAAAAATACAGAGTTGCCATAGAGTATTATATTCTTGCACATATGTATATATCTGCATATATCCTTACATATATGTGCATTTATAATTTATAAAAGTTAAATAAAATTGTTAATATTAATTTTATATATACACTAGAGGCCTGGTGCACGGATTTGTGCACCCATGGGGTCTCTCATTCTGGCCTGCAGGGATCAGGTTGAAACTGGCTCTCTGACATTTCCTGAGAGGTTTTAGATTTTGAGAGGGAACAGGCCAGGCCGAGGGACCCCACTAGTGCATGATTGGGGCAGGAGAGCTCCAAGACATCTGGCCCATCTCACCCAGTCCCAATCAGCCGGATCCCAACAGCAAGCTAACCTACCAGTCAGAATGTCTGCCCCCTGGTGGTCAGTGAGCATCATAGCAACTGGTTGAATAGTCAAACAAACGGTTGGACACTTAGCATATTAGGCTTTTATTATATATGATTGCCTTCTATGGGAATATTTAATTATATCTTAAGGCAAAAAATTAAAACTTTACTATATGATTATCTTATGCTTAAATTTGTTATATCATACCAAAAAGTTAAAAAAAGTCATACATAATAGAAAGGAGAGAATTGATAGGTAAACAATAATTGTGACATTAGATTATGAAGTTAGCTTTCCCTTTGAAGGGAAAAAAGGATTATTATTTAGAATCTTCAGATTTTACTCAGAGAATCATAGCTTATTTTTCTCTTACATACATCAACTTTTAATTCTCATGAGTCTACTTTTGTGCTTTCATGCTGTCTTTTACCATGATCCTAGTTTATTTTAAATAGAACAAGAATTTTTTACTCTAAAGACAACTAGAATTTTCAATGTATAGTATGTTAAATTTTGCATTTTTTAAATATATTAGTCTGACTAATGAAGGAGCCAATACACCAAATATTTTTTGACCAAAGATTTTAATAATGTCTTTCCTAATTTTGACCCCAGATTCATAAAAATAAAATTATTTTTATCTTTTAAACCAAAACTGTTATTGGAGTTTCTTAGGAGGCAACAGAGTAACCACAAAGATTAGTTCATCAAAGGAGGGGGAAAATGAGTTTGTGAGACATTCTTGAGATTTTATTTATTATTTTGTTAAAGCAACTTAAAATCTCTTTTGGTTATCAAATACAGGATTTTTGAAAATAATATCTGAAATTAAAGAGGGGTCAGCCTTCCAAAGTTAATGATATTGTTGATTTGAAAACTGAGCCCCATACACAGAGGGAAACCAAAGACCAAAGAAAGAGGAAGAGCACTCCAGGTTGGCAGGTGACCAGTTTAATAAGTAAGTGAACTTACATACAAGGGTTGTCTAGGTGACTGCGTGACTAGTGGATCTACACCCACCTGCCAGAATCTTAAACATTTATACAGAAGCCTTACCTGGGTGCAGTCATGTATTCAGTCCAAATTGTCTCAGCAACACATTGCTCTCTCAAGGCTGCATCCTTGAAACAGCTCCTACGGTGGGAACATACATACCAAGGACAGGGGAGGGGAAAGGAGATTCTGATTACCTAGGCCCTGATTATAGGTCAACCAAGGTCACAACCTCTCAACAGATATGTAAATAATGTGTCATTAATATATACATGTTTGTATAGTTTTCAGACCTAAAAGCATATTCATGCTCACATACAAAGGCTGATACTACTAGTATGTCTGTAATTTGACTTTGAAATGGTTTTGTTTCTACATTTAATTAACATAATAATAGCCTATTTTATCCTCTTTCATTTCTGATTTTGTTTATGTGGATTCTCTCTTTTTGCTTTTTGGTGAGCCTGGCTAGAAGTTTATAAATTTTGTTTATTCTTTCAAAGAACTAGCTCTTGGTTTTATTGATCTTTTGTATTGTTTTATTGGTCTCTATGTCATTTATCTCCACTCTGATCTTTATTATTTCCTTCTTTCTGCTTACACTAGGATTTTCTTGTTGCTCTCTTTCTAACTCCTTGAGTTGTTGGGGGTAGATAATTTATTACCATTGTTTCTTGTTTTTTTTTGCAGTAGACTTGTAGAGCTATGAACTTCCCTTTCAAAACTGCTTTCACTGTGTCCCATAGATATTGGATTGTTGTGTTTTCATTGTTGTTTGTTGTCATGATGTTTTTTAGTTCTTCTTTGATCTCTCTGGTAACCCAGTCATTCTTTAATAGCATGCTATTTAGTCTCCATGTATTTGATTTTTTTGGATTGTTTTTATTGTAATTGATTTCCAGTTTTGTGCCACTGTGATCTGAGAAGATGCCTATTTTATACAAGGAAAGAAAGGAGGCACTAGCACTTAGAATATTGGGCAAGGTGCTGAATCAGGGATTTACCTGATACAAACACTAACATTGAGGCTTCCTTAGCCTTTAGAAGCCTTTCTCTAAAGCAGGGGTCGGGGACCTTTTCTCTGCCAAGGGCCATTTGGATATTTGTAACATTATTCACTTAATGTTATTCACTTGATATAAATTTATGTTGCTATGTGAAAAAAGCTCCTAGATACATTGAATTTAAAATCCCACCTGAAATTGCCTAGGCATGACCAAACCAAATAATTTTTTAGACGTTCCCCACTCCTATTCTAAAGTATAGCTAGCATTTCAATTCCCTTTAGTAAAGCTATTCTCTAGTCCATGTTTCAGTCAATCAACCAAATAGTTAAAGCCTATTCCACCCCCTGGAGCTAAAACTCTCATAATTGAACCATATCAATAAAATTATCCTACTCCAACAACATATTCTTCCACAATTATCTCAACCCTTTAAGATCCATTCTCACACACAATACCAAGATTTTTGTCTTTACAAATTGGCCCAGAAAAGAATAATAATAATAATAATAATGAAGTTCTTTCAGTATATAGTGAACCTCCTCTTGGGTTAAAAATCTCTTCCTCAATCTTTGGGGCCTTCTATGAACTGAATCCAATAATAGGTTTAGAATCCAAAAGGAACATTAAACAGTACATCCTTCGGAGAGTAAATAGGGCCTTGTTAGAACAACTGCCTCAGGGAGGCCATTGTGGATTTTTAGGCAAAGATGAAAGGACTGATTTTCCTGGCAAAAAAGGACTTGGCAGAATTTAGGGGTTCAATATCCCCAGCTTTATCAGGAGCTACCTATATGACCCCATTCTAATTTTAAGGAATTCAAACCTTTCAATAAATGCCTTCGGTTTAATAGCACCCTGGGAGGGAATTCAATTTGCATTTAATTTAGTCAACCACAGTATGTGACTCTGGGTTTGGTTCTCAGAAAGCATAGCCCTGAAACTAGGGTAGATAAGAGTATTTTCAGGGAAGATGTTAAAGCTTTAAAGTGATTTATGCAGGGCTCATGCTGGGAATTTTAAGCCTAGAATTCATTCTCATTTTTTTCCATTTGTTCCAGCACAGGTAGGGCAACCAGTCAATCCCATTATACTAATTAGTTGGATAAAATGTCCTAACATAGCAAATACATGGTCACCCAGAATCTTGCCTTCTATAGGTATTTGATTGGGAGTATTCAGTAGTAATATTTTGTATGCATCTGTTGCCACATCAAACCATGGAGCATCTGTGCTCTCTTTACTAAGAGCAAAAGAGTCATTGGTAACTTTAAATCTCTCAACTATAAAGTCAATTCCAGAAAACCCAGAACCAATTCAGAAAATTCATCCTTCAGATTCTGTTCCTCTCACCTCACTAAAATTTGTATCAGTTAGAACTCACTCAAAGAAGCAGAACCGGTATAAGGTGTGAGATACTAAATATATTGTAAGAAGTGTATTTATGTAGTTGTCAGGTCTGATAAAGCAAGTCCAAAATCTGTTAGACATGATGTTAAGAAGGGCAACTTGGAATTCTGAAGCAGATGCTAAAGCTGAAATCTGCAGGTAGAGCTGCTTCTACTTCAGGGATGCCTCAGCTTTGCTCTTAAAGCCTTTCAATAGAATGAATCTAATCCATTCATACTATCTAGAATAATCTTCTTTAAATTAAAGCAAATTATGGAATTTAATCAGATCTACAAAATACCTTCAAGCAACACCTAAGTTAGCATTTGATGTATAACTCCAGACTATAGTCTAGCCAAGTTGGCACATCAAAAGACTACCATGTGCTTCTGTATTTTTTGAGGTAGAGCAGGTCCTACTTGGGAATTAAAAATCAAAAATATGACAAAGAAGGAGCCGAAAGCTAGAAGGAAGTCCCTGCCCCTCCCAAAGATGAAGCAAAGTAAAAGTTTTGAAGGCAAAGAAAGCAGTGTTGAAAGGTATCCACAGCCACAAAAATAAAGAAGATCCACACGTCACCCACCTCCCGATGGCCAAAGACACTAAGGCTCTGAAGGCAGCTTAAATATGCTCTGAAGAGCGCAACCAGGAGAAACAAGCTTGACCACTATGCCATCAACAAATTGCCCCTGACTATGAAGTCAGCCATGAAAAAGATAGAAGACAATAATACACTTGTGTTCATTGTGGATGTCAATACCAACAAGCACCAGATCAAACAGGCTGTGAAGAAGTTCTATGACATTGATGGGGCCAAGGTCAACACCCTTTGATCAGGCCTGATGGAGAAAAGGCGTATGTTCAGCTGGCTCCTGACTATAATGCTTTGGATGTTGCCAACAAAATTTGGATCATCTAAACTGAGTTTAGCTGCCTAATTCTAAATATAAAAATGTTGCACTGAAAAAATATAAAAATTAAAACCATAAATATATGATTGAAAACTTTTCTATTTAAATGATAGTAGATCTGTTTAGAGTAAAAATTTTGTTTCTTCTTTGTACTTAGGCAACAACAAAATTGAATCTCCTTTTCTCCTTTCATTGACCTTCTTTCATATTTGGCCCATACTCCCTGCATTTGAGCTATCAAAGAGTAATTATGTAATACATAATTAGTAACAGTTCTTGGATGGTAATTCCAAATTAACACAGCTTCCAAAGGTAGTTTTCTTTTCCTAAAATGATAGGTTATACCCTGAGAGAATTTTACTTTTAAGTCCCAGTAGCTCCATTATCTTCTATCACATCAAAACCACTAGTCATCCTTTATGATATTCTGAATTTAATTTTAAATGAATAAAAAGTATACAATGACTATTGGTTAATGAAATAAAATAGATTATTAATTTAAAAATAAAATGGGAGACAATTTGCCCTAGTTTCTTAAACAGTGCAGGGATAATCAAGTTCTACATAGATTAATATTCTATAATCTTATTTAATCTGTTATGTTCCTAAATAGTTAAGCAGAAATATTTTAACCTACTATTTCCATTCACATAAATTCATTTTCCAGGAAATCTCTATGCTGTCTCTTTTCATTGGTAGAGAAATGACTAACCTGTAAACCAGCAATTTTGGTGTTTTGGGCAACAAAACAGGGTAACTTCTTTTCAATAAAGACCCGAGAGAAATTAATCTGTATTCTGAATACATATTTATCTCAATTTATTTTTTCAAAATAAAAACAGACACCTAATTAAATCACACTGAACATAAACCTGTCAAAAGCATTATAAGAACCGAATCACTTTTCAAAGAATAGATAATTTTAAAATAGGAGGAAGATGGTGCTTAGGAATTAACACAAAGGACCCACTAATTTGTTATTCCTGAGTTCTAAATAAGTAACATTTATCTCCTAAGCTAACATTTTGTGATTTCTGTGCTGTTTTCTTTATCATTTTCATCAAGAACTGAAAGTATGTAATGTACAATGTGCTGACTACATTTAATAATAGTGTATTATATATTTGAAAGTTGCTGAGAGTAGATTTTAAATGTTCTCACCACAAAAAAGGTTTAACTATGAGAGATGATGAACTTGTTAATTACCTTGAACTTGGTAATCTTTCCATGATGTCATCACGCTGTAGACATTAAATATATACAATTATATTTGACAATTATGCCTCATAAAGTTGGGAAAAAACCTCAATGGAAAAGTTGTCTTATGTCGAGTTGCTTCCTTAGAAGTTTTGCCTTAAAGGAAACCAATACACTTGCCTTCAGAGAAGCTGGGGAAAGACATTGTTTACGTGCCTTTGAAGTAGTTGTCCTCTCAGTCTGAGAGATGTGGGTGGAACTTCCTGTCCAAAATGGTCCTAGGAGATCAGAGCGACTATCAGTGAGGAGTTATCTCATTTGTTTCTCTAAAATAGAAGATTCCCAGGATGGGTGGAGTGGATCAGGATATTTATATAATTTTTTTATAGTTGACAAGGCACTTCCTTCAATTATCTTATTTAATCATCCAATCCTCACAGTAACCCAATCATTTAAGTACTAGGTACTATTGCCTCTATTTTTAAAAGGAAGAATTTGAATCTTTGCAAAACGAAGTTCCTCACCCAACTTCACACAGCATTTAGCTTCATTTCTAACTCACAGGTTTTTCTATTAGAATGACTTTATCTCCCAGAAGATATATCATGTGTAATGCTTCTATGTCAGTCTGCTAGGAGACCATAACAATACCATAGCCGAGTTGCCTTCAACAATAGAAATTTACTTTTACATAGTTCAAGAGGCTAGAAGTCCGAGATCAATGTAAAGAGAGGACCAGAGAGATAAATTAACCTATTAACATAAAAAAATCAAGCGCTAGTAGAATTGGGAGTAGAACTGTTTTCTGATATTCATTGCAGTGATCTTTCCATTAAACAATCATGTCTTAAGATACTATTTTCATATATGGTTTCACTATGGAACACATAAGACAGAAAGTAGATTCAAACTCACCAATTTGGAGGGGACTTCCAAAGAAACTAGTGAATTGAGCCAATGTGGCCCCCCATGATTGCTGGCTTTATTTTGGTATCATAGCCTCAATCTTTATAGATAGTTGAATGCTAAGAGCTTTCTTCCAGATATCTTGCAAGTATCAAAGCAATCATTAGAATACATTCTATACACATGCAAGTGTTTATTAGCAAACCTATTCCCTTAATCTCAAGGAAATCCCAGCTTTCTGTCCTTTTAAAAGCTTTGCCCATGCTTGGCATAAAAGCTTCTCTAGAAGAAAATGTGACAATATGCTAGAGAAAGGAGTCTTCTCATGTACTTGTAAGCAATAGGCAACCATATTCTTTCAAATTAGTGAATGAATAGTAGACTTTTTGGGAATAAAAATTCAAGAATTATCAGAACAAAATGGACTGTTGGTCTTGCTATTCATGTAAGGGACAGTATTGTTTCTAACTAATGCATAAGTCTTGGCCACCACTCTACTTATTGTCATGTTTGTAACATCTCTTATGCTGGGTAAATACCTCTGATTTTGATTAGAGATAAATAAAGCTAAGGCCTCCTGACAATATTTTAACCTCAACAACCTCTTTCTTCATCCCTCACTCAGTTCTTAACCCCGCTAGCTTTCTTACTCTTTCTTGCATATGCCAGAATCATTCATATATTTATGATGCTTCTGTTCTATTGGAGAACCCTGCTACATCTCTATGTGTCCCCAAACTTTGGACAACTGTAAAGTGATATATACCTATAAGATTTAACTCTTACACTACTTGTATCTCTTCAGAACAACTTCCAGTTACATTATACTATGAACTACTAGAGGAGCCCAATAGCCAACTTCAAGAAAAAGGCTACAGTGATGAATTTTGATTGCCAGAGGGCACCACTGGCTCAGTAATGGGTTCTTTAATGCTAATATATTTTATTACTTTATATATATATTCCACTTATTCAAAGAGCATTTACTTATCATATAGTATGGACCAAGCAGTGTTCTATGTCCTGGAGGATACAGCAATTAATAAACAAAATAAGATCTCTATTACTAAGCTTGTTTAAAAACAAATTGAAAGAAATCCCATGTTCATAGATTATAATTCTTAATATTATTAAAATGTCTCTACTACCCAAAACAATATATAGATTCCATGCAATTCCAATCAAAATCACAATGGCATTTTACAAAAAAAATAAATAAATAAAATCTAAATTTCATATGGAATAAAGTACCAAGGATAATTAAATCAATCTTAAGAAAGAAAAATCCACAACTGATCTTTGACAATGGTGTCAAGATCACACAATGGGAAAAGTATAGATAGTCTCTTCAAGAAATGGTGTTGGGAAAACTAAATATCCACATTCAAAAGACATATTGGGCCCATATAAAAAACAAACACAACAAAACAACTCAAAAGGGATTAAAGACTTAAACATATGATCTGAAACTTTAAAACTCCTAGAAGAAAACATGAAGGAAAACTTCATGACATTGGTCTTGGCAGTGGCTTCATTGACATGACACCAAAGCACAGACAACAAAAATAAGCAACTGAAGGAAGATGAGTCTAATGACGAAAAGGGTTTGGTATAGAATAGTGGTTGCCTAGGAAAATATAGTTTTTTTTCCTTCATCATAATATGTATGCTAATTTGATACCAGATTTGGAGTAACCTCATCCTTCCAACAGCCCCACAATCAAGCTAGAGCTGTAAGATTTAAGACAAGACCTGGAATGTTGCTTGCCAAAACAAAGTTAACCTCATTGGTTTTAATTAAGATGAGACACACATTGGGCCTGTAATCTACACTAATAATATAGGAATATGCAAATTGGCCATTACGCCATCACATAATGACTAGATCAGCAGCCTATGTCCCACCCCCTGTGCCAGCCCTGGGTAGGAGCCCAAATCCTAGTCTACCTAAAATGTGGCTGAGTGCCATTATATCAGTAAGAAAGGGACATTCCAAATTTCTCTGGGGCATCTAAGTCACTGGCCTAGAGAATCAGGGTTTCAGATAAGGGGAAGCAGCATTCCACTTCTATCTTGACTTTTTGGTTTCCAAGGCAACAGCCCGAAGTGATGATAAACCCTCTGCAAAAGGCTCAGCCTGTGTAAGTTGTGGCTTCATTTAGATCAAGCCTTTCCCCTGCAGTGAATAATCCCAACTTTCCCTGGATCAGGCAGGTTCTTATGGAGCACAATCTCCATGCAATACAGTGGGGACCCCAGTTTCATCCCCAGTGATCTCATGAGTGTTAGCTCAGGGCAGCACGGAAGGAAGAGAAAAGGCATCACGTGGGACAGCTTGGGCGAGCAAGCAGAAGGAAACCATGTCTAGCAAACCACTCCCCTGCCATCCCCTTCAACATGTAAGAAGAATCAAACAAACCTACAAACACCCCTTGTCTGCCCTGGGAGGGATCTAGGACTCAGGGGTGTCCCACCCAGGTATTGCGTACCTGCTTCCCATGCCCTTCATCCAAATGGACAGGTTAGGGAGTTAAGAGGAGGAGGAGGAACCTCCCAGGAAACGGATCCCTGGAACCGTATCCCTGCCCTCTCTCCAGACCGGACCTCTTGGACCACAGGGCCTGACCCTGCCCCCAGCAGATTTGCATATCCCAGACCCTCCATTGCTTCCAGGCACTGGGCATTCCTGTGTCTTCCCTGCCTTCTGGCCACTGACCCTCACTATCTCTTACTCCAGAAGCACTCTGTCCTCCCCAACTTTCGGTCTTTATAACCTAAATATATGATGGATATAGTTGCTTCTCCATTGATTTTATTTGATAAGAACCCAGTGAAGTCGCTTTAACAACTGAGCTACTCAGACTTCATCAGTGACAACGAATAATACACCTTACTTGGCTCTGATAGCAAAGAAATCTTATTATTTTATCTTTCTAAATAGATTTTTATTGATTTCACAGAGGGAGGGAGAGGGAGAGAGATAGAAACATCAATGATGAGAGAGAATCATTGATCAGCTGCCTCTTGCACATGCCCTACTGGGGATCGAGCCTGCAACCCAGGCATGTGCTCTTGACCAGAATCAAACCTGAGACCTTTCAGTCCTCAGGGCAAAGCTCTAGCCACTCAGCTAGGGAAAGCAATCCTATTCTTAAAGACTTTATTTTTTATCATAAACAAGTGGATTTGAATCATATCAAACTAATATATATATTTTTAATGAAATGTCTCTTCATTTCTACTAATGCAATTCTACCTCAAAGCTTATGTTATGTAATCTATACTAATAAAAAGGTAATATGCTAATTAGACCAGATGTCTTCTGGACATCCTTCTAGACAAAATCACAGTGGCAGGGGCCGAGGCAGAGGTGGTTAGGGAAGACCAGGCAGGCAGGAGAGGGTAGTTAGGGGCAACCAGGCCAGCAGGGGAGAGAAATTAGGGGTGATCAGGCCAGCAGGCAGAGGCAGTTAGGGGTGATCAGGCAGGCAGGCAAGTGAGCAGTTAGAAGTTAACAGTCCCAGATTGCGAGTGGATGTTCCAGATTGGTGCAAGCTGGGCTGAGGGACTCCACCCTGCTCCTGGGCACGAATTTTGTGCACTGGGCCTTTAGTAAGTTAAATAATGATCTATGTGATGCATAAACAGCCAATAAAATAAAAAGTATGCCAAAAGTTCAGAACAAGATCATAACACTACACAATCAGATTGGTTTCACTTTAAATAAGAATGGCAGTTAGCAATCCCAAAGGTACTAGAGATTAAAGACAACAAGAAGGCAAGATACTGCTATCAAACTAAAGGGGTTTGTTTGCCTACACACATCAGAGCCCAGTCAAACATAAACAGGAGTTTGCAGCCAAGAAAGTAAAGGTTTATTAATTAAGGAAATGATGCCACACCAAGAGTCACTGGTGACCCAGTGTTCCAAGAACTGGCTCCCTAAGGTGTGGCTTCTAGGGGATGGGTTATATATAGGACTAAGGAAGTAGGGTCATGTTGTCTATTGATTGGCACTAGTGTAGAGAATAGTTGATCATTGCATCTGGTCCTGATGTCAGCCATGGCATCTCTCTGTCTGGTGTCATAAGTCTGTCGTCAGTGAGGCCACTGTACTTTCCTGTGTCCAGAGCTAAACACAACTGAGGCCTAGATGTTATCTCTAGTTGCTTGAAATTCTGTTTCTGTGGTCAACAGACCTGAGGCTTTTTTCCTAAGAGTATTCTATGCTGGTCAGAACTTCATTGTCCTAGGGCTTAATGAGGAAGGGAGTAGTCATGCAAGGGAGAAGGAGGCAGGATGCTGGATGCTGGATGAGGCTACATTAAATCAGAAGGAAAGAAATGAGAAGAGCTCAGATTAAAGAAATGAAGGTCCAGTGCAGCACAGTTCTCTCATGAATCTGAGAGAATGGGGAATCATTCTCTCAGATTAGTTGCACTTCGTGAGTTTCCTGGAAAAAAACACACACACAATTAAATTTGTTTAGTTGCATTTAGTGAGTTTCCTGGAAAAAAAAACACACACAATTAAATTTGTTATGTTTTTGCTTCTTTTTTTTACATACCTGAGAGATCATTCTATTTAAGCATGAAAGTGACCGTTATGATAAAAGATATTATTAAGCTTATATATTCTCTTTCCTTTGGCTTCCCAGGAAACTGATTTGAGAACAGGATGAATTTTTTTTTTTTAAATTAGAAGAAAGTATTGTTGTAACCAGCTAGTCCATTCCCTGCACGTCATTGGGGGAAGGGTCTAACCAAGGGGAGATGGGCACATGCGCAGTGAAGTCAGGGTGATGTAGGGAAGGTGCTTGTCTGTCAGTTTAGCCTGGGGAACAATGGATGGTCTAGAAGGGTAGAGCCAATACAAGCATGCAAAATCTTGAGAGATCAAATCCCCAGAGTTCTCTGTCTCTTGAAATCCTTGCTTTTGCTTGCTCTCACTTGTTCCATGACCCACACTCGCCATTCATGTGGCCTTCAGCAGCCACATGGTGCATGCAGATCCCACACACAGTGGACTGCAGCTGGGAACACAAACTAAGCTAGCCAGATGCTAGACTAGACTGGCCTTTAATACAGAACAAAAACTCTGACAGTGTTCTTAATCCTGGCCCTGCTGAAGTCAGGATTGGACTTCTTCCATGGAGGAACAGATGGAGATGGGACCTTGGAGGGGAGCTCTCTTAATTTCAATGATCAATAAAGCTTTCCACACAACCCCATCCTCCTATGGGAGACTCAGGAAATTCCTTTCCAGTGGTACCCCAAGAATTCCACTTTCACCAATAATTGTGGATTAAAGAGGTGAGCCACATGCTCACCTGACAAGCTCAGGGAAGGCCTGCATGGCAGTCTTGCAAAATCAAAGACATAAAGGAACTACAAAGGATGGTCTGAAATTAAACTTTAACTAAAAGCAGTTATGGTGGGTAGTCACCTCTTAAGCCGGTATCTTTGCTGCAAGGTTGATCTTTACCTTAACTGAGTTTATTATTATTATTATTATTATTATTATTATTATTGCATCTATGATAATATATCATTTAAATGTTGAGGTAATTTGTAACTTCCCTTCTTTCTGGACCTCTCAGGGAACAACCAAATGCCTGCGCACCTGGACAGATACCACAGATTCCTTCATTGTTATTGTTACCATGTTATTTGTTGACTGTTAACTATCCTGTACCGACCTATGTGATGTGTCTACTCGTGTCATTTTACTAATTATCCAATCCCAGAGATTTCCCTACCCTTTGCTTTCTTCCTCCTCCCTAATCTATCACCAATGGATTTCATGTAACCCACTTACATCTCCGCCTTTAACTTAAGGTATAAAACAACGTGAAAAACCACCATTCCCCGGAGCATTATCCCAATCCCTTGAGATTCTGCTTCCCAGCAATTGTTGACAATTTGGCTCAAATAAACTCACAAAAATTCTTTAAAGACTTGAATGTTTTTACATTAACATAACAAAAGGACTTATAAGGGCAGAAGAAGAAGATCAAATAATGTAAATATGGAGATAAGGGGAATAAAATTAGTGCATGCTATTATTTAGGACAAGTACTGATCATCTGTTGAAGAGCTCCTGAGTGCCAAATACTGGATTACACTATGAACATGAAATAATGTAACATAAAAAAAAAACTCTAATAATATTGGCATCTTATCTTTAGGATGTTCTGGGTTTGAGGAAAGGAAGACATGTGACAGTAATTACAATGCTATATTGTAAATTCTATAATCTAGGAGAATACAATCCAAGGTCAGGTGTGAGGAGAGGCTGAAACCAAGAATAGTGAATAGAGCAGCAGTCACCAACCTTTCAGACCTCACGGACCACCAATTGGGGAGCACTGGAATAGAGGGCAGAAACTATCAATATTTTTTGTCTTTTCAGTATTGCTTCTCTCTCCTTTCTCTGGTGACCAAACTCCTCTTTTCTGGAAAAAGTTATTTCATGTGTTTTTATGGAGCTGTATAAATATTCCTGAGATTCAGGTCTAGTCAGTAATGATTTTATGATTCAAGCCAGGCCTTTCTGTGTATTTTTCTTCAAGGACTATTTAGAAAGATTATCCTTCCTCTGAGGCCAGTAAGCTTGACAGATGAGGGCAGGGCTTCTGGTGGACATTTGGTAAGCCAATGGAACAGAAGGGATGGGAGAGACAGAATCTAAAGGAGCCCCTGGACCTAATCTTGCTGAAAATCAGCTACACATCATATCCCGGAAATCTCATGTAAGGCTTTTTTCTTCCACTTGCATGTAAAATAATTCTGGTTTGTACAAAGGATATCATATATTACTTGAGGCCCAGTGCATGAAATTTGTGCACAGGGATGTGTGTCCCTCAGGCAAGCCTATATCCTTTCCAATCTGGGACCCTTTGAGGGATGTCTGACTGCCTGTTTAGGCCTGACTGGTCGTTTAGGCCCGACCCTACTGGGACAGTCAGACATCCCTCTCACAATCCAGGACTGCTGGCTCCCAATTGCTTGCCTGCATGCCTTCCTGATTTCCCCTATCTGCTTCTTTCTGCCAGCCTGATCACCCCTCACCACTCTCCTGCCAGCCTGATTGATACCTAACTGCTCCCCTGCCAGCCTGCTTGCCCTAACTGCCCTCCCCCGAAGGCCTGGTGTGGGAACCTCTTTCCAGGTCCCGCGTGGTTCAGGGTTCCCGGTTCAGGGTTCGGGTTCTGAAGGAAGCCGCACACAAATGAAATGAGAGACTAGAAAATATTAATTTGGCGATTTTGGGGGGCCACGCGGGAGCCTTCCTCTAGTGGAAAGGACTGCCACTTGCTCTGGCCTTTTTCTCCCCTTTATTAAGGCTTTGAGACATACCCCTAGCCTTTAGGCAGGAAATAACACAAACAGAAATTAACATGAAACAAACAGATAGAGGTTGCTTCAACCAATAATATTTCAACTAAACAGTGAGTCATTAGCTCTGACCTTTCAGAGCAGTTAAGGTTGACCAGCCTTCTGGCCTCCGGTTTACATCCATTTAGTAAGAACAATGTTTGGTTTCCGACAGCCTGGGTTTCCCTCAACTTCTCTTCCCTGCAGGCCTGGTCACCCCCAATTTCCCTCCTCTGCAGGCTTGATCACCACCAACTGCCCTCCCTTGCAGGCCTGGTGGATCCCAACTGCCCTCCCCTGCTGGCCATCTTTTGGCAGCCATCTTGTGTCCACATGGGGGAAGCCATCTTTGACCACATGGGGGCAGCCATATTGTGTGTAGGAGTGACAGTCAATTTGCATATTACTCTTTTATTAGACAGGATGGCCAGTTGGTATTGTCAATGTAAGAAACTTCCAAACCTGTAAGGATTTTTATGAGTTTACCCATCATGCAATGTTGCATGCAGTAGGCACCCACTGCTTTGGCAGGAGCCAGCAGGAACCACAGCCCATCTCAGGGAGCTGCGCTGCTCCCATGGGAGCCAAGAGGGAGCCGGGAGGGACCTGCACCAATTCTGTGGGAGGCGGGGGGGAGCTGAGCTGCTTCTACGGGAGGCAGGCCCGCCATCTCCTCTCTGGGCCTGCATTCGGCCAGAGAGGCCCTCTGCAGCCAGGGCAGGATGCTTGCCTCGTAGCCATGGCAATAAAGCAAGCATTCCACTAGGCCACTCGGGCTGCTTGCTTTCAGTGGCTGGTCCCTAGGACTGGGGGACTCCAACAGGGTTGAGGGAAGTGGGTGCCACCATCTTGTGGCTATGGGTGCTGCCATCTTTGTGACAGAATGATGATTAATTTGCATATTACCCTTTTATTACATAGGAATTGAGACAAACTGATGACAACTACTGGGAAGTAAAATCTCAATGGATTGAGAAAATGCTCTAGAAAAGGGCAGTGTTGCACCTTATTTTGTGCATTACAATCAAAAGAGAAGGGGTTTATGAAATTCATTGGTGATAAATTAGGGAGGTATGGTGAAAGCAAAGTGGAGAAATCTCTTGGATTGGATAAAGAGTAAAATAAATAGACACAGGCTTTTTACATTTGTAGTTATAGGGTAGTTAACATCATAATAATAACAATGAGGGGATTTGTTCTCTCTGCTCAGGTTAGGGTGGTTGTGCTTTGAGGGGGTCCAGAAAAAAGAAAATTACTTTAATATTCCAAAGATATGTTACCACAGAGAGACTCAGTGAAGGTAAAGATTGACCACTATTAGGCAAAAATATCAGACTAGGACATCACTACTTGCCATGAACTGCTTTTACTTATGAAGTTGGATTTTTTTTATTGCTTTTTTATGTGTTTCTCTGTTGTTGTTGTTGTTGTTAATCCTCACCCAAAGATATTTTCCCATTTATTTTTAGAAAGAGTGGAAAGGAGGGGGGAGAGACAGAGAGAGAAACATTGATGTGAAGAGACACATATATTGGTTTTCTTCCACACATGCCCTCACCAGGGCCAGGGATTGAGCCTGCAGTAGAGGTAAGTGCCCTTGACCGGAATTGAATCAGGGACCTTCAGTCCGAGGCTGATGCTCTATCCACTGAATAAAACCATCGAAGGCTGGTTAGGAAGTTTTAATTTCAGACCATCCTCTGTGGTTAGTTTTGGTCTCTCAGTTTGGAAGGTGGTCATACAGGCCTCTTCTGAGCCTGTCAGGTTTATCATGTGGCCTCTTTTTTTACCTATGTATCTAAATAAATTTAAAAAAATTTTGAATTTCAATCTTATATTTTGTTAAGGAATAATAAAGTCATAATTTCTCCATTCAAAGGCAGACATGTCTAAAGGATTCTAATTTGTTTATTTATTTATTTTTGCATTGTTGTTAAAAGATATCTATAATAGTTCAGAAACAAAAGAGAAAAGCAAGTTTTTGAGATATCAGATTACAGGGCTTCTGAGATTATTCAACCAATACAATGGCTTGTGTTTGATTTTGAGATCATGAATCTGGTATCAAGGTAAAAATACATACAGGAAATAAGGTGGATTAGTGAGTGAGTTGAGAGAGACTAATTTAAAATTCATTGTAAAATTTGCCCATTACAGACTTAGGACACTACACTTTCATTTATAAGTGTATCTTGATAGACTTCAAAATGAAAGTGAATTTATGACTGTTTAGCTCCCAGCATAAAGCTGTTGGAGTTGACAAGTTCATTTTTAATATTTGATTTGAAAATCTTGGTCACAGCGGTAGCGAGTTAAGATGCAAATTACCTTTTTCCGGCAATAGGAGAGGTGCACATTTTAATTGCATTTTCCATGAATAGCAATTATAAAGTCCCCTACTGGATAGAAAGAGGCATCATTGTTTCAAAGCCTGAATTTTACTTTGGATGGTTTTGGAGGAAGTCTTAATGATCTTCTCTTTTGTCTTGTTTTGTTCTCCAGTTGCATTAACAATCTCCCCTGCTGTATCGGAGTATTGTCAAGAAGGACTAGCAGGAAATGAGCTTTTTAAAAGCAGTCAGTTAGTTTCAAATGAGACTAAGTGAATAGGTTCCATGTGACTTGGGATCAGAACTGAATGCCTTCTCTCAAGGACACCTACCCAGAAAACAATGAGCTTGGGTTTGTATTTAAATGCAATCTGCAGATTTCTCCTCTAAGACATATCAGTGAGACTGAACAAAAAATTAAATCCCTCCTCCTGTGACCAATCAAGGACAACCAGCTTTTCTCCTGATGTAGCTATAGCTCTTCACAGCTTCATGGTCAATTTTTAAGATAAACAAAGAAGCTTTAAACAATATCGTTACCAACTCTATTACTGTTGTAATGAATTACCATATTCTCTGACTAGGAGACCCAGAGGCCCACATGTGATAGGCTCCCCTCTCCTGTCTGATGCTTTCCCTATCTGTATAAATAAAAGCCTAAGTAACCATCGCAACTGAATGGACTACCAAACGAGCTGCATGGGGCAACTAGGCCAGCAGGGGTGTTAGTGAGGGACGACCAAACAACCCAGCAGTAGGTTGCATGTGGCAGTCAGTTGTGCGGGGGTATGGAGGGCGGGGGGAGGCAGTTTGGGGTAACCAAGTGGGTGTGGGGGGAGCAGTGAGGGGCAACCAGGCCACCAGTGGGGGGGGGGGGAAATGAGGGGATACAAGGCCCCGGGGCTTTGGGGAGTTGGGGGCAATGAGGCCTGCTGGAGGGACAGTTGGTGGTGACCAGGCCAGCAGGGGGGCGGGGGGAATTAGGGGCCATCAGGCAGGAAGGTAGCAAGCAGTTAGAAGCCAGTGGTCTCAAATTGCGAGAGGGATGTGAGCAGTCAGACATCCTCTCAGGGATCCCAGATTGGAGAGAGTGTAAGCTGGGCTGAGGGGAACCCCCACCCCATGCACAAATTTTGTGTACCGGACCTCTAGTTACACAGTAATCATACAAATGCTTAAGAGTTTGCTAAGAAAGAAGCAGTAGAAGAAAAAACGGCATTGGGGATTAAAATATGAAAGGGGAAAGACTACCTTATTCCTTTCATGATGACACTGATGAGATTTTAGAGTGAAGGTCTCAAAGCAAAATCAAGAGAAGTTACAGGATGGGAGGTGAGGGCCAGTAGCTCAGGTCCAGGGCACAGGGCTTTCATGTTATATACTGTGGTAGGCAGTTAGACAGACATGAGCAGAGCAAAGACAATGGACCAGGTACAGAAGGACATCAAGGTGGAAAGCCCTGGGTGCCTAGAAATGGACAATTGTAGGGTAGGACCTTGTTCCCAAGGTGACCTTTTCTCTCCTAACATATCGCTGGTCATGCAGTTTGGATCCCCTGGACATGTGGTTTGGATGACCTGACCCTGTCCTCCTAAAGATAACATCTAGGCCTCAGCTGTGTCAGGTCCAGGCTCAGAAACCAGACAAATTATGCCACAGCTGACCTGAGGACCAGCTGCACTGTATAATAACCCCTGCCCTGGCACCAACCAATCAGTGAAGACCCCCAACCCTGAAAGCACACACCTTGGAAGCTGCTGAATATTCTATTGAAATCTTCCACTGAGACCTTCCCTAAAAGCTCCACCCTTAAAACCCATAGGATGGAGAACCCAGTGGGCTCTCCCTCCTGGGAGCACCCCCTCCTCCAACTCAACCCACACATTCCCTTTACCCTCCTCATTTCTAAGCTACAAGGGGCCCTTCCTTTACCGCTGTAACTTGTTGTCTACGCCCATATCTTCCACAAATTACTTCTCCTAGCCAGAACTCAAGTACCGAGGCTGTTGAGCTCAGGTCCCGTCTGATCCCACCAGTCTAATACCTGGTGCCATTCCTGCTTATACAACTGTACCTGTGTAGCCCCATCCTTGCTGAGCTGGTCACCACTGTAGTAGCTGGAACAAGAGACAGTGAGGCTGAGAGACTCCAAATAGTGCCAAAAGTGTCTGGTAAATAATGACTAACAGTAAACTTTGAGTTACATTTGTAGACAACCAGTGCAGAGAATTTATGCATTTTGTATGTTAACTCCATTTTTTAAAATTTAATTTTAGTGTTTTTCCCATACTTAACTTTTTTTCTTTGCCTTGAAGCAAACAGGACTTTGTAATTATAAACTTACAACCAAAAGAAAAAGAGTATTGTTAGATGCTATACCATATTCATTGTATAAAGGGCAGGAAAAATTCAATATTGCAAAACAAAGAGGAAATTTTACATTTTGATATATCTGAGATAGTTGGAATTTTACCAATACAAACCTCTGGCATCAGGAGCTTCCTTCCTTTCCTATAATCAAAGACATTCACTATATTGAAAATATCTTTTAGTTTTTACCTTTATATCTCACCTCTATTTTAGGTCATCTTAATTCATTAATTATTTCATTATTTCTAGCATGTCCACAATGAAATTTTTGGATATTTATAGTATATGTGTGTTATGTACATAGAGGTTATGAATGCATATACATATGTAGAGAGAAGGAACACATATACATATGGGAGGAGTATATACATTTTGTAATTCCTACTCTGATAAAACATGAAGCTGACATTGTTATCAATACTCTAATTGGTCTAATGCACATCTTCACATATTACAGTAAGCAGAAAGTCAGTTCCACTTCAGTAATAGTACTGTTCTCATTAACAGTGATCCAGAGAAGAAATTACATTTTATCAATTTAGTCTGCAGCTTATTCGTAGGAAATATAAGTCATTACCCTGTGCTATATTTGCATATTTAAATATTTATGATTAGTTTCTAAATATTTGTACTTCTGTAGATTAACAGTAAATGAAAGCCTGCTACTAATGTGTACTCCAATTGAACAATTAAGCTGAATAAATGGTGAGTGACAGGTGCCATGTTTCTCTTTCTTGTAGTGGGAGGTTATGGATAAGCAAGGGGAGGAAGCTAGAATGATCCATGAGGTAGTGGGTTAAATTGGATATATTAATGTGAACTGATGTAGCATAAGATAGATTCAAAAGCTGGCATATGGAAATATATGTACATATGGGTACATGCATAGGATGGTTGCTTTGTCAGCTGAAAGGACCTAGGAACAACTCTATAGTGATGAGCACATCAGTGCCCTGATCTTAGTTGCTAATTCCATTTTCCAGTGAATAGAACCCGGGTTCCTCAGATCTTTGAAGGAAGGGTTGATATTATACCGGGACAGGAATTATAAAAGATAAGGCTAGAGCATTTTGTGATGTCAGAAAGTAAGGAAGTCATAAAAATGTTTTAATAAAAATAAAACTATGTTGATGGGAGTATGTTAAAAGGACATAGGAGCCAAATGAAAGAACTCCAAATGGTCGAAGTTAGACAACAAAGTGAGGCAGCATTGGATTTTAACCTAAAGCATAAAGTGCCAATGAGTTCATATTAATATAAATAAATCAAGTAGACTAGAACTTTCCTCTCTTTAAGTGTGTATTGCAAATAGAAGCTGTAATTGGGTGAATTGTATCCTCCTCAAACTTCATATGTGAAGTCCTAGCAGTACCTCATTTAGGTTAGGGTCATTGTAGATATAATTAGGATGAGGCCATACTGGAGTAACATAAGACTAGTATCTTTACAAAACAGAGAGGTTTAAACACAGATATAAGCACAGGGACAACACCTAGTGTCTATGAAAGTGGAGATCTAGGTCCATGGTCAGCAAACTGTGGCTCATGAGCCTCATGCGGCTCTTTGGCCCTTTGAGTGTGGTTTTTCCACAAAATATCACGGCCTGGGCGAGTCTGTTTTGAAGAAGTGACATTAGAATAAGTTTAAGTTTAAAAAATTTGTCTCTCAAAAGAAATTTCAATCATTGTACTGTTGATATTTGGCTCTGTTGACTAATGAATTTGCCGACCACTGATTAGGTGATGTGCATACAAATCAAAGAACTCCAAAGATGTCAAAAAACTACTGGGAGCTTGGAGAAAGCTCAGAGAAAATTTCCCCTTATCACCCTCAGAAGGAGCCAACTCTACCTACATCTTGATCTTAGATGTTCTTGCCTTCAGAACCTTGAGATAATACATTTCTGATGTTTAAGACAGCCAGTTGGTGGTACTTTGTTATGGCAGCCCCAGAAAATTAATTCAGTGACTTCCTTTCAGTATGGAAAGAGAAAAAAAAATGAGTGACTTGACACTGGAGAAATTAGACAAACACTATCTCAGCCAGATGGTCAGGGTTAACATCAACAGTGATGGGCAATATTGATAACATGTCCCTTAATTTGATGTGCTGAAATGAACACTGTACCTCTGTGGGTTTCCTCACAAAAATCCATAAGTCCAATTGTAAGAAAAATATCAGACAAATCCCAATTGAGGAACATTCTGCAAAACACCTGACCAGAACCCCCCAAAACTATAATCAAAATCAAAGAAAGTCTTAGGGACTGTCACAACCAAGAGGAGCCTAAGGAGGCAAGACAATTAAATGTAATATGACGTCCTGGATAGGGTGCAAGAACAGAAAAGAGAGAGACTCAGTTAAAAGTAAGAAAACCTGAGTAAATTAAATACCTTATTTAGTAGGTCAATATTGGTTAATAATACATCATATAAAATGTTGATAATAGGGGAAAATAAGAATTCTCTGTGTTCTCAATTTTTATATAAATCCCAAACTGTTTAATAATAAAAAGTTTGTTTAATAAATTAAAAATATTGGATCAGTAATCCATCTGGTAATGGACTTAAAATGCATAAAGCGAAGTACTATGAAATATAGCTTTATTTTATAGGAAATTTAGTTTGCAATAATTCCCAAATGCTCATAAAAGCTAATGTACACATTAAATAAAACCAGTACCACCATAAATTATTGATATAAATTACACAGTTCTGTGAGGCAAGATGTATATTTCAAAATGGTCTCCAACAGTTTTTTTTTTTATCCTTTTAAAACCATAACTAGTAAATGTTTTTTTCCTCTCAGTTTACTAGGAATCATAATATATTTTGACATATCCTCTGACAGTTACATAAACAACTTGTGGTTCATTTAATTTCGGCTGAACCATTTTTTATGTTCTGAGGTAATGACTTAGGAGAAAATAAAGGAGTATAATAAAATATTTATCAGTAACTTTTTATCTTTTGAATTGCATACAAAATGAAACTTGTCTGAGGATTTGGAGCTGACTTGTTCTGTCATTCCTTTCCTTGTCAGTTTCAGGCCATTGCTTGTTAAAATCAACACATGAGGCAGTAAAATACCAAGTCATATATGGTATTAACTTTCCCAATAATTGTTTTCATAATTACTGTGTGTGTGAGTGTGTGTGTGTGTGTGTGTGGTGTGTATTCACACATTTAAGGTCTACTCTCTTAGCAATTTTCAAGTATATAATACAATTGTTAACTATAGACACTCTGCTGTACATTGTCCCCAGATCTTATTCATCTCACAATTAGAAGTTTGTACCCTCTGACCAACATCTCCACATTTCCCCACCACCTAGTGCCTGGCAACCACCATTCAACTCTGTTTCTATGAATTATATTTGGAATTAGATTCCAAATATAAGTGTGACTATATGGTATTTATCTTCCTCTGTCTGGCTTATTTCACTTAGCACTTGCCCTCAAAGGCATTGATGTTGTCAGGAATGGCAATATTCCCTTCTTTTTTAACTGCTGAATAACATTCCATTGTCTATATATTCATTCATCTATTGATAGACACAAAATTTTGGCTATTGTGAATAATGCTGCAATGACTATGGGACTCCAGATATCTTTTTAAGATAGAGACAATACTTCTCAGAATCAGTCTCAATTTTGCTCATAATTCCATATCTGGAAATAAATAATTGCCATCTTGTTTGCTTTCTTTCACTAATAATTAATATTTTTCTTTGTTGGTGAAGCCACCTAGACTTAATCAGTGAACTGTCAGTTTGAGTGCTTTGGAATAAGAGAGTTATCATAGGAAGTAGACCTTACACAATTGTAGGAAAACAGAGGTCCAGAAGAGGGGTTAGACCATAGATTGAGTCACCAACTACTCAATCAAAGAAGCCATAGATGCAGAGCCAAGAAAGGCGAGTTTCTGGAGAAGCTTATGAGAAGCTACTGAACCAATGAATTTATAGCCAAGTGTGTGGGGAGAGTCAGAGGTCACTGTTGCTCAGCATGCCAGGAGTCTGAAATGGTAACTTGACACAGAGCAAGCACCTCTGTGCATGTCTGTCCCCACATATGGTTGGGAAAGGGCCTTCACAAAACAATGGACCCTGCTGTATTTCTGCATCTTAAGTGCACACAAACCCTTTAGACAAACTCTGATTTGGAAGCTTATAAGGAAACAAAGCTTTCAGCCCAACCACTTTCACCACAGTGAGTGTCCTATGTGTGCTCCATTCTTGTAAAAATCAGATAAAGCTAGGAAATGTGTCTGTGCTTAAAGGCTTAGATGAGCTAGAGACCAATATGCAAGACTTTACTAGAACACATCTTTGACCACCCTAGTACTAGAAAACATTCTCTGTTAGACAACTGAATGGGTCTAGATGATGATATTTTAGTGAGGTTCCTACAAATTGGGGTTTCATAACTGCTCTCATTAGAAATATAAGAAAAGGAGTGCTTATGGTGCTACTATGATTCTGTGTATGACTGGGTGGAGTCAACAAATAACACCAATAAACAAGTCTATTATGGAGTGGAAATATCCACAGACAGAGCAGAGGAGACAAGGCCAACTGGTATCCTGAGGTTAGTGGTAGCGGACCACGGAATTCACAGAACACAAATGGGTATAGTAGAAGGTAACACAAATAGTCTTTAAAAGTATTAGACCCCTAGACTTTGGAGTCAGACAAGCCTGGGTCTGCAACTCAGCTCCCTGTTACTAGTTCCTGGACCTGGATCAGGGACTTAGTCCTTCTAAGCCTCACTTTTTACGTTCTGTAAGCATACAGCTGGGGGAAAGAAGGCCCACTCTCACACGAATTTCGTGCATCAGGCATCTAGTAACAGTAATAAATGTCTATGCAATTCAATAATTTCTAGCACAAAGTAAGTATTTCATAAGCATACACTCCATGAAGGCAGGGGTTTTTCTCTGCTTTGTTCATTGCTGCTTCCTCAGCTCCTGACACCACCTACTTACCTTTTATATGATTGATTGATTCATTGATGGCAGTTGCTTGTGCTGCTGTTCTTATATTTGTTATGAATGTAAGGTCCTGAGGTGCAGGACATTCATAAAGCGAGAGACAGGTTTATTTTAATCTTCAACTCACTTAAGCATGTATTGCCCTCAAAATGTTTAGGGAAGACAGCTTTGCTCTTGGGTTTCCAATATACCGGGGGTCTCTATTCTGAGTTTAGCCGTGAGAATCGGTCTTTTCTAACTTCCTTACTGCTCAACAGCATTTCCCATAAAAACTCTTCACGTGGATGCTACCTTAGAGGTTTATGGCGGTCACTTTAGACTTTTTCTTCTGGCCTTGTGCATTGCAGCATTTCTTTGGTGAACGAAATGCTGTTTTTTCCCAGCCCCCAGAGGCTATTTTATGACACTTAACACCATGTGTCATGCTGTCGCCTTTTTCCTGCTAGTCCTAGGAGCAGCAAATGCCAAAGTTGTTTCGTGTAACCCTTGCAGTGTCTTGCATATAAAGTGGTGACAAGAATATGCCATTTTAAAGGTTGCAGCCAGTTCTAAATTCTAGGGTGAATTGGGACATCCTCTTATCGCTGTCTCTTGAGTGATCCTTTCAGACATGCATATGTAAGACAGCAGAGAAATGAAAACCCAGATGCCTCAGACCAGGTTGTTGTTGCACAGTTAACCATGTAAAAGGCTTTTTATTTTGAATTGTTAGGCTTTGCAGAGATTATTATGTCCTTAAGACGTATTGATTTTTCTGGCTGAGGGATGGTAGTGAGGGTGCATAAAGAGCTGAGAAACAGCCCAGGCAGTGTGACTCGTGGTTGAGTGCCCACTTATGAACCAGGAGGTCATGGTCTGATTCCCAGTCAGGGCATATGCCCAGGTTGTCTCTATCCCCAGTGTGAGGTGTGCAGGAGGCAGTCAATTGGTGATTCTGATCATTGATTTTTCAAAATCTCTCTCCCTCTCCTGTCTTTTCTGAAATCAATAAAAAGAGCTGATAAACAATGAATTTATCCCAAAGAAAAGAATTTAAGCCCCAGTGAAATGGAAATAAGCCAGCAGCTGAGAAAGACTTGTCTAATAGGAAAACTCAAAAAGAATGGCACGCATTAGAACAGTGGTTGAGAACCGCTAGCAAAGTTGCCTAAAACCATCAGAAGACATAGATATTTACATTACGATTAACAACAGTAGCAAAATTGTATTTATGAAATAACAACGAAAATAATTTTATAGTTGGGGGTCACCACAACATGAGAAACTGTATTAAAGGGTCGCGGCATTAGAAAGGCTGAAAACCACTGCATTAGAGGAAGAAACCAATCATAACAAATATAAGAACATCATAATTCCCTTTTATTTAAGAGAATGAACTCTACAGCACAACTATGAGTTACATGTCTTTGGGAAACTTACATAGAAAATGAGGATAATAATAATACCTATATTATAGGATTTGGGGGTCATTAAGTGGATATATATATGATCTAGTTCTTGCTGTGCTTCAGATGTGATTGTATTACCAACACTATATTTATCCCCACCCTAAGAATTAATAAAACCTTAAGCATGAGAGCATTGCTCTAGCTGTACTTGGGAGCCTGTGTCTATGTTTGGGAGTGAAGTATGCTTGGGAGTGAGATAGTGGTGATGAGACAGCTGGAGGTGATCTGTGAGGGAGAGAAAGAAATGACAAATAAGATGGTGAATTTCTGGGACACAAACAGAATAATCTCAGAACTACTTGGGAAGAGAATTAGACTCCCTGCAATCATTCAGTATGGGCGCTCAGTTTATCACTGTATGTATGTTAAAAGTAATAAGCACCCTAAAGATCTAGAGCTCTTTGGGACACTGAGGTTTTAATTACTGTATTAATATCAGTTTATTTAGGCCACAGACATAATTTATTGATCACCCGTGCACTTTCCTAGGTATTGGAGATATAGCCAGAACTCACATTTTAGTTGAGGAGAAAGATCCTTAACAGTATACAAACATATAAGGATACTGTAAATACAAATTGAGATATGCTATTAAATGATACACAGTACTTACAGAGCATATACTTTACATAAGGATATTAGGGACGGAGTCTCTGAAAAAGAGGTATATAGACTGAAACCTGAAATATATAACAGAGGAAGCCGATGAAAACCCAGAAAATAGTTGGAATAGCAAGTGCAAATGTTCTGAGGCAGGAAAAAGCTCAATACATTTAAGACATAAAAAAGAAAGGTCAGTCCAGCATTGAGTATGGCAGGGAATGTGGTAAGAGGTGATTGCTAGCCAAATTGGCAGAATCTAGGTCATGTTCAACCTTAAAGGCAAAGGTAAAACATTGTGGATTTTCTTCTAAAGCAATGAGAAAACCATTCACAGACTTTAATGGGGGGCGGGAGCGGGAGGGAGGACCAGGTTCAATTCCGGTGAAGGGCACATCCCCGATGGAGGGCATGCAGCAGGCGGCCGATCAATGATTTTCTCTCATCAATGTTGAGAGAATATTTCTATCTCTCTCTCCCTCTCCTTTCCTCTCTGAAATCAATAAAAATATGTTTTAAAAAATAATAATGTGGATGTGCCACACCCAATCAGTTGTTCTAATCCAGGCCTGAATAGAACAAAAAAGCTATCTCTCCTTAAATAAAAGCAAATTCCCTCTGTCTGAATGAATGCCTTCTAGAGAGGGTATTGACTTTTTCCTGCATTCAGACTGGAACTAAAGCATTACCTATTCCTGAAGGCCATGGGCTAAGTCTGCACCAGTGGTTCTCTTTTTGTCAGTCCTTCCTACTTGGACTGGAAGTATGCCATCACTGTCCTAGTCTCTAGCTTGAGGAATGCAGATATAGGGATACATCAGCCTCCATAAATACAAGACCCAATCCTTATATAATCCCATGGGTTCTGTTTCTCTGAAGAACCCCAACTCATAAATGAATTTCTGGCTAACATAAGAAAAAATAATTAAAACTTAACATCCTAAATATTAGCCATCAACAATCACTACGAGCTTGGCATGAATCATCTATTCTTCTATAAATGGTTTATTGACCCACTGAGTATAACTGTGTGTTTCACATTAGCTGGAGTAAAAACATAATCTATAGTGATGCATTGTATTTTATCCCAACTAATTATGATACGGCCACTAAGGGTACCACTCAGCATGTAGCCCAATGATGTCCACCAAATTGTTAGGGATCTGGAAGAGAAAGATAATAGTAAATTGATAAATCATGTGGCTGCTGAAAGCTTGTGAATTATGCATTTGAGGGCAAAGGTGTTTTTTTAGTCAGAATGAACAAATTAGGATTCAATATGAAAAAATTTCCATATTGGTATAGCATGAAATGAAAAAAAATCTTTTAAGATATAAGCAGTCTTAGAACAAGGTGTGACTGTCTTTTTTCTGGGTGAAAGCTACATTTTTGTGGTTAACAGGAAGATTTGGTACTGAATAATAGCATTTCTTCAGTCTAGAGCACTGTCATAAATCTATAGGACTTAGCCATTGATCAAAGAAACGAAATCAATGCCAGTGAAAGGCACTCTAAATTTTCCCTGTCCTTCATACATTAAGAAACAGAATAGCTCTGACCAGTTTGGCTCAGTGGATAGAGCCTGGGCCTGCGGACTGAAGAGTCCCTAATTTGATTCTGGTCAAGGGCATGTACCTTGGTTGCAGGCACATTCCCGGTGGTGGGTGTGCAGGAGGCAGCTGATCTGTTTCTCTCTCATCAATGTTTCTAACTCTCTATCCCTCTTCCTTCCTTTCTGTAAAAAAATCAATAAAATATATATTTTTTTAAAAAGGTGCTTGTTACCACACTTCCTTAAAAAAAATAAAAAAATAACCCACAAAAACAAAAACAGAAAACAAAACAAACAAACAACAAAAAAAAACAGAACAATTAGTAAACTGTGAGGGCTTGAATACCAGTGAAGAATAACTAGAATACTTGTATTTTAAGATTAAGATTTAAATATAAGAATATTGATCTGATTGCTTCTCTTTCAGATTGCTTCTTTTCTCCCCAAGGTATTAAATATATGACTACTTCTCTTCCCCTCAAACACATCAAACATAAGCTATTTTTTTTTATTAAACTTGCTATTTATTCTCAAAGAAGATAGGGATAGTTCTTGTTGTTACAAGAATTCTTTCTTGAATTTCATATGCTGTTGTTCATCTACTGACAATAAGCAGAAAAACATGCTTTGCATGACATCTGCTGGTTAACGGTGTACATGATGCAAAAACTCTTTTCTCCCAGTATATCAGCAGATAACTTTCCCAAGGCTATCCAATGCCCACAAGCCTGGAAAGTTTCTTTCACCCAAAGTGTCTCATAGGGTCTGTTCTTTTTCCTTTTTTTCAAACTCTTGTAGTCTGTATTTATTTTCATTAAAAAAAAATATATATTTTGATGGCCCTAGCCAGTTTAGCTCAGTGGATAAAGCATTGGCCTATGGATTGGAGAGTCCCAAGTTTGATTCTTTCAAGGGCACAAACCCAGGTTGCAGGCTTGATTTTCAGGAGGCAAACATCAGTGATTCTCTCTCATTGTTGATGTTTCTATCTCTCCCTCTCCCTTTCTCTCTGAAATCAATAAAAATATATTAAAATATACACTGAGTGGCCAGGTTATTATGATCTCTGAACACGTAATAATCTGGTCATTCGGTGTAGATCCTATATAATAAAAGTATAAGATGCAAATTGTCCCCTCTACCAGTTCAACCAGTAGGCAGGCCAGCCAACTTCCCATGTCCCCTCTCCCTGGCCAGGCTAGCCAGACCCCACCCATGCACGAATTCATGGAGAGAGAGAGAGAGAGAGAGAGAGAGAGAGAGAGAGAGAGAGAGA
>JAAGEH010002528.1:14634115-14659130 GCA_011751065.1 Lasiurus cinereus | reverse complement strand
TGTATATATTGATGATTTCCTCATGCCAACAGTTATTGTCCTATACCACCACATTTGACCACAATCTGGAAAGAATTGAAAGTTACAGAAATGTACAAACAACAAACTTATTAGATACCTATGCACCCACATGTGTAATTAACAACTGATGATATTTTGTTATATTTATAGATCCATTCTTTAGATCACAGTGTTTCATTTTGCACAAATACACATTAATTAATTAATGGGTAGAATCTAATTGGGATCCCCTAACCTCCTTGTCACTTATATCTGATTATTTTCTTGAGTACTAGGGCAATTCCTCTGAAACACATTAAACTAGTAAACCAGCAAATGGAGCCAGCTTAAAAGTTGAGTTCTAGTAACACAAAGGTCCGTGGTAGGGTTGTAATTATGACAATATCTAGTAATGTGAGTGTCCCTATCCTCCAAATTAATATTATGTTCCTGGGAGTAGTTTTTGTGTATTGCTTCATTAAAACTTGAGCTCTATGAGATCATGGTAGTTGGGTTTTTGTTATTGTTCTTGTTGTTTTTTGACTGTTTTGTCTAGTTCTAATCAAATACATAGAATAGAATATATGTATAGTGGCTCATCAATAAGGACTTATTAAATTGAAGAAGTAATTGGATTATCATTTGAAGGCAAAAATTAAAAGGTGAATGGATGGGTGGATGGATGAATAAGCATTGATTATTTAAATAATCTAATAAATTCTAATTATTTTCTTTATTCTTAGACACTATCTTATAAGACACAGCGATATGTACTAAGGTGCAGTCAGGAAAAAGATGGGCCCCTAAAGAGATGTGCTGTAATAGAGAAGGATTCTACTTAAATACATTTAACCTACATATATGGTATAGCAATAAAGAAGTACATTAAACCTCCTGGTCCTTGCAAGATTAAAAACCATTTATATATTAATTACAGCAAACATAAAGACAATTGAGTCTCTATTCTATCTTTTGAATAAATTACTTCTTTATCTTTCTACTAGAGGCCCAGTACACGAAATTTGTGCACAGGAGGGATGTCCCTCAGCCCACCTTGCAGCCTCTCCAATTTGGAATCCCTCAAGGGATGTCCGACTGCCCATTTAGGCCCCATTCCGGGCAGTCAGACATTCCTCTCACAATCAAGGACTGCTGGCACCCAACCACTTGCCTTCCTGATTGCCCCTACCTGCTTCTGCCTGCCAACCTGGTCACTCCCTAACTACTCCCCTGCCAGCCTGATTGATGCCTAACTGCTCCCCTCCCAATCTGTTTGCCCCTAACTGCCCTCCCCTGCAGGCCTTGTCACCCATAACTTCCCTCCCCTGAAGGCCTGGTCACACCTAACTGCCCTTTCCTGCTCGGTCACCCCCAACTTCCCTCCTCTGCCAACCTGATCACCCCTAACTGCCCTTCCATGCAGGCTTGATTGCCCCCAACTGCCCTCCCTTGCAGGCCTAGTCCTTCCCAACTTCCCTCCCCTGCTGGCCTGATCACCCACAACTGCCCTCCCTTGAGGGCCTTGTCTCTGCCAACTACCCTCCTCTGCTGGCCATCTTGTGTCCACTTGGGGGCTGGATCTTTGACCACATGGGGGCAGCCATCTTGTGTGTTGGAGTAATGGTCAATTTGTGTATTACTCTTTTATTAGATAGGATAGAGGCCTGGTGCATGGGTGGTGTCCAGCTGGTTTGCCCTGAAGGGTATACTGGATCAGGATGGGGGTTTCCTTGGGGCAGGGTGGCCTGGGTGAGGGGCCTTTGGTGATTTGAAGGCCATCCATGACCCCCTGAGACCCAAGCAGAGGCCCTGGTATCTGGAATTTATTTATCTTCTATAATTGAAACTTTGGAGCCCTCGGCCTGCCAGGGTATGTGGAAAGCTTGGCTTCCACCATCAACAGGGAAACCCTCCCTTCTGCTCACTCTGTGGCTGCAGTCCTCTTGGTTGCAGTTAATTTGCATACTCATTCCTGACTGGCTGGTGGACGTGGCTTGTGCATGTAGTGGAGTGATGGTTAATTTGCATATTACTCTTTTATTAGATACAATTTTCTCATCTATTTAATAGGATACTGCATAATATACTGGTTAAGAGCAGTGATGTACTGATTGTAAACTGTGTCTTCAGGGGGAAAAAAAGGCAATTTATACCATTTGCTGATTTCTGTGGTATAAAGACTCACACTCAACTCCTCATATATCTGTTATTGCCATAGCAATTTCCTTTTCATAATGCATCTCTCTGACTCTGCTATTTTTACATCTATTTCTCTGACTTCAGTTAGGGGAAGGTTCTTCACTTTTAAGCATACCTGTGATTAGACTGACCCAGGTGGTTAATCCAAGATAATTTTCCCAGGGTCCTTAATCTGAACTGTAACCACAAAATCCCTTTGCCATGTAAAGTGACATATTTACAAGTTCCAGATATTAAGGCTTTGACAACTTTGGGAAGTCATTCTTCTATCTACAACACCCCCTACAGTCAATTTCAAACTATGACTAGGACATTAACTGGTTCATGAGCCAGAAAAGAAAAACTAGTTCCTGCTATCAGAATTTAGAGCATGCATTCCTGAGTCAGAATGCTGAATTTATTTTGATTCTACCATATCTATGTGACCTTGAGCAAGTTACTTAATCTATATGTAAGTAAAAAGTAGTATTTTTTGTGTATTTGTGAGAATTTTTAACAGAGATAAAATATGCAAAGGAATTAGAAAAGGCAAATCCTTATTAATGTTAACCATTATTTTTATGTTTGTATCATCTTTTCTCTTTTTTAAAAAATATATTTTTATTGGTTTCAGAGAGAGGAAGGGAGAGGTAGAAAGAGATATAAGCATCAATGATGAGAGAACATCATAGATCAGCTGCCTCCTGTATGCCCCCCATTGGGGATCAAGCCCACAACTTGGGCATGTGCCCCAACCAAGAATCAAACTATGACCTCCTGGTTCATAGATCGATGTTCAACCATTGAGCCACACCAGCTGGGCTGTATCATCTTTTCAATTGTTGTTAGGAGAAAAATCATTCCTCGTCCCAGTACACTAAAGCATTAAATTCCCATGTATTCCGCTTTTATTTAAAAGCTCAAAGCACCTGCTTTTCTCCCAAGCAACATGTAGTTTATGTTCAAAATATTTAGTCTGAAAGGTATCAAGAGGCTCATGAGCCTTCTGAAATTTTAAAGAAAGATCCAATCAGCTCTGCAGTGTTTGTGCTACGTCTAATGTGTACCAGCCACATTTTGGGATATACTGTTTAGAATATTCTGATAACAACAAGAGTGAAGCTTAAGAAGAAAAAGGGGCTCTAACATAGATAATAAAGTTGGAGTTACATGGTCATGCAATATAGCTTTGAAAGAGAGAAAAAGTCTAATTCATTTGGAATATTCTCCTCTCAGTCGAGATGTGAGTGAAACATGAGGGAGGGGCTGAAGGTACCAGAAGACAATGCTCTTCTGTATTTTACAGAATTCTGATAAATCTAAGGTAAAGGCTAACTTACAACATTTTGTGTGTGTGACAAGGGGTTGGAGAAAGTACCCTATGTCTCTTTCTCAAGCCTTTGGACCGAAAGATTCCTCAAAGATTTTCCTCAAGTATCCCAAGTATCCTATATCTTTGGAGCCAGAACAAGACTTCCAGTTAAGACACACTTTACTCAATCATTTATTTAATTGTTCAACAAATACTTACCATGGAAATCCAAAAATTATTCAGAAAAGAAGCCAAACTAGGATAAAGGATGTATGAGGCCCAGATGGGATCTGCGAGTTGGCTTGCTGCTCCAGCTACAGGGTACCTCCTGGGTACCTAAGGCATGGAGAGCATCAGGTACCGACTCTCTGCCTAGTCCACATGATGGATATGGAAGTGTGAGGAAGACACATCCCTGATCCCCAAAAGTGTATGAATAAGGTGGGGAAAATATGAGATATGTACACCTGGAAGAGCTAAGTAATGTTCAAAGAAATGTCTAGCAATCATAAATTTTTAAAAGATCTGGTTTGTTATTCAGTGACTCATGAACCAGGAAGCATCTGCTATAGAAAATAGAAAAGTGCTTCAAAGCGAGAGAATTTTATAGACCAAAGGGAGCCGGAACGAGGAAGTTATACGGGCATTTGCTGATGGTTAAAGCAGGCTTACTTTCCTCGTATGGAGCAAAGAGAGGTCTTGGATCTGGGTCAAGTGCTTTGTCTGAGCAGGCAAGCACGGATTGCCTAGGTCTTTCTTTCCGGGGAGAGCTAACCACAGAAAGCTAGCTACGTTCTGGTTTAAGTTACGTGGGGCTTAGCATAAATGCCTGTGTTTGGAGCCTGGTCTGGATGCTTGAACAGTAATATCAGAGGAGTGATCTACAAGAATCACAACACAGCATGTGGCTAAACAGAGAAGTGAGTGAGAGAGACATACACAGTGAGTTCAGAGGAAAAGCTGCAAAGAAGGAGAGAATGGACATATTTCATTTAGCTAGAGGTCTGAAGGGAAGGGTTAGTCCAGGTAGAAACAATTAGCATGTGCAACAGGCCAGTGTTGCATGTGACGTTTGGGGGATAGTGAGGAAAGCACTTGGACCGACCTCTCTTCCTTTTTAGTATTGCCCCCTTTCAACCCCATGTAAGATTTCCGTTTCAGTCACCTTACACCATGCTTTCCAGCTTTTCTGATGAGAAAAATTCAGAACCGACCATAAAAATAAGCCATAGTTGGTTTTTGTTTTTATTTTCCTCATGTCAAGTTCGTGGCAAGGCCTCTGTTCAACACCTAGAAGGCCTGGGTGGGGCGTGGCAGGTTTGGCTTCCCATCTGTGGCTGTCGGTCCTGGTGCCCCTGTCACTGATGTTCACTTGCTCACTTTTCAGCTGCCAGGGGAAGTATTTGTGCAGCGTCCAGAGAGAGATGGATGTATTTTCAAGTATGTCTCTGGTGTTCAATTTTAAGATTAATGAATGGAACAGATACTTCTACTAAGAAAAAAAAAAAAAGATAGAAAGAGTGTCCTTCTCCAAAGCAAGAAGCACATCCATCAGTCTCACACTCCAGCTGGATCTGGGGGTCAGCGCACGCCTTCTCTTACCTGCTTGGCCTCTGCATTGATCCCGTGCCTCCTGCTGGGTAGCAGTCATCATTCAATAGTAGTGCCCTTTGTAGTTAGCCTGTACTCTGACTCCCAGTTTACAGGATGAGCCTGCTCAAAGGTGATATTTTTTTTAAAAGATCATTGATGTTTAGATTTTTTTTTTATTCTTCAAAAGAAAAAGAAGTCATGGGGATGTAAAGTTCAGCATAGGGAATATAGTTAATAACATTTTAATAACTCTGCACGAGGCCAAGTGGGTGCTACATTTACTAAGGTGATCATTTTGTAAAATATATATGTCTAATCATTATGTTGTTTACCTGAAATAATATATTATTGTAGGTCAACTATAACTGAAAATACGTGTAGTTTTTTTTTTTTAATAAAGTAAAAAAATCATTTCAAGTGATATACTAATTTCAGAAATGCTGAAATGGGAGTCTCAGAATCAGATAAAGACGTTATTTTTATTTTTTATTTATTTAGTTTTAAATACATTTTTATGGATTTCAGAGACCAAAGGAGAGGAGAGAGAGATAGAAACATCAATGATGAGAGAGAATCATTGATTAGTTGTTTCCTGCATACCTCGCACTGGGAATCCAGCCACCATCAAGGCATGTGCTTTGACTGGGAAACAAACCTTGACTTCTTGGTTCAGAGGTCAATCGCTGAGCCACATCAGCTGGTCACATTACTTTTAATACTGACAAAAATTGTTTCCCTGAATCCTGGGCAGATACTAATTGCACTTCTGATCTATCTGCATGTTGAGCACCAAGATCAACAGTAATTAATATAAATGTAAAGAAGTCCTGGTCAGAAGACTGAACTGGGCTCTTTGATATTCACAGGGTGAATATTTGCATTTTATTACCTACTGCTGACTCAGTGGCCTAAAGCGAACTCCCCAACCTGATAATCTTGCTGTTTACCATTACCATTGATATGTCTGCATTCCTAAAAGTCAATTATGTATTCTAGTAAATAAAAGCAGAGGGGAACTTGGCTACTACAGTTAAGCTTTTCCTGGCTTCCCCCCTTAATTCCAAATTAATATTTCTTACCTTGTGTGTCAATTTGTGCCTCAGCTCTTTCTCCTCTCCAAGCCTTTGAGTTTACAGAAAACTGACATAGAGGTATTGTATTATAATCCTTCCACTCTATGATCTTTTTGAGGACAAAACTGATGCATTTTTCTCTTTAAGGTATTCAATAAATGTCGGAAACCAAACATTGTTCTCACTAAATGGATGTAAACAGGAGGCCAGAAGGCTGGTCAACCTTAACTGCTCTGAAAGGTCAGAGCTAATCACTCAGTTTAGTTGAAACATTGCTGGCAGAAGCAACCTCTACCTGTTTGTTTCATGTTAATTTCTGTTTTGTTATTTCTTGCCTAAAGGCTAGGGGTGTGTCCCAAAGCCTTAATAAAAGGGAGAAAAAGGCCAGAGCAAGTGGCAGTCCTTTCCACTAGAGGAAGGCTCCCGCCTGGCCCCCCAATATCGCCAAATTAATGTTTTCTAGTCTCTCATTTCGTTTGTGTGCGGCCTCCTTCAGAACCCAAACCCTGAACCGGGAACCCTGAACTACATGGGACATGGAAAGGGGCTCCCACAAATAAATGTCTGTTGATTAGTGTAATGGATAGATGGAGAGAGAGATGGACAGGTGAGGGCTTCTTGGCCTTAATACCAGAGCCAAGTAGCCCTCACCGTGGAGATGGTGTGAAGAGGTGCAATCTCACTTGCCCTAAGTCCCAGAGATGTAAAGATAAATAAAACATCTCTCCAATTCTCCAAAAGAGTTGGTAATCTAGCAGATAAAAGATGCAATGGTGAGTTTGCTCCTTTAATTTGCCTTCTGGAAACACTTCTTAGAAGTGGAAATTCCAGCAGCTTTTTGGAAATCTGTACCTGATGGAGGTCACAGCAGCATATTTTAAGTCAGGAATAAGCAGGTGCAAGTAAGGTGATATAGGGAGGTGTGTGACCATGCCTAACTTAGCTTTTTATGGTAAATCAGAGGTGACTCAGAGCTTTCCCAGAAACTATGCCTGGGACAATCGCCAGGCTGAGAAACACTTAAAAATATGATATAGTGTCTTTTAATCTCTTCTCTTCTAAAAAAAATCCCATGCTATAAAATAGAACTTTTTACCTTTTTATGTTCATCTGAATGTATTTTTCCTTTAGTAATGAAAATAATGGTAATATATTTTACTTACACAATTTTTGTCTAAAAATTGAGTTTCATATATGTTTTATAAATGATTCTAGGGAAAACATATGAAAAACTTCCAAAAAGAGCAGCCTTACACACAGGCAAATTTAATAACCTTTCTGGTAAGAATTGAAAGAGGCCAGGAAGGCCTCTTGTCCACCTGCCATTTGCCAAAATGTCTGCATTTGCTCATAGAAATCTATATATTTTAACATTTAACTTTTTCAGGGTTTCATATGCCCCTTAAGAGAGTGGTAACACATACTGGTGTCAAATAGTGGTCTTCCCATTGAACTTGCCAGGTATGTGGCATGTGACCCACCAGGGCATCATCATTTTCTCTCCTTCTCCTTAGGTTGGTCATAGCACCCATGACCTCAGACTCCTTAGGACAGGGGAGGAGTTGGCCTGGTATTGGAACTGGCCTGCAAAATGCTACCTATGGGCTCTACCAGCTCTAAGCAGATTTAGGGAGAACTAATAGAGATGAAGAGATTCACCTACCTTGAGCTCAATAGAAGGGAATGCAAATTATCACAGAAAAAAAATGCCCAAGATAATTTTGGATTTATCAATTATCAAAATGTTAAAGTCACTCTAAAAGAAAATCTGGGCTTCTCAGCACTTGAGAGAAATTAGTAACATAAAATTAAAGAAAAGTGCAACGAAGCTTGCATCATCTTTTGAATTGATTTTGTGAATAAATGCTTTATATCCATTTTAGATAGTCATAAAAGACCCCAAGGGCATTGAAAAAAAGGCATATGTTCTGCACTAATGAAGCTTCCAATCAGAGGGAAAGTTATGTTGTTGAGCTATAGAGTCATAAAACACCATTAAAGAATTGAATAAAAATGTAGACCCAGGACCAAGAAATTCAGGATTTTCTCCAATAAATTTTAATAGTATGGCATAGTATAATCACTTAACTGTTTTTGCTGCAGTATTCCCCAAACCTCCATATTCCCATACTATCTTCACAATTTTTATCATTTCTTCATAATACTTGTATAATTATTTAAATATTTGAAATCAAAATTTTTATTTTTAAATGGATATTTTATTTTAGAATAGTTTTGGATTTATAAGAAAAATGTGAAGATGGTAGAGTTCCCATATATCCCACATCTGATTTCCTCTATTATTAAGACCTTACAGTATCAATCTGATGCATTTGTTACAATTAATGAACCCATACTGATATGTTATTGTTATCTAAATACCGTAATTTACTAGGATTTTTGTATATTTTACTTTGTCATTTTTAATGTTCCAAGATCCCATACTATATTATAAGTAGTCTTAATAGGCTCCTCTTGGCTACACCAGTCTCTCAGAATTTCTTTGTTTTTGATAACATTGACAGTTGGGAAAATAAGGGTCAGGTATTTTGTAGAGTCTCTCAGTTGAGCTTTGTTTGATATTTCCCTCAATTAGATTGGATTTATAGGTTTTTGTGAGCACGGCCACAGAGCTTGGTCTTGCTCAGCATACAGTATCAAGATTACATGCCATCAATATGACTTGGTTCTGTTGCTGTTAACATGTTTGTTTTTCACTTCAACCTCAAATAACAAGTAGAATTCATATCACACTTTGGGTGAGCTTTCTATATTTTTCTAATTCATTTCTCACTCTTTTTTTCTCTTAGTGCTTCAGTTTCAGTGAATTCTGTTGACCTATTTTCAAGTTCACCGATTCTATCCTCTGCTCTGTTGGATGCCCTGATGAGCCCATGGAAGGAATTCTTATCTCTGTTTCTTTAATTTTATATCTAGCATTTCCACTTGACTTCTTCCTGTAGTTTCCATCTCTCTGTTGAAATTCTCCATCTACTCAGCCATATTATCCAACTTTTCCACTAGAGCCTTTCACGTATTAATTGTGCTTAATTTAAATTGTCTGATGGGTCATATGTAAATATGGTTTTATTTATTGTTTTGTCCATTGATGGCATGTTTTTTTTCTTTTTGTTTGTTTGTTTACTTCTTGTGTGTTTTGTAATTTTTGTTGAAAGTTTAACATTGTGTATAGGACAGTGGAGGCTGAAATAATTACTATTTGTGCCTGGAAGTGAGCACACCTCTTCTTCTGCTGGTCTTTTAATGTATGGGGGGAGGAGAAATTGTTTTCCACTTTCAGTGCGTAGCTGGCTGCAATATTTCTAGTTTTACCTTGTGCTTGTGGGGAGGGCTGCTTTGCTGAAGGACTTTTCATAATGTTCTGTTCCACCCTCAGCTTTAGATCTTCCCATGCACCTGTGCTTCAGGGAAGCTTTCTCTCCAAGCTTTTGTCTATCTCCCAGCAGAAGACTGCTGCTGCTTGTTACTCATTGGTTGCTAGTCAGATAGTAGAGGGGGGCAGGTTCATTGTTGCCTTGACCCTGGCTCAACTTTAGACAGACTCTCTGTATCACTGCATCTCTGGTCTTTCATTGGTCTTTCCTCTCCCCCAGTGGCAGGAGACTTCATGGTCTTGGCCCAGGGGATTACCTGCCCCTGCCAACATGTAGAGAGTAGTGTCCTATTTCTTTTTCTAAGCCACAGCGAATCTTGATCTGTGGCCTGAGTGTAGCAAGATTTGTTCCCCTTCTCCCAATAATATAAGGCTTGTCCCCCTGTCATGAGAAGCATTCTGGTGGACTTTCTTTCTTTCTCTAGTGTAGGCCCCTCCACTTCTCCACATCTGCACCATGAGGGAAGCCTTTTTCTCTTTTCTCATTTGTTCTAATCTTTTTGTGTGCAGCCAGTAGAAAGCTGTGAAAAAGAGTTGTGAAAATACCCTGTCTTTTCAGCTCCTGGGGGCTCTATACTCTCACACTTGCCCCCACTTCACTTTTAGGAACTTTTCATTAGAGTTTTTAGCTAAATTCTTCCTATCAACTTGTGAGGAAGACCCATCTTCCACCTGTGATCTTTCTTGTAGGTTAGTACCTATGGCCTGTCATTCCTTGGCGGATTAGATGGTAAACCTGCAACCCTGTCTCTCCGATGGATTCAAGTAAACTTTGTAGATTATTTTGCTTTTGATGATCGTTAATGTATAAACAATGCCTTTCCCAGATTTTTCTATCCTATGCAGAAGCCAGAAGTTGCCAATATATTGTAAAATAATGTATAAAAAACAGTAGATAATAGTTTTTTTAAGTATTTATCCATAATAACCTGTAATAATCTAGTTTACTACCAACATATGTCACTCTTTTAAAAATGCTACTATGCTGGAAGTTAAATAGGTTTGATATCAAGACATCAACTTCCTGGCACCACTTCTGTGCTTTATAAATTGCAATAAACGGTTAAGTGTTAACTTTAGGAAGTGAGATATTAATTATCCCACATAGAGTGTGTGTACTTTCATGGGTGAGGAGTTCATTAATTTTAGCAATTGATCGAATTATTGGCAACATGTAGACAACAGTAACTGCACTGAAAAATTGTTAAAAAGTGAATTTTTTTCCCTAAACAATACCCATGGAACTGTGCCTCAGATATCTAAGCAGAGGTGGAGTTTAGAATTCACATGAAAAAATCAAATTACCCAGAATCTAAATGTTTTCTTAAAAATATATATATTTATGTGCTCATTTGTTATTCATTTTTATACTAATAATTGTTTATATTAGTCTTATCAAGATTTCAGTTTAAGTCTTGATTTAGGCATAAATAAAAATTACTTATTGAATTTTTCCTATAATAAGGCAGCACAATATTTATCATAATTTATAATAGGGAAAAATATGTATTACCCTATTTATTCCTTGGTTTGTTATCTTACAGATCTCTAGGAGCAATATTGCATTTTTTAAACTACATTGAATCTCCTTTTCTAGTTTTAGTTGGTAAATGTTGACATAGCATTTGTGTGAATGTCAGATGTTACATTAGAAGTAATTTTATGTAGGTGAAATACAGACTATAATCTGACCAGATGGCTGACCTATCGTACTGAACATCTAGTGCTCCAGCTGATGGACAGGATGGCTTCTAGGTGAAATGTGAGGTACAGATCCCTCAGTTCCAAAAGCAGACTCAGACTCCAGGTCCTTCCAAATGTCCCAACCCCTTCCCCTCCCCTTTGTGCTGTCATGTCAAACCAAATCCAATTTTTTGAGTACACATTGTTCACAAAACAGCAAGCACAATGATACACTGAGGCATATAAAAATGTAAGTAAGACAGTTTTTGCTTTTAATATGTCTATAATTTCAGGTAAAACAAAGATAAGTACTCAACCTGGTAAGGATGAGTGTCAACCCCAATACAGAGAAGCTCTGTATACTTTCCAATAGTGTACCATGCATTTTTGTAGTGCTTTATAGCCACTGATTCTATAATCAACTGATTGTCAGACTTATCTAGGAACCTACTGAATTGAAATCACCAGAGCTACTGAAAGAGTTTGAGGGACACCACCACTATCACTTTTTGAGAACCGTTGTACTGACAGTTAAACTAAAAAAAATGTATCAGTGACAGCTCTCTGTCGCACAATTCAGAGTAGCAAAATGACATGAGAAAGTAAAATTTAATCTATATTTTCATTTGTCCATTCATATAGCTTGATGTTTACCTGCTCAGTTCAAAGGTAATTAGACCTCAACGGTGTTCATGCAACCAGAATGGTTCTGAAATATGCCCTGATCTTAAAACGTTTATTATACCCATCCTTCAGAGAGGGAGTTCATGTCTCTTCCCACAAATCCTCTGGCAGATAGAGGAAGCTTATAAATTCTATTCAAAAGAATGTTTTCTATGTTTAACATAAAATACATAAAATTACAGAGGAGTAATTATATTGAAATATAAGGCACATTGTATTTTAAATTAAGATTAATATGTATTCTCATAAAAGAAAATCTAACGAGATGAAAATAACCAATATCATGTCAAAATAGTAATATGGATCAAACACATTTCAAATTATCTGAAACAAGTGTGCAATGTTATAAAAATATCTCTAATTTTTATTGTGGCAAAGTCAGGTACTACTAATATTTCTCATTTGTTGCCTACATTCAGAATAAAAATAAAAACATAATTTTTTAACCCATCTTTTTTATTTTTTGTCAAGTCTCTGAATTCTATCTATAGATGCCTTTGAGAGCTATGAACTCTAGGCTAAGGAATCTTCTTCTAGAGAGCAATGGCTCTCCAGATGTGATCCTTAGACCAGCAACATAAAAAACACCTGAGATGTTGTTAGACATACAAATTCACAGGTCCTACCCCAGAACTATTTAGTCAGTAGCTGGGGGTGAGGCCCAGAAATCTATATTTCATCAGATGGAGATTCATACACGTTTAGGAACCACTGTCCAACAGTCAATTCTATTCAGAAAAAAAGGAACTTCCGGAATTAAGGAAAGGGAAGCCAACCAAGACACATAGTCAAGAACTGGAGCAAGATGGAGACTTCTTAGAGTTTCATGCAAAATTCCTTGTACAGGAAGATGCATGTAAGAATTATTGAACAACAGAGAAACAGAAGATTTGTAGACCTTCTATTCCAGAAGCAGTTCATGTTAAATAATAACAATGTTAATAATTATATTGAAATCTATTGACTTCAAGAAAAAAAGGTTTTCCATTGAATTTGAATATGTGAGTGAGCGAATTGTGTCATTATCAACTTTGTGTTATGGATGTATGTACAGATGGAAGAAGAATAAAATCTCTCACATAGCATATATGCTATTCCAAATATATCCAATTCTTCATCTTCAAATGAAAAAATAATGAGAGAGAGATATTAAGGTACTTGCCAGAAGTCAACAGTGAATTAGTTTCAGATCCTGAACTAGAAAGACACTCTATAGACATCTGACACGTAATCTAATATGGAAATTTTTACCTATGTCACAGCCCAGTCCATGCAATTTTCATACACTCTAGCCCGAGATTCTCTCCAAAAATCAGAATTGTTCCTCTGCAAGAGTTTTCAAACTAGGTAAATAATGACCTATTGAGAAGGTAAACTCAATGATTAGAAGCAGGAATTTAACTTCTTTATATGTTATTCAAAACAGGCAAGTCACAAACATACATGACATAAATGATTCTCTTTCAGGAAGACAACTTAAGACATTAGTTGAAACAATGCTACTGAATCCAAAGATAAGTACATTCCCAAATACACAGGAAGAACAAAGAAGAAGGCGGTTCTTTTCTTGAATGGAGACATATAATTCAATGTAACGAGTCAAAATGAAAGAAAAGGAAATTGAATCTGGCTAGAGGGCATCCTGACAGTACATACGAATGAATAATGCAGCACACTTGGAGGGAGACACTAGAAGAAGATCCATTATACTTCGGTAGCATAGAATAGTTTCTCATAGCAAGGTGTCACTTCATAAAACTGTTGGTTGGATGACCAATTAGTTACTTTTGTGCCCAATTTTTGCATTTTGTGAATTTAGCAAACTTTCAAGATGATGCTGTATAAACAATTTATACAGCTTGTTGTCTAAATGCCTCTGGTAATTCCAAGTAACAATTCACATGGATCTTGAAATAGAAAATAATTATCTTAAAATAAAGGTCATTTATTTCCTATGTATTTTATTTGACATTTTAATATAGAAATGAATAAATAGAAAAAAATAAAATTATTCATGAAGCTATTGCTACAGAATATTACTAAGATTAAATAAAGACCATCTTGCATAAAGATTATGGAGACTCATCGGAAATATGTCTATTAGTCAAAGAATATTTAACCTAAGAGACACAGATAAGAACAGAGGAAAAGAATAAATGAGGGGAATCAAGGCTGTTGTAGGAACTATGTGCATTGAAGTAAAAGACTATGATAATAAAAGTGCTCATAAATTTGCTCACACTATTCTTGGAGGAAAGCTTTTGAACAGACCTGAGTCTCACATAGAAGGAAGAATGAAGATTTCTAATTCAACTGCTGCAGAGACTTTCAGAGTTAAATGAATATGTTTAAATTAAATGACTCATGGCCATGACAAATATTTCATGTTCAAAGTCCTATATTATGGGTGAACTACTGCCACAAACCTTTACCTAGATTCAACAGCTCATAAGATTAGGTCTCCTTATTCTAAAGTTAATTGTGTCATATAGCCTAACCAAATCCTGGGAGTTAATTATATCCATAGTCTTGTGGATTATTCAGGGTATGTACAAGTGGGAAATCCTGGAGGTCATCTTAGAATTCTACCCATCACAGAGTTCTATGGAATAGTGAGGACATAAACTAGGAAATCAGACAGAAAGGAATTAAGAACTTAACTTTACCCAGCTGGTATATCATAGGTGTTTAATTAATACTATTGACTGAATGGTGAATAAGTAAACAATGAACAGGAAATGTATACATGAATGAGATGAACATTTCAAACCTGTGTTATCATCTAAGAAAGAAAAATAAAAGCACCTAATTAAAGGATAGCTATAAGAATAAAAGGAAATGATACATAAAAGGCACTTGGCACATGTGACATTCAGTACATTCGTATCTGTTATTAATCTTCCTACTTGGCGTATAACATCTGGACATACCATTTCATAATGACCTTTACCCCCCACCCCATTTTCTGCAACAGTTTGCTGTTAAGTGATTCTGCCACTTTTCTTACCACTCTTTCTTCTTTTTGCCTTCTTTGTAGAGCCCAATGGCTCTACTCCTTTTTCTAAAGTCTGATAGTATTGGGAGCCAATCATACCCGTGTTTTCTTTCTTATGCTTGGTAAATTAATTGTAACGATTAGGAAAATAGAGTTCTGTGGGAGCCCCTTTCCACGTCCCATGTGGTTCAGGGTTCCCGGTTCAGGGTTCGGGTTCTGAAGGAGGCCACACACAAATGAAAAGAGAGACTAGGAAGCATTAATTTGGCAATATTGGGGGACCAGGCTGGAGCCTTCCTCTAGTGGAAAGGACTACCACTTGCTCTGGCCTTTTTCTCCCTTTTATTAAGGCTTTGGGACACACCCCTAGCCTTTAGGCAGGAAATTACAATAACAGAAATTAACATGAAACAAACAGGTAGAGGTTGCTTCAGCTAACAATGTTTTCAACTAAACAGTGAGTGATTAGCTGTGACCTTTCAGAGCAATTAAGGTTGACCAGCCTTCTGGTCTCCGGTTTACATCCATTTAGTGAGAACAATGTTTGGTTTCCGACAGAGTTCCAACAAGAAAAAAAATAGTTTTCACATGTATTTTTCATGCCATGTGCCACAGGTAGGCTGTGGACCTGTCCCACGTTCCCAGATCCAGACAATGAACCAGCCTTCTCTAGGACATTGCTGGTCTCAATGCAGAGAGAAGAAACATGGTAAGCTACTAACTGGCTTGTAAACTCCCTGTTCAATCATGGTGCTCACTTTCCTGGGGGCCCTAAATGACCAAGGGGAGCATCAACATGACACGACTGTACAACCATCTGTCAAAGAGGAGCAGCACTTGTTTTAATGCACTCGATCAGTGTGCATTTTTGCATATTCTACTACTCTCAGGCATGCTGCTCATTCTGCTTGAGTTTTAAGAGTTGCTCTATTGCCCAATCATTGGTTTGTGTTTTGTGATGCTTTGTGAAAGGGAAAATATTCATCTTCTTTTTGAATTTATCCCAGGAAACATTATTTTAGTAAAACACAATTAAAAATAATATCCTGAAAAATATTACTTGATTGTTTTCAAATACCATAATTTAGAGATCCATTTTAATGTATGTTAGCCATTTTTTATTTATGGATAAGCATAGCAATATTCCATTTAGAATCTTTCAAAAATTAGTAATTGTTTGAAAATCATATCAGTCAATAGCATTTATTGGAGAGTGAGGTGAGTCAAAAGGGCATTTATTCTATAGTATTGTCAATAATTTATACTCTCAATTTCTACTTCCAGACAATTTCAAAGAAATCTTACTATCAGTTTCAATGGTTAATAACAGGTTGCATTATTATTTTTATTATTTTGACTGAAGAAACAGAATGTACAATATAATGTAAAGGCCAGGATAAATACAGCAGTTTCTATATACTTGGTTTTCTTGTCAATTGGGAATTAGACATTTCAGAATATTAGAGAAATTAGCCACAAAATCATCTACTTTTACATTAACAACATATTAACTATGAGTCAAATATACCCCCTTTACCCTAAAACAACTTTTTAAAAGAATCGTGTAGAACAGTTCTTTGAAAACATGAGAATTTTTCTGTAGTCTTGAAAGTTTTCTTCATTTTATCTGAGACACAAGTGCCCTCTTGTGGTATTTTGTAGACATTGCAGTAACTTTTTTAATATATATATATATATTTTTATCTTTTCTGTTGAGAATATTACAGACATCTCCCTTCCCCTCTCCCATTGCCTCCCTCCACCCGGTTCCCGCCTTATCCCAGGCCCTTCACCACATTATTGCCTGTGTCCATGGGCTGTGCATATCTGCATATAAATTATTTGGTTCATCTCTTCCCTCTGAAATTCAATGGCAGCTTGTCTGGCATAGAGACAGCCTTCGAGGCGGAGCAAGGGGTACACCACTCAATCCTTCAGGCCCTCAGCAGATGCAAAAATTATCAAAAAGGAGTCTGAAGGGAAAGAACATAGCACAAATGCTATTGACTGATGTGATTTTCAAACAATTTCTAACTTTTGAAAGATTCTAAATGGAGTATTGCGTTTCTAAAAATTACAGCACACACATACAATAGCAGTGGAACACAAATCTGTTCTTTAAAATGAGAGAAAATTTTAAGAAATGTAATTTGCAGTATATGCTGGGTATATAGTCTATTAATGGGACCAGATTAAAAAGATACAATAATCAGCTTCCAGGGAAGTCAGTTCATCTTTATGATTATGGCACAGCTCTTCTCCTTAAGAGAGTAATAAAACTCTGTATTTGGTTCCTCTGTTATTAGGAGGCCAGGGTCAAGGGCTCCTCCTTCCTGGCCTGAGTGCCTGACCCCACCCTGCTTAGTCCTGTGAACAGATAAATTGACTCTAAAGACAACTATAAACTAAGAGAAAAAAAGCCTTTCACATTCATCACAGCACAGGGCCTGCTCTGTCTCCTTCGGTTTCTTCCCTGTGTTACTCTTGGTTCTGTGCTAACTATGGAAAATAAAAATAAAAATCGAGAGAGTGCTTTGGACAGGAATTAAGCAGTCCCCTAAAACTTCCATGTATAAAAGCATCACTTCAAGTAGTCAGATTCCTCAACGTCTGTAGCCATCGTTTCTGATTTAGAGAACTGAGTTGCAGTTCTATAAAACTGATTTTTAAAATATATTTTATTGATTTTCTTTACAGAGAGGAAAGGAAAGGTAGAGTTAGAAACATCCACGAGAGAAACATCCATCAGTTGCCTCCTGCACACCCCCTATTGGGGATGTGGCCACAACCAAGATACATGTCCTTGACCGGAATTGAACCTGGGACCCTTGAGTGTGCAGGCTGATGCTCTATCCATTGAGCCAAACCGGTTAGGGCTATAAAACTGATTTTTAACATCCACTTCAGGTTATGTCTGGGTCCATTTGGCTAGAGGAATAATTCTTAGCCCTGGCTGCAGAGCCAACTGGGGAGTTTTACAAGGCTGGCCTCCGGGACCCGCCCTCGAGCATGTCAATCAGACTGTCTCAGAACAAGTCCAGGCACCCGTTTGCTGCTTCTAACCTGTAGCCCATCTGAGAGTCCTTGGGTTAGAGAGCACACAAGCACTGGCGCCTGAGCCCAGCCAGTTTAAGCCCACCAGGGACACACCTAAAGTTCAACAAGGTCAGGTTTATTGATTCTGCCATGAGGGAGGTTGCATGCCAAAGGAACAGTGATGTCTCTCTAAACAAAGGCAAAGACAGAGTTATTTTAGGACCTAGGCATTGGGTGGAGTTGTGTTTGGATGGGCCTGGAAGAACACAGGGCTGTGCAGGGATCAGCTTTAGGTCTGCACTGCCAAGAGGAGCTTTCTGGGAGCATCACTGCTGAGAGGGGGGGGAATGCTTCATCCAAAAACCCTGTCGCAGAAGTTCTGCCTGTGGCTTGTCAATCAAGACTGCTTTTCTGTGTCACGATGACTTGGACAAGAGAGGGATGTTAAATTCTTACTAATATAATTTCAAACAGCAAATTTTCTCATAGTGGTTTTGGAAAACAAAGATTTTCAGCGTATAAAAAAAAGCAGTAGTCACTCAAAGAAGGGGACACATTACCCCTGCAAAGATGTTTACGGGGGAAATATTGTACCCAGGTAACTTTGCCAGTCTGATAAAATGGAAGGGCTGATGTTGGAAACCCAAGCTAATTTTTACCTTTTGAAAAATAACCATGGGTTTCTTCCAGAAGGAAGAAGAAACAGGAAAAAGAAGGTCCTAGCATGTGAGCATGTAGATGTTATCCATGCATTTATTCAACAGAAACTTATTGGGTGCCTACTATGTGCTAGGTCCTGTGTTGGGGTCCTGGAAGTTTAGTAATGAACAGGAATCATTCTCTGCCATTAAGAAACTTAAACCCTATCCTGGTTAGAGAAAAACACAGATAAGTAGGTGATTACAGCAGGGTATAAAAGTACTATAACTTGATAACAAAGCACTATAACGTTCTTAAGAATAGGTGCCATGGACAATTAACCCAGCGTTAGGTATTCAGGGAACTGGGGAAATGTGACATGCGGTTATGGAAGTGAGGAGTAAGGTGGAGGGGAAGAGGAGCCAAGGGCAGGAATTTGGAAGTAGAGGAAGAAGGACTTTAAAAAACAGAATCCTCTGAGTTCTCATCCAGGCTGTACCACTGGGTGAGTATCACTAACTCTGAGCTGCAGTTTTTTCATTTGTCAAATAAATATAACAAAACAAAGAAACATTCACGGGTGACAGGAATGTTTCTAAGTGATAAGGTTGCCTCAGTGAATACAAGATACAAGCTTCCTAGCCCTTATGTGGCATGCACGAAGGTGGTGGATTCCCAAATAAATAATAATTACATTAAAATTTAAATTATTTACTCTGTTATGTAATAAATGCAGAATGGGGAAATTGGAAGGGGCAGGTGGAGGAAACCTGGGGGAAGTAGTGAGCTGATGATTAAAAGAAGTGACATATGTCAAAACACCTAGATTTGGCACAGGGACATGCTTATAAGGTCAGATTGGTACAGGCAACTCTCTCAGATGCAAGAAAGGGTGTTATGGCACAGCCACCTGAGTTAGAGGGAGAGGGCTGTCCCTACCTCAGTTCATGTCTTCTCATTCACATGAATGAATTCAAATGAGTGACTAGATGCTTGCACTGCGATAAAGCCACTTCATTAAGAAAGTAATTTATTGAGAAAGCGAAACGTGCAAGTTTATTAAAGAAGCAAGGCAAACAATTCTATAATCGGGCATAATGCATGGATGGGCTCTCAGCTAATCTGAAGAGCGAGTAGAGTGGGTTGTTTTTTTTTTTCTTATATACTTTTCTGTCTATAGATCTTTAAATTCCTCTGCCAAATAAATATCTTAGAAAGATCAATTTTCTTTTTCTTATTTTTTTCCCTTTTCTTTTCTGGTGGTAAGCATTTTATGTTCCTTATTTATTTAAAAAAACAACAACACACAAAACCTTTATTGTTGAAAGTTTTACATGTGTCCCTTTCCCCCCAATTGACCTCTTCTGCGCCCCCTTTCCCCCCCTTATCCCCTGCCCCAGGCCTTCACCACCCTATTGTCTGTGTCCACAGGCTATGCATATATGCAAGCAAGTTCCTTGGTTGATCTTTTCTCACCTACCCACCCGCCCTGGCCTGGAACAACTCACTTCTCAAGGTCCTTCTTTTCACTTTGTTGTGGCTTTCCAGAAAGTGTGAAGTGCACCTGGCGATTTTATCTTGCCAAGGCCCAGGACTGCTGGCTTTTCTGATTAGGGCCAGGGATGAGATAAGACTTCACTCTTCCATCCCCTTCCTCCCTCTCTGTTGTCTTTCCAGAGACATTAACCTTTGGCTTTCAAGTGTCCTTGGTTGGGGAAGGTAAAGGGCTTGCTATTTATAAGCTAGCTGCAGGCTGCCAAACTGTTTGGCCTTGTTGAATTCTTTTTGTTTGTTTGTTTATTTTGTTTCAGTTTCCCTATTCCTCCTGCCTTGGCATTTTTCTAGCTTCTCACTATCCTGTAAGACAATCACAGAAGCCATGCGTGTTTGGCTAAGCTATGGGAAACTAGGGAACCTGCAAAAGCCACTATTTTGACGTAACCCAGTATTTTCCTTTTCCTCTGAACTCTTGCTCTTTGAACCCCAAGGAGCCTGCTCTGACCCCTGCACAAACGTCTCGTTCTATACCACAACTCTGGGTTATAACTCGGAGGGGATCCTCAAGGAGAATATTTCTGGGCAACTCAGACAGCAGTTGACTTTGCTCACAAATAGTCACTGCAGTTGGAGAGTTTAAGGTAGGGCCCTCTTTTGCTTATAATGTTCTTAGTTTCTCTTAATGTATTCTCCCTGTCCCCCTCCCCCCTTTATGTTATGGTCTGCTTCAAACCAATCGTTGACTAAAACAATGATTCCCAACACCCTCCTTTAAGGCCCATGGAACCCTATTCTTAAGTCCAGTTATAGCATTTCTGTGCCCCCAACCCGCCCCCCTCATAACTAGCAATGTGTGGAAAGGATTTAGTTTCTCACACTTACTATGGGGGTGAGAGGCTCTGTCCACACGGTGAACAGAAGTCAGGGATGCTGAGTGCACTGCAATGCAGGCACCAACTCAGGTTTTTTACGTAAAAAATATCCCATTCAAAATGCCAATAACACCTCCATTTAGAAACACTGAGTTAGGAAAATGGAACTTTCCCCACACAATTTGCCCTCAAAGTCTTCCTCACTTGTTAAGGTGCTTCTTTTTCACTTTAAAATGCTTCAGAATATACAATGTGATAGTGTGTCCATTTAATTTGCATTTTTTAAGGAATAATCAATTGTTTTTCATCATAAATATACACTGCAGATATGGTAAGCATTGGTGAAGGTAACTATGGTTTAACATCACAGGTTTTATTCATTAGAATAATATACGTTAGATCTACTTTATTTGTAAAATTTGGTGTTTAATAATTAGCAAAAGGGTTATTAATGAAATTATTTTTATTCAAGATTCAGATATGTAGATTGGCTCCCTATATAGTAAAAGCATTCTTACCCTCTGGTTTAAAACAGGTACCCGGGTAACAAGGTCTAAGCTTTAATTGCTAAATGGTCCTATTTTACAGCCGCTGTTTTGAAGGGCTTTTGATGTGCCTGAATAGTCAAGTTGTGGCAAAGAAGCTCTAATTATTGGTGAACTACTGTTATCTGCTGGAAGAAAACAACAACAACACAGTATTTATGCACCACCAATTTATGATTAAGTCAATTTTCAATATTGCCCTAACCTGTCAGTCCCTTAAAATGTTCTAAGAGAACATTTAACCAATTGAGTTGGGACAAATATCAAGGATGTCAACATCACACTCCCCTCCCATGAACTCTCCCTCCCCAATACCCATCCTCAAAACTTCTCTCTATTTGCACCACTGATATGAATTAGAAATGTTGTTTTGCAAAATGAGAAGTAGGAATACAGAATGTTTAGGATAATAGGGACAAATATATATCCTTTTCCTTTCTTCTTTTTCATTTGGTGGCAGTATGCATTTGAATCCTGCTTATATGTCACTCGTGAGTTTAGGCAAGACCCTCAATCTCTCCAATCTCTAGTTTCCTCTCATAGAATAAGGCTGTGTACCTACCTCACAGGAAGTTAGGAGAGTTAAATGAATGAATCCCTGTAAAGAGTTAAATATTAAGAGCCTGGTTCATTACAGGCAATAATAGCATGTTGTTCTCATTCATTCACTCTTCCTTTAAACAAAACATATCCTGGGACTGTCTCTTACTTGTTTTTGTTCTCCTGGCATTGAATAGATTGTCCGACTCAGAATTTATGTTCAACATATATCCGTTGAATAAATGAATTTAACATCTTTTCATTGGAATTTACTATTTTTTTATATCATAGCTCTCTGACATCCTGGGAAATCTGTCCACAGGTCTGCTATATTCTTCTTCTTTCTGATACTTTTTGAAATGCAGTGCCAATGAAAAATACTCCATTCATTAGTAGAGGAGATGCTGCAAAATATTTAAGTCAATATCCTTTTTCCTCAATAAAGCAATTGAAGACAATTCAGGCTTATCTGGGATGTAGGATTTCATATTATGTACTTCAGTTTAATCATTTATATATATATTTGAAAATACTGTTTTGCTAAGAATCTTCATAACCTGATGATTAGAATATAAAGTGGCAATCTTCAATTTGTAACAAGAGCCTTAAAAATGTTCCTAGCAAGTAATCCCATTTCTAAACGTTTAGCCAAATAATAATAATAATAATAATAATAATAATAATAATAGTTCACATGCATCTGTAGAAAAGTGGTCATTGTAGTGTTATTTTTATGAAAAGAAGGAAGTCACCTAAATCCTATGTAATAAAAGCCTAATATACTAAGTGTTCGAGTATTTGTTTGATCATTCAACCAGTTGCTATGGAGCACACTGACCATCAGGGGGCAGATGCTCTGACCAATAGGTTAGCTTGCTGCTGGGGTCCAGCATTCAGGACTGGACGAGATGGGCCAGACATGCCCTGGAGCCCTCCAGTGGCCCCTAACTGGCCCCTGATCATGCACTGTTGGGGTCCCTTGGCCTGGCGTGTGCACTCTTGCATTCTGCAAGCCAGGCTGAGGGACCCCACAGGTGCACAAATCCAATCTTATAAAATAAGAGAGGAAAGGTTAAGTTAATTATGATACCCACTTACCATGCTCTCAGCTACATACTGAGAAGCAACTATATATATTCACTAAAGATAGGTACAGATATTCATAAAAACACTGTTTATAATAGCTCCAAACAGAAATTTACTGAAATGCTATCTACAGTGAAATAGGTATTTATTTGTAGTATAGCATATAATGGAATATTATATATTAATGAGAAGGAACAAACCATTACCAAACAACATGGATGAATTTCAACAACATCAAGTTGAATAAAAAAGCCAGAGATAAAAAAAGTACTACATCGTTACATTTCTCAAAACAGGCAATACTAAAATTAATATGGCAATGCTACGAAATGGGATTTTATGCGACCATGAAAACATTCAAAGACATCGGTTAAACTAATGTAATGTCCCTTTCATGCCATGCTGTTCAGGGAGCAAAGGGACTTTAGGTTTTCCAAAGTCTCAGAGCTTATGCATCAGGCATTAACAGGGATTATCAGTGAGGAAGGGGCTTAGATAATTACTATTTTTTTCTTTTAGTGTGTGGAATTTTTTTCTTTTTAACTTTTTAAATAGGGCTCATGTAATAAGGCTTTTCTCAAACTGATTTATAAGCAGAGCTTTTTCCTAGGTAGGTGAATTCTTTCAGATCCTTTGCACTGCCCTCACTCAACTAGTAATAAAACATGAGGTTTCAGAGAATCCAAGATGGCGGCATAGGTAAACACCTACACTGCTGCCTCACACAACAATTTCAAAACTACAACTAAAAGGCAGAACGGACATCATCCAGAACCACAGGAAAGCTGGCTGAGTGGAAGTTCTACAACTAGAGGGAAAGAGAGGGGCTCACGGAGACCCAGAGGAGCTGCAAAAAGCTGAGGTATGGAGACGCGCGCTGAGAGAGCGGGTGCCGGAGTACCTGGCTGGCTTTCTCTGGCGGGAGGGAAACGGAGACTCCCAACGGCATTGAACCCCTTCTCTTACGACACTAAACCCCAGATCCAGCCGAAACTCATACGGGGGGAGTTTGGACTGTGAAAAGGAAGAAGTGCACGGAAATTTAGGGGAGTTGCAAAGGATCGGAGGTCTGGTCGCGCACGGCACCACGTGGAGGACGGATTGCTGATTGTGCCGCTGGCTTTCGCGAGTGGGCGGGAGACAGACCCTCCCAACTGCGCCACTTCTGAGTCCACTGGGCCCCTGTTTTGGGCGAAACCCTGGGGACCTAGACTCGTGTGGTCCTGGTTCGCAGGGGAGCCGGAAAGGCAGCGGTTGGAGGCGCTGCGGGTGCGCGCGCACAAGGACCGCTCCAGCCATTACCCAGTCACCTGAGACTCAGGGGCCGTGGAGGGCGGGGCCGACTGGAAGGCAAGGCAGTCCCTTAAGCCCTGAGACTCCACCCTCCCAAGCTCAGCAGAGGCTTCTGCGGCTGAATCCAGCACAGAAGTTTCCCCGGCACAGTGAAAATGCCGAGACAAGGGAAGGGATTACAAGCAAAAGAACTGGAGGGAAAAAAACGACTGGATATAGAGTTCAAAACCACGCTTATAAGGTTTTGCAAGAATATGCTAGAAAAGATGGATAAATTTAGTGAGACCCAAGAGGAGATGATAAATACACTGACTGAAATAAAAACTATTATGCAGAGTACTAACAGCAGACTAGAGAAAGGCAAGGATGAAGTCAAAAATTTGAAATATAAAGAAGCAGAAAACATTCAACTGGAAAAGCAAGAATCCAAAAATGTGAAGATAATGTAAGGAGCCTCTGGGACAGCTTCAAGCGTATCAACATCAGAATTGTGGGGGTGCCAGAAGAAGAGAGAGAGCAAGATACTGAAAACCTGTTTAAAGAAATAATGACTGAAAACTTCCCACATCTGGTAAAAGAAATAGACTTACAAGTC
>JAAGEH010002528.1:14534251-14633686 GCA_011751065.1 Lasiurus cinereus | reverse complement strand
ATTAAATTAAATTAAAAAAAAAAAACATGAGGTTTCCCCCCTATTGCAGGCTACATGTTAGTAAAAGAAAGGTTTGTGGCAGGAAATGAATGATGTTTTCTAGAAGGGATTTGCTATCATCTATGTCAGGTCTCTGCAGTCCAATTTATTTGGCACTGTGACCTATGGGCTCTACTGTATCCCGTAATGAAGATTCGTTGCTTGGAATCCTGGATAACTTTTTTTGTGTGTGTGTAGCTGGATAGCAGTGCATTGTTGTCTAGATTGTTATTGTTAAAACAATAAAAAGGGATTCTATATATCATATCTTTCCTTCACACTTAGGAAACCACTTAGCCTATTAAAATGGGAGCAGAACAAACTCTATTGCAAATGCCATTAAGTTTGGCGGGGCCCAAGACGGTCATGCTTGCACAACACACGTCACTGACCCATGGAGGAGCACTCAGCCCTAGGAATTTTTTTATTGTCTGACTCGTGCTTTGCCCCTTGTCTCAGTAACACATCTCCCAAATAGATTCCCTTCAAACATGACCGAGAGCCCCTAGGAAAATGTTGACAGAAACCATCTTACCGCCAACTCTGAGCCACAGGAAGAGCGACCGGCCTTACTCTGCCACATCAGACCTCTGCTGTGGGTCAGTGAACATTTTGTTTTCCCACTTGAACTTGAGCTCTTCCGAGAGATCACTCCTGCCGATCTTGCGGAGATGGCGAGCCAGAAGGCGAAGTTTATCGGTGGAATTGGGGAGTGCTTTTTTCCAGGAGCAAAGAAGCTCATGGATCTGCTCTGTGAGATCATCTGGGTTCTTCAGCCTGATGAGCTGAATGGTGCTGCGGCGAAGAGGGAGGGAGGAGGAGAGACTCGTGGCATTTTCTTCTGAGAGCTCCTCGGCCAGCCAGTACAGCAACTTATCCCACAGGGCTTCTGGGGGCACACGGGGACAGTGTTAGGACTCTTTCTTGGGGGGTGTGCTCAGCTAATCCTCCCTCCCAGTTCCCAGGAATCCAAGTGCTCTCTGGTTTGTCCTCTGAGCAGCAGAAAGACTTGGGAACACCCAGTTGGACCATTGAGAGCCTTTGAGTTTCTGGGTCTTCTCCTGCAGAGGGCAGAGAATGGTTCTCAAATTTTAACTTCCCCAAGAGCCAAGTGGACTTGTTCAATGGTTCTCACCCTGCCTCAGAGAGTCTACTTAATTAGGATAAGGAAGGGGGCAAAACTTGGCATTTTTAACAAGCCCCCCAACCCTACTCTAAGTAGCATGTGTGGCAAAGGATATTTTTAGGTTCAAAATAATACTTTCCTTAATTAGTACTAATCTGATGCATAAGTGTTAGAAGCATCTGGACAATTGTCACACACAGCCCAACTACCGACACCCAGATCCACTACCCACAAATCAGTTCTGTGGAAGGTTCTCCACACCAGCAATTCCTCTAAACCCTGAATGAGTATTCAGAGCCACAAACATCTCCTTTGAATATAATCTGTGTGCTCAGCATACTTCTTCCCTTACCCTGTGACTCTTACAAACCACCTAACCTCACGATTCATTTTCCTGTTGTTATTTTCTTCACTGTGTAACGCAGACTCATCACTCTCAGTAGTACCCTCAACCCTACTCTTTCTCTCTCTCCTTCCACATCCAGCACTAGTCTGCCTCCCAGTCACTGTCCTACTCATGCTCACCCCCACACCATTTTCCCTGCTCTTGTGCCACCTTTTACTCAGGTATTCCTTCCCATTGACCTTCTCGCTCAAACACACCTGATTTCACACTGTGAGTCATTCTTCTTTTTGGTGAAGGCTATCAGGAAGTAGAATCAACAGATCCTTGCTCTCCATTGTCACTTTCAAACGAGCATTCTGCAGGGTATGGATCTTTACGTCCATGCTACAGGCCTTCCTCTCCCTGTCCAAGCCATCTGTCTGCTGCCATCAGCAGGCAGAATCATCAGCAACTGCGTTGTCCATCAGGACCATCACTGACCGCATAGTTCCTACTCTCATCAGCATCAGATACTGACTGTCATGGCCAGTTTCATTACCAACCAGAATTATTCCACCTCCTGGGCCTCAGTTTCTCCATATTACTGCCCACCAGCACCTCCTAAATGTCCACAGCCTCTGTTTCAGTGCTCTTGCTTCATATTCTGCTTGCCCCCCTCATTACTAATATAGCCGTTTCTTTGATGCTCCCAGTCATTCGGTCAAACCTACTGGATGTCACATGCTGCTTCTAACAGCCAGCTAGGAGCATCAAGAAGGGTCTTGCATCTTCCTTAAACTCTTCTGACCTCTTTAGTTTTCATTGTTCTCAACTTGTCCATCCCCAATCCTGCTTGACTCACACTACATGTAACTATCAGGCTGCCCAGGGTTATGAACCTATGGTGAATGTGATCAAGAAACTCAATGTTGTTGTTTTGTCCACTATTTAAACCCCTGGAAGCTTACAAATCCATTAAAAAACCTTTTTTCTGAACTCCATTTAAAGTTTTCCAGAGCAATGACCCAAATCTCTTCTACCACTTTTAAGTCCCAAACTCACGCACATTCTGTTACTCTCAGTCTTTGTCTTTCTCCCACTTTACCCAAAGCCATTTGACCTAAGTTTCATAACCTTATTTTCATTTCAAAATCATTTTCTTACAAAATCTAACTCCTCGTGTTTGTCACATTCCATCTTTCACACTGTTTTTCATTATCATTTTCCTTCACACTGTTCCTTAATCTCCTCCTCACCACAGGTTCTTGCCATACTTCTTACAAACACCCTCAAACCTCCTATTTCCCTGCTTCTCTTTCAACCTACTGACTATCTCTTCCTTCCCTTGCCATAAAATATTTTATGTGTTTTTTTTTTCATAGCTAAAGGACACGGATCTTTATTTTATCTCTTTTTTTAAACTTTTAACTTTATTTTGTATTGGTTTCAGGTGTACAGCATAGTGGTTAGACAATCACATACTTTACAAAGTGTGCTCCCGGATATTCCCAGTATGCACCTGGCACCATTCATAGTTATTGCAATATTATTGACTTATATTCCCTATACTGTGGTTTCTCCTCAGCTTGTAGAAATGTTACACCTTCTACCATAAAATCTGTTAATGCCTAATGTAAACTTGATGCCTCGAGTTCATCACTGCCAACTCGCCTCTTAAACCCTTACGTTAGGGATTCTAAGCCCTCTTTTAAAACTCTACTGAAGCCTTTCCAGTTTTCCTAGAGCCTCCAATTACTCCTTTCCACAGCTGATTCTCAGTCTGTCTTGTCTGACTTCACAAGGCATTTTACCGCTTCCCTTGGGTTCCCACTTCTGCCACATGGCTCTTTCTGCATTGCTGAGTCTCTTCCTTCTGATACAGCTGAATTAGGGCTTCCTGTCTCGGGCCTCTTCTATTTCTATCCTCTCCCCTCTCGGGCCTCTTCTATTTCTATTCATCAGCTCTTATCGCCTCAGCCATCTACTCTTTGTGAAACGGCCCACATCTACTGTGGCTTTGTTTTCCTAGATCCTGGTATAGCATGTGCAGTGTTCATCTCCCAATTATCTTTACCAGGATGTACCACAGGCAATTCAAACTTTACATTTCTCAAATCAGAATCAGCTTTGGCCTTTCCTTCTCTCTACTTGATCCTTCATTCTATCAACTTTTTCAGTACACGTGACCATTCAATTGAGTAAGCTAAAACATGAAATAGTGTTCTCATTTCTCAAAGCCTATTTCTTATCCCCTGTACCAAAGTCCAACCAGTCCTAACTCTAAACAGGTCTCAGCTGTTTCCCCCAGTTTTCGGCCTTACTGGCCCACTCTTGGTCATGATCTATCTCTCCTTTCTGGAGAACTGTAGGAAACTGGGTTCTAATTCATATCCCTGCTATTAGTTTTGCCTAACTTTAGTCTACCACACAACTAATAAAGAGAAGTTTTCAGTCTAATCAGATCTTATTTGTTCCTTGTTACTAAATCTTTTATAAGGTATTGTCTGAACACTATGACTAACTTAGAATTTAAAAAGCTTTTTATAGTTTAATCCTGCTCTGACCTCGCCTACCCTTCCTGCAGTGGCTCAGATGATAGCGGTCCTGTAAGACCATATAATGTGACAACCTAGGACTTCCTGGTGCAGGTAGGGAAGAGCAGGGCACTCTGTGCTTTCCCATGGTTGTGACAATGTAGTGAGAGCTATTGGAACATCCGATTCTTCAAAAGTTAACAAACTTTCATCTACTGCTGTTGTTTTTCATTTGGTTTTGGTTTGGTTTGGTTTCTTGTTTGGTGGAGGTGTGTATGGGGCGGGGGAGTGGGTTTGGTGTTTTCTGTTTTGTTTTTGCTGTATCACCTGCTGTCTCTTTGAAAGCAGTTTTAGTGCCTCTGAGAGGATATGTAGCAATAAGGTTTATTCCCAGTAATTCGATAAAGCCTGGACCTTTTCTGTACAAATCCATAAAGGTAACCCCTGAAGGGAAAGCTTTGCCATCAGTGGTGAGTTTAACACAGAACCAAAACACACTCCTGTTTTCTGGAGACCAATAAATGATTAAAGTTACTATTAACATCACAAGATGAATTGTTTCAAAGACTGAAATAGAATAAAACTGTCCAATTCTACCCTGCAATCCCCATCATTGTTATGTAAGTGATTTATGTATAACCACGATAAAAAGCACAGGTTTCTGTTGTGGTTTCACACCAATATACCTCCATTTAAAGTCTGTTGCCCTCAAATGTAGATTCGAGGTTACCAAACTTTAAGACTCACAATTAAAAGTCAGCATTTAAGAAAATACTACACTGCTCTACTTAACAAACTAAGCAATTACTAGTTATCTTAGTAAAATATTACTTAGTAGACTTTATATTTTTTGTAGATTTTAATACAAATTTAACTATGTCTATATTTGAGTAGGTTTGAATTAAACATGCATGACTTCCAAAGGAAAACATTAATTAGGGTGATAAACTTGATTATTGAACTGCAAAGTTCTCTATTCTTTTTTATAAAGGATTCACATAAAATATCCTATATAATAAAAGCCTAATATGCAAATTGGCCAAACAGCAGACTGACCAGTTTCTATGATGAACACTTACCACCAGGGGCCGATGCTCAATGTAGTAGCTGCACCAGCCTGCAGGCCTCAGGCCAGCCAAGGCAGGTATGAGCAGCCCCCTGCCCCTTATTGCTCTCCTGTTCACCACACAGAGGGAGGCGACCGGTGGCAGTGATGGTGGGGGGGTGAGGCTAATGAGCAGGTGATGCCAGGCCAGCCAAGGCGGATAGTAGTGGAGGCCCCCTAATCGCCCCTGCCAGTCGCCCTACCGATCAGCCCTGATTGCTGGCCAGGCCTAGGGATCCTTCGCAATATATTGGGAACAGTCTCTTACATTCAAAAATTAAAACCAGGTGAGGCTACTCTAACACTGAAAACACAGGATGATGCAGCGATGACATGCATGGACTCTGGCTTGCACATTTTGTGGTCAGCCCTGATTCTGACATTTATAGCTGTGCGACAAAAACAATTATGTACTTAACTTCTCTCTGCTTCAGTTTTTCCACCCCTAAGACGGGGAAAATGAAACTACTGCCTCAGAAGGGTCATGTTCTGTACTACTTTTTATAATCAGGGCCAAAAAAAAAAATGTAGCTGTCCATACAATGGCAAGATGCCTTTCACCTGCATGAAAAGTATGGTCACTGGTGCATGCAGCATCCTGGATCGCAAAAGGGATGTCCGACTGATGGTTTAGGTCCGTAAATCGGCAGTCAGACATCCCCCAAGGGGTCCCGGATTGCAAGAGGGTGTAGGCCAGGATGAGGGGACCCTCCCACCAACCCCCAATGCATGAATTTCATCTACTGGGCCTCTGGTATAATATAAGAGAGAAAAAGCAGCTCTGTAGTGAGGGCACTCTTACCTAGAGGATCTGTAGAAATTCTTTTGGTATTCTGTGGCCGGTTGATTAATTTTTCATGCTATTGGGAGAAAGAAACATAGACTAAGTAGAAGAAATCATTAATTTGTGAACAAGCCACAAATAAAAATCCAGCTGAACCTTACCCATATTTGAAAGCAATATTGAATTGCATACCTTGCAAATTAGATTGTGTATTTGTGCATGCATGTTCAGCAATTGCTTTCCTAAGATGAGGCAAAATACATTAACCCAAAGATTTCAAAACATTTAAATCTGAGGATACATATTTAGCTCTGGCTGGTGTGGCTCCATTGGTTGGGCATTGTCCATGCACTTAAAGGTCAGGGTACATGCCCCGGTTGCAGGCTTAATCCCTGGTACGGGGTTATGCAGGAAGCTGCTAATGATGTTTCTCTCTCTCCATCTCTCTCTAAAAATCAATATAAAATTTTTTTAAAAAGAACACAGATTCACCTATTGTTATTGCAGTTATCTGTGAGTAAACATTTTTCCAAGCATAATTTTAAACTATTAAGCCAGCAAGCTACCTCTGCGCTATAAACATAGTATTTTGGAAAGGACCTCATGGAGTGGGCACTTGTTTTGACACACAGCACAGGACTTGGCATTTAATGGCACTAAAACAACAGTGTTAAGGAATAAATCAGCGAATCCATTTGCATACAGGATGCTAAAAACAATCATGTCTTTGAGCAGATACTATCCTAAAACCAATAGTTTATCAAGATGTAATAAAAATATAACCACTACTTTTCTACACTGTCTGTAGAACAGTGTGTTCTCATTTAATCTGGGATCATTAGAAACAGCACAGGAAATAAAGTAAAAGCATCTGGATTTGGAAACCTGTTCTGTGCTCCGGACACTTTATCTCCTTTATCTCAGCTCTGAAAAGTGATTTATATATATTTTTTAAAAAAACACATATCACAAAAATGTGTACACAATGTTCTTAGCATTGCAATAGCCAGAAGACTGAAAGCAGCTAATATTTCCTGCAGTGGGTGACAAAGCCTGATACATCTGCATGGTGGGATACTTTTCAGCCCTGAAAAGGACAAGCTACCGATACATGCAACAACTTGCATGGACCTCAGAGAACTCGGCTGAGTGAAAAGGTCACCCGTTCCCTGGTTTCACTGATGTGACATTCTTGAAATTACAGGCTTATAGAGATGGAGAACAGATTAATGACTGCCAGGCATTAGGGATGGTGGGAGATGACCATAAGTGGAAGCACACGGGAGATCTTCGCGGTGGATAGAATATCTTGAGTGCATTGGTCCCACAAATCTCACATGTGATAACACGGCATAGAAGTATGTGTGCACTTCAATGACAGCTTCCTGGTTTGATGTCATACTCTAGTTACATGTGATGTGACCACTGAGGACAACTGGGTGAGGACTACATGGGACCTCTCTGTACTATTTTTTTTTCAAATTTCTGCAAATCTATAATTATTTTCAAAATATTTTTTAAAAGCGATGATACAAGGAGGATGGAAATTCTCTATGCAAATGAGTAGAACACTGTCTAAATCAGAAGGAGCGCTCAATACAAGTTGACTAAATCTGAATATAATTTTGAAGAGATTCTTGTCATTGCCATTGCATAAACTTTATATAAAGTTTTATATACATATAAAACTCCATTAAGAAATTTTAATCAGCCCTAGCCAGTTTGGCTCAGTGGACTGAAGGATCCTGTGTTCTATTCCCATCAAGGGCAAATGCTTGAGTTTGGGGTTCAATCCCCAGTGTGAATGCAGGAGGCAGCTGGTCAATGATTCTTTCTCATCATTGATGTTTCTCTCTCTTCCTCTCTGAAATCAATAAAAATATATTTTTTTAAAAAGAAATTTTATTGGAGGCAATTAAGAAACAATATAAGAACAAGCTTAAGTTCAAATACACTAATGTAGCACTGCAAAATACATAGAATTTTCAAGACTATGTTCTTAAAACTCTCAAAACAAGAAGAGAAATGCCTTTGTCTCAGCTTGCATGACTTCACAGGCAAAGGCTGTGTATACTGAGACCCAGACTTTGTACCAAACATTTTACAACATGAAAACAAAAAATTAAATAGTGCAGCAAATTCTACCATACCCATCAAAGGGCACATGGACTTGGTTGAATCCAGGATAATAGATACGTGTTGCAGTTTTTCTTCTCTTCACACAAATAATTTCCCCCTCAGTCATTTTTTATTTCTTCAGAGATATCCCCTAGTATCTTGATGCATTCAGAGTGATTCTAATGTTTAAATATATGTATTTTCACATGCATGAAAATGCAAGCCAAGCCCTTCATCTGGCACAGAACCGTGGAGGCAGCAGATTGAGGTGGAGCAGCACAGGACAATGGCTCTTTAAGATGTCCGGGCACTGTGCTAGCCTCACACGTGACCTCTTCATCAGGGAAGTTCAATGACACCTCCCCTTTCCCTCCTGGTTTTTTTTTTTTTTTTTGTATTGCTGGGATTTTTATCTGTGCATTATTTTTGCCTTGCACAGTACTTTTTAAATCTCACTGGTGCTCAGGGTCAGCTCCAAGCCAAACCAGGAAGCCTTTGCTTGTCCTCTACAGTATCCCCTCCCACAGATTCCCAGCATCCACATGGGGTTCCCTAGGTGACTCCCTGGGTGGGACTGGCTCTAACTATTCCCTACTTTCCTCTCCCAACCAAAAGGTGCTATCCTATTGTATCTTCTCAGGTTCCACTATTTGCTGAAAGGTTTGTTATTTCTCTGAGGTAACCTGCTTTTATGTTGATACTCCCCAGAATTTTAAACATATTTTTAAAAAATATATTTTATTGATTTTTTTTTACAGAGAGGAAGAGAGAGGGATAGAGAGTTAGAAACATCGATGAGAAACATAGATCAGCTGCTTCCTGCACATACTGGGGATATGCCTGCAACCAAGGTACATGTCCTTGACCGGAATCTAACCTGGGACACTTCAGTCCATAGGCTGATGCTCTATCCACTGAACCAAACCATTCAGGGCTTATGCATATTTTAAAGCACCAAGTGGTAATAATGATATAAAATTATCTCTTCGAATCTGATGGCAATATCCCATTTTATATGGTAACTTGGGCGCTCACTAATTCCAAGGATACCCACAACACCGTTGCCCTTTAGCAGATATAGAAATAATAAGTGGTAGAGCTTTCCCCTTTGATTTCCACTTGTCTACATGTTCTTCGGTGTCTCCTGCAGAGCCAGAGTTTGTGCAGTAACTCTGTGCTAAAAATTTTAAGACCCTGAAAGGCCCCTCAAACATGGATATCACAAAAACAGGACAGCTAATGTCAGTGCAATGCAACCAGTGACAACATAACACAAAAATGTCATGCTGATGTTATTATTTCTTATCATTTACCCTTAGGCACTTATTCATGAAGAGAATTTCACAAGCAGTCATTACAATATCATGTGGCAACCACTCCTCCATGCAGTCTTCACCCCCACATTCTTCCCACCCCCACACACTTATTGCAGATTTTTCTGGTAAATAGGTCATGTCTTTTGTCTGTCATTTCTGATAAATAGGTCATTTCTCTTATATATCATTTTTTAGAAGATAGAAAAGTGAAAGTGATACGAATACTACTAGATTGAGGAAGGGCATGTAATCATTATATTTCTGTGTATATTTAACATGCATTTTACCATAAGTCTTTTAGTTGCCATGACTAAATACCGGTTTTCACTGCTTATTGTATTCTGTATTTATTTTGCATAGAGGCCTCTTCAACTAAGTAATAACTGCTACTCGCTTCACTTGAGTTCATCTATTGCTTCATAATAGTAAACATTTATATTCTCAATCTTTATAAGATACCAATTCTATAGAATCCCCATGGTAAATACGTTAGGATATTCATCAAAGAAGTCCTCTGGTCCAAAGAGTGATGTTAGCATAAAAAGCGTATGCTGCCAGCATGGGCATGGGTTCAACTACAAATCAAATAAAAGCTTCCTTCAGAGTTGAATGAGTGCAAACTGGTGTGAACTGGGCTAAACTTCTGGTTTCCAGGAAGCCGTGTAAGAAGCAGGAAGCTGTTCCTCTGTCCTAACAACAAGGAAAAAGCTGAACAAACTGAAAAAAAAAAAAAAAATTAACAATTCTCCATCTGTAAGAGAAGTAAGGTCACAGGGCAAGCCCCTGTCCCAATTTGGAAAAGACTGACAGTTAAATATAGAGAATGGTGACTTTCCAAAGCTGAAACCCACAAGCACTGACAGGCAGGAACTAGCCACTCCTCTCCACCCCCCCCACCCCCCCACCCCTTCTGGGCAAAGAAACCTGAACTGCAATTGACAAGTAGCTGGAGGCCCAGTGTCCACACAAGACTGGCAGTTACAAACTCCAGGGGACCCCTCAAGGATGCTCCCACACTTCGGTGAATGTCACCTCCAGCAGCTCAACCAGGTTCTCACAGTGACTATCTGTAAAAAATCCCCTTGTCCAGTCTGGCAGGGGAAGGGCAAAAGGACCCATTTTTCAAATATATTCCACAGCATTCTCTTCTCCTTACTAACCCGGGGGAAGGGAGATAAGTCACTGCAGGGTCTAGATTTGCTAAACACCCTGAAGAGGCAAAGGATGTGAGAGGCAATGGCACAGAGTTCGGAGTGGCAGATGTGAAGGAAGCAGGAGTCTGACTTACTTGGGCAGAAGGGATAGACCAGCATAAAAGAGGAATGACTTTGAAGTCTGGGTCTCAGTACACACAGCCTTTGCCTGTGAAGTCGTGCAAGCTGAGGCAAGCCATCCAACATTCTTACTGAACTCCAGCTGGCGAAACAGCGATGCTGGGCCCGACCTCTGAAGTATGCTGTGAGGTTGGAGGGTGGGTTGAGATACTGTCTGTCGAGGACACAACCCACACTGGCAGTTCTACAAATGCGGGCAGAGACACACAAGCCGGATGCAATGTGAGGGCATTTTTAGAACCCTAGAACCCTGTGGTGTGTTTTTTACAAATGAACCAGAAAAAAAAAGAGAGAGAGAGAGAGAGAGAAAGTCAGGGAATATAGCACATGCTGAATAGTAGATACTATTAAATAATAATAGCTCATTTTATGTGTTACATTCTTATTGCTTAAAGACACATACAGAATCATTTATAACTGATATAGTAGCTGTGATTTGCTTTAAAATACTCAAACAATCAAACATACCCAGAGGTATTAGATAAAATAAGAATGGCAGAAAATGATAGGTAAGTTCATTGTATATTTTCTCTATTTTTGTTTGCCTCTGAAAATTTCCACACAAACATACTAGTATATGCACCAAAAAAGGAAACAAACAAAAATTAAAAACAAAAAAAAACCCCTTTAGAACAAATTAATTAAAAGAAAGCAGTATCAGTTAATCAATATCCTATTGCTTTCCTCATGGATTTATTCTAATTGCACACTCAGTGTGGAAGCTCCTGACGCCTTAGACAGAGATGCGAAGTGCTTTTACATAGAGAGATATGAAGGCCAGAATAAACCCACAGAGAAATATGATTACTGTGCAGAAGGGGGCGGGGGAGAAATGGGAACCAAGTTGAGAGCAATAAGAGCTGACCCAAGGTGGTTTCAGTGGAGATAAATCTAGGAGTTAAGTTGTTGTTGTTGTTTTTTGTTTTTGTTTTTGTTTTTAACATGAAATCAGGCTGCTGTGAATTACTAAAATAACGAGGTTTTGTATCTTTGCTTAATTCGGATCTTTCTTGGTTTTAACCCCCTGCAGTCAAACTTAGGTTCTGTTTCTTCATTATTATTTTTTCAATTGTTTCTCTGAAAGTGATCTTTTTTAAGGCTTCACTCTGATTATGGTTCTGTCAAGAGAAAAGGATTAACTATCTCTCAGCCTTTGAAGAAGCTAGTCACCAAAGGAGAAACTTCAGATCCCTAGTAAACAGAGAGCAATTCAAGAAACTCCAACTGACCTATGGAGTTGGGCCAGTCAGAAGAAAGGGGATGGCTGCAAATATTAATGAGCTGTAGATCTGGATAATTCAGGGCTTCTATATGGAATATGCATGGAGTCAGTATAGTTTTCAAAAGCAGTCTAGAATAGATAAAGCACTTCAAACATACCTAGAATTTAGCAATAAAGTGCTGACTATGTATGCTTTTCATTTTTCTCATTGTTCAAAGCAAGTCTGGCAAAGGCACATGCCCTTGATCCATAAGTGCAGCTATGTGGGAGATGCTATTGATTTGAAAAGTGGCTCAGCAAATCAAAGATGCACAACGCTGTTAGAACTCTCATCAATTTCCACTTCTGCTCTTTTTTGTTCCGCTTTTAAATTAGACTTGCAACAAGTTTTTATCAGTCCCAAAGACTTGTCAAAGTACCCATTCAACTTGGAATATAATTCTTTCTAGAATATTCTAATATATATATTAATTCTCTGAATTTTTGTTTTGTTTTTGTTTGGATTATAGACAGACATATCTTTTCAAACAGAAAGCACGATATGAATATTGCTGGGAAAGGCCTGCATAGCTATATCTTCCCAGGCCTTGCCACAGTGTGTGTATATCCTCACGTTAGTCACTTCCTTCGAAGGTATGAAAGGCTTTTGCTCCATGTAGCTGCTAGCTGGGGAAGGATAGAGGTAAAGCTCTTATCAGTCACCAACTCCGCCTTCAATCACTTTATCAATTCCCAGGCATGCATCCATCTAGGAATGAAATCAACAAATCATCACTGAATGCATAGCAGGAGATGGAATTACAAAATTGAATGAGCTATGCTCCAAGCACAGAGGAATTCCGTCCCAAAGGAGAGAGCAGGGTAATGGTACCACCGGAATCAGACAAACTGTGTTCACACAGTAGCACCATTCTCTAGCCTCTCTGTGCCTGAGTTTCTTCAACCACCCATCCTTTCAGCAAAGGCTAATGTGGGTAAATGCTTTATCAGGTTACTAGCAGGGAATCACTTGATAGACAGTAGTTATCCCAGTGTTGTACCTAATTCTGCCTGCGAAATTGAAAGGCTTCTTCTAAAAAGATAACAGAACTAAGTGTGGAGTCAATGCTGTAAATTGGAGACAATTTACAAGGGCAGCTGTGAAATGTCTCTGAGGCAGTTAAGATCATCAGATGTCAAAGGAGTGAGACTGAATCAGAAGATGTTAGTTGGGTAGATGCTATATGAAGGGCATAAGATATGGGGGGTTATGAAGGGCCTTATAACAGGGTAAATGGCTTGGACTTTGATTAATAGATGTAAAGTGTCAACTGAGAAGTTTTGGAAGAGTGATAAAATATAATTGTTTTTGAGATAATCCACCCCGCCAGTTATGTGGGCTAGAGCAGAAAAGAGGGCTGGCGATAGGCCTTCAAAGAGAAAGTGGCAACATTTGGGAGAATAAAGATGAAATTCAAGTTTAAGTACAATTCCAAAGTAAAGTCAATAAAACACTATGTTTTATCATAGAACAATAGCTCAAATCAGTGTTCAGGGGGCCACCCTAGGATGCCCTTTCCCACAGCTATCTCTATCTCCCAGTGTCTTCCTAGCCTATGGCCCACACACACATTCACCTTAAGGCCAAGTCCAGTTGGTTCCAAATTCTAAATCTCTCCAGCTCTGTTCTCTACTTGCCATCCTTACTATCATGGTCTTACACTTGTTCATCACCATCCCTTCCATGACTTCTTCATTAGCCCTTAATTTACTGTTAAGTTCATCTCTTTTTAATTTATCCTTATAGGCTGTCACAACAATATGACTAACAAAACTTGATTATGTAAGCTGCCTGGTCAAAATTTACTGATGGTTTGTCACTACTTAGAGATAAAAGAAAAGCTTACTTATAAACTAACTAGATGCCTACTTCTCTCAATTATGGCCATGCTCATTGCAACAGTACCAGTGGCTGAGAGATTTTTTGTTTACTCATGCACTAAGGACCTCTGATTTGACTCTGTCTTAATCTTTCTATCATGAAATGCGGCATTCTTTTGACAAATCTTGACAGAAAGCCCCACCTATGAGAATTTCACAGAGACCTTTGGTAGACCTAAACAAAGCCTTTAAAGCCCTCCATTAGCCTGTCCCCAACTTATTTCCAGTCTGATTCTTCCACATCTTCTACTCAAGCTGCAGAGGTTATTTCCTGAAACACCTGTGCTTTGCAACTTTGGAATTTCAGCTCATACCATTGCTTTGTGTGGAACCCTCTGCCTCTTTCTCTCTTCCCCTTTAGATCCTGAAGATTCGCCACATCTGTCTTGTTTTGTGACATGTCCCCAGGCCACCTCAAACCACAGGAATCACTCCCTTCTCTGAAATGCCCTAGCACTTACCGTCTTGGTCATTCATTAATCACCAGTTCCTGTCTTGCCATATTACTGTATTGTTGCACTGATTCTTGCATTGTTTTATACCTCTTAAAGTGTTTACGCTTTCTTTCCTGAACTGGATTGAAACTTCCTTGAAAGCTTGGACTTTGACCTGTGCCACTATTATTTTTAGGCTCTACATAACATCTCATATCAAATAGGCACTTCATTAGTACTTGTTAATTGGCATGTTGACTGGTAAATCTACCAAAAAAAAAAAAAAAAGGCAACTAGTTGGAATTTGTGAACTAGAAAATTGTTTGAACTGATGAACATCATTGTATACTTTTAGATGTTTCAATTTTAAGAGAGTAATACAAGTACTAATTACCTTTTCATTTTATTTTCTCAGGTAGGCAAGAATATATGTACTTTTTTGGTAAATGAATTATTGAAAGCCTTATGACAACATAGTGCTCAATGCCTGGCTTAGTTACACTGCCCACTCAGCAGAGCACCTTCCCCTTCATGGACAGAGGGTGATGGAGGAAGAAAGAAAAAGAAGAATGATAAGGGACAGAGAAGGAAGAGGGGTGGAAAAGGAAGAGTCAGGGGAATTGATAGGAGGAGTGGGGAAAAGAAACAGGAGGGAGAAGATGAAAAGGAAGGTAGGGGAAAGAGAAGGGAAAGATGCTCTTCTGATTACATTGGTGGATAAAACACTTTCAAAAAACAGTGAGGATCCTATTTCTGACTAAACCAATTTTGCTCATTTTCACATATCACATATACAATAAGAAGTCAATTTTTAGTGACTTAGTCAAAATTGGGTCTTTCAAGGTCATTCTGATGACTTAGAGGAAGGTTAGACTGTTGGCCTGGAGGATATTAAGGAAGATCAAGGAGGGCCAAACTGAAACACTGGAAAGGGTGATAAGGTTTTTAAAAACTTTCACAGGTTAAAAAAATATTACATGCTCTCTCTACTTGTCAAGACTCTTGTGAGTCCCCTCTACCATTGGTCGGGGGTGGAGCATGAAGCAACATAGTATATGTTATAGAATTAAGTCTAGTGGAGGAAGCTAAGTTACAGAAAACTTCAAAATCAGCATTTACTAGTAGTCCACTATTCCCCCTTCAGACATGCACAGGTGGGGTTCCTCAGCCTGGCCTGTGGGGATCAGGCCAAAACCGATTTCTGGGTCTGGGGTGCGAGTGAAACAGATTCAGGGCTGACAGTGCCCCAACAGCAACCTAATCCATGGTCGATTCTGCAAGGAATTGGGCTCCCTCCTCTACTGGTCAGAGTATCTACCTCCTGCTGATCATTACATATGATAGCTACCCGCAAACGGTCGAATGGGTGAACAGGAGAATGGTCAGAAGGTTGCTTAGGTTTTTATATAGGGAGATACGCTTTTTCTAATATGCTTTCTTCATTTCATTTCACTTCATTCTTGAACCTTAAGGCAATTTTGTAAATTATTTCAACTAAGTACCCTAAGTAAAATTGAAGTGCCTATGAATGTAAAAATTTCAATAGCTTAGAATCTTCTCATTTATTTAGTCAAGATTGCTCTTTGGTATTTCATGTAGTTACCAAAAAGAAAAAATTATACAGAAGAAAAATCATGCCCAGCAGGGCATGTCCACCACTGCCTCACCTCTTGGCTGAGAACCATGCCAAGTGGAGAGGCAGTGGTGATTCTGATGAAATGAATGTTGCGCTAGCCTCTGCAAGCTTCCTCCCTCTGACAGAAAGAGTTCTTTAATGAGATGAGAAAGTAAGTATTGAGGCAGTATCATTATTTACTAGAAATCACATGTCATGAGTTCAGTTTTTTAAAAAAGGAAGTTCAGGCCAGCAAAACTCGGTTAGCAGAAGGCTTACGGAAATGTGTAGGTGAGGTCTGTCTGCAGCCTCCCACAGGCTTCGGCAGAAACAATCACCAGGCCTGGAGCCCTTCTCTCTGTCAAAGCTAAGCCTCCTGGTCAGGAAGAGTAAAGAACAGTCATAACCCAAGCACAAATGACCAGATGGCACAGACAGGCCCCTGTGCGACATTATTTCAGAAGCTCACACACTACTTCCTTCCACCCAAAAATAATCATGGAGAGTTTTGAAAGTTGCTTCTACCAAAGCACGCATAGACAGAGTGTGAACTGAGTTTACTCAAGTATTTTGTCCAAGGAGGAAGTTAGAAGCACAACTGTGGGAAGATTTAGAGACACATCATTGTTCTTTGCAGCCATACATCTTCACATATATTGATTTGGAGACCATTTTCAGAAGATCTTATTGACATGTGAACTGTCACCAAGACCCTCTTTTTCTTTCACACCTCATCACCTTTCTCTGCCCATCACATGCACATTTGCCCTGATGATCTTCTGGCCTTGACTAGAAGTTCACGCCTAGTGCCATCTTGGTACTTGATGTTCTCCTCATTGCTGTGCTCTCCTGGCTACACAGACTGGTGCGCTTCTTTCACTATTGCTTCTCAGCACAAAGACCCCTCCCCAATGAAGTCTTCAGTGGCTCCCATCTGTAATAATCACTGCCAATCCTGTCAACACCTGATGGTACTTTATTTTCCTACTTGACACTTCCAACTTTCCTCTTCCCACTCTGGTATTAAAATGCAAGTTCTTTCTATGATTTCATTCATTCAACAAACATGTTTTGAGCACCTAGCATATGCCAGGCACTATTCCAGGTCTTTGTGATTTACAGTGAACAAAACACATACAGGGACCTGCCTTCAAGGAACTCATGTCCTTGTTGTGGAGTGGAGGATTTTCTAAATAAACATCATAAATGAGGACATACATGTTCGATAGTAATGATGCTAGAGCCGTGGTAGGCAAACTGCGGCTCGCAAGCCACATGTGGCTCTTTACCCCCTTGAGTGTGGCTCTTCCACAAAATACCATGTCATGGGTGAGTCTATTTTGAAGAAGTGGCGTTAGAAGAAGTTTAAGTTTAACAAATGTGGCTCTCAAAAGAAATTTCAATTATTGTACTGTTGATATCTGGCTCTGTTGACTAATGAGTTTGCCGACTACTGTGTTGAGAAAATTAAGGAGGATCAGGAGTGTCGGATTGTGTGGGTAGAAAGAGATGGCAATCAAATGTAGAATCCGGGATGGTCTCAGAGAAAAGGTGACATCTGAGCAAAGAGTTGAAGGAGGTGATTCTCTTAGCCATTCAGGTATCTGATGGATGGAAGAACATTCTAGGCAGGGGAAACCACTAACACAAAGGCCTAACGCATGTGTGGAAATTTCCAGTAACAGTAAGAGAGTCATTGTAGCTACATGTAAGTGAAGAGGATAGGATAGAAGGTCCTAGAGTCAGTAGGGCCCAAGTTCATACAGAGTTGTTCTCTCTGAGTGAAACCAGGAGCCATTCAGGGTGGAGTAAAGGCAAGAAATGATCTGACTGACAGTTTGGAGATGCACTCTGAGTTAAGAAGAGTCTACAAAGAGGCCAGGGAAGCATGAGACCATATATATATAGGAATAGCACGTATGTCTTCCACATGGGATACAAGCAGTGTTTGTCAAATTAACGTATGAATAAATACACTATATGGCTGAAGGATAAGATACACAGAGATCCTCATGGGCATGAAGTAATGGGTGGTATGTTTTCACATCTTTGGGAATCAGGGGTACTACATTAGCATTACATCTTATGTTTATGTGTCATATGAATATGTTTGTGTTTAGATCTAAATACTTACATATAAACATTTACTGTCTTCTGTGTGGAAAGCACTTTTAATTTTAACAAATGACTTCACTTAGTTTATGCTACATGTATAAATGTATGCATAATATAGTGGTGACTAATGCCAAGCTCTATATAAAAAGGCTGCATTCATTTCCTCAAAAACAGCCCATTCTAATATTGCCTAGCTGAGGTTGATTTTTAAAAATGTTGAACTTTTACGGAAGAAATCTGTTCTTTTAAAAATAATGGTCATAGTTTCGGTTCTCATTTAGGTATGCTAGTTTGAAAAGATGGAACACTTTTCCATAGCCACAGGTTCTTCCTCAATCCTAAGAACATCTTGTACAGACTGTATTTGGGCATAAGAAAAAGTGACTCTGAATGGCCCAATGCAAATGACTCTAGGAGAGGAGGTTAGGACAGGAGACACATTGGCATTAGATACATAGGAAAGGCAGCAGATTTTTAAAATGTACTATTTTTAAATACATCTCTATAGTTTCAATAAGCAACATCCAGTTTGGACAATTTTAAGGTTTGAAGAAGTTGTTTGATTCAGCTAGTCATTCCCACACGTATGTGTGTGTGGCACTGATGATATGAAGTGAGCAGGACAAAAGTTTACTCTTTTAATGTGTAAAACATATGTATCATAAAATATGCATATTATATGAAATATGTATTTATATGTATTCTATATGTATATATACACACAGTACATAAACAGACACACATAATATCGGTGAAATGAAAATGTAATGGGGAAGACTGATTAGGGGAAAAGGTATCTAAAAAGATTCCTTAGGGAGGCAAAAACAAACAAAAAAGATTGAGAAACATTTGTCTCCTGGCAAGCCAGTGATTGTAGTGAAATATGGTCTTTCCAGTGATAGGGAAAATACAGGGTGTTATGGGAACGCCGGACTGGGCATGGAGGAGGAGGTCAGGGAAGGCTTTCTGGGAGAAGCCCCACCTCAGCAGAGCTGTGAGGGGTGACCACAGCTCAGGCAAGTGGGTAGGGAATGTGGTGCTGGAATCAAGATAGAGGCAGAGCTTAGGCCAAAGACCTGGACAATCACTAACATGGACTTGCATTGAAACAAATCCATATAAATCCCTAAATTCGCTAGCTTGGCTAATTGAGCTAAGTAATTCATGACATTGGGTAGGTTGCAGAGAAAACACTGCCAACCGAAAGCTGTATCTGTGTCATGTTTTGGACCTCAAGCCCACCCTCTCTTACACCACGGCCTTTCGTTCCATCAGAGTGAGGCCCTCACTACCTCCCGGGAGAGAAGCCTGACAGCCCTCTTACCTGTCTCCCTCTGGTCACGCCATAGCAGCAGACCACATAGTGATCTTAGAAAGCAATGTGCTAAATCGAGCTACTGGGAAATGCCCTGATGTGTCATTCCTCTGCTCTCACATCTTTGTGTCGATCCAAATCAATGCCTTAGCCTGTGGGGGAAGCATTTATGCCGTCCGACTTTAAACCACTGATCTAAGCAGTTCAAGACCCTTTAAGACCCAGGGGTGGGGAATGTCTGTATAAGGCCCGCAAGATCATTTGGTCTGGCCCTGTCCCGGCCTGAGGGGTGAGTTAGTTAAATGCTTGACCAAATAGATCAGGATAATTTGTAAGTTGATAATTTTGTATGGCCCGTGGATGATGTTCTAAATATCCAAATGGCTCTTGGCAGAAAAAAGGTCCCCCACCCTTGCAAGTCAAGTTCCCAAACTTTTAGGAGTAGGGAAGGGCTTTCGTCTATGAAGCTTTCTCCAGGAGCAAAAGCAAATGGAAAATAAATGGACACAAATAAATCTAATAATTTCAATGAGGGGTAAGCGTTAAAAAGGGAATGGGTTAAAGTGATTTTAGATAAGGGGATGGGGACATCAGGATACGAAAAGTGATAGCTGAGCTGAGACCTGAATGTTCACCAGCCATGTGACTGAGAAAGGTCAGCCCCAAACTTAGAAAGCAGTAAGTAGGAAGGCTCCGGGTGGAAATGAAAGTGAACAGAGGGAAACTGGGAGTGGGTACACATCTAAAAGGCTGTACTGTTCTTAACAAACACTATTCAGTATCAGCAGCTCCATAGACTCTGCCACCCTGCACATACTTCCCAGGAACCCCAGGACCTCCTGAAAACTAGTAAGTCAAGTGTTAATGTCTCCATAGATGCTGCACTTCTGCTCAAGTGGCTGTTTTCAGTCTGAATGAGCAGAACCCATGTCATATCATTTGTTATGTAGTTTTAATGTCACCTCCACACTAAACATAGCATACATGATATTGTCATACAACATCAAGGGTGAACCTGCCCATCCTAAAATCCATCTCTAAGAATCTTAGCTTTATCTGCCAAAGAGGCATCAGCGCACAGTTTTCTGGGTTAGCATCCCAGCTCTGACACTTACCTAGCTATGAGACCTTCGGCAATTTCCCTAACATTTCTATGCCTCGGTTTCCTATAAAATGAAAACAGGGATAATGGCTCCTAGGATTGTTTGTGAGAATTTAATTACAGTAAAATATGTTTTAAAGCTCTTGGAAGACTTTTACTCATTCAAAATATTATGATGTTTATTACATGGTTTATGAATTCCTGCTAAGCTATGCCTACCATCCCCATTCAAATTCCTTCCACTTCCTCATCCTAGCATACTTTGTTCTTCATTTCCAAAGGCCAAAATTTTCTCCGAACTTACATGGTTCAGATAAAATGCCACAACCACCATGAAACTTCTGATTTCAGCTTCCAGGAATGCCAGTTCCCGCTTCTGGGCAACTGTTATTACTGCTGTTTATACCATTAGCTTCATCTGTGTCTCCCTTCCAAGGTGGGAGTAACCTTGCAATGCTATCCCATAGAAATATAGCTTGAGGCACATAAGTAATTTTATTTATTATATTTTAGTCATATACATTTAAAAAAACAGATGAGGTTAATTTTAATAATATATTTTATTTAATTTCATACTCAAAGTATTATAGTATTATGTAACTAACATAAACAAATTACTAATGAAATATTTTACCTTTATTTGTACTGAGTCTTTGAAATCCAGTATGTATTCTACACATACAGCACATCTCAATTTGGACAAGCCATATTTCAGGCATGTGCGGATCGTGGCTACCACTCAGGATCCATAGGCATGTGTAGATTGTGGCTGCCACTCAGGACAAGGCAGCTTTAAGGTATGAAGTACCCTCTATCGCTCTGTATTTGTCATCCTGTCTAGCATGGCACATTCCCTATTTCCAAAGTTCCATGAATATTTGTCAAAATAATTACTTACTTTACTGATTTATTTAAAATTGTTACAAAATCTAACCCGATGGAAAATATATTCCTGGTAGTCATAGCACAGAAAAGAAAAAAAAAAACATGGAAAAATAATTTTGGTATCTCTAAAGAGTAAGTTTGTTCTTCCTCTAGAGTGATAAAACAACTTTTTCAGTTATTTTCTCATTAATATTTTTTAGAAGAACTAAATCACAGATCACTAAAAGAAATAGTATGTATGGTAATAAAATTTTTTGTTGTTTGATACCTTTGGAGAAACAACTCAATCTTATTTTCCTGAGAAGAGTAAGAATCCTATATAACAAAAAGCTAATATGCAAATCAACCAAACAGTAGAATGCCCAGTTTGTATGATTTGCACTTTCCATCAGCGGGCAGACACTCACTGCAGGGGCTGCCCCCTGGTCCAGTCAGTGAGTCCCCCAGGGAGCACGCCACTCAGCCAGAAGCTGGACTCACAGCTGGAGAGCACAGTGGTCATGGCAGGAGCCTCTCTTATTCCGTGGAAGCACTAAAGATGTCTGACTGACAGCTCCCGGTCTGTGAGAGGGTGTAGGCTGGGCTGAGGCCCCCCTCCAAGTGCATGCATTTCATGCACTGGGCCTCTAGTTTTAAATAAGAGTAATTAACTCTTAAATGTGCAGGATTAGTGAATCTTGGTGAAAATATATTTTTAAATATTTTTATTGATTTTTTTACAGAGAGGAAGGGAGAGGGATAGAGCTAGAAACATCGATGAGAGAGAAACATCAATCAGCTGCCTCCTGCATGCCCCCTACTGGGGATGTGCCTGCAAACAAGGTACATGCCCCTCACTGGAATCAAACCTGGGACCCTTTAGTTTCCAGGCCGATGCTCTATCCACTGAGCCAAACCGGTTTCGGCTTGGTGAAAATATTTTGATGTCATTAGGGGTCATGCTCACTACATGATTTTTCCTCAAAGGGTTGTGCTCCAAAATACATCTAATCTTTTCATAATGATCTCCCAGTCACTCAAATGCAGTTACAGAGAATGAGTGACATTATTTCTGTATTCATTAACTACATACTGTCAGAATCATCCCAACTTGAGTTGACCCTGTTAGAAAGTTTATATGAAAGTAGAAACCCTGATATATAGTCTAAACTCTAAAATTGTTGCTACCTACTTATTCTTTATCAATTTTATTATTACCTTTCCTTTTAATTTCAAGTATCTGTGTGCAGAAGTTTCGATTGTGGTAGAGCATTACCAAGAATTAATAAAATATGGTAATTAGGGAAGTGAAAGAACTCACCTTTGGTAGTCTCAATGGTAATTTGCACACTGGCAACTGATAATGGTTTTCATTAAGTATAAGAGGTTGGTCCAAGTTGTGGGCTGTCTTTTGTTTAGGTAGTTTGTAAACTACGACAGTGCCCTTATAATGCGAGCAGCTATAGTTGCCAAATTCATCCACCTCTTTGATTTGGAGTTCCAGCCTGGGTTTTCTTTGTAAGTGAAAAATAAGCTTGTAGTCATTTCCATAATCCTTCCCATTGCCTACAGAGAAGTAAAATGCACTTGTTATTAGTAAGATTTACCACTTTGTCTTCATTTTTAAAAATCAAAATAATCGTATAATCCTTTGATGCACTTAAAGCATTTTTGGTGTCATTGCCTCTTGTCAAAATATATCTGACAAAGCAGCAGCAATAGGCCTTGAGACTGTGTAGATTACTCAAAAGATTTCTTATCTGTAATTGTACCAAGGACTCTCCACTTGCTTCTAGGTCTAATAATCTTTCATTTTCTATTCCATTTTGCTATATCAAGAAACTATTGGAAATATTAAGCTCACTTTGTGTTTAAAAAATTATTTTCACCTTGCAAGAATTGTTATTTCTTTCCCCTTTCTATTTCATAGTGCACACTATCATGACCTCATAGTGACACTCCAGATCTGCCCTCTCCTATATGGGTGCCACTTACCAACTTGTGGCTTTTTAAAGTAAAGTTACAATTAATTAAAATTAAAATGTAATTCCTTAATCATTCTAACTACATTTCAAATGTTCACTAGCCCAAATTGTCCAGTAGCTACATTACTGGGCAGTGAAGAGGTAAAATATTTCCATCATCACAGAAATAGGCAGTGCTGTTTGAAAACTTGTACATGAAATAGTTACTAGATTGACATTACTGGAATTTCTATTAAAACCTGGTGAATTCCCCCAAACAATGATATGTCAAAGCCTTCACATTGCACACTGAAAATAATGAAGCTTTAGTAAATATAACCTTTCGCCCAGGGGGGTTTTACCCTGACAATCAGGATATTTGCTTCATCACAGCAACGGTAAAACAGACACTACCACATTCCTTAAGACATGACCGCATGACCCTTAGCCAGGTATAATGCAGAAATCATAATATGTTTCTGACGTAAAGATATAAATCCCAGTCCACTCTCTACTATTTTTATACCCTGTCATATTTATCAAGTTCTTTCACATCCCTGAGCTTCTCCGAGCTTTTCTTAACATTCTTATCTTTAAAAAGGGAGAAATAAAACTTACCTCCTAGGTTTGTCCTGAGAATAAAGCAAGATAATATGGATAAAAAATATTTGGCACAGGGCCTTGCATATAATGTGCTCCATAAATGATAGCAAATGATAATAAGAAGCAGAATTTTTCCATTGTTTTGGATTTGTATGTCGAAAGTAATCCACTTAAATTTGGTCTATCCATTTCTCTCTCTGGATTTTGTAAGTACTGGGGGCTTCCTTGTCATTCAATGACAAGCTTACATGCTGAATTGATAGCTCTGACCAAGACAATGCTCACTCTAGCTTGTGTGCAGAAGAATGCCAAAGGTCAATATAAAGACCATATTTTTCTCTTAGAAGTGAAATAAAATCCACTCAAAGAAGTCATCTCTATTTTATATAATGAATATAGAGATTTTTGACATTTCTCAGAGAGCAGTCATCTAGATGTATTAAAGTTTTAAACACTTAATCGCACAATGCTATTGGGTTAAGTCCTTTCAAACGGTTTTGTCTTCATTCTTCCAACAGAAACTCCTTCTAACTGTCAAGGCACCATCCTAGGTGCTGGGGATTAAGTGGTTCTTGATAATGAGACACACTCTCCTTTCATGAGACTGTAGTCAGAGAAATGGTCATTGACTGACAATTAAATGAATCAGTAGATTGCATCTATGGCAAGGTTCATAAGAAAAGAAGCACATAGACTCTGGAGAAGTAAAATAAGGACAGGCATAATCAGAAAAGAAGGTGTCTTCAAACATGATCATCAGGGTGAGGTATGAAGATACAGTCGGCGACAGTTACAGGTAGGGGTGGGGATGGGTGGGGAGGAGAACCCTAGGCAGACAGCCTCTGACTTCATGAGATTCACAAAAAGAACCCAGATACAGAGATGAACATCAATCCTTTACTCCTGGCTTCTCTTAAATAGAGAAAAAAGCAACAGTGAGCCTGCAGAGCTGAACATGGGTTCCCAGAACAGACAAAGCAGAAATGATTCTGGCATCCTGCCTGACTCATTTTTTCCTTGAGTGAAGATGAGCTTTTCTCTGTTCCTCATTCGGGGGAATTGTACACAGCCTGGCTGTCTTCAGGAACTCTCGTTTTAGCACATGCTCCCTGGCATTACAGGCAAAAGTACACTCAGTGCCACTGCCCACGAGAAGCACAGGAGCTCACTCTTGTTTAGGGCAGGAGGTAAACACAGCTGCTGTCCCAGGGATTACAGGAAAATTCATTTGCATCATTCATCTGGGTGGGGCACTTCCAGTTTTTGACTATCTATTCTTAGAGAGATTGTCCCATGGTGGACACCATGACTTCTGCTCCTGCAGCCAAGTAGGAAGAAGGGTTTCTTCCACCCTTCCTTCCTCCCCTCTTCTCCCTCCCTTTTCCCTTTTCTGACATCCTTGACACTCACTAAGTCCTGGCAGCTGACTCAGATGGCTGAGACTCTGCATGTGAGAGTGGAAGAGATACTTCAAATGGGGCCACTTTGGGTCTCATTTACATCGGAGACACCAGAACAACAGCCTCAGCTTCAAGCTGCATCACTTTTGATGCAACAAAGAGCCCATGGGGCTTGTAGTAATTTCCAGAATCAGGGAGAAAAATGGGCAGAATTCAAAATCAATGGGAACTATACACTGTATTAGTTTATAAGTCAACAGAGAACATTATTCTAAGTCATGCCTATTGTAAGACTGCTGGCCCAGAAACCTATCTCTGGGTTCTCCCTCACACCTCATTTTTAAAAAAATATTTTTTATTGAGTTCAGAGTTCAGGAAGGGAGAGGGAGAGAAAGAAACATCAATGATGAGAATAACTGATCAGCTGCCTCTTGCATGCTCCCTTCTGGGGACTGAGCCCATAACATGGCCATGTATCCTCGACTGGAATCGAACCTGGGGCCATTCAGTCCACAGGCCGACACTCTAGCCACTCAGCCAAACCGGCTAGAGCTCCCACCTCATCTTTATAGGCATACCTGTTAGATACTATTCCACTTCAAAGAAAGGAGTTAGAGAAGGGAAGGGGTTGAATTAATAAAAAAGAAATTTCTGTGATGGCAGCTCCCCCTCTCCCCCCAATCTGTTTCTCTTCTCTTACTCAGCTGTTTTCTCTTTGTTCTCCTTTTTCTTCCTTTTTTCATTTTGTTCATTTTCTTTTCTCTATTTTTTATCATTGATTCCCTCACTTCCCCCACGTCTCCTGCCCCCTCTCAGATTCGCACACCCTATTTGTTTTTTTCTCAGCATCATCACATTTACTGAAAGCCTTTTGGAACTAGGACACAGCATAAGCATATGAATGAAATGTAAGTAAACAATTAAATAAAATAATTCCAATTTATAGTAAGATTTATAGTGGAAACAAAAAGCACTAGATTAAAAAAAAAAAGCTCTAGATAAATATGAGGATCAGCAGGAAGCAGGGGTGTGTCACCAGATCAGAGGATCCTTTTGGACTTTGATGAAACCTGTTGATTCCTTCTCAGAGCAGTCTTTTATTTTCTGTAAAATAAAATAAGTGGAATTATAAATAAGACAATTGTACTGGAATATAACGTTATCCACACATCTCTTAGGAGTCTGCTAATCCCAGGTTAGATTGTGTAAGACAACAAGAGTTTGGGTATTATTTTAAGTAGAATAGGAAGTAATCATAAGGTTGTAATCAGGAGAGTAGGAAAGTATTATTTATAAGAGATCACTGTTGTTACAATATGAAAATGGATTTCCTGTCACTAATAATAGAGAAAGAGGAGTATTTAGGAGGCAACTGCTTTTGTGTAGGAAAGAGATGATCCTAGCTTGGACTCAGAGAGTAATCACAGAGAAGGTAATTTCTAAGAGTGTCCCTTAGAGTCTGCCCATACAGGAAATGCCTCCCCTAAAAAGCAAAGGAAGACACTGGAAGGAAAGAAGTAAGTGAGTTTCTTTCCCTGCTCTTCAGAAGCCCCTCAGTCCTCGGGAGTTTTCCTAGGAATACAAGTTGAGCAAACTCCTTCTGAAGTTCATGGCTCATCGCCCATAGAATATACAAAAAGATGTCTTCATACTTACTTGAAGCAAATATGTTTCCGGTAAACCTTAAAAGAAGCTGTTCTCCTTCTTTCACCTGGAAATGGCGAGACAGCTCTGGAGGGCCACTGCAGGCTTCCAAGCGCAAACTCCTAAGCTCCTGGTTTAAATCTTTAGAAGGTACCACGGAAATAACCACTCTGTGTGGACTGTCTTTCTGGTGGTACAGTACAATGCAGGCACTAGTGCTGAGCACGGCTTCCTCTAAAGATTTCACAAAAGAAACCAAATGGCTACTGTCCACAATGGAAGACAGGTGGACCACAATAAACCTGCATGGGAGAGAACCAGCATGACCGAAGGGAAATCTACAGTCTCAAAAATATAACTGATGACTAATAATATCCAGGAAAGGAACCGTTGTCATCTAAATTTCCTTTAAAACCAAGCATTCTTTTTCTCAATTTTTAAAAAATATATATTTATTGATTTCAGAAAGGAAGGGAGAGGGAGAGAGGAACATCAATGATGAGAGAGAATCACTGATTGGCTGCCTCCTACACACCCCACACTGGGGATCAAACTGCAACCCAGGCATGTGCCCTTGACCAGAATCAAACCTGGGACCCTTCAGTCTGTGGCTGTATCCACTGAACCAAACCAGCTAGGGCAAAATCAAGCATTCTGATGACCAATTGATTAGATTCATAAATGACTTTAATGAAACTCTGGCAATCAGGAAACCAGCTCAAATCAAACCAAATTCTAAAACAAATGTTCTTAAACAAAGAAATTTTATAGTTTCACCTCAGCTCTAAATATGGCAGCATATTTTAAATTATATTTTAACTAGAGGCCTGGTGCACAAAATTAATGCATGGGGGGCAGTGTCTTTCAGCCCAGCCTGCTCCCTCTCCAATCTGGAACCCCTTAAGGGATGTCTGACTGCCCATTTAGGCCAAATACACATAGGATCAAGCCTAAACAGGCAATTGGACATCCCTCTCATAATCTAGGACTGCTGGCTCCCAACTGCTCACCTGCCTACCTTCCTGATTGCCCCTAACTGCTTCTGCCTGCTAGCCTGACCACTCCCTAACCACTCCCTGCCAACCTGATTGATGCCTAACTGCTCCCCTGCCAGCCTGTTTGCCCCTAAATGTCCTCCCCTATGGGCCTGGTCACCCCTAGCTGCCCTCTCCTGCAGGCCTGGTCACCCTTAATTGCCCTGCCCTGCAGGCCTGGGTTTCCCCAAACTCCTCTTACCTGCAAGCCCAGTCAACCCCAATTGCCCTCCTCTGCCAGTCTGGTCACCCCTAACTGCCCTCCCCTGTAGGATTGTTACCCCCAACTGCCCTCCCCTGCTGGCCATCTTGTATCCACATGGGGGCAGGATCTTGTGATGACATGGGGGAAGTCATCTTGTATGTTAGAGTGATGGTCAATCTGCATATTATTCAATCTGCATATTACTCTTTACTTAGATAGGATAGAGGCTTGGTGCACGGGTTGGGGGCTAGCTGGTTTGCACTGAAGGGTGTCCTGGATCAGGATTGGTGCTCCCTTGGGGTGAGGGGTGGCCTGAGCAAGGAGCCTATAGTGGTTTGCAGGCTGGCCACGCCCCCCAGTGACCCAAGTGGAGGCCCTGGTATCTGGGATTTATTTATCTTCTACAATTGAAACTTTATAGCCTGGAGCAGAGCCAAGCCTTCTGCTTGCTCTGTGGCAGCAGCCATTGAAACTTTGTCGCCTTAAATGGAGGCCTCCGCAGGCCAGGGTTTGCGTAAAGCTTGACTTCTTCCATTGCCAGGGGCAACCCAAGCCTCACTCCTGCTTCTCTGTCGCCATAGCCATCTTGGTTGGCTTAATTTGCATACTTGCTCTGATTGGCTGGGGGCATGACTGGTGGGTGTGGCTTGGGGATGTAGCAGAGGTATGGTCAATTTGCATATTACTCTTTTATTAGATAGGATTAGCATTACTAACAGGTATTATTTTGATATATAGGAAATAATGATGATCAAAATAATCTGTTTACTAGCAATAAGATTCCAAATATGTATATCATTAACTAGGGGTTGAAATATTCTTCTCTGTCACGTGTTATATGGATCATGATGATGGATTGAATTATTATGGGTTGAATTGTGTCCCTTCCACTCAAATCCATATGTTGAAATCCTAAAACCCAGTAACTCAGAAGGTGACCTTATTTGGAGATAGGGTTTTTAAAGGGGTGAAGTTAATGTGAAGTTATTAAGGTAGACCCCAATCCAATATGACTGGTGCCATAAAAAGAGGAATTTGGGGCACAAAGGTATGGATACAGAACAAATGCCTGGTGGACATAACAAGAGAAATCTATAAGCCAAAGAGAAAACTTTGGAGTGGGTCCTTCTTTCACAGTCCTCAAAAGGAATGAACCTTGCTAACAACACCTTGACTTTGAACTTCTAATGTCCAGAACTAAGGCAATAAATTTCTGTTGTTTAAGTTTCTCAGTTTTTGCTACTTTATTCTGGGAGTCTAGAAAATAAATACAGACCCCTCCCCTTGGTTAGATCATCCATCCTTCAGCCCTTCTCCAGAGAATTGCCTGGCAGAAACCTTCAATCCAAGGCAGTCCCACTTCCAGAGACGAGGATTGGCTGATGCCAGGGTGTAAAGCCAGACACCTTGGTATTCACATTGCAAGGCCTCATTGCTTCTTTCATTCTTTTTTAGGATTCCCCTGGGGGCCCTTTTTCTATAAGTCATTTGCATTTACATCTTAGACCTTTTTTTTTTTTTTTTTTAGGGAACCTGACCCAAGATAATTGTAGTTGTAAGATGTTCTATTATGAAATAAAGGCTATCTTTTGACATATGATTGCTCTCTCTTTGTGAATGTCTACTTCTCATCAATCTTGAAGTAGTCTAAAACTCTTCTCACAATGAGCTGTCTAGAAACCATGAAAATGAAAAAGCAAAATGAGGACACTGAAATAACAAATTTAGTTTATATACACATATTTATGAGCATGCTATGAACAGTTAATTACTATCGTCATGGAATTTCAGAAATGAAGGTGCTATTTTAAAATTATTTTGGAGGTAGGAGCAACCTGTAAAAATAAATTTAAGTTATGAGTGGTTTCCAAAAGCAGTTATTAAACTATCATAAATGAAATTACAGATAGCATATTCATGTCCGTTCTGGTTCGCATTTTAAGCACACCCCAAAAGACTTTTCATATTTCTATCTGAAGAATAAAAATTTAATCATAAGATCCCATTTCTATAAAACCCATCATAAATCATTGGGGTGGACACCATCAGCTTTTATTGTTTACTGTTGTCTTACCTCTCCAAGTGTTCACACAATTCAAATGATATCAAGCCGCTCTGCATGGTTCTCACCACAACACTATCAAGCCCAAACCAGCCACTGTCTCGGCTTCTGAATCCCAGTAATTTCAAAGATTCACAGGCATTGTTCCCGGGTTTTCTTACAGAAGCACCTTTTGTCCTATGTAATGATAGCAGAAGAGAAATTGGTAAAATCTGTACAGCATAAATCATAGTTAGTGCATTTATGTTTTTCATTAAGTGAATAACTTAATAACAATTCATTAAGTATATACTATGTGCCACTAATTATGCTGTGCACCAGGAATAGAAAGGTAAGAAACATATCACCCTTGCTCTACAGAACCTCGTAGTATAATAATATTATTCCCTTACAGGACAAGGTAATCCTTGTGGTAACTAGGGTAATCAGTGCATGGTGGTTTAGTAGCAGAAGGAAGGTGCTCAGGGAAGCTCACAGAGTGAAAATACTGACATTCCTGATATTCGACATGAGTTTTGGAGAATGAGAAGCATTTTACTACTGGCAAAAGAGTTAAGTGAACAGCCCCCCAAACATTAATAAACTCTCTGATGTAAACTTGGATGCTTTAGGACAGTAGAGTAGCAGTATTACATGAAAGGTAAGACCACAGACTCTGAACAAGACTACCTACTTTCAGTAACTGCATGACCATTTGGCGAATATTTTTTTTTAAATCTCTCTATATCTCAGTTTTCTTATCTATTATACGAGATCAGTCATCTTATCTTCATTATAGGATTCAATAAGTTAATACTTAAAGCACTTATAATTGCAGTAACCATAAATGGTATTGAATTTGCATCCTAATTCCTAGCCAATTAGCTTTCTGTACAATTCTTGCTTACCTGGCCCCACCCAAAGCCTTGAAATAATCAGTGATATGTACCATGTGACTCCTTCTCCCCAATCAGAACTGATTTGACTAATAGTACACCAGTTTCTAGCAACCCAGTGAATTTGAGTCTTTTTCTGTGGAATTTAACTAAGAGGCCCAGAGATTGTAACTTGTCATTGTCCTTTGTTTGTCATGCCCTGGGCTATGAAAATGAATGAGCAGAGATAATATGAAAGAAAATGGAAGAGCAGATGCTAAGGAAGAAAAGAAGAAAAATGAAGATGAAAATAATCAGATAGTCCTAAAGATGGAGAAAGCAGAGATTACCTATTGTAGCCTTATAGTAGATTCCTCTGTTTTGTTTTGTTTTTAATTCACTTAAATGGATATCTGTTCTTCACAACCAAAGGAAGAAAATCCTTGATACTGAACATCTTGCAGGAAAAATAAAACCCCCAATCTAATAATGATGCAATTTTAAGGGAAAGAACCGTTCTAGCTAGGTACTAAAAATGAAACCCAAGTGTGACTCACACATCTTTATTTTTTAACTAGAGGCCAGGTACATAAAATTCATACATGGGAGGGGGGTGTCCCTCAGCCTGGCCTGAACCCTCTCTAATCCAGGACCCCACAGGGGCTGTGCAACTGCTGGTTTAGGCCCTACCCCTGTGGCAGTTGGACATCCCTCTTAAATTGGGGACCACTGGCTCCTAACTGCTTGCCTGCCTGCCATCCTGATCTCCCTAACTGCTCTCCTCTGCTGGCCTGATCCCCCTAACTGCTGTCCCTTGCCATCCTGATCACCCCTAACTGCCTCTGCTTGGCCCCACCATCATGGCTTTGTTCGAAAGGATGTCTGGTTTAATTAGCATATTCTCCTTTTATTCGTATAGATAGAATTAGTTATGAGTTTAAAACTACGTTAATGTCACAGGTTGAGCTGTTTGTGATCTATAAATTAGCAACTAAACTAGATTTAAAATGTCTACTGTGAAAACTTTAGACTGTGTTGGTCCTTCAGGGGTCAACCAGATTAGAATCAGGAGGATGGGGAGAAAATGACATTTAGTTTTTGGCATTTGGTTTATAACTCTTCATATTAATAATTTATTAGCTAGGAAAATACACTTATACTGAATCCAAAACTTTGATCATTTACTAGAAACTGACTTAATTAAATGTTATATTGGGTTTTTTGGTTTTGTTTCGTTTTCTGATGGCAACTCTTACCTTTTTCTACCAATAGACTAAATTTTCCATGAGGACATATAAGGTCTCAACTGTAGTGGGGCTGAATATACTCCCAGGTCTAGGTGGGTATATAACCTGAGCCAAATAGTGAATTAGGTATTTATTAATGCTGTTTGGCAAAAACAAACAAACAAACAAACAAAAAACACAAAACCACAATTTTCCCATTCTGAGTACATGATAGGGTTGTACTTCCTTGTCCCCAAGGCTTGTGACTGTTCTGCCTGGTTAATGAATAGTGAATAAAGGAAGTATATGTCACTGTGAGGTGAAGCATATGATTGCTAATGTGGGTCTAGCCAAACTCTTTCTCCTGCCACCATGACAACAGCAGACAGTTCTTTCCCTCTAGTGTGAGTCTGGGAGTGAGGATGACCAAGAAGCACCCTGTCTCTGATAGCCACATAGCCTGTGAGAGACATCAGGACTGTTGTTATAAACCATTGGGATATTAGGTTTTTGCTTATCCTGCCATAACCTAGGCTAACCTGCCCTGTATAGTAGATCTTGCTGTGGGCCCAGTGGTCTGTTCAGTGATGGGTTTGTGACAGATTTATATTTAAATAACACTCTGGATCTTTTTGTTTAATGCTGAGGACAAGACCTTCCTCTTTCCACTGATCTTGGAATTATAAAGATGTAGTCACATTGCAGTATAAAGGTCGAGCATGACAGAGAATGTAATTGGCACAGGAAAGACAGAGAAGTGAGACACTCAGCTCATTCTGGTTCAAGAAATACATAAACATAAATATAACCCCAGATTTTTAATGAATCCATTAAAGAATTCTATTTTCAAAAATCTTATTTTTTTTCTATCACATAAAATCAAGAGTCCTTAATGATATAAAAATCAAATTTAGACTTCATCTTTCCAGCTTTCTTGGGATATAATTGACATATAACACTATGTAAGTTAAAGGTGTACAATATGATGATTTGATGCATATATTTATTGTGACATGACTATCACAATAAAATTAATTAACACATACATCACCCCAAATTTAGACTTAACTATTATAGATATAATTCATATTGAAATGAAATGATTTAGTAGCATTCTTATCCCAGCTGTTCTGATCTCTGCAAATAAATAATTCCATTTATGTCTGGGTGTGGCCAATGTAGGTCTACATTTGTGAGTTTACAAAACATAGAGATTCTTGTATTATTAATTACTGTATTATTTTCCACATGAACAACTGTAAACCTACTTTTGCTCCACCCTGTAGGCTATTGGCAAATTTTGACAACTAGTATAGCAGAACAGTGATAGCACTTGACCCTCTCAGAGATAAGATAAAATTCTGATATACTAAGAATTCTATGAAACATAATCAACCTCTATTAATTGAATTTGTTCATTTAAAAATAACTGACCTTGTTATTTCTTGAGTTCAAGACTCTTCCTATGTCCTAAATTCCAGGCATTTAGGGACTCATAATCAGCCCATTTGGGATCAAGTACTCAATAATAATGAACAGGGTCATTGAAAAATATGAAAGATCCTATTAAATCCACATAGAGACAAAGGACAGTTTCTAGAATTTGTCATATAATTCCTCCAAAATAAATTAGCAGGGTAGACAAAGCAACAGGTGTCAACTCCAGGCTGTCTTTCTGACCCCAATGCCTAATGCCTCACAATTAAAAGACATTCTGGAGATTTTTCTCAAAAAAGACCTGTTCTGAAGTACTTCATTATTTTGTTTCCACAAGTAGATCTAGATATTACTGGGAACTTTTCCAGGAGAATTTCTTTTACATTTTTTACACTTTATTTTTTTAGAACAGTTTTAGGTTCATAGAAAAATTGAGAGGAAGATGTAGAGCTTTTTTATATATCTCAGGCCCATACATGCATAGCCTTCTCCATTATCAACATCCCCCACCAAAGTGGTGTGTTTGTCAACTGGTTGACCTACATTGACACATCATAATCATCCAAAGCATATAGTGTTATCCATTCTGTGATTTGGAAAAATGTATAATGACATGTATCCATCATTATGTATCAAACAGAGTATTTTCACCACTCTCGAAATCCTCTATGCTTTGTCTATTCATCCTCCCCTACCCCATACTCTGGCAGCTACTGATCTTTTCACTCTCTCCATTGTTTTGCCTTTTCCAAAATATCATATAGCATTTTCAGTTTAGGTTCTTACACTTACCAACATGCTTTTAAGATTCCTCTTTGTCTTTCTGTGGTTTGATAATTCATTAGTTTTGGGCACTAATATTATTGTACAGAATATTATTTATCCATTCACCTACTGAGTTATACCTTAGTTGCTTCCAAGTTTTGGCAATTATAAATAAAGCTGCTATAAGATCTTTGTGCAGGTTTTTGTGGCAACATAGTATTCTACTCCCTTGGGTAAATACCAAAGAGTGCTGTTGCTAAATTTTGTGGAAAGCATATGTTTAGTTTTGTAAGAAACCAACAAACTGTCTTCCAAAGTAGCTGTATCGTTTTGCATTCACACTAGCAAGAAGTGAGAATTCTTGCTGCTTTACATCCTCACCAGCCTTTGAGGTTGTCAGTGTTCTGGATTTTGGCCATTCTAATAAATATGTCATGGTACCTGACTGGTATTTTAATTGGCTTCTCACTGGTGACATATGATATAGAGTCTTTCCATATGCTTATTTGCCAACTGTTAACTTCTTTAGTAATCTCTCCATTAAGGTTTTTGGCCCATTTTAAAAATCAGGTTCTTTGTTTTCTTATTGATGAGTTTTAAGAGTTCTTTGTATATTTTGGACAATAGTCCTTTATCAGATGTGTCTTTTGCAAATAATTTCTCCCAGTCTATGGCTCATCTTCTCATTCTGTTTACATTGTCTTTTCTAGAGCATAAGTGTTTAATTTAATGAAGTCCATCATAGCAATGATTTTTTATGGATTGTACCTTTGGTGTTATATCTGAAAAGTCATCACCATATCAAGGATCATCTAAATTTTTACCTATCCTATCTAATAAAGAGATAGATAAAATAATAAAGGGGGAAGATGCTAATTGACCATCACACCCTCACAAAGATGGAAGAGCCCATAGCTTAATAAGGAGGGAATATGCTAAATGTCTGCCATGCCCTCAAAAATGGTGGTGTCCACAGCCACAAGGTGGTAGCGCCCAGTCCCTCAGCCCTGCTGGAGCAGCAGGTGCATGGCATGGCCAGACCCACCCCCAGGCAGGACCAGCAGCTCCAAACATCTGCCTCTGGAGTCCCCCAGTTCCCTTAGCCCCCCAGCCATCTAGTGCTGGCCCACGATGCAGGCAACCCTTGGATGGCAGCTGCCTAGCCGCCAAAGCTGCCTGAGGCTCAGGTAACCAGGGCCGGCTGAGGCTTGCACTGCTGGCAGTGTCAGCAGCAGAGGTGTGATGGGGGCATCACCTTCTCCTAACCACTGAGTCACCTCCCACCCCTGAAGGTTCCTAGGCTGTGAGAGGGGGCAGGCTGGGCTGAGGAATCCCCACTGGGCCTCTAGTGTTATTATAATCTAGGAATTCCATAGTTCTGAATTTTACATTTATCTTTATAATAAATTTGAGTTATTTTATGAAAAATATAAGGTATGTGTCTAGATCTCCACTTGTTCCAGCACCATTTGTTGACAAGCCACCTTTCCAAAAGATCAATTAATTATATTTATGTGGATCTATTGCTAGATTCTCTGTTCTGTTTCACTGATCGACTTGTCTGTTCTTTCAGCAATACCACTCTGTCTTGATTGGTGTAGTTTCATAGTAAGTCTTATAGTCAGGTATTGTCAGTCCACCAGCTTTGTTCTTCTCCTTTAATGTTGTGTTGGCTATTTTGAGTGATAGTTTCTTTTTTATTTGAAAAATTAAATTCTTTCTCAAGTGTTTTTTTTAAACCATAGGTAATGTTATATACTTTTAAGTATAATGGTATACAATAAATTCAAAATATTTCTAGTATACTACCTCCAAACTTAATAAGTGTGAAAAGTCATATTTGCTCATTAAGCATTTCCTTCAGAATTTTTCTGAAATCATCTCACTTTATTTATTTATTTTTTTAAATATTTTTTATTGATTTCTTACAGAGAGGAAGGGAGAGGGATAGAGAGTTAGAAACATCCATGAGAGAGACATCGACCAGCTGCCTCTTACACGCCCCCTTCTGGGGATGTGCCTGCAACCAAGGTACATGCCCTTGACTGGAATCGAACCTGGGACCTCTCAGTCTGCAGGTGACGCTCTTTCCACTGAGCCAAACCAGTTTTGGCTCGTCTCACTTTATTAAAGATCAACCTGTGTTGACAATATAGTACTGGCTATTGAATACAAAGGAAAATAAGGCATGTGTAATGTTGCTATTTATAAAATTACCATTTATTAATGTAAAAACATGGTGACTACAGTTGATAATACTGTATTATATAATTGAAATTTGCTAAGAAGGTACAATTTAAATGTTCTCACCAAAATAAGTAAATAAGTAAATAAGTAAATAAATAAATAAATAATAAAAAAAATAAATATGTGAGGTGATGTATGTGTTAACTAACTAGATGGGAGGAATCCTTTTACAATGTGTATACATTTAAAAATTACCATGATGTATGTTTTAAATATCTTACCATTTTATTAGTCAATAAATATAATAAATAAAAAAGAATTCTTTCTGTACAGTTTGAATCTCTAATACATTATAAATTTAACACACAAAACCCAGGATTATAAATAATAAATTGAGAATAAGTATTTTGTGACGTCTTCCCCACCCTCCACCCAATTCTAAAGAAACTAGGTCTTGATAAACCTGCTTTATAATATACTAGAGGCCCAGTACACAAATTTCTGTACAGATGGGGTCCCGCCATCCACCCTGATGGAGGCCGATCAGGGCCAGGCTGGTGTTGGGGAAGCGACTGGGACCCCAATCAGTCCAGTTGGCCACCACAGTGCGTGTTATAGCAACTGGTCATTCTGGTCATTCCATCATTCCAATCACTTGGCTTTTATATGTATAGATTTTTGGATTTGCATTAGCAGAAGGAATCATAAAGGAATGTCCAAAACTCCCCTCCAAAAAATGTATGAAGCTAGGGTTGAAGATAAAGGGGCAATTGGACAGGGATGATGGGATTAGTAGGAGGATAGATTTCTTTCCAATAATATAGTTACAAGAGAAGAAAAGAACACGTGATAATCAAGTGAGAAGAGCAAAGAACTGTAATCCTTGGGTTTCCATCCATAAAATGTCAACTCGAGACCTTAACCAAAATTCTCAAGGAGGCTAATGCAGTTTCAAGGAAAAATCACCTGGTTCTCAGCAGAGATAGGAACAAATGTCATCTGGAGAAAAACAGCTCCATTCATGCTGCAGAATTCCCAACCATGCATGCTCAGAAACAAAGTCCAAAACACAAGGAGGTAAATACCACGAGTGACAGCAGAAGCAACTGGCAACATCCTCAAAGTCTATTGATTCCAGAATTAGTAGATACAGAATGAAAACAACTATATATGGAAACCTTGATAAGATAAAGGACAGTATCATAAAAACAATCAGACTGCAAGAGACTGCCAAGAGTGGCTGGGGAGATTTGGATAAAAGCTAAAGAGAATCTTAATGCATAACATGTATAATTGCTGGAAATAATAACTCAATGATAGATTAAAAGTCTATTTTAAAAGTATACATGTTTGTGGCATTTGAACTGGATTGTGAAGAAATTACTTTGGATATAGTACACAGAGGAAAGAAAATGGAAGAGAAGAAAGGAAATATGAAATTTAGAAAGAGATGGCCTAATACACATCTAATTGGAAACCCAGTAGATAAAATAGGTGAGAGGCAATATTTCATTAGAAACCATATAAAGATTTTTTAGAAAAGTAAAAAGACAGAAATTCATTCTTCAAGAAGTACAATGTATTGCATTGAGAAAAAGCTTTTACAATTCTTATCTAGATACATAATAGAAAAAAATTCAAAACATAAAATACCAAAGCAGCCAGCAAGATAAAGCAGATCACCCATAAAGTCATGAAAATGAAATTCACTATAGTCTTTACAACACTGATTTTTAAAAAAAATCCATAAACAGTGGCACAATATCCACCAAAGAAATGAGAAAAAAAATCAATGTAAATCTAGTATCTTATGCCTTAGCTGGTCTCCAAAGAGCAAAACATACCTCTCAGTTTTCATGCCCTTGTGTAGCACTCTCCCACAATGACCCAGAGTTCCCTCTGTGGCTCACTTAAACCAGTAGAAAGTTACAGAACTGATGATATGATAATTCCAGACTCCAGAATTGAGAGACTAGTAGCATCAGCTTTTGTGCTTTCTGAAGCGCTGATACTCAATGTAAGTAGTCCAGTTATACTTCTGGAAAGACCCCATGGCAGAAAGAGGCCATATGGAGAAATCTGATGGAAGAAAAAGGCCTTGGAATTACATGGAGAGAGAAAGAAGCCGGACTATTTCTGCGGATCAGCTGATCCCAGGCTTCCAGCGCTCACTGTAAAGGCTCTGGACATGTGATTAAAGCCATCTTGGATTCCCCACCCTCAGGCTCTGAAATATCTGAAATCTTTAACAAACCCCAAGCAAGGTCAACAAAAGAACCACTCAAACAACCCACAGAATCATTGTAAATAATAAAATAGTTGTTGTTTGGTATGCAGAAAATAGGTAACTGAAGCACCCAGCAAAATTCTAGTTTAAGAAAATGTATACAACAGACAAATGGAAAGACATCCATGCTCATGGATTGGAAGAATTAATATTATTAAAATGTCCATATTGCCCAAAGTGGTCTATAGATTCAATACAAACTCTCTAAAATTCCCAAAGGCATTCTTTACAGAAATAGAAAAAAAAAAAAACCTAAAATGCATATAGAACCAAAAGAGAACCTGACTAGCCAAAGTAATCATAAGCAAGAAAAACAGCTGTAAGCACCACACTTCTGATTTCAAAATATATTGCCAAGCTACAGTATTAACAGCATGGTACTGACATAAAAACGGACATATAGACCAATTGGAAGAGAATCAAGAGCCTAGAAACACGTCCACACTTCTGTAATTGACTGATCTTTGGTAAGGATGCCAAAAGCACAATAGATAACTGTTTACTAAATGGTCTTGGGGAAAACTGGACATACACATGCAGAAGAATGAAATCGGATTGCTTTTTGAAACCATGTACAAAAATTAACTCAACATGGATTAAAGACTTCAATGTGATGACTGGAAGGAAAAACAAAACTGTCATTGCCTGAGGATGATGTAAGAGTTTACATACAAAACCTGAAGGCATTCTCAAAAACGTATTAGGAATAATGAGAGGGTTTAGAAAGATGCTGGCTTCAATACCATTGTAGAAAACCCACTATATTCATCCTCTCCAACAAGTAAAAAGCAAAAATCTTAAGTTCTATTTTTAATTGCAGCCTAAACTATCAAGTATCTAGGAATGTCTAGCAAAGGCTGTGTAGTACATATATTAAAATACTGATCAGTGGTATAGCTCAGAATAAGGAAATATGACAGAGGAAGCATTGCAGATTGTTGGTGAAAGGAAGAACCATTCAAAAGCGTGCTGGGAGAATATGTTAGCCACATAGAAAATTAAATTTCTACATCACACTATATGTAAAAATCATCAATTTCAGATGAATTGCAAACATATAAAATTCAAACCTTTGAAATTATGTGATAACAAAGATGAATGATTTGTAATTCCAGGATATGGAAGATTTTAACAGCAGGGCAAAAAGCACTAATCGTTAAAGAAAATATAATAAATTTGACACATAAATATGAAAATACCGACCACAAAATGACAAAGGATTAGCACTGAGAATATAAGAAACACTATTAATCAAGGTAAAAATTTTAAGACGAGCAAACAAATTAACAGATATTTCACATAGAAGAAAACACAAATGTCTAACCAACAAAATTCTGAAAGATATCATTTTCATTATAATCAAAACAGTACAGTTTAAAACCACATGAGATTCATTTTATATCTATTAGATTTTCAAAATTATAAAATCTGACAATATGCAAGGCTGGAGAAGATGAGGAGCAATGGGAGGAGACTGTAATTTCATTCTACCCTTTGGTAAAACTTGTAAAATCGAACATGTGCATGCCCTATGACTCAACAATTCATTTTTTAGGTATTTACTCTGAAGAAGTAACTTGCTCAAATATACTTTGAGTCAAGAATAGATATATAAACACTTTTTATATTAGCAATAAGAAACAAAAACCTAAATAAATAAAACTGATAATGGAAAGAACCTAAATGTTTATCAGTAAGAAAGTACTTACTGATACAGTTATTCAATAGAATTTTATGAAAACGTGAAAATGAATGTACACAACTCTAAATGAAAAGGCAAGACCATGAGACTATACACAGTAGGATAGCATTTTTACTTTTATCATACATAGACAAAGCCAAATAAGACACTGTATAGAGATGAATAAAAATATGAGACAAAACTAAAATACATATAAGCAAAAGAATGGTTAAAAATTTTCAAATGTGTTGAACTTTGGTATGGATGAGGAGCAATTATGTAAGACTGAGGATGAAATAGGGGAGTGGCAAGTAAGGATATTACCCACACAATTGGATGGGTAATATCCAATTTCTTTAGTTATGTGGTAACTTTACCAGTTTGTTCATTTTATTATTATACCAGTGCACAAAATTCGTACATGATGGAGAGGGTTCCCTCAGCCTAGCCTGCAACCTCTCTAATCTGGAACCTCTCAAGAGATGTCCGACTGCTGGTTTAGGCGCAATCCCGGTGATTGGGCCTAAACCGGTAGTCGGACATCCCTCTCACAATCTCCTAACCACTCATCTGCCTGCCTACCTGATTGCCCCCAACTGCCTCCCCCCTGCTGGCCTGATCACCGCCAACTTCCCCCCTCTGCTGGCCTGGTCACCCCTAACTGCCCTCCTTGTCAACCTGGTCACCCTACACAGCCTGTTGGTCAGTCCTTTGGTCATCCCTCACTAACCCCCCATGCTGCCCTGGTCACCCCATGCAGCTGCTGGGTGTTTGTTATTGTTCAATTGGTCGTGAGGGCCTGGCTGTTTATATATATTAGGATGATTTGACATATATTTTACAAATATTCTTGTGTATGATTCACATATTGCATTTGAATAAGATAATCTTGAATCCAATAGCATTATATAGAAATAACCTTTTTTTTTATGAGTTACTCTTCCCTTGTAACTCATTAACATTTCTTGGGTAATGTGGAACGTTTCTATTTAATAAATTTCCCCTTTGGTTACTGTCAATAAATCTTTTCTGGCTCACAATGAAATGACTTTCATCTTTCCCCCAGAAATCATTCAGACATGCAGGAATGTAAAGCAATAAAGAGCTTTAATTTTCATAGTCAGACTGTGTTTTGGCCTCAACCAGTTTTTATCTTTTTATGTTATGAGGCATGGATTTCTTCACTTGGTTTCTATTTCCATAGAAAATGTTCAGCTGGCTTTCACTCTTTAAGGAATGCATGTCAGATAAACAGTGATAAAGATTCTTATTTGATTATTTTATGCTCCACTAGATGGATGAAAGAAAATGCATCTACCATATCTAGCACTGATAATAATTATGTCAATTTAGCATTGTCAAAGGTACAGAAAAATTAGCCTGGCTGTCATGGCTCAATGGTTGAGCATCAACCTATGAACCAGGAGATCATGGTTCAACTCCTGGTAAGGGCATATGCCCATGGCCAGTGTAGGGCATGTAGGAGCTAATCAATCAATGATTATCTCATCATTGATGTTTCTATCTCTCTCTTCCTTCCTCTCTGAAACCAATAAAAATATATACATTTTTAAATGTGTTGCTTTTAAAAAATAGTACAGAGAAATTAATTATATAATTTACATTTCCACAAATTTACTCATTAATTTTGTTCCACTTAACATTTTTTGAGTACATACTAAGTTATACTTTTGCTGACTGATGATAAATGAAAAAAAGGACTTGATACTACAGTGCAATATAGGATATGCATAAAGAATGGGGCTGACACAGAGGTGCAATCAGTCCCTCTGGAGAAAATGAAAATCTTAGTGGGGAGGGGGGTGGGATATCCCAGATATGAAAACAAGTAAAAAAGAATCTAAAAATGCTAGAATGTTCTAATTTCCCCAGGGAACATAAGGAACTGATTCTATTGATATTCCCACTCTGGTCAGCCTCCAGGTGTGTGGGGGCTGATGCTTAACATATATTGAGACGCATTAGATACAGCTTCCAGCTGTTAGCTGGAACTAGGTCATAAAATTGGAATCCCAAAAGGGCAGCATTGTCCATGAAATGAGAAACAACAAAAACAACTTAAATCTCTTTGAACATTGCTGCAAGAAAGCAGCAAAGAGGCACATAAAGACTGCTCCCAGTGGATGGAAAGGAAGAAAATTTGATCTGGTTAAAAAGTATCTATACAGGCAGTCTTCAGGTTATGCTGGACATGACATACATCGGTTTGTGGTTACAATGCCATCTCCCATTTATTTATTTTAAAAAATTTCCATCATTTTGACATATGTATGTATGTGTTTTATGTTTTTTTTAAATTATTTACCACAAGTAAAGGTCAAGAATTATCTTTCTTTTGATTTTTTTTTTTTACTGTTCCACTTCATTACTGCTGTGTATGTGCTCCATGTGAGTGACGTAGGTGCTTATGTAGATGGGTTCTGACTTACGATGCACATTGCGTTACTTCACAACATAGGATGTCCGATGTAACCCAAGGACCTACTGTATATGTAAAACCCTAATATTCAAATAGAACAAACAGTGGAACAAGCGAACAACCGGTCACTATGACGTGCCCTGACCACCAGGGAGCACGCGTGGAACATGGTGGGCATAGGCAGCAGGTGGCAGTGTGGAACAAAGTGGGCATCAGCTGCGGCAGGATGGTGGAACAGGTGAGCCCGGGCACCAGACCAAGGTGGGGTGCCTGTCGCTGTCATTGGGGCAAGCCTCTGGTCGTTACTGGAGCAAAAGTTCTTTGCTCCCAGATGCCACGGACTCGCCGGGCACTCACACCTGCTGCCAGCACCAGAGCCTCTGCTCGCACCCTCTGCCAGCACCCGGTGCCTGGCACCAGTCTCCATCGCTCGGCGCCATCGATATATTTTCATTGGTATGCATAGACCATGGAATCAGATAATGGCGCTGGCCTCAATTGCCCCTGAGGGCTTCCCCTTACTCCTGAGGGATGATCAGGGCAGCAGCTGCTGCTGGCACTCACTGACAGCGCCAGCCCCACTCGCAGCTGCTGCTGGTGCCAGTCCTAGTCACTCTGTGCCTTCAGCGGGTGCAAGCAGGGCCAGCACCATCAGCACATGGGAGCTGGCAGGAGTGGGGCTTCTGGCAGACGGGGGAACAGGGCCATGGCAGGAGGGGCCAGGCAAGGCACAGAGGATGGGCTGAGACCTGCCCCTGTGCCCACAGCATTCTCGAGGCCCACACTTCCTTTCAATGTGTACAAATTTGTGCACTGGGCCTCTAGTAACCAATATTTGGAAGGGAATTTCAAAGGGTAAGAGACTGCAATTAGTATGAGAGACAATGTTCTAGATTATAGCATGCTAATATTATAGTAATTATTATGCTAGTATCTTTACAATGACTAAAGTTTTAAAGGAATACATAGAAAGCGTAATTTTAAAAAAAAGAGGAGCTTGGAAAAGAATGATTTTTTAAAATTTAGCAACAGGCTTTTTACATGAGAATTATAATGATTAAAATGAACAGTTGAAACAACTGTTGAGACAATTGGCAATAAATATGATCAATCTACTCATATTACCCCAAATGTAAGATATAAAATATTAAAGATTAAGATCAAGATATTATATTTAACACATTTATACTTACTATAATTGATGATTTTATTTACATCAACTTTTCTCTTTAATGTCACTGTGCTACCTTCTTTTTTTCTTTGTTATCTTTACTATAATATTTTTTCTTTTTTCTTTTGCTTTTATATTTATATTCAATACCAGATTTTTTATTTTTTAAAATATATTTTATTGATTTTTTTTTACAGAGTGGAAGGGAGAGGGATAAAGAGTTAGAAACATCGATGAGACAGAAACATCTATCAGCTGCCTCCTGCACACCCCCTATTGGGGATATGCCTACAACCAAGGTACATGCCCTTGACCAGAATCGAACCTGGGACCCTTCAGTCTGCAGGCTGACTCTCTATCCACTGAGCCAAACTGGTTAGGGCAATACCAGATTTTTTTTTTAATTTCTTACATTTTATTTTATCAAGTCAGTTAATTAATTTTATCTATTTATTTTGTTAAGAATATGCGAGTAGTACATTTTTGTGAGCCCTTATCTTTTTAAAAGGGGAAAAACTCCTTTGTTGGTGATAACCCTGATTCCACAACATCTTCTCTTCAAAATTTTGAAAGTTTTAGTCCATTTTTTTCCCTTAGTATTTAGTGTGACAAAGAACAAGACTGAGACTACACTGATTTTATCCCGTCTTTCATTAAGTGTTTCTGTTGAAAGCATGCTAGTAGAATTATATTTTATTTAAACAGGCATTTCCATTTTTCATGTTATGTCTTTTCTTTTTCATAAATTTTGCCTAATAATCATTCCGTACTTTCTAACTCAAGGTTTTAATCAGCATCAGAAAACTAAGTTTCACTATTCCTTTGATTAATCTTTTTGTGGCTGCTTGGATATCTTCTTGGATTGTACCTTTAATTATTAGGTTACTTCACTTTAAATGGTTTCTAATCATACCTTTGTCCCTTTTCATCTCAGTTTATCATCTTTGTATCTCAGCCAGTTGTTCTTTCTTTTTTTATTTTATTTTTAATTACAGTGTACACGCAATATTATCTTATATTTCATCCTGTTGTACTTTCATCTTCTGGTCAATTCTGATTATCTGTTTCTTGGAAATTTTGTTTCCTGGATACTACTAAACTTATAAAATAGAATTCTCTGATATTCTTCAGGTAACTATAATTCTCACTATATGAAAGCCAGGATGATGCTTTTTCTTCGTTTCTGTTTTTGTTTGTTTGTTTGTTTATTTCTTTTAAAATCTTGGTATTGCTTGGTTTGTTTGTTTTTTCTCTTAAGAAACCAAGTTGGATTTTGTTTTTTTTATCTTTGGATTAATATTTGTCTACTCACTTTTAATTCAATAGCCATTTGAATCTCTTTCTTAGATTTGGATGGCAGATCCATGTGCATAATTTTTTAAACCAGTTTTCGGTGTTTCGTCATTTTTACTGAATATAATTCTTCTGGACCAATGTGTAGCCTCCTCTTACCTGTGCTGACTGGATTTCCACTGCTTTAAGTCAACTGAGTGTATGAAATGTGCCACCCTCAACGTGCATTTCTGTTAGGGCTCTTATTGCCTCTATCTTTGTCCATGTGCTTGTGGGAATTTCATTTTTGACAATACAACAGGCTTCCCCCAATTTCTCTCTACATTCTGTTCTATTTTTTCTGAGGGAAGTGGAAATATAACCAAGGATGGACAAAAGAACATTGATCTAATCACTTACAAAAATTACATGTGTCTTACAGAGATAAATGTATATTTTCATTGATATGTATAGACTATGGAATCAGATAATAGGGGGCAGGCAAACGATTACTTCTGTCATCTTTCTGGCAAATGGTATTGCTTTGTTTTATAATGTAAAGTACATGTCAGTCACAAATTATTTTTATTAATTCCTTGCTGTGTACTCTACAGATGGTATAAATATCCTAGTAACAAATTACTAGTCAGAGTCCATTTTTATGGACAAGTTTTTATATTTGAAATAGATAAATAGATATGTATATATGTTATATATGTATTTTAGGGAATATTTAAAAGAGAATATCCATCTATTAGACTGGTACACTTTCAATTAGAAATTTCTGGATAGATCTGCTTAAAATCTTACTTTACGATGACACATAGGTACATGGGTTAACTAAGTTGCCACTGGGATATAGTATATGTGTTATACATATTTCTAGCAAATGGAGCTTATATACATATACTGCTTTTTTCGGCATATAATATGACCGGGCATATAAGACGACCCCTAACTTTTCCAGTTAAAATATAGAGTTAGGGATATACTCGCCCTATAAGATGACCCCCAGTGTATAAGATGACCCCTGACTTTTGAGAAGATTTTCCTGGGTTAAAAAAATCGTCTTATATGCCAGAAAATATGGTATATCCCAAGTAATAAAAATATATATAACTGGATTGTGCCTATATATGTATGCTCATTCTCGGAGATCTCGCACTTGGGAAAGTTTGATTGATTCTCCCAGTCAAAACCCAACATTCCACTAGTGCCAACACTCTGGGAGAGAACAAATGACCCGTTTCTCCTATCATTAAACTGAATCAATAATGGCTACATGAATTTATGATTACAAATAGAGGAATCTGGGCCCATACCTACATTGCACTACTTCATAGGCATAGCTAGTTTGTACAAGTGCTTAGTCTCAGTTTTCTCACTAATAAACTGGAGATGAGATGATGAGGAGATTGGATGAGATAATATACGTAAGGGATCTGGCACATACTAGATTCTCAATTAATAGTAGTGATTTCTATTAAATGTCTGAAATTGTTTCTCCCTCTTTTTTTTAATTCTTTTTTAGAACTAGATAATAGAAACATTCCCTTCTACTTTTTTTCATTAGGAAAAGAAAATAAACATTAAAGGAAAGACAGGAATTTAGATCAGTATTACTGTTATTCAACATACCCTATTCAGTGTTAGCATGTCATTTGCAATTTCATTTCTAGCTGGTAGCTCAAAAGTATATATTGGTCTTATTGGTGGGAATTTTGTTTCATTTATAAACATCAGAAGAGGAAGGAAGCCATCTATATGGTAAATATAGAATCAAATTTAATTTCTTGGAAAAGGTCAAGTTAATCTTTTTCCTATATTAAGAGAATACTCTTAAATACAGAAATTAAAATCACCATACCACATCTTTGTAATTAACTATATGAAATTCTTTGAAAGCCAGGACTAATTTTGCTTGTTTTGTATTGTATAGAATACTTTTGGGCCATTACAGCATAAAATCATTACCCTTTATGGATCCATATTTTATTTCTATACTAGAGGTGCATAAAATTCGTGCATGGGGAACGGAGGGTCCCTCAGCCTGGCTTGCACCCTCTTGCAATCCAGGACCCCTTGGGGAATGTCCACCTGCTGGTTAAGGCCTGATATGATTGGGCCTAAACTGGCAATCAGACATCCCTCTCACAATTGCTGGCTCCTAACTGGTTGTCTGCCTTTCTCATTGCACCAAACCACTCTGCCTGCCTGCCTCATTGCTCCTAACCGCCTCTACTTCGGCCCCTGCTGCCATGGCTTTGTCCAGAAAGACATCCGGAATGATGTCCGGAAGGTCATTCGGCTGTCCAGTCTAATAGCATATTACACTTTTATTATTGTAGATTATGTCATAATATTTTAATGCTGATATTTAAATATAAGACATTAGATCACATTTTTTAAGAATTTGGGTTTCTTTGTTTATCATCAAGTCAGTTAGAGATATGAGGATCTAACTTACCAGTTGAAGTATAAAGGTACCATCTTTTTCGTGGTGGTAATGGCTCTTCTATTATGATCTATCTCAGACCCGAAATTTTTTTTATCAGGGTATGAAGAACAAGGTAGGCATACAGTGACTGGCTTCTGGAAAGGATGTGTGGATGGATGCTGCACATGAATCAGAGGGCTGGTGGACAGTACCGAGTAGGAAGTATCTTGCTGTGTTTTTAAATATGCCACCAGAGATGGGTCAACTGGTTGTATCTAAGCAAACAAACAAAAATATACATAGGTTGTCCCCCAAAAACTGTGTGCACAGTTTAACAACTGATAATCCAATTTTACTCCTTTTCAGGTTTAACTGATTTGAAATAATGGGTGGAGCCTGACTAAGCTTTGGACAAAGAAAATTTATCCCAAAGTGCCTTTAGACTTTTTTTTTATGGGGATACATAAAAGATAAAGTTTATAATACAAAACCAGCAAAAGTCCACAAATTGAGGGCACACAAATACCAAATGAAGTGATTCCTGATGTTTGCGATTCCATTGCTTCATTTTATCAGCAGTGCCTTTACCAGAATGGTCATCAGTTTGAAAACAGGTGCTGACAAAAATAATTATTCATTTCTATAAATTATTTTAAATTTTGAAAATGAACCATCTTATATAATAAAAGGCTAATATGCAAATTGTCCCCTCGACCAGGAGTTCGACCAGGGGGTGGTGCTGGCTGGACAATGGCCTGCAGGTCCTCCTCACTCCAGCCCCACCCCTGATTGTTCCCCCACTCTGATCTGGGGTGGGGCTAGCAAGCCCATGGCCCCTCCCTCTGGCCAGCCCCACCCAATCAGCCCTATTAGGGTGGGCTGGTAGGACCCCACCTGTGTACAAATTCATGCACCAGGCCTCTAATATGTTAATAAACACTTTATAATAATTCAAAGTGTATATATATACATATATATATACACATATATATATACATATATATATTTCTATATTTAATTAGCAAAAGATGTAAAGTATCAGCATATTTATAAACCAGTTTTCTGAAACTTGGAAGGAGTGTAGTTTTAATATATTTCTCTATATATTGCTGGCTGAATCAATACTGCATTAATTTATAAAAAAAGCACAACAGTTAGTCCCTTTTTACAAAGTCTTTGTGAAATCTAGGTTCCCTGTCCTTTTTTATAAATAACTGAGAAACACTCTTAATTGTAGGCAACAAAATGACCTAGAAAACAAAATAGGCATTTTACGTAATTTCTAATTAAAACTATTGTAGATCAAGTGATCCTTAGAAACTAGAAAAACAAGACTATATTTACTTAAGTATTTTCGCTGGTATGCATGCATATAAGCATAACCAATGAACACAGACACTGGGGGGTTGGGGTATGCCTGGGGTGGGTACGCAATGGGGAGGTATGTATATATGTAACACAATAAAAAAAAGAGAAAACACTGCTTTAGCTAATAATAAAAATAGCTAACATAATTCCAAAATTTCAAAGCTTATGAAAAATATTTATAAAAATTAATTATTCATAATAGCTTTTATTTAAAACTAGAAATAGAAGCACTTGGGAAAGAGTTGAGGCCAATAGTACAGGGAAAACTGAAATGTACATTGATATATCATTGCTCACCTTTGTATATATTGAATTCTTTAAAAATTTCTTCCCAAGAATGACTGTTTTATAATTACATGTAACCAGACTTTCAAAATTCTGAATATTTTAATGGGCTAGCTTCTCAGGTGGAAATCTTGAATCATATGAATGTCCAGTGCCTGGTATCAATTCTATCAGACTCAACATATCTTTTTGTTCATAACCATCATAAACAAAACAATACAAAAAAAAATCTTTCTAGCTAGAAAAAAAATCTTTCAAATAAAGTGATAAAGTGGAGATTCATTTTGCAGTGAGATTCAGTATGTTCCAAATCATCACTTTATTACTAAAAATACTAACATCATCACTTTGTTACTAAAAGTATCAAAGAATTCATTTACTGAGCTATTCCATATTTTGACTTTCATCCTTTAGGGCCATGTTTGATGATTCACACAATCTATAAGAAGGAAACCACCCGTTATTAATATTTACCTTTAATTGCACAAGGACGGGTGAGCCAAAAACTCCTGGAGGGTAATGCAGGGATATCCGCGAATCCATGCTTGGCTTGAGAGTGAGGCCTTTCTTTGTTACTATGAAGGACTCTTTCTTTAAACAGGACATGACAGAAAAGATACCCAACTTGTAAACTTTCACTTCAGCACAGGTCCCCTGTGTGGATTGAAGGATATTAAGACAAGGACATTAGCACAGCACTGTCCTTACATGCTCTGTGGCTATGCAAAAAAAAAAAAAAAAAATCTGCCTGCTGTCCCTGTAATCGCCCACAACTGAACATAGGTAACCAGGAATTTCTCAATGTCGAGCTACATAACAGAAAAGAAAAGATGTCAGTTTATTTTTTAATTTAAACTAAATTTCAAAGAGAAAATTTATATGTGCCATGAATGAGCAATCACTTTCAGTAATTTTAACAAATATTAATTACTTCATCCTCCTTAACTTCACCAGAATGGACTTGAAATATTGGCCTTTATCCAGAATATTTCAACTCTGCTTTAGGACTGAAATTGGGTAGTTTCTGTACACGTTATAGAACCGGTACTGTCAGCAGGTTCTTCTTTCTGACAACTCACAACCTCTTAGTGAAGTCATTTTCTCTACTTCTGTCCTCCATGCAGTAGGAGCCGTTGGCTACAAAGAGACATTTGTGTTTCATTTTTTTTATATAGCGATGTTTAAATTTCACGCCTTTTTCATCACATAAAAGGAGCTGTACATATATGAAAACAAAATTATCTACTCATATAATCTCCGGCGCTTAGAAGGAGAAAGAAGACTTAGAAGCAATTTGATCTATTCATGCTTTCCTGAGCACCAGACGGGCTCCGCCCTGCTATGAGCAGATAATCACGCAGACACACAAACATTCCAGGGACGATCCCAGTGCAAACTAATCTATCATTTGAAAACTGACTAAGGAAAATATTTCGCAATATCACTGCATGACTCGGTCGCTGGGAAAATTCAGGGCATGGTGAATGTCCCTAATTGGCTGGAGGGAGAATGGTGAAAGGTGAGAACGTGTTCTGGGAACCAGTGCTGGTTGGCCTGTATCTCAGCCACATCTGGCAGATGCCGGGAAACAGGAAGGGTTGTTAGTCAGGGGAGTGTCATGAAGAGAACTCTGATGGTGGTTCATCTGACCCCAGAGTTAGAATTCTTGAATGTCGTATGAACCACATTAAACATTTGGAAGGAATCCAGAGTTTAAATTGTCTTGAACTAAAAATAGAAATAGCTACTATTAGAATATTCTAAAAAATATATGCTTTTTATTTTTTCCCAGTAGACAATGGTATTCCCTCTTTCTCTTTCTCTTTCTCTTTCTCCCTCCCTCCCCCACCCTCTCTCATTATTCATTTACTAAACATCTTGTGTACCCACTTTGTGAAAAGCATCTATACCTGAGCACTTTTTGCTTCTATGGCAGGCAGAATGGCCAAGATTAAAAAGCCCCAATCAAGAGCTGTTACACTTACACGCTTCCTAGACTAAATATATCATGTATTAGTTGCATAAGTTGGAGTAAATAATGAGAACAGGCTGAGCTTTCATATTTAACTGTATGACCTTATTTGCAAATCAGAAAAGACCAAACCAGAAAAAATAGAGACGTGTTCAAAAGAATTTCTTATATATACATGGAATGTTTTCACATTTATGCCCTGCCCTCCTCTTCAAATAATGACAATTCACATAAAGCGAAAAAAGACAAATATTTAAATTGTTTCAAAGTCAGTTCACTGGCCCACAGAATTACTTTAAATTTTTGTTCCCACCAAATCTATGCAAAGTTTAGTAATTGTGTATATGCTTTCTTCAAAACACATGGATTTGTGACCATAGGGGTCCTCAGAATTATACAAAATTATACAGTATCCTGGGGGGAAAATGATCATTTTAAACTGCTAGCATGTGTTTTTAGGCTTCCTTTTATCTTTTTAAGTGTACAACAATTGTTCATTTTGTCCTTCTGACCCTATCAAGTAGGTGCTAGTATTTGTTCATTTTTCAGATGAAGAAGTTGAGTCTATAGCAAGGTTACATAACTTACCAAAGTTCACATAGCAAGAAAGTATATGAACTACATTTGAATCTTTCACATTCCACATCCTAACAACCACATATACTGTCTTTCCTGTATGAACTAAACATGATTTGTAGACCTAATAACTATCTCAAATCATACACACACACGTGCACAGTTGTTCATTTTAACATATTTTCCAAACCATGAGTGATAATAAAGCTACTATCATCTGGGGACTTTTAAGGTTCTTAAATTTTGCACAGATCCATCACAGTGAAAATGTTAGTCTAAAGCCTGGCTGGTGTGGCTAAGTGGTGTAATGTCAACCTATGAACCAGGAGGTCACTGTTTGATTCCCGGTAAAGGCACATGCCCAGGTTGCAGGCTTGATTCCCAGTGTGGGGCATATAGGGGGCAGCCGATCAATGAGTCTCTCTCATTATTGATGTTTCTATCTCTCTCTTCCTTTCCTTTCCTCTCTGAAATAAATAAATATATATATTTTTAAAAAAGGTTAGTCTAACAAAGACATGAAGTTAATTAAGCCATAGTGTTGGTTTTGTTAACCACGTAAAAACATTTGCTGTGTCCTAGACCCAAGTTCTCCATCCCTCAATTTGGCCAGTAATTTCTGTTCTTTGATCTTTGTGACTTAAAGATTCTCAGAATTATACAATAAAGTGTAGCATGGAAAAATTATAATTTTAACTCCTAGCATGTGTAATTTCTGTTCTTTCTGATCTTTGTGGCAAAAAAATAGTGAATGCACTAGAATAAATCTATGAGCCCTTTCACTTGTTATTAATGAGTAATTATATTTATACTACAATCTGGTAGTGTAAGCAATATTTAAAGGAGGGACTAAACAGCAAGTATAGATGTAGCCAGTGATTTACCAACCTTGTAACTTCCTCTCATTCCTTCCAGGGAACTGGGGGTGAGGTAACTGGACTGAAGGTTTACGTCAGACATTTTCACCAGGATGTCTTTGTAATTCCCCCTGTAATGCGCGGTAAAGGGAATTGCAATGCATATTGGAAATGGAATCCTCATTTCCATGTCTGAGCACTCAATAGTGATGACATTGCTGACCAGCTCTTCATTATCACTCACTACTAAAGAACTCATAGTGTTAATGATTCGGCATTCTAGATGTTGTAGAAGGGATGAGGGCGCTGTGATGTAACAAGACACTTGAGGGCCCCTATCATCACTCAGCACATCAAGATACCTGCAGGGGTGAGAAAGAACATAGTTTTTGCAAATATTTGATTTGTGTATTGTCTGGTACATATAGAAAAGCCTGAGCTCTAGGGTCACATTTTTTTGTGTGTGTGAATCCCAGTTCTTCGACTTACTGATGCTGTGACCTTGGGCAATACACTCAACCTCTCTGTGCCTCAATTTCCTCAACTATCACATGGTATTAAAATAATAATTGATTTCATAGGAAGGCTGTGAAGATTAAATGAACTAGTCTATGTTATGTAATGAAAAAGTTGTGCCTAGCCCTGGCCAGTATGGCTCAGTTGGTTGGGCATCATCCCAAGTACTGAAAGGTTGCCCTTTGGATTCCCAGTAGGAGGATGTGTTGGAGGCAGTAGATCGAATTTTCCCTCTCACATAGATGTTTCTTTCTCTCTCTCCCTCTCCCTTCCTCTCTCCCTAAAAATCAATAAAAGTATTTTTAATCTGTACTTAGAACATAGTATTACATATGTTACTTATTATTGTTACTATTTTTATTAGTATTATTATTTAAGTGATTGATTCATCCCTCGGTTTTGTTCATATCACAATATGAATCTGAAGATTAATGAAGTTTCTTGATAAACCAAATACTAACACCTAAGTAGTTTCTTAAGTTATGAGGGGAGTAAATGTATATCTAGCATTGGAATGGTCTAAACACATTAGATCAAATTATGCTGTTAATTCCATTTTTTAGAAAAACTGAGAGAGGCACAAAAGTACTATGAAATTATGACTAATCAAGGTAATTAGAAACAGAAACCCAGTATTTAAAATCCTCAAAGAATCAATACAAAAGCATATTTTAACAGAAAGTTTATTTTAACCATGTGTGTTACTCTTAATTTTATACCATCACCTTTGCCAAAGATATTAGAGTCTTATAGACTCAAATTCAATTTTTAGATCAGTCATTTGCTTATATTTGACCTTAAATATCAATAATTAGAATTAAAATTGCTAAGATTCTAGCTTTTTCTATGGGCTAGGTATTAGGCTATACATTATTTCACTTAATCCTCACACTATGAGGTCAAGCAGGTATATTATCACCCTCTATTCTATATAATAAAGAGGTAATATGCAAATTGACTGCCATGCCCTCGCACAAGATGGCCACCACCATATGGTCACAAGATGGCTGCTACAAGATGGCCAGCAGGGGAGAGCAGTTGTGGGTAATCAGACCAGCAGAGGAGGGTAGTTGGGAGCGACCAGGCTGTCAGGGAGGACAGTAAGGGTGATCAGGCCTTCAGGGGAGCAACCAGGCCTGCAAAGGAGGTCAATTGGTGGGGACCAGGCCAGCAAGGGAGGGCAATTGGGCTGGCAAGGGAGCAGTTAGGTGTCAATTAGGCTGGCAGGGGAGTGATTAGGGGGTGATCAGGCTGGTAGGCAGAAGTGGTTAGGGGCAATCAGGAAGACAGGCAGGCGAGCAGTTGGAAGCCAGCTGCCCTGTATTGTGAGAAAGATGTCCGACTGCACATTTAGGGACTGGGCCTAAACCAACAGTTGGACATCCCATGAGGGATCCCAGATTGGAGAGGGTGCAGGCTGGGCTGAGGGACCACTCCCCCCCCACCACAGCGCACAAATTTTATACACTGGACCTCTAGTATGTGTGTGTGTATATACATACACACACACATAAGTCTAAGTGACCCTTACTACTGGACAACTGGCCAATAACTATGACAGGCACTGACCATCAGGGGGCAGATGCTCAATGCTGGAGCTGCTCCCTGGTGATCAGTGAGCTACCACAGCCAACCTCCCGCAGCCAGCAACCTCTTGCAGTCCTTCCCCCTGCCTGAATATCCCCCATCGGCCCAACTGGCCCAATTGCTGGCCAGGCAGAGAGACCCTACCCATACACGAATCCATGCACAAGGCCTCTAGTTTTACAGATAAGGAAAGTGAGGTCTAAAAATTTTAACTTCCTGAAGATTACACTGATGGTAAGCTATAGAATCAATAACTTAATCCATTCATCTTTAACACAAAAGCTCAAACTTTCTAATTTAATATCATATTTCCTCAAATCATTCTGGAGTCCTGAGATTTTTATGTCTTACATGCTGAAACTAATATCTAATTCACAACAGTGTGAAGGTTAAATTAAATAAAATTGAATTATTTTTAGAGAAATTAGAGGAGCTATATAAAATGTAACATAAATAATCAGTTTTAAGAGTAACCCACACCTGAAATCTATATGTTCATGTTTACCAATGTCACCCCAATAAATTTAATTAAAAATAATCAGTTTTAGAATTACCAGGTCTTAACTATTTTTTAGTTCTTAGTAACTTAAATTTTATAGTGTACTTGAACATAGACATCTAAAAATATATCTTGAAATTGCAGAGAAGGTTATTTATTTGTATTCATAATTCTGAACCCCTAAAGCTAGAAGAAATAGAAAATTACCCAGCCCACTGATGTGTAGAAGTATTCTCTGATGATGGTGATTACGGTGATTCAGAAAATGAGAAACAGTCTAGTAGAAGATACCATGACCCAGCCTTCAAGAATGGCTTCAAGAAGAATGACTTCAAGAATGACTGTCTTCTGTGCCCCGGGTGAAGTAAGGTAAGGCGACCTGTAAATGCTTTCATTCCCCTAACCCTAGTCAAAGAGGCAAGATCTGGTCCAGCCTTGAAAATAATCACATGGGTTTATTCCGGCTTTGTTTTCCTTTTAGTCTGTACAGAAGAGGACAACTACACTAGAAAAGATAGCCTTTTTTCCCCCAAAAAAGAAACTATTCAGAGAGGAATCACAACAGATTCTGTGGTAGGTCTTTTTATGTGTGTGTGTGTGTGTGTGTGTGTGTGTGTGTGTGTGTGTTTATATAACACTCATCTTTTATGTGTCAAGAGAGCCTCGTAGCCTGAAATATGCAAGCCAAGCACAATGGGTCTGTAGACCACAAAGAGGAAACCAGCCACTAGAAAACACCTAGAGGAGGTGAGAGGGAGTAATGCTGCAATGACTCATTAGCGGATGCTTTGAGTCATTTCTGAATGTGAGGATCCTGAAGTGTTCATGTTTTTCTCAAGTGAAATGAGCAGCCACCTTTTGACTACTTCATCAGTTGTTTTGCAGGGGCGCTAATTCATTTAAACCATGGAGGGGGTGGGGGGGTCTTACATGCACTGAATGTAATTCCGGGACAACTATAGAACTTACTAGATTTTTCAGACCTATAGCATCCTCACAGGAAAACTAGCTCAACCTCTTCCTTTGATAAATGAGATGACTAAAAGTCAAAGTGAGCAGAATGACTTGCCTGTGAGCACAGACTCATCTGTGGTGTTGTCCTAAAATGGTACCTTGCATCTGAAAGAGCATCATACCTGGTGGCAGCGAGAGGCCAAGAGAAGGTTGGTCGTGTGGGGGAGAAAATGAGGGTTGTTGGGGTGAAATAAATGAACACACTAACATTCAGCTTAGCATGAACTTCTGCCAAGTAACATGGGGCTAGGATCTTCACATGATTTCCTCATTTGACCTTATAGACTAATCTTAGAAAATAGAGACAATTTTCTACCAAGAGGGCTCAGGAATGAAGCAAGTCGCCACAGAACTAGTTTGTAAAAAAAAAAACAAAAAACACAGGAGATAAAATGTAAGTCTATTTGACTCACAGGCCAATGATACTTATTTTATTTTATTTTTATTTTCACTATTCCACATTCCCATCTAAAGGTGTTATTTTTTGCTGGAAAAAAAATATAGCTTGTAAGTATTTTATTTGAACAAATAGGGATAATTACCTAACTTGTGTTGAGGAGGTAATTCACACACACACACACACACACACACACACACACACACACAAAGATTAGTCATACACTTTTAGAAGTCACAGTTTGAGAATTTTATGGAAGTTCTGGACCAAGGATTTAATTGGTATGAAAATATGCATTCAGTTTTAAGAACCTCCTAAAGCCCTTCCAGGATCCTCTGGAGCTCTGCTGACAGGAATTCATGATTACTTATAAATAAAATAAACCTGACAATTTACTGAGGCATGTAAATAAAATAAACCTGACGTTGGGACATTCCTAAATTTTGAACACTTCGCAGCCTCCTAATTTGTTCTTATTATAATTGAAAAAAATGGTGATTATAACGTGTCTCTATTCTGGTTAATGATACAGTTTAACTACTTTCTCATATTATCAATTCTTCCTCCTTTAAAAAGTATTTAATATGTTTGTCTCCTAAAGCCATATTAGTAATAGTAGCCATACAAATTTTTATAGAAGTAATTTAAACTGAATTACTGATTTACAATACCTTTTGGAGATATTAAATATAAATATAAAATTTTGTTTATATATAAAGGCTATGGCTGCTAACTACAGAAACACACATGAGTAGGCATATATAAGCATCTCTCACATTGATTACATTTACTTACTCCTTTTCCATTATGTTATCTTTTTGCATTAGACTCTTTGAATCATTGAGGAGAAGACTGTTCTCACATTTACTGGGCATATCGCATGTTATTGGGGATATGGGAGTCTCTTCTCTTGGGTTTTCTGAGCTCTCTTGAATGTCTCTTTCTGTTGTCTGGGTGATGTCATGGGTCTCTTCCCTGTTGCCATTCGTGTTTTCAGCAGTCACGTGTGCTATTTGTTTATCATCTTCATTTTCTGCATCATCTGGGAACATAGCGTTCTGTGACTCTTCTTGCCCTGTGACATCTCCGTTCACTGATGTATTGTTTTCCTTTCCCACTAATTCCAAACTCATGTGAGTTTTGTTTTTCATTAATGTGTCCTGGTGCGTGTCATGACTTTCCTCCCCATTTGTGGGAGAAACAGTAGCTGTTTCTATGACATTTTGTTCCCCTCTTCCAGCAATGTCTGGTGCTTTGATATCCTGAATGGCAGGCATTGTCTGCAGTGGAGTACATTCATCACGCTTGCTGCATAAGTTACACATCTGCTTTTCTTCTTCCTTTAGAAGTATAGCAGTGCTCCCCAAATATTCATTTATTTTCATGAGGCAGTCTATGAAAGTAATGATTTCTACGCACACATACACACAGGGAGAGACACATAAAAAGAAGAAATGCAAAATGAAACCAAATTATGTTTCTCCACTGACATGTAATGAGTTACAGCAAGATAACTTTAGAAACCATACAAAGGCCCCTGCTGGGCATTAGGCCAATCTCCCTCCCAAGGGAGAAGTCATTTGTACGACTGTCATTCTCTTAACACATCTAGGAATGGGGGACAAATTGCTTTTAATCTAGTAGTAAATCAAATCCTTTTTGTTGTGAAAATTCTTTGTATATAGAAATACATATATTCCGGCCTTCCCATAGACTGTTCGATTGAAGTCAATAGCTCCCTTTAGCCATGCCTTGTTAGGTAAGATTTTGAGACTTATTCTTTCTCTTTTGAATGTGCTATATCAATTATCCATTTATAATCATTTGCCTAAAATTTAGCGAAGGCTCTAGATGAGACTAGGGTAGAGGTATACCATAGGAACATTATTTCTGTGGGTGTGGATGCTATATGGAGTATTTTGCTGCTGTTAGGAGAATTGGATTAAGTTGGCACTATTTCTCCTGCTGAGTTTGTGATCCTTGGCAATTTTCAAATTAATCTTTCAAAGAATAGCTCTAATTAAACTGATTCTCTGATTGGAAGCTGCAGTAGCTATTGAAACACCACTCAACAAAGTCAAGTCTCTTCACTCTAGTGCATGCCCTCATCATGATCCCCATTGCTCACCATTCCCCTTTTCATTTCCCCTCTCCTCATAGCGGGGTCTTCTATGCCTTCTTGCAGTCTTAGAATTCAATTCTGAAGTATGAAATCTGATATATAAGACCCCATAGCTCTGTGTTTTCCGAATCATCAACCAATCACCCTTTTACTAGTCTGAACTTAATTTTGGGATCCAGTTCTGACAACTTGTTTTTTTGTCTTGTATCTGAGACCGCGTGTTTATTTTGAATTTCTTTTCTGAGAGCTGACTCCTTATCATTTTCTAAGAATAACAATTTGACTTAATATGTTGGCCAGGAGCACAATGAGTTCTCTGCAGAGATTTGAATCCTGGCTATGAGTTCCAGCTGATAGTCCCTGGATCAGTTATTTTTGGACAGATTTTTACAGATGCCCACCATTGCCATTCAGACTGAACTTTTTAACATTATTGGCCCTAGATTCCTGAGTGATAAGACCTTCCCACTTGCCTTGACACTATATGATTTAGCATTGGATTTCATAATCCCTCCCGTCTTTTAATCCAGAGTAATTATTATTTTAGATTATATTCATCATTCCTGCTGTACTATACTTCTCAGCATGCTTAACTGGGCCTATTCCCAGGAATCTGGACACAAAGGGGGAGGGAGGAATCCAATTCCATAACCCAGATCACCCTAGCCTTTCCAGTTTTTTTCAACTGAAGGTTCAAACTCAAATAAGTCTAAAAATAGAATATCACATTCCCATGTAGAAAAACGGCTTGTTCTTCCCCAAAGTAAGCCTACACTTTCTTACTTCTTAGTCTTGGATCCCGTTGATAATATCTCTGCCTGGAATGCACTTTCTTTCTATTTTAAAAATTGTATTTATTTTGTAGTCTTTTCCCGAAGATATTTTTCCATTGATTCTTTTTTTTTTTTTTTTTTTAGAGAGAGATAGTGGAAGAGAGAGGGAAACACAGAGAGAAACATTGATGTGAGAGAACCATTGATTGGTTCTCCACCCCTGCATACACCCTCATCAAAGCCTGGGCCCAGGAGGAGCCTGCAACAGAGGTACATGCCCTTGACCAGAATCAAGCCCAGGACCCCTCAGTCCACAGGCTGATGCTCGAACTGGCGAGGGCTGCCTGGAATGCTCCTTCAAGATTCCCAGTTTCTGTTCCTTAGGCTTCAGTTTAGATAGAACATTTCTTTAGCAACATTCCCAAACCCTCTCTAAACATGGGACTTCGTCTGCTTCTGTAACCTGAACACATGTTATTTGTATGTTTCCAGTGGAACTGGTCTCCACTTGCCTTGCTTTTTTGGGGGGTTGTCTGTCCAGTCTTACTATCCCTATTATGTTGTTTGACCCTGGTGGACAGAGACTCTAGCTTAGCCTTCTTTGTACGCCCCTTCACCCTTCTCAGAGTGGCTACCCAATCAATATTTCTTACAGAAATGATAATAAAATAAGTACTTGCCTTGTCTCCAGGTACCCTGATTCTCCTTGCCAAGCAGGACACGCAGCCGCTGGCAGGTGGAGCGCAGGGCGCCTGCGGTGTGCTCCAAGAGCTGCCGAAGGGCCCCACTGAGCTCTTGACTCAGAAAGACCACCGTGGCTGTCCAAGTGGCCCCACTGGCCCCTTCGCCGTGGTCCTGGCCCAGGAGTGCCTGCTTCAGCATCAGGTTCTGTCTCCAAATCTGCTTCAATACTTGGCCTAGTTTACCTGAGCCCATGTCTTCTGCATCCATTGTATATGCTCCGAGAGGGGAATGCTTCCTTCCTGCCAGCAAAGCCTAAAGGTTTAGCAACTTCAAACTTGGCAATGCTTATTTCTCCTAAAATCTAGGAGGTGATCTAAGTCAGCTAGCCAAGCACTTTCGCGAAACATAATAGTTTATTCAGCTTCTTGTTGACCAGCGTGATGTTACTAGGTGACCAAAGGAGGGGCGGTCTGCACCCTGGGTGCCATTGTGTACAGAATAGATTAATCACAGGGATGGAGCGAGCTCACACCACTCCATTCTCCTTGTAAGTTTCACACATTCGGTGCCCATAGACTTCAAGGTTCAAGGGAACAAAACACAGATTCTGTGGAAAGATGAGAAGTTTACTATAAAGGTAACTTGTTTGAACAATACTGCTAGTAACATTCCTATGTGATACTTAAAAATACTTAGGAGTGAAATAATATGGTGTTTAAATTTCTTCAACATAGTCTGGGGGTGTGGGAGTGGTGTATAGATGAAATAAGACTGGCTATAAGTTAATCATGGTTGCACCTGGATAAGATTACATGTGGGGCACCTCTAATTAGCATATATTTATAACTTTTAAATAGTGAGTAATTTAAAAAAAAATATATTCCTTTGCTGGGGCAGAGTCTATTACCATTGCGTAAGTAAGTTTAATTAGTACCTTCTTCTATGCGCATCTGCTATGTAGATACTTGGCTCTTTTACTCTCTGATAATTTCCCTCTAAGTGGATAAAATGCCCCCCTCCCTAAAATAAAGGCAACCTGAAAAGTGGCTTTCTCTGAACTAACAAGGAGTCTTCACCGTGTTTAATAGTTAAAAATTCAGATTCCACAAGTTCTCACCACACTGGCCCCCAAAGTTGGCGCATTGTATGTGATGATACCGGGGAAGGGGGGAACCTGGGGATTTTCAGAGGAACCCAGAGCGCCCTGCTTCCTCCTTTCCAATCCCCCTTCTGTGAGCAGGGAGAACACAGAGCCCAGGGAGAGGGCCATGCATTCCAGGGGGCTCCCTTCTCTCAGGGGCACGGGAAGGAAATGACAGCTCCCCAAAGGAAGCCGGAGTGCTTCCTCCCACAGGCATTGCTTATCTCATCTGAGGCACCGGAGTTCTGAGAGCTAGCTACACTAGGGACCCCTGGAACGCAAGATGGGGAAACTCAAACCTAGTGCCTTACGTATAAGAATACACGCCACAGGTCTAAGTACTACCCAAGCTGCTTTGGTGGGAAGAGCCAGAAAGAAAAGGGAAGGAGTAGCCCTAACCGGTTTGGCTCAGTGGATAGAGCGTCGTCCTGCAGACTGAAAGGTCCCAAGTTCTATTCTGGTCTAGGGCATGTACCTTGGTTGCAGGGACATCCCCAGTAGGGGGTGTGCAGGAGGTGGCTGATCCATGTCTGTCTTTCATCTATGTTTCTAACTCTCTATCCCTCTTCCTTCCTCTCTGTAAAAAATTAATAAAATATATTTTTTTTAAAAAAGCGGGGAAGGAGTAGTATGAGGACTGGTGCTTAGAATTCTCTAGGAGAAATCAGATTTTTAAGTGACCTGATTCATTCATGATGTGAGTCCATATCACATCATGAATCACATTGTTTTAATACTTTCCACCCTCTTTCCAAAACAAAAGACTTTCTAGTTCCATTTTCTTTTTAACTTCTGAAATATGTGTGACTCTCATAATAAATTCATACATGGCTTCAATTCAATGCCAGTTCTGAAAACTTTCTCTATCACTTACTGTATCTAATCGCTGGGAATAGGGCTTGTTAGGACTTTGGAGAGAGGCAGACACATGAACAAATTATTAAAATACAGCTTAGGCTGTGTTGAAAGGTAGAGCAGAAGTATGAATAAACAGAACCACACTAGTAAAAGCTTTGAGGAGTGAAGCATGAGTTCCGATTAGAAGCCTGGGAGATGTTTGAATTAGGAGCTAAAGGATGATCAGGATGTGAGCATGCCAGACAAGGGAGTGAATAAAACCCTCTGAAATATGATCGAAGGCATGGGGGCACGAAATGTCAGTGTGATCAAAGAGGGGAAAGTGTGGCTTTGGAGGAGGGTTCAGTCAGGGAGTCAAGAGAACTTTGAATATTCGTTTGCAGATAAAAATAGAGAAACTACATATTCTTGGACCAAGTTAAAATATGATCAAACCTTTGCTGGAGGAATGCACATGGTTTAGATAGTTAACTGTGAAGAGTGTCGAGGACTATATGAGACCAGCGACAGTGCAGGCCAGGGAAGGGGATGCTTTGAGAAAGGATTTGAAGCAGAGTGAATAGAACCTGCTGACCCACTGGTGAGAGGGAGATGAATAGAAAGCATTGAAAATTGGTCCATTCATTTATTTGAAAAACAGTTATTGGTTCCTGGTGCAAGAACTGTGCTGGTAGTTCTAGACTATGACTACAATTTTTAGTTTAGGTGGCTGAATAGATGGTAAAACAAATACAGTGGTACCTCTAGATATGAGTTTAATTCGTTCCGTAACCTTGAGGCGTGGGAAACTATGAGACGCTTGAGTCTCGGTAAACTGGTGGGTCGTATGCAGCCGGCCATCCGCGCGATTACTCCTATCTCAAATGTTGCTCGTATTTCAAAGCAAAAATAGGTCGCTCGATGGCTCGTATCTCAAAAATCTCGTATGTTAGGGCACTCGTATCTCGAGGTACCACTTTAATTGAAGTAAGAAATTTAGAAAAAAAGAGGCTTAATAGGTAGATAATTTGATTAATTTGGGGTTTGTTGAATTTGAGATAACTCAGAAAAAATTTTTGAAATGTGTTAGAAAACTAGAAGAAAAGTCAGAATATTGGCCTATTTGACTAACAGCCAGTGAGTGGGTGGTGAATGAACCCTGGAAGTGGAAGAGACCATTTGAAGATCATTTTAAGCATTGACTAAAACATAATCAAATGCTAAATTCACTGGGCCAACGTACATTTTTTTTTTCCTTTTGATATATAGAAAACTTCTTTCTTAGGGCAGGAAAAAAAAAAAACAACTCCAAAATATTTCTCCTTAGCCTCATTGACATTAACTCTTCTCAAGTCTAAACTTGTTCTCTGTCTGGCTTCCCAAGAACATGTAACATTTGCAAAGTGAGACCTTCCATAAGCCACGCTGCATCTACTTGTTAAAACAGGCGTCTGTATGCTCCCGCATCTTGTTTTTCTATCAACTGATGTCACTAACCACGGAAAGAACCAACATTTGCAGGCAATAATTGTGACACCCACAGAAGTTGTTGGTGAAAATTTATCTTGATAGATTTAACATTTGATTAACACCTTCACTGTGGCTATTAGTTAGCATGACCTTTAATCCTTTCTTATACTTTTTTTTTAAACTAAGAATTCTGTTCTTCCACTAACATTAAAGGAATTAGTAGGCCGTCTTGAATATATGATATGTAGTTGAAAAGACAACTCTTCTTTTTGATGTTAAAAGCAAAATAAATAGAGACCAAATTCAAGTAAGTTAGATAGTTGTTTGTTTATCCTCTCAGGCAGAAGATGAGTGGGATAACTCAACACAGGAAGAGAAAAACCTATCAGCAGTGAAACTTTTAGTGTCCCTCCCCTCACCCCCATTCCAAAGAGCTCTCCCTGACCCTGCTGGATATCAACAATGAAGCACTGAGTCATAAGCCCAATCTAAACATATGAACTTCCAATACCTCACTTTCAAGTATAAGATAACAGTCAAGGAGGGCAGGCATTTGACAAAGACTCTAATGTAATGCTAAAGAAACATAAATAAAGGACTTAAAAAAAGAGAGAGGCAACATAAGCAAGAATAGAAAATATATAAATCTATAATTGACATTCTTAGAGTCTAGGACAAGAGAGGATAATATGCCCATAAAATAAGAGATAATTTTCTAAAAAAAAAAAAAACAAAAAACTTTCAAACAATAAGAAAGACCACACTGAAATGAAAATATGATAACATACATTTTTAAAACTGGTGTAAGGGTAGGAAGAAGCAGTTTAGGAGTTCTCCCAGAAGGTCAAACAAAAAGACAAAGAGATGATAGGGAAAAAATGAGTTTAAAAATATTAATGGCTCAATGCAGGTGGTCAACTAGTATGAGAGAGAAAACAGAATAAAAGAAAAAGGATTACAGTTTCCCAGAACAGAAAGACCTGAAATCTCAGACTGCAAGGCCCAGAACAATACATGCAAAGAAAGAAAACAACAGTATAACTGGTCATAGTATCATGAGTATTCAAAACACCAAGGACACCAAAAGTCCTAATAGCCTCCAAAAAAAGAGAAAAAGTCACATTTTTAAAAAATATATTTTATTGATTTATAGAGAGGAAAGGAGAGGAATAGAGAGTTAGAAACATAGATGAGAGAGAGACATTAATCAACTGCCTCTCACATGCCCCCAACCGGGGATGTACCCACAACCAAGGTACATGCCCTTGAGGGGAATTGAACCTGAGACCTTTCAGCCTGCAGGCCAACTTTCTATCCACTGAGCCAAACCAGTTTTCGCAGAAAAAAGTCACATTTAATGAGTAGGCATTTGATGTCTCAACAACCACTGAGACCTAGGAAAAAATAGAGTTGTGACTTCAATATTCTAAGGAAAACCTCTTTTGAATTTAGAATTCTGACTCCCCCAAAGTCTCATTCAACTGATGTGAGAGAGAGGAAGCATTTTCAGGTATGCATGTAAAAACATTGGCCTCCTGTGTGTCTTTCCTTGAAAAGCCATTAAGGTATATACTCTAACAAAAGGAACAGAGTAAGAGCCAGGGCATAGGAAATCCAGCAAAGGAGAGACAATTCAGATGCCTAAAATGAAGTCCTAGGTGACAATAATGCCATAGGCCTCAAGAGCTCAATCCAGGTTATAGCAGCCACTTGAGCAGCCCAAGAGGGCTGGATAATTACCTGATGTTTAACCATTTTAAGAGAATGAGTATAGTAATATGGGTATGAGAGCAAAAAGCTTATTTCTACAAAGGAAAGCGACTCCTGATGTCTAGGAACTAGTTCAGAGCTATCTGCTAGGCCTTGGTGTCCACCTGTCAAACATGAAGAATTTCACAGAACATCAACATCAGACAAGGCCACTCCATGACCATGATTGATCAAGACAAAATGAAAACCATTCCATAATCATATCCAAACACAGGCAAGATATGAACATTGTCCAAGCCACAAAATGCCAAACATATTTTCCTCTTCCAGTTACATGACTGAGGGCTGCTTTCTACTGAATGTAGCATTAGTATCTTTCTAGTCTGCCCTCCCCATTTATAAATTATTGAGAATTGAATTGTCCCCACTTTTATTTATATTTTTTTATTGTTCAAAGTATTACAAATAGTATAACATATGTCTCCTTTTACTTTTCTCTAATTGGCCTTCTCCAACCTTCTCTACCCTCCCCCACATACCCTCACCCCCCTCCTAGTGTCTTATGTCCATTGGTTATTCTTATATACATGCATACAAGTCCTTCAGTTGATCTCCTACCTCCCTTTTGCCCCCCATCCATCCCCAGCTTTCCTGTTGTCCCCACTTTTAAACATCATCCAATCCAGAGCAGGAAACTTTCCCAAAATTACACAACCAAAGCCCAATCCTGTAATACATTTATCACTCTTTACCTGAGATGCCCTTGGCTTCCCATGGTTTAAGTTTTTTATTTCCTCACTGAAATGAGTGGTAAGCACAGCCTGTTCAATTTCAGGCGTATATCTATGCTCTTTGGTTAGAGGTCACTGACAGATACATGGGTACTTGGGTTGGGAGCAGGATAAGGACCAGATATCTATTGCTTTTCTCAGAGTTGTCATATTTTTGATTCTTTAAAAACACTAAACATGCATTACTTTGAAACAAGCTAAATGCACATATTAAAAAAGAACGATGGATAAATGTTACATTCTCTACAGATTCCTGGATGATGAGATTAAAATTGACATAGCATATTCACCTCATGTGGGTTACTTAAGAACAGCTAACATATACAGTGGTACCTCGAGATACGAGTGCCCTAACATACGAGATTTTTTGAGATACAAGCTGTTGAGCGAGCGATTTTTGCTTTGAAATACGAGCAACATTTGAGATACGAGTAATCGCGGATCGGCCGGCTGCACATGACCCACCAGTTTACCACGACTCCAGCATCTCATAGTTTCCCATGCCTCCAGGTTATGGAATGAATTAAACTCATATCTCGAGGTACCATTGTATTCTATTAACCTTATAAAGAGTAATTTATCATTTGAAATGCTTGGAATTCAGTGGCAAGTGTATAAGAATGAACTTAAATTATAAGCAGTCAGTGGGCTGGGCTTGATCTTCAAGCAGTGGTGGAATAATTACCACCTGGACATGGCCCAATATGAAATAATTTACCTGGAGCACAGAGGTCTGGATCTACTGGAAGATCAACAAATGTTTGATGATTAAGACAACAATGAAATGTAATAAACAATCCACACATTCCTTTAAAAAATCAACATACTGTTTTCCTAAAAAAACGTAATTTAAAAAATTTCTTCATGTTAAATACTTGGGCAAGGGTCAAATTTCCAATTGTCTCATAAAAGTCACAAATGCCCTGCTTTTTAAAAAAAGCACACTTTTTAAAAATCGGGATCTAAATAAGGTCCACACAAGCAACCAACTAACTCCTCATGATTGATTTTCATATCAATTAAAACAACTGAAAACTCATTTTAAAACAGCAACTTATGCCAACAAAAATGGTGATGGAGTAGTTTAATTATAGATTTGAAATGTCTTTTATTTTATCATTTTCATGTGTTGATGAGAATTGGTGGTAAAGTTGACTCAGACTAAGTCCTCAGATTTGAAAACAGACAAATTTGCAGGGATAGTTTTCATTCCATTGAGGTTAAGCACATTGTTGAATCTTTACGAGGCAATGACAATGAGTATTGATTTTTGAAATGTTTTGTCATACCTTGGACTTTAGTAGTGAAAGTTCTTATTGGCAAGTTTGCAGTCACTGTGGAAAGAGCATGGTTGTTCAGGGTGTCAGGAACTGTGTTAGAACTGAAAAGTAGATGCTGGCCAGGTAGCTCAGTTGGCTAGAGTGTTGTTCCAATACATTCTATGTGTCCTGACCAGAGATTACTGGTTCAGTCTCTGGTCAGGACACATACAAAAATCAGCCAATGAATGCTTAAATAAGTGGAACTACTAACTGATGTCTCTCTCTTTCTCACCCTTCTCTCTCTCTCTCTCTCTCTCTCTCTCTCTCTCTCTCTCTCTCTCTTTCTCTCTCTCTCTCTCTCTCTCTCTCAAATAAATAAATAAAATTTTAAAAATTTAAAAAATGTAATTAAGAGTATTTCATTAATTGGATAGCAAGTGCTCCTTTTTTAAACAGCATTAATGGCCTCTGAAATGAATATCAGTGTTTTGGATAAAAGCTTTGCAACACTTCTCTATTGAGTCATTCATTGTGTTTGTAGAGATTATGACTCATTATACAGTCATGGGCCTAGGATTTAAAAGCAATGAAGTAAATTTTAGTGTGAAATGAAAACTAGACAGTTTTCTGCTCTGCCAGACTTCTGAGACAGATTTTTTAAATGAGGGTGTGACAGGGGCAACTCCTACATGACATCCCAGGATTTAGAAGACCTTTCTATACCTTCTTCATGCTTAACTTCTACCAGGGCATGGTCCGAGATTTGAGACACAGTTCTGTCAAAAATAAAGAAGAAATATATTTTTTTTAAAAGGAGAAAAAGTAAGGTTGTAATATTTTCTGATATTAGATATTCCTCCAAGTTCATGTCTAGGTTCCTTCCTTCCCTCAGGGCAGGAAATCCAATGAAATACAACTATATGCTGGATCTCTCCTCCATGGAATGTCCATTCTACCTACATGCTATCACATCTCTTAGCAACCTTACCTCTAGACTTATTACAAGGATGCCTCTGAAAGTTGAGTTGTCATCAGTAGCCTTATTCCTCACACTCAAAAATAAATCTGAAAGAAACAAATTTTCTGCATAAACTATACCCTTAACATCATGGAAACTTTTTTGAAGTGAAAACGGATGCCGAAGGATACCCAACTGGAGGCTGTTCAGAAGTAATTGAAGGTTTCCAACTAAATTTGGATGGGCTGAGATCCCCCTTTTAGACCACCCCCCTTGTCCATCATTACTAGAACACAGTACTGTACACATTGAATCCTCAAATGTCTTTGTTTCTCAGAAATAAAATTCATTATAAACAAAGGATTAAGTTCCTCAGAATCACAACTTTCTTCCCCCCTTAGATCATTATCTTGCCACCTTTAATCTTACTCTTACCAACTGCTGTCTCAAATTTCTTATTAACCAGATATTAACCATATTCAATATCAGAAAAAAAATACTAGCAATCTTTGTTTTTTGCTTTACTTTCCCTCTTCAGTGCTCTCATCATCCTATTCAGGGTCATCCTAGGATCTCGGTGAGTGGGAATGGGTGGGAGAACCAGCCAAAGCTGGCCCAAGGCAAGCATTTTCATTGGAAGTGATCACTGACATCTTTCTGGCCTTGTTTTCCACCCAACTCTCCCTTTCAGCATATCTTCTATGTTGTTCTTTGTCTCCTGCTATCTTGAGTCATCTGCCAAAAATCATTTGGATAAACCCATTTGCACTAGAGTCTTGGCAGGGCTGTGCGTTTCATCACCACCCTTACTTGAATTTCTTTATGAATCTGTAATGGTAAAATCAAAGCTTCTGTGTGATGTCTTTCCAGACATCATCTCCTTCTTATATCCTAAGAAGGAGGAACAGGCCAGAATGTTCAACACCAGAAGACTTCTCTTGTTTCTAAGCCTACGTGTTAAAAACTGCCTGTGAAGTGATATAATTTGGAACATTTTTTTTTTCTTTCTGTTATTTTGAGCACTATCAGAAATGCATGATTTTTTTACCGGTCCATTTCTTAATTCAGAATTACCTATAACATGATAAGGGAACCTCATTTGATTTTTAATTTTTTAACTCTTTGTGAGAAAAGTGAGAATGTGAATGACTGAATGTCTATTCTCATGAAGGATTCAATTATTGTTAACTCACAGGTGACCCAAGAATGTGCCACCTTTTAAAGATGCTGTTACAGTTGCTGGTAGACCCAGATAACAGCGCCAATGTAATCCCTGGTTCCCATATTGAATTAAATCTGCTTTGGGTTATTTAGGTCACATACTGCACAGATGCCCTCTCTGTGTCATTTCTCTGTAACGAGTGAGTGTGCTCAGATTTTCTCTATAATATACGTTTATTTTGGGAGCTCATTAAACGGGTTAGAAAACTTAAATAGGTCTAGCAAGTAGACAGAAGCTAAAACTGAAGTTAGAAATACTCTGTGGTATTATCTAACACAAGACGAAGATCCTTTTTAACTCTTGGCTGCTGCCTACAAGGAACTGAGAAAGCAATGTGAAAATCAGGTCTACACTTCTTTTATGTATATTTATTGCTTAAGAATATTAGTTTGGTTTTAAAAGGAGAAATCCAAATAAATCGTGGCCAAAATGGCTCTAGGCCATTTTGTCCATGTGGGGCTGAAAGAAAGAAAATTCTAGATTAAATAGTAGAGTCCAATTTGTCCTCCCCACCCCACCCCTCATGCTACCTTTTGTTATAAATACGTGGTTGTAATCCCTCCTTAATCTTAAATTGGCTTGTATTTTTCTAAAGTCTAAAAAATAAAGTCTGAAAAATAAAACTAGATGCTTAGGGATGAATGACTTAATTGCATTTCAGTAAAGGTGCCTATGGATTCATTTGATTACGCAGGATAGTACAGTTAGTCTGCACCTCTGCATGGGAAGTGGCTAACTTGTTTTGAAGGAGTTAATCTCCTCAATGCCTTATTTATATCTTAAGAAGGAGAAACAGGCCAGAATGTTCAATACCAGAAGACTTCTCTTGTTTCAAATGTACAGGAGAAATAATATATTCATCCAAGGAAAGAGCTGACTCCTCTGTTTGGGGACTCTTAAAAACCACAAAATCATCCATTAAAGCTTCAAAATTTTAATGATAGTTTAAAGAAGTAAAAGAACTGACAATTACTACTTTAATAAATAAAAGTGTAAGGAGTTTATCTAGTGTGATAAGCTATAAGATTTTAAATAGGAATTTTTCACATATTCAAAATATTCTCATTAAGAAATTCTAGATTTTTTAAAAATACCTGGCTCTCAAATATTTTCTTGTACTTTGTTCATTCTCATTTCAACAAGTTCTGAACTTAATATGTGGAAAACAATGCCAACATTCTTAAAGACCCAGAAAGTAGAGTACTTCAAGGATGAAAAGCAGAGGACATGCTAGAATTAAAACGACAGGAAACATTTTCTATATGCTTTTGAGAAGAGGTGATCCACAGGATAGCTATTTGGGAGTATATAGGAGTGTTTTGAGGATTTTTTACAGTTGAAATCCTTATTTTTGTACAAAAAAGGAAATAGCGGTGTGTTTGCATGACCTGGAAGACTGATATTTTCAGCCATTACTTAATTCAGCAGCTTTGGCAATGCCCTTTTGTATTATACAAAATAAATAAGGAAGCAGAATATAAGAAGGCAGTGAATTCTTGAGAAATTTTGCTATGTGGATACAGGTTCAGCTTCTATGCATTGCTGTTTCAACATGATTACCATGATATCCTTCCTACAGCATAGCTGTGAGAAAAGGGCCAAAAATAGATACTGCAACTCATTTGGAGACAACTTTAAAATATATTTTAATTGATTTCAGAGAGGAAGGAAGAGGGAGAGAGAGATAGAATGATGAGAGAGAATCATTGATTGGCTGTCTCCTGCACACCTTGTACTGGGGATTGATCACACAACCCAGGCATGTGCCCTGACCAGGAATTGAACCGTGATCTCCTGGTTCATAGGTCAGCACTCAACCACTGAGGCATGGTGGTTGGGCCATTTGGGGTTAACTTTAATCAATGTCACCTAAGAACCATGACTAGACCAAACAGCACGATTATATCATCTACAATAACCTACTCAAGTGAAGGCCAATTTTTATCACCAAATCTCTGCTAAATAAAGTGGAGACAACTGACCTGTGCACATACAAATTACAGAAACAGAGGCCCAGATGTGAGACATTTGCCGACCAGGCAATGTATGTTTGGGTTTATTGTGTGCTAAGCACTGTCCTAATATGTAAATGGCTTAAAAGAAATAGTATTGGGTCCTTGTGGATCTAATATAGTTGGAGTGACTAAACATTAAATTTAGTAATGATTATAGGAAACCAAAAATTTATATAAAAAGAGTAAATTAGCCAGGTATTAAACAGGTTTTTTAAAGAAAGAGTGCTGTAGATTAGACAAGGAAAGCAAAGATAAGAGACAGCAAGTAGCACAGGCAGGCAAGTGGAATGGTAGATGTTAAATATAAATAACTCCAGACATCCTCAAGTGCAACTTCAAACCTGTTGGGAAGTCCCAGATTTGTAGCAAACAGCAGATGAACCATGTGGCAGCCAGGGGAGCTAAGTGGTGAAACCATCCCCAGGGATGCTGCATCTTCTAGTTATACCAAGCACATCCTGTTGCCGTGGGGACAAGAATTGTAAAGCAGCCAACATCTTGAACTTGAAAAAATGAAGTTGAAAAAAAAAACAACCTCTAGGTTATATACCAATTTATTTTTTAACAATGACATTTTTGTGCTCAATCCTTGAATCTCTCAAGCTGATATATCATTAAATGTGGTTGGCCCAGGGAAAACTTTGTGGACGTGAGTTTGAATGAAATTTAAGCATTGTGTGTGGGGGGGTGGGGTGGGGGGGTGGGGAGTGTATGTTTCTTAACCTACAATATGTAAGGCACTGAAAGAAATAGTTTACTCACACCTGTTTCCTCTCTAGGATATCCTGGGATTTTTACCACTACTCTGTGTTAATTGTCAGGATGCTTCCCCCTCTTCCCCCCTGCTATGTTTACTCTTAATTGATGTTCAGGGACACAAAAATGGTAAACCAATGGAAGCATGCAATAGCCCATAATTATTTCTAGCCCCTGTCGGCTGAAAATTGAGAGTTAAAACCTTTGGATTTCTTATGAGCCCTCAGGAAAGTGCTGTTTTGTGCTTCAGCTGATTGCATCTGCTACATAAAATATAGTTTCCTTTGAGGTTTTGAAAGATATATCCTTTGGAAAACCTCAATACCATGATAAAATCGAGCTTATAACACTTTGTCGGCTCAGACTCAAGGGATTTTCCACAAGTAGAGAGTTCATGTGTAATATTTAGAAGAAAACAATAGCAACCACCTCAAACAGTTGTGTCCTCTACCAGAAATGTAAGTGGCATCTGAATATACATACCTGTGTACACGCACATTCTAAAATGTGTTCCATGTGTTGTGAAGAAATGAAATCCATCCATTTTGGTGAGTGGTAACCATTTCAATTTTAAGCCCTAAACTGAGCGAGACAGCTTACAAATATGTTCATTCATTACGAATGTTTACTAAGCGTCTATTGTGTGTCAGGAGTCCTTTTAGCACTGAGGACACAAGTCCCGTTCCTCATGAAGCTGTACATTAAAGTGGACGACTGATCCTGTTTGTGTAATTTGGCCTACCAGCACAGGCCAGCTAGCCAACGATTGCAGACAGACTTAAATAAACAATCTCTAAATGCTATGTAATCTGAATGTATTATGTATTTTTGTTTGGTATTTATATTAGTGCTCCAGGTAAAAGAGCTGTTCTCAACATGTTGCAGCGTGTAAAGATTATCTGATATTTCACAACAAAGTTAAAACCAGATGCTTTCAGATCTGATTGTTTTGTTTATCTTGACTGTTAGAGTAAAGTAATTATTAACAATTATGCTTGAAGCAAAGCAAACTGCTCTGTTTCACATAGTTACCAAGACTATTCCCCATTGTTATCCAGTATTGTGCCTGCTTTATTCACTATTTATTTAAAAACACACACACACACACACACAGTGTTTTAAAGTTGGTCATAGTTGCACAAAATTACTAAAATGACTAAGAAATTGTAGATATTTTTAGGATCATTTCCCCCCCTATAATGAACAAACTCTTTTGAATGGTTGAGTATCCATTTTCATGAGGTCAGATCACTGGATGGAATTTTGAGTTCTTGGGACTTCAAAAGGTTCATTATGTGATACAACATTCAAATTTAATTTGAGAGGAAATGCTTCACTAGAATCCCTTTCCTGACTGTGTCTTTGTAAACAGATGTGTTTGGAAAGTCCCTCTAGCCAATGCCACTTCTTTTTTGTCATTCCTGTTGTGCTCTTTTGTGATAATTAGATATTTAAATGTTGAAATTGATTAAGCTTTAAGTTATAAGGTACATACAATTCCAGAGCTAGGAATGATTCCTTAGGTCCCCCTATCCTACCTCCTTGTTTCATGATTGAGGACACTGGGGATGAACAGTGATGAGGTTTCACTGCAGAGCTACATCTGCTAGCAATCGGTTCCATATTCCAGTTCCAGTACCTGACTTGGGTAAAAAGGAAAGATTTATTCTTTTAAATAAAAGAGTTACATGTAAGCTTTACACACTCACCTGAATTGGAACTGTTAAACTGTTCATGACTCACTTAAATATTTCTTTCTGTAAAGAAGGAAAATGGTTCTTTCCTTCCCTGTTCTTCTTTACATAGAGGAGGGAATTAGAAAAGGCTTGAGACTTTGGGTGAAGAAGAGAGAAAGAGAGAAAGAAGGAAGAAATAAAGAAAGGAAGGAATGAAGGAAAGAAGGAAGAAAGGAAGGAAGGAAAGAAGGGAGGGAGGGAGGGAGGAAGAAAATAAGGAAAGGAAAAAAAGAGAGATTTATTTATTTATTTATTTATTTATTTATTTATTTATTTATTTATTGTTGTTTTTTTCTTTATTGATTAAGGTATTTCATATATGTCCTTATCCTCCCAGTGCCCCACCCCTGACCCCACTCCCATTCAAGCCCTCATCCTTCTAGTGTCTGTGTCCATTGGTTAGGCTTATATGTGTGCATACAAGTCCTTTTGTTGATCTTTCCCTTACCCTCACCCTTCCCTACCTTCCCTCTGAGGTTTGAGCATCTGATCGATGCTTCTCTGACTCTGGATCTGTTTTTGTCCATCAGTTTATGTTGTTCATTATAAGCCACAAATGAGTGAGATTTTAGATGGACCTGGCTGTTCTAAGGAAAATTCAGCATTGCTACCCAGGAGTGTTACATAATTTACCAGGAGACTGAAAAATACATAGGAGTACCGGAAGATACAGGAAGAACCCATTTATTTCTAGATGTACTAGTACCGGGACTCAGGGGAGCCTGTTTCCAAATCCTGAGGAAACCAATAGGAAGGAAGCTTTCTCTTTATACCCTTTAGTTTCCTTGTCCCCCAAATAAGGATGATGCTTCCAGAACTTTCACAGGCTTGGTGGAGAAACCAAGATGGTGGCATAGGTAAACACCTAAACTGCTGCCTCACACAACAATTTCAAAACTACAACTAAAAGACAGAACAGACAGCATCCAGAACCACAGGAAAGCTGGCGGAATGGAAATTCTACAACTAGAAGGAAAGAGAGGAGCACACGGAGACTCAAAGGAGCTGTAAAAAGCTGAGGTATGGAGACACGCTCGTGGAGAGAATGGGCGGAGGAGGGTCTGGCTGGCTTCCTCTAGTGGGAGGAAGATGGAAAATCCCAACTGCACTGAACCCCAGCGCCAGGCAAGACTCATAGGGGGAGTTTGGACTCTTGTGAAAAGGAAGGAGTGCACGGAAACTTAGGGGAGCCGAGAAAGACAGAACTTTCACAGGCTTTGCAGAGCCCTGAGTGTTGGGATGGGAGCCTTGAGACCACACCCAAAAGCCTGGTCTGGCGCCAGTGTAGATAACCTCCTCCTGGGGTTAGTAACGTTCATGGTATATGGCCTCTGTAAAATGGGAGTATTTAGGTTAACAGGTCTTGAAAGACCAGATAATTAAGAAAGGAACAGTGGCTGGACTATAAGCTAACAGGAATGTGCATCAGGGATACAGAGTCAGGCTGCTAGCACCCCTTCCTTCCCCTCCCCCCCATTCTTATTTTTCTTATTAGGAGGTCTTAATCTAAAGTCTCCACTACTAGAGAAATCCCAGGTTTCCCAGAAACTGTCCTGCCTTAGAATCACTGCCAGACCCAGTCACCAATGGGAAGGTGTGGCCCTAGCACATTGAGGTGGTAGGTTCCAGAGCTCAGCAACTGGGGCATTAGTTAATTACAACTCTCAGCAGTCAGATAAAGACATCAGAGACACATTCCTTTTTTTTTTTTTTAATCCTCACCTGAAGACATGTTTTTGTTGATTTTAGAGATGAGGAAGAGAGAAACATCAATTGGTTGCTTCCTATATGTGCTCTACCCTGACCAAGGATTGAACCTGAAACCTGGGTATGTGCCCTGTCTGAGAATTGAACCCAAAACTTTTTGGTGTGCAGCATAATGCTCCTAGCAATTGAGCCACTTGGCCAGAGCAAGACATCCTATCTAATAAAAGAGTAATATGCAAATTGACCATACCTCTGCTACACCATAAGCCATGCCCACCAGCCAATCAGGAGTGAGCATGCAAATTAACCCCAACCAAGATGGCTGTGGCCATGGAGAGAGCAAGAGGGAGGCTTGGGTTTCCCTGGCAATGGAGGAAGCCATTGCATGGCGGGTGGGAAGGTCCTCTCAGCCCAGCCTGCTCCTCTGGCAGGTCCAGGCCTCCACTCAGTGCTACAAAGTTTCAATTATAGAAGATAAATAAATTCCAACAAAAATGGCAGCAACTACAGAGCTGGAGAGAACAGGAGGCTAGGGTTGCCCCTGGTGATGGAGGAAGCCAAGCTTCTGCATCCCTGACCTGCCTTGGCTTGCACTTAAGGCTACAAAGTTTCAATTGTAGAAGATAAATAAATCTCAGATACCAGGGCCTCCACTTAGATTTCTGAGCAGTATGGCTGGCCTGCAAACCACCACAGGCCTCTCGCCCAAGCTGCCCCCTGCCCCAAGGGAACCCCCACCCTGATCCGGGACACCCTTCAGGACAAACCAGCTGGTCCCAACCCATGCACCAGGCCTCTATCCTATCTAATAAAAGAGTAATATGCAGACTGACCATCACTCCAACACACAAGATGACTGCCCCCATGTGGTCAAAGATCCTGCCACTATGTGGATACAAAATGACCACCACAAGATGGCGTGGGAGAGAGGGCAGTTGTGGGTGATTAGGCCAGCAGGGGAGGGCAGTTGGGAGGGACTAGGCCTGCAAGGGAGGGCAGTTGGGGGCAAAGAGGCTGGCAGGGGAGCAGTCAGGCATCAATCAGACTGGCAGAGGCGTGGTTAGGGGGTGATCAGACTGGCAGGCAGAAGCAGTTAGGGGCAATCAGGAAGGCAGGCAGGTGAGCAATTGGGAGCCATCAGTCCTGGATTGTGAGAGGGATGTCCAACTGCCTGTTTAGGCCCGATCCAGGTAGGGATCCCAGATTGGAGAAGGAGCAGGCTGGGCTGAGAGGACCTTCCCACCCCCCATGCACAAATTTTGTGCATCGGGCTTCTAGTATTCTTATAACCACCTTAATTTACCTTGTACATATTATGGCCTTAATTTACCTTGAGCAGAGTACTTCCCATTTTGTTCATCTACTTAATATACAATAATAAAAGCCGTTTTTGAGTGTTTATCATGTTGTAGACACTTAAAATCTTTACCTGCATTATGCCATTTCATCTTCACAATCACCACATTATTATTATTCCCATTTTACAGAAGATTTCTTAGTACGGCTTTTGCACAGACAAGCTGGTTTCTGCATGTCTTGGTTCTCCTTGCTCTGCTGGTAGGTCTTCTTCCAGCCTGCTGGCCCTGATGATCAACAGAGGCCTCCTGTACACATCTGGGTGATTCTTGGTGGTCCCAGAGAGTGGGTCTTTCACAGAAAGAACAACTCTTTGTAAACCTCTCCCTGGAATCCCCTTTTATGATACTTAATTTAGTAAATGGATGTAGTGAGCTTTCAGAGTAGTTGCTTACTAACATTTCTGATCCTCTAAACCAAGCATGTCAAACTCAGGCCCATGGGCTGCATGCCTCATTTATTTGGCCCATGTTAGCCTTTGAGTTTGACATGCTTGCTCTAAACTCTTCCTTTTAGACTTTCACTTTGCTGGCTCCTCTCACAGTTGCAAAGTCTCCTTTCTGAAATAAATTTCTTTTCCCAGAACAGATGGTAACTCTCCTCCCCTGCCTGAACCTGACTGATAGAATAACAGTGTAATAAACATCTGTTGAATGAATGGGCAGTTTAGACCCAGATTAGGGATTGAGATCTGTGTAGTTAGGCTTTAAAGTCCAATAATATGCACTTTGGGTTAAAGTAAGCACAATCCAATTTAGTATTTAATATTTGTTTCAAATACTAAATATGCAAGAAGAAAATTTGACTGGACGTTATTGTCATTAAAGTACCTCACTGTAGTTTTCCTGTACAAGAGTTCATCCCACTATTATACAATGTGTGATGTGAGTCCAAAATTTCCTTAAGTAAAAATTAAATAAGTGCAAAGGTACCTGGCTAAGACCCCAGAATCTTATGTCCTAGAAAGCAGGGCAAAGCATTTTAGTGAATAAACTGTTAAGAGCAGTCATTATCAGCCAAGCCTCTAATATTAAATAAATGTGTTTAAAATTGGCTGCAAAATATACTTTTCAGGATGCTGAGTGGAGTTAATATTACAAGACATTTATCTTTCTTCAGCTTTTTTTCTCTTACTACTATATTTCTATTGATTTCAGGAAGGAAGGGAGAGGGAGAGAGAGATGGAAACATCCATAATGAAAGAGAATTGTCATTCGGCTGCTTCCTGCACACCCCACACTGAAAATCAAGAGGGAAACTCGGGCATGTGCCTGACTGGGAATTGAACTGTGACCTCCTGGTTCAGAGGTCAACACTCAACCACTGAGCCATGCTGGCCAGGCTCTTCTGCTTTTCAACTTTAATTATTTTTTATTTAATAAATCTTTATTTTTCAGATTATTACAATTGTTCCTCTTCCCCCCACCCCATAGCTTCCCTCCACCTCCTCCTTCTGCCCTTACCTCCCCACAATTGTCTTCATCCATAGGTGTATGATTATGATTTTTGTCCAGTCTTTCCCGCACCCCTCTCATCCCTTTCCCCCTAAGAATTGTCAGTCCATTCCCTTTCTATGTCCCTGATTCTATTATATTCACCAGTTTATTCTGTTCATCAGATTTTTAATTCACTTGCTTGTTAGATTCACTTGTTGATAGATATGTATTTGTTGTTCATAATTTTTATCTTTACTGTTTTCTTCTTCTTCCTCATCTTAAAGAGTACCTTTCAGCATTTCATATAATACTGGTTTGGTGTTGATGAACTCCTTTAGTTTTTTCTTATCTGTGAAGCTCTTTATCTGACTTTCAATTCTGAATGATAGCTTTGCTGGGTAGAGTAATCTTGGTTGTAAATTCTTGCTATTCATCACTTTGAATATTGCTTGCCACTCCCGTCTGGCCTGCATAGTTTCTGTTGAGAAATCAGCTAACAGTCATATGGGTGCTCCTTATAGATAATTAACTGTTTCTCTCTTGCTGCTTTTAATATTCTCTCTTTGTCTTTTGCTCTTGATGTTTTAATTATGTTGTATCTTGGTGTGGTCCTCTTTGGATTCTTTTGTTTGGGGTTATATGCAATTCCTGGACTTGTAACTCTATTTCATTTACAAGGTGGGGGAAGTTTTCAGTCATTATTTCTTCAAATAGGTTTTCAATATCTTGCTCTCTCTCTTCTTCTGGCACCCCTATAATTCTGATGTCGGTACGCTTGAAGTTATCCCAGAGGCTCCTTATACTATCTTCACATTTTTGGATTCCTTTTTCTTTTTTCTTTTCCAGTTGAGTGTTTTCTGCTTCTTTGTATGTCAAATTTTTGACTTGATTCTTGCCTTTCTCTAGTCTGCTGTTAGGTCTCTGTATAATGTTTTTCATTTCAGTCAGTGTATGTTTAATTTCTAGTTGGTCCTTTTTCATCTCCTCTTGGGTCTTGCTAAATTTACCCATCTTTTCTAGGAAATTCTTGAAAACCTTATAATCATGGTTTTGAACTCTATATCCATTCATTTGTTTCCTCCATTTCTTTCATTTGTGATCTGTTTCTTTGTCTCCACATTTTTGCTGCTTCCCGGAGTTGATAGAGTAGCTTTGTGTGCTACGTGTCTTATATGGCCCAGTGGCTCAGCCTCCCCAGTTACCTGAGGTGAACTCTCTTGGTGCATCCCTTTGTGGACTGTGTGTTCAGCCTTGTTGTAATTAAGTCTTGATTGTTGTTGGTATCACAGGGGGGAATTGACCTCCAAGCCAATTCGTTGTGAGGATCAGCTGTGTCTACACAGGGAGAATTTCTGTGCTGGAGTCAGCCTTATACTATAAGACTTGCAAAATTGCAAAAGCCTCTGTGTTCAGCTTGGATGGGGCAGAGTCTCAGGGCTGAGCAGACAGCCTTGGCTTCCCATTAGCCCTGCCCTACGTGGCTCCTGGGTCTCAGTGACCCTTGGTAATTGCTGCAGCTCTCTCTGTGCTCACTCGCACCTGTGCACCTCCAGACCTCTGGCTTTCCAGCTCCCTGAGTTTCCGTGCACTCCGGGGACCCTTATGAGTCTGGGTCCCCAGGGTCTCTCCTGAAACTGGGGTTCAGTGCAGTTGGAACTGGATTTCAGCGCAGTTGGGAGATTCTGTCTTCTTCCCGCTAGAGAAAGCCAGCAGCACGATCAGTAGTCAGTCTCTGTGTGCACTTGCACGTGCCTCCAGACCTCTGCTTTTCATGGCTCCCCTAAGTTTCTATGCACTCTTCCCTTTACAGGACAGTCCAGATTCCCTCTGAATGAGTCTCGCCCTGAACTGGGGTTCAGTGCAGTTGGAATTGGAGTTCAGTGCAGTCAGTAGTTTCCGTTTTCCTCCCACTAGAGGATGCCAGCTAGGCACTCTGCCACCTGTCCTCTCCAGGCATGTGTCTCCGCACCTCAGCTTTTTGCAGCTCCTCTGAGTCTCCATGTGCCCCTCTCTTTCCTTCTAGTTGTAGAATTTTCACTCAGCCAGCTTTCCTGTGGTTCTGGATGATGTCCATTCTGTCTTTTAGCTGCAGTTTTAAAATTGTTGCATGAGGCAGCAGTTTAGGTCTTCACCTATGCTGCCATCTTGATTTCTCCTCAACTTTAATTTTGAACAATACAGCATTGCACCAACCTGGGAGAAAAAAATATCTTATATAATAAAGAGCTAACATGCTAATTAGACTATATAGCCAAACGACTTTCCGGACATCCTTTCAGACAACATTCCAGATGAAGCCAGGGCTACAAGGGCCAGCCAAGCATGAATTTTGTGCATTGGGCCTCTAGTAGGGCCAAAATAACAGTCACACCACACAGGTCTTTTCTGTGTTAGCTCTGTGTATCTACTGTTCCTCAGCCCCCAATCACTTTTTCTACAAGCTCCTGCATGGCTGACATCTTATCTGTGGGAGTTACTGGCGGTGTTTATAAGGGGGAGGAAGTACAGAAATGACCTTCCTTCTCTGTCTTGTTTTTTCTCTCTTAGTTCTGCCTAGCAATGCAATTAATCCCCAAAGTGATTGTTCCCACTCCTTTTGGCATTTCCAGAACAAGTCTTACCAGATGCATTAGACTCTAATGATTAGAGAAACCAGCACCAGCCAGGTGAGACCCCTGATCAAAAGTCTGAGCCTCAGCTCTGTAGGCCCACCCTCTAAGCTGCTACTATAGTAAATTCAATTTTTCCATTTTTTTCCTTGGGGAAGTCATTGTTTATTCATTTCAGCTCTGGTTTTACTCTAGTGTTCCCTTTATTTTCTCAGGGCCTCCCACAACTGTGTTGCTGTTTTGCATATTAAACCCTCTTTGTGGAAACACTCGATGTGAAATCTGTTTTCCTGAAAAACCTGGTTGGATAGTCTCACTATTATATGACTTTTAACAAATAAAAGGGGATTAAGATCTTCCCTGCCTCCTTCTATCTCTCAGCTGTCGGTGAGTGTTTCTAAGGTATGTCTTAAATGGCTTCAAGAAACATCCCATCAGCTATCATGGAGCATCTGCAGTTTTCCTTCTTCCTGATTCCTGTGACATCTGTTGCCAAGGCCTTGAAAGCTATAAAACTCAGGTTCTGCTAATAGGCCTCAAGGGTGAGATCTTGCCTGGAAGTCCAAATACAGTCCTGTTCCTCATTCTGCGGCTCAATCTACTGTGGCCTCTTTTTGCTCCAAAAAAAAAAAAAAAAAAATTCATCATAATATAACCTCTACTTTCCAGAGCTGCTTTCTTTGAGGTACTTTGTATATGAATTTTTTGTTGGGCTCTCAGTATCCTTTAGACAAGGAAGCAACAGCTTTCACTTTTAGACTTATTTTATTACAAGTCCTACTCTAGGGCAGAGGTCTAAGTCATAGGGCGGAGCTGCAGGGCAGCCTGTGTCCCTGATAGAATGAAGTACTTAGAGTTACCCACAATCCCACAGAGGTGAAAAGATCCCACCCCCATGCCTGCCCTGTTTCAACCAGATTATCACCAGTTTCATCTGTTTTATTTTCATTTCCTTTGAAGATTTCATTTGAACAAAGGAGTCTTCTGCTATAAATATATTTTCAAAGCTGCTAGCATAGGACCTCCAGGTGTGCCCAGATTGACCTAAATCCAAAGATAAAAATGCCCAAGTTTCAAGTTGAGACCGTCACTATAAATGTAAAAAAACATTTACATGGCCCATGATTCTTAGGATTCAATATATAAATTTCTCCCACATTTTATAACATTGAATGAAGAATAAATTCTTCCTTTTATTTGTTGAAGAATATTGATGTGTGTACCTAATCTTCTAGGAGACTCAAAGCTTACTTTCCTTGAAATTATATTTAAGAGTTCAAAGAAGTTATTGGAAAAGATGTGGCAGTTACACTTAGTGCTTTGGAGGCTCCGGAGTACAAGAAAAACTCCCATAAATTAAAAAGATCATAAATCAGAACCTGTGAATTTAACTAATTAAACAAGAGAAAATGAAGGAATGTGTTGAACTTTAGAGATCTCTAATAACACATAGCACCTTGTATTAATCTGTAGTATTAGTTTCAAGAAGTAAATGAAATTTTCATAAGAAAGCTATAAAGTACTAATGAAAGTGAGGTGTAGATATTTGTAATACTCTTCTCAATAAAAGTCAATACTTAGTCAAGTATTTGAAAAGGTAAAAAAGAAAATAAAGTGAAATGAAAATACAGAAATTTAAAAGAAATCAGAAGTCTATATAGTGGAAGCCATTAAAAACAGACTTATTTCTGCCATTGTGATAACACTATATGTTAGTTTTTATTAGTGAAAACTATCAGAATGTGAAAAAAAAATAGTTCCCAAACATTGGGTCATGTACTTGTGATATTTTCAATAATTTCTGTGTGATTCCATAGATTTTTCATATGTTTTGCAAAGGAAATGGGTACCAGTAGACAGTTCTAAAGAATTGTTTGATGTGTTCTGTCCTTATGGATTTTGGAATGGATTGCTCTACTGTAGACTTTTCTCTCTTGTGTTCTCCAAGTTAATTTCATAGATAGCTCAGTGGTTTTCACAGTGTATTTAATTAAGATCAATGTGTTTTACTGCCTATGATGTGACTTTTAATTGGTGAGTAATACATATTCATGCTTAGTTTTCTTATTTAAGATCCATTTAATCCAGTAGGAATAAATGAGACTGTTAATAGCTTTAATGATAAATCCTTGACCTTTGTTGGACATGTATCATTCATGGACTCAACTGCATGAGCTCAATGTTGATCCTTTATGCTTTTATTCAATCTACATCTTAACAGCATCATAGAGACACAGCAAGTATTTTTTAAAAATATATTTTTATTGATTTCAAAGAGGAAGGGAGGAGAGAGAAATAGAAACATCAATGATGAGAGAGAGTCACCAATTGGCTGCCAACTCCACTCCACTCCACTGGAGATTCAGCTGGCAACCTGGGCATGTGTCCTGACCAAGAATTAAACTGTGACCTCCTGGTTCAGAGATTCATGCTCAACTACTGAGCCACACTGGCCCGGCACAGCAAGTGTTTTTTATCTCTAGATTGATCAGACAATACTTTCCAATGACTTTATTTATAATAATTTTGGAGAAGTTAGTTGTATCTTCCATTAGAAAGATCAATATATTCCCATCCTTATGAAGAAAGAAGCTTTTGTTGACTCAGACTTCACATACCATTCCAGCCAGCTAGCCCTGGTATTCAATTTCTAGCAGAAAAATAATTAGCTAATACAAACATTCTAAAGCTAAAACACTGTTTTTGGTAGGAATCTCTGACTAGCCTGTAGCCCATGACTCAGAGAAAAAAACGGCTAGTTTTCCTTAAAAGTCATTTGCCCTTCATTCTTTCAGTACCAGAACACTGATATTTTAACTGAGCACATGATTACCCAGGATAAAGATTTCATTTCTCACTGCGAATAAAGCTAGGTGTAACCATTTGTTTACATTCTAGCCCATAAGATATGCGTAAAAGAAATGGCAACTTCAGATTTGGACTACAAAAGAGTATATTGTGCCCTTTCTTCTTCCTTTCCCTTTTCCCACTAGCTTGGATGGGGAAGTGATGGTGAGAACTACAGTAGTCACCTTTATCTCTGAGATATGCACCACATGTTGATAAAGATGGAAAGAGCTTAACCCATTTCTGAACTACTTTTACATGAGTTAAGAGAAGAATAAACTTCTATCTTATTTAGGTTGACTTTTATTTTTGCTTTTGTTCCAACATCTAAACAAGTATCCTAACTCATAAAATCTCAAATACATTGAAATCCTATAGTAGGCTCTTGAATAGAGTGGGTAATTCTGGCTCAACCACTTATTACCAGCATGAATTTGAGCAAATTAGTCTCTTATCTTCAAATTCCCTTTTCTTCTAAAAAATATGCGTTGCTATGAGGATTAACATAGTTAGGCCATGTAAATACTCACATTGGTACTTACCACAAAATAAGCCTTCAAAAATATTAGCTAACGTTATTATTAAAGCAATTTGCCAACCCATTTCGTTAGATGGATGTATTTTTGGCAAATAACAATTTCAATTTCTTTGGAAATAATATAACCAAGCTAGTTAATCAAGTTATTTATCATAAGGATATTTTAGTAAGGTATTTTAGGGTTTATATCACCATTTTTTTTAAATCATAAATTCACAAATTTTCTGGGTTAAATTTTTCTATGGTATGGAACTTTATGCTATTTTTTACTTTTAAGCTATGGGTTGGATTATATTCAGGACTTATTTTTAAGTAAAATCTTACCTTTACCCACAGAGCCATTTTTTTCCCTTTTTCCGTGAAGAGGTGGACTGATCGATTGCTGCTCATGTCCCAGAGGTTCTGTAATTCTCCTCGGCATTTGCCAGCCCTATCTCCAGCTTTCTGCCTATGAAACTTGGACAGGCTATCTGCATGCTGGCAACATTTTAAAGATTAGGTCCTTAAACCATGCCCACCAAAACATTCTCAATAGCGTTGTTGTAAGAAGTTATAGTTATTCATCTTCTTTGAAAGACTGGTTTTTAGGGTCTGTGGTTCCCCAATTACACTGGATCAGCTGTTCTGAAAGTGTGGTTCAGTAAACTAAATGCATTGCGCAAAAAGATGATTTTCTTATCAAATAAAGCTAGGGGATGCTAAATTAAACAAGGTTCAAAATGTTTTTGGTGTGTTTTTTTTTCTGCAGGACTCTGGTGAAGACTTTAATTTGATAAATAGGCCATAAATCTCTAGGAGAAAGTATTAATTGTAGAATTTTTCAGGACTTACTGATCAAGTAATGTTTGCTTTTTGTAAAGCATTATGTGGACCTAATATGAAACCTTAGTTTTGAAATGCTAATGTTATGGTTGGCTTAATGGTCATTGGAGAGCTGCATGATCCTATGGGTACTCTGTTGGCATAACCATCCCATCAAGTTCAACTGTTAGTCAAATGCTTTATTGAATCTGTCCCTTCCTCCTTAAACTCATTTAGACTCTATGCATTAAAATAATGACCATTCCCAGGGGCTCTTATTTTTCAAGACTTTGAAGTGCCATCTTGTCTATTAAGCAAATCCATCTGCCCTGAATTCGCAATGATGCCAAATGTGGCTGTGGATGACCCATCTGCTGACTGAACCCATTTTTTCCCCTCACGAACTATTATAAGTAATAAGATTATTTTCAATAATTAAAGATGCCACAAGGAACCTGTAAGCTGAAATTCAAGATGAATAGCTAGATTCCTAAAAATCATAACTAAATACAGTGGTACCTCGAGATACGAGTGCCCTAACATACGAGATTTTTGAGATACGAGCAGTCGAGTGAGTTATTTTTGCTTTGAAATACGAGCAACATTTGAGATAGGAGTAATCGCATGGATCAGCCGGCTGCACACGACCCACCAGTTTACCGAGACTCGAGCGTCTCATAGTTTCCCACGCCTCAAGGTTATGGAACGAATTAAACTCGTATCTCGAAGTACCACTGTAAACTATAAATTTCATTAACTGTAAGAAGAAAGTTGAATCAGAACATTGTTGATACCATATACTAGATGATACTTGAGGGAGTGGATGGATGACTCTGCAGACTTGGGTCTCATTATTGTTTTGTATTGTTTAATAGGAAGATTATAGTCTTGTACAGGCCTATACCTGGGACACGCCTTGCTCGATGAAAGATTTCTATCAGTAACACAGAGATGAAAGCTGCCGTTACAGTTTGTTATCTGGGTAAACCTTTGGCTAAAGATGCAAGAACCCATTTAAGTAGCCTAACTGCAGTCACTATTTACTATACTAATAACACTTGGGTTCCAAGGAGAGGTGGCCTGATGTTGTAATTAAGGTGAAGTTGGCCTATGTCTCTGATAGCAGTACTAAGCTTGAATTCCAGATACTGTATACCATTTACAAGGTGTGGCCTTGGGCAAGTTTCTTAAACTCTTAAACTTCATCTAGTAAGTGAGACTGTTAACAGAATCTGATTAATAGAGTTGCTTGGGGATGGAGGGAGATCGTTTATGTGCTGAGCTTACATATTAGTAACAAGCATTTAATAAATATGACCACCCACACATGCAGGCAGTCCTACAGATATGAAAGACTCCAGCTTGGTGGATGTAGTGACACATTCTTTTTATAATCTGTATCTACCAAAGATATACTTAGCCCTAGGCTGTTATTCAATATGTTATTCATGTTAGCTGTAATACATAAAGGAGCTTGAAGATCAGCTGTGAAGAAGGTAGACAATAGTTGGTTCATATGCAGTAACAACAGTGGTGTATCTTGGACCTTAGTGAAAGCTGTGACATATATGTGAGAAGTCAGGATAGGCACTCAATTTGTTGAAAGAAAGCAACTTAAAATACCCAAAAGGGAGCTGAGGAAGGACGTCAAAAGCTGTCTGAAAGGAAGTATTAAAAAAATCTCAGGAGCATCTAAGTCAACAGGAAGGGTCCAAAGTGGTTTCTTGGGGGATAGTAGAGACCGAGATCGGGAGAACTAGGAGAGAAAGATCTAGAAAATTGCAGCTGCATGCACTACTTAAGACACTACTTTTCCTCTCAATCTCCATTTCCCATTGAACATAACCCTGAGGGGGGGGTTCTGATGTAGTGAATGAGGGAAGAGGTGAGCAGGTGAGAGAAGAAAGTTTAGCCTTTTGATTCCACTCACCACCCCAAGGAAGGCTTCCTGACGTGAAGCAGGCTTGTAGGAAAGGGGATTGGTGATGGAGAACAGCACATTGTATATTGAACGGACTGTACTGGATTTAGACTTTTGCTAAATCATTCTGGACATTTTTGTCATATAATTTAGATTGTTCTTGTCATTGACACAGAAGAGTAATTCTAAGGAACCCACCCTATATTTCATTCAGGGGCAGGAGAAGAGTTAAGTTCAAAAGCACAGTTTGGAAGGAACAATGGAAGTAAGACTAAAGTTCTTTTTTATTTTTTTATTTATTCATTTATTTATTGGCAGATACTTAGGTTGATTCTATGAGTTGGCCAATGCAACCGGATGCAGATATCTTTTTAAGTTAATGAGTTTTGTTTTTGCTATTAAATTTTTTTTCAATTATAGTTTGCATTCGATATTATTCTGTATTAGTTGCAGATGTACAGCATAGTGGTTTACAGAAAGGTCCCCTGCTCTTGCAAATGCCCACCTGGCTCCATACATAGTTATTACAATATTATTAACTGTATTCCCTGTGCTGTAATTTATATCTCTGTGACTACTCTGTGTGTTTTCTTTCTTTATTTGTTGACGGTATTACATATGTCCCAGCTGGCTGAATAAGACATTTACCAATCTAATGATTGTATGAATGTCTTGCTTCTTATTTGAAAGTACACTCTGCACTTTATGAAGATAATCTAATGAGTTGAATTGGTATATATACTTTTATTATTATTACTGCTTTGGTAAAAACTGTCCACACCGGGGGCATAAAGAAAAGTGGCAGATTTCAGTGCTGTTTTCTTTTCTTTTTAGAAATGAATGAAAAAAAGACCCACAAAAACCCTCCTTTTTTAGTGGCCTAGTAACTGTAATGAAAACGCCAAGCATTCGTAGCCGAATGAATGCATGAGCAGCCGTTTCTTTGCAAGTGAGAGAAAGGAAAGTTCAGTCAAGCATGACTGCCACGGTCTCCTTAATATGCTTGCAAAATGTACAAGCAGACACCATGTATTCTGATTGCTAACCCAGATTGAAGTTGAAGTATTGTGGGTAAGAGTTTCCACAGGAAAAAAAATATCAAACCATTACACAGGATGCTTCAGAAGCCATGCGGAGTGAAGGAAATGCAAACTTGAGAGTTGGGTCTTTGAAGGGCGGTGCACCTGCTGTGCAGTGTTACTGAGGTGGTATGTCCTATTTCACACACAGAAAACGATCAAATGGCAGATGGATATCTTTTCTAAAAATGTGTTTTAAAAAAATGGAGACTACTATCTTTCCGGACAGAGACAGGCTATATGGGACTTTGTCTCTAAAGGAAGAACAGACATTGATGGCATAGGAGTTACTAGTACAATGTACAAATGGCCTGAAGACAATGATGAATGAACTTTTAAATCATGTGTCCATTTCTGTCATTCTTAAATACAGAGAGATTAACGTGGTTAGTATCTTCATTCTCAAAATCTACTGAAACTTTTTCGTCAAGTGCTGGGATATTCTTATCTTCTATTTTCCTTCCTCTAATCTATTTTGATTCCCTGCTTTAGGGAAAAAAATGAATTTGTTTACTTAACACAAAAGAGGTACTTCACAGTTAAAAAATTAAATTTCCCCTAATATTAGAATTCTACAGTAGAAACTGGAATGATGAATTGACTTGGTTGTCCATTTTATTTCCCTAAATATAAAGGTATCAAATGACAAATGACAAATTATTTTTATAAACCATTCAAAAAGTGGTGAGTTAGTCATATCTATTATTTGTAAGTCATAGTCTACAAATGCATATGCCCTGAAATTTTTACTGATTAGACTGTAGAATCTTTTGGGTAGGTGCAACAGAGAGTGAATAAAAGGATGGTTCTTGGCATCATCTATATGTTCTATCAAGTAGTAACATTTGCAATTTAACATCTCTGCAGCTTAAGTTATTTAGCTGATATGTAGGCATCATCATAATAATGTCTTCCATCAAGAGATGTTTTGAAGACTGTATAAGAAGATAGTTACGTTGCCGAAACCGGTTTGGCTCAGTGGATAGAGCGTCGGCTTGCGGACTGAAAGGTCCCGGGTTCGATTCCGGTTAGGGGCATGTACCTTGCTTGCGGGCACATCTCCACTGTGGGACGTGCAGGAGGCAGCTGATCGATGTCTCTCTTTTCGATGTTTCTGACTTTCTATCTCTCTCCCTTTATCTCTGTAAAAAATCAATAAAATATATTAAAAAAAAAGAATATAGTTATGTCCTTTTCTGCTTAGTCCCTTTGATGACTTCCCATTCCCTTCTGATAAAATCCCCAAACCTTGGCATGGCCTATAAGGCCTTACCTAATGTACCTGCCTGTCTCTCCAGCTTTATTTTGTTCTATTCTATTCACTACCCTGCTGATAGACCTTCTTTCAGTTCCTCCAAAACAAATGCTCTTTACAAATGATCTTGTTTGCCTGGAATATATCTCCATCCTCCACACATACAGCAAATGCAACTGACTCCCAACCAGCTTTCCCTTCCCAGTTTAAAGGTCACTTATTTAAAAAGGACTCCTTTGATTTGTCCATTGAAAACCATTCCTTCCCCTATTATTCACAGGCATTAAATCATGTTCATTCCTAATAAAACAAATGTTAGGTACCTTGTTTGAAATGAATGGAAAGATAGGAATCAGGCTGATGAAGAAGGAATTATTACTTCTATTACCTCTAAACAAATGTCATACCCTGTAAGCCATGGGTAGATTCAAACTTCCCATAGGTTTACAGCTGGGAAGAGCAACACAGAATGTGTGAGTTGCAAGAATGAGGGAATGAAAGAGCAAGGCTCATGGGGCCAGTTCCTCCTTCCAAATAAACAAGTTACCACAGTAGTGTGTGTGTGTATGTGTGTGTGTGTGTGTGTGTGTGTGTGTGTGTGTGTGTCTGTGTGTGTGTGTGTGTGGTTGGGGGTAGGAGTGGAGACTGGGGCAAAGAGAGGTCAGGGGGGTTAGAAAATCCTTCTACAGGAAGTAAAGATTGGGAGTAGGGGAAAAACATTTTCTCAATTAAATTGTATAAATTTGAAACCTATGCAATAACCATTTTTGAAGTTAATATCAGCAATTTCAAACTGTTTAAACATAATCATGCATGTATATGTTCTATGCACGTGAATTATATAAATATGTTTGCATGTATGTATATAGATACTTTGTGTATGTAATACATGTGTCAATGCATATAGTATTCAGGCATACCTTGTTTTGTTGTGCTCTATTTTATACACATTATAGGCATTTTGCATTTTACCAATGAAAGGCAAGACCTTCCACCAACAAAAAGAGTATAGCTCACTTTATTGTGACACTTACTTTATTATGGTGGTCTGAAACAGAATTTGCAATATCTCTGAGGTATGCCTCTCTACTACATGTTATATGCACATGTCATACATATATTTGCATGATATTATCATACCAGTGGCTTGATGCACAGACTAGTGCACATTGAAAGGAAAATAATTAAATATTTTAATATTGCTATTTGCCCTTTCACCCTCAGCACGTGGGAGCCAGGCAGCAGCCCTGCCCCCCACTGCCACTGCTGTTCACCGTCTGTGGGGAGAGAGACAGAAACATCAATGATGAGAGAGAATCACTGACTGCCTTCTGCATGGTTCCTAGTAGGGATGGAGCCCACAACCCAGGCATGTGCCCTGACCAGAACTGAACCATGACTTCCTTATTCATAGGTCAAGGCTCAGCCACTGAGTGCACCAGCTGGGCTTGACTTATTTTTAGAACTCAATAGATTCTAGCTATTCTATTGTGATGATCACACTGCCACTGCTTCTGCTGAGAAAGCATCCTTAATATTTGTATATTAATTTTTGATCTGGGCTGTATAAGTCTAAGACTTCCATTTCACAAGTCCATAACCTTGCTTCAAGATTCCCTCTTATAGTTTATCTTTCACAGAGCATATTTTCAGGTAATGTCCCATAGTTGCAACCTCCCCAGATCCTAAGGCATAACCTCAAGGCATTGTGGATGTTGAGGATATTTCCTTATTACCATGGAAAAGGAGAATAGGGTGAGTAGCAACTATAAAAAACTTGAAAGTATACATCCTGTCCAAAAAGGGCAACCAGTTTTCCAATCTCTTCAAACTTGCTTTGTGAAAATGTAATGTTAGTGCTTTCAGATATTGATTTTTTTCAAGAGAAGCTGGAAATCCATATCTACATATATAAAAGCCTATGTGATCGAATGACCAAATGACTGGACCAACCAGAACTACCGGTCACTATGATGCAAACTAACCAGCAGGGAGCATATGCCCAATGCAGGAGCTGCCTCCTGGTGGTCAGTGCACTCCCACAGCAGGAGCGCCGCTGAGCTGACCAAACACATCCCGGGGAGCCACCAGTCTGGGGGCAGCCACTTACTCCCTCAGTAGTGCTGCAGGTCTAATCTCTGAGAATGGGCCAGGCATCCAAAGACCGCATGGCTGGTCTTCTGGAAGTTGGTCACAGGCACTGTGGCCACTTCCCTTCCCTAGACGCTCCGCCAGGAAGAAGCAATATAAAAGCAGCTGCCAGGTGGCTCCTGACAACCAATGTGAATGTCAGCAACATGAATCCAGATCCCTGGCTGGCCAGGGCATCCATAGCCTGCCCAGAGGGCTGATTATGTCCTGCCTCCCCGTACCCCCATTGGGACTCCACTCATGCATGAATTAGTGCACCAGGCCTCTAGTTTTAGTATGAAATCTTCTAAATTGGGGAAAGTAATTAAGCTCATACTGCCAGGGGCAGCTAGTTGGTGACCTCTGCTTTTGTGGCAGTTGTCTTATGGTATGGGGTTTCATCAATTCTTGGTAATTCTTCATTTACCTTTTTACATTGATATTAGTCTGTGCTTTTCAAATTAGTTTTTTAAAAGTTGAATTTAATTGCTTTGCAGGAGATTTATTTCTAGCTATTGTTTTTGTATTCCGACCTCTCTAGCTTTTGCTTCTCTAAAAACCCATCTCTTTATTTTCTTAATATCAGAAGAGTTTTCAAGTATATTACATTACAAGGACAGATTTTTTAGCAAAGAGGAGAAAAAAAAAAGAGCCATACAGTATTTTCAAGCTACAACACAAATAAATAGAATTTTGTGACGTGTTTGGTAAACTCAATTTTGAAAATATCTGAGAAAAGTGGATACAACAAAGTGGAGGCAATGATTTTACATTCAGTTGATGTATTTCGTCTATAAAGCCATTGGGCAATAGTCAGGCTTTCTCTTAAAAATGACTTTCCCTTAAATCATAGACAAACAAAATTAGCTTTTTATGTTAGCAGTGGTAGAAACTACTGGATGTCAACAGTGCCAAAATACAATAAAATTTCATAAACATGAATTTATTTCAAACTATGAGAAAAAAAATACCACTATGGCCTAAACTGTGTCAGAACACTATTCACTTGGAATTTTTATTAAATATTAATGAAAATGCTTTGAGAATTATTTAGACATAGATTTTTACCAAATATCACATTGTTCTGTTTCCTTGCCTTTCTTCAAAAGCCTGGTATAACAATTTTGAGGACATTTCAAATGATAATTAAACCCAACATGTATATTACTGTCAATGCAAGTAACTTAAATGAAGTGACTTGGTCAACATCTGTGACCAAGTTCATGAACATGAAAGACATTCACAACTATCTCAGGACCGCTGCCTGGTCAACAGCGATTCTCTGTAAGATAAATCCCTATTTCAGAAGTAAAGTCTAAAAATATTTCAACATCAATGAAATATTCTAATCTCAAGTGCCTCAGTGAGTTTCTGAAATATTAGTTTTATAGGAAAACTTAAGTTCACTTTTTTTCTGAATCTCACTTAATGTTTTCTGAAAAAACTTGTATTTTCAAATAAATTAATTCCAGAATACCACCAAATTTTAGCCAATAATTCAATTGATGGAATATTTTATACTGCTCCTTTGTCGGCTTCACAGCCGACTTCCACTAAGCCTTTTCTTTGTGGTGAAAAAGAAGAGTTAAAGAGGAAAATCTTTCAAAACAACTCTTAAAACTTATAACAGAGTACCAAAAAGAGTCACCCTAACGAGTATAACTATTTTAATAAAACAAACATTTATCTAAGGCCTTAGGATAGGTACTTCAGAAAATTAAAATAGTAATAAAGATTCCAAGATTCCAAGTACCCATAATGCAAGACTGATCAGAGTACGCCAATAGAGGTAATGGTATACAAAAGTAATAAGGAAATATTCTCAACATCCACAATGCAAAGCCCACTGACAAGCCAAATAACAGTAAAATCAAAGGACAATGGAAAAATCCAAGAGAGAGTATAATATGTGCCTGAACATAAAGCACATACATCATTTTCACCCCAGAATTAGGCATCTGAAAAGCAGTCTGTGTGGGCAAAACTTCAGGTCTTCTCAGAGGCATCAGAGCAGAATGTTTAAGGCACAGACTTTAGATCCACCTTATCTGGGTTCAAATCTGATGTCTTGGTTTCTTCACTGGCTAAGAAAGGGCATAATGATTACTCCTACTTTCCAGCCCTGTTGAGAGGGTTAAGAATTCATCATGTGTATCTATGCTTGATACACACAATCTACATCACAGGATATCTACCTGTCTTCAGGGTTGGTGAGTATAGTATGAAAAATCATTAATCAATCCTGGTGTAGGATCTATACAAAGGTCATCTGACAAAATTGGTTTAAAATACAAGGAGGCAAAACTATTTAAAACAGGTTAAGTAATTATTATTGTGGTATCAATTTTAAGTGTTCCATGTTAGTGTGAGCCCTCTCTCTTTCTCTCTCACTGTCTTTCTCTCAAAGGTGGTGAGGAGGAAGACAGAGACAGAGAAGAAAGAAAGAGAAACATCAATGTACATATTATTGATTGGTTGCTTCCTGCATAATCTCCTCCTGGGCAGGAATCAAACTTGTAACTCGGGTACATGCTATTGACTGTGAATCGAACCCGAGACCCTTCAGTGTGCATGCCGATGCTCTATCTATAGTAGGTATTTAGATAGACACGAGCAGAGCAAGGAGAATGGGCCAGGTACAGAAGGTCACTAGGGCAGAACATCCCAGACACCTAGCAATGAAAAATACCCAGTAGAGTAAATATTGGAGATACCCAATTCAAGACCTTGACCCTAGAATTTCTCTCCACCTTACGATGCCTCTGGTCATGCAGGTGGGATTCTCCTGACCTTTTCTCTTCTGGCATGTGGGTAGTCATGTGGTAGACCACCCCTCAGAGGAACACATAGGTGCTGGAGGAAAGCCCCTTCTAACTTTCATGCAAAATGGAAGACAACAGCACAGGCCCTGGTAGGTAGTTAGAAGAAGAAAGCAGTTAACTCCCCTCCGAGGGTCTAATAGGAATCCGAGCTCTCTCCCCAGGGCAACTCTTTGAGTTGTCAGCTTGAAATTTATCTTCGAGAGTACTTTCTCTTTACTTGCTCAAAAGATTTTCTCTAGTGAGTTTGAGTCTTGACTGAATTACTTTCTTAGCCGGAACTCATGTACCGAGGTGGCTGAACCCAGGTTTGGTCTGACCCCACTGGTCTGACACCTGGTGCTATTCCTGCTGCCTACAACATATCCACTAAGCCACACTGGCCAGGACAGTGCAAGCATTCTTCTAAAAATCATTCAAAAGCTGACCAGTGTAGCTCAGTGGTTGAGCGTCGACCTATGAACCAGGAGGTCACAGTTCAGGGTACATGCCCAGGTTGCAGGCTCCTTCCCCAGTCAGGGGCATGCAGAAGGCTGCTGATCAGTGATTCTCTCTCACCATTGATGTTCCTATCTTTCTATCCCTTTCTGTTCTTCTCTGAAATCAATAAAAATACATTTTAAAAATCATTCAAAAAACCAAAAACTGGTGGAGATAACTCATTTACATATTTAGGGCAAAAACAACTTCATAATATGAAGCAAGTGGAAACATTGTTTGTAATAAAATTCCCAGTGACAGAATCATAAAAGGATTCAGGAAATTAAATAGTCAAAAACATAGACAGATTGAAGAAAATAGGCTCTGGAAAAAACCCACTGATGATTCTAAATGTGGCTTTCATGATGAAGTCATTGATGTCAAGCTGCATGTTATAATTTGAATAAAACTTTAAAAATATAAATGGGAAAGGCAGTATTTATACATTAATGCATAATTTTACTTTTATATTTCTTTATCTAAAATGACGAATCAAGTATTAAGTAAATAATTAAATAAGTAGACATGACCGTTTTACCTATATCTCTAAAATTTTATATTTGGCAAAAATAATAGTAGGGTTGTTTTTTTTTTGAGAACAAGGAAGAGATTACTTTAAATCCTGTTGTGTAAATAATTCTGGGTATCAGTGACTCAGAAAGGCTTGAGTGGGAGGTGGGATTTGAACCAGTCTTAAAGAATCTTCATTGGAAAAAAAAAGAGAAGTAAATATATTAAGGGATTTGACTTTTCTAGGGCCTTAGCTATGTAATTATATTGAATTCTCATAGATATTATTATCCCCAGTTTACAGATGGGGAAGTTGAGGCTCATAGAAATTAATGAGTTTGCTCCAAATGCCACAACCCACACAATTAACTTTCAATTCCAACACTGGGTTTTCCCCGCAAGGCAATCTCCAGCAGAGGGTGCATCTAGAAGACTGCGTTGGACTTCTCTCTCCCTTACAGTCCTAATTGGTGTGAATTGCTCAACCTCTCTTAAGTTTCTTATCACAGGGATAATAACATCATCTCTTCAAGGAGCTGTTGAGATAATTAAATGAGCTTTTACAAGTAAAGTGCTGGGAATAGCAACTGGCTCTTAAATGCTCTGTGGGTGTTAGCTTCCATGATGCAAGGAAAAGGTGAAGGAGGGAAAGGAGGGAGAGGAGGAGAGAAGCAGGAGGGAGGACTTGCAATCTCTCAGATTGCCTGGCATTCTGGGGAGGAGGTGTGGGAGGGGCATAGATGCCAAATCTGGCCAGGAAGGAGTTCTACCTGCTTCTTACTCAAAATGGAGGAGCCCGTGGGTGGGAGTGGGCATTTTGGGGTAAATCCAGCTTAGATGAAGATTGCTGGGTATATACATACTCCGATGGCCTTGGCAGTCAACAGATTTTTATACCTCAATTCTTAAGTTAATTTTTCTATTTTGTTCCCTGAATGCCCCGCTATGAAGGCTGCTACATAAATAATTTACAGCCTAGTTATGTTCAGTTTACCTACCTCTTATTACTTAAGTCTCAATTAAGCCTATATTTAAAAATTTGCAAAAAAAATGTCCAACTCATAGAGTTGTTGTGTACATAGAACATGTATGTTAGATATTTGCCTAGAATCTGTTATGACTACTAAAAGGTTATTTTGTCATATTTCCTTTACCTTTTATTTTCTCCATATACTAAGGTTCTTTTATTAAAAAATGTATGTGGACAATTGGACTCTTTAAAAAAATGTTTTTATTGATTTTAGAGAGAGTAAGAGAGAAGGGTAGAGGTAGAACATCAATGGGCTGCCTCCTGCATGCCCCCTACTGGGGATTGAGCCTGCAACCTAAGAATGTACTCTGCCCAGGAATTGAACATGACCTGTCGGTTCCCTGGTCCCCTCTCAAAACACTGAGTCACACGGGCTGGGCATACTAAGGTTCTTAAAACGTCCATACATCTTATAACCAATGTATATATTCAATGGGGAGCTTTTCTATTTTTATTTTTTTTTCACTTCCCAGAGCTATTTTTAAATCATCAGTGTGCCTCACACAGCTCTGAACTTCCCCTCAGAGAAGACTAAATCCAGAGGTTGTATTGTATGTACTAAGCACTGTATTCTCAGTTGTATTCTCAAACTATTAAAAAGTAAGTGTTCAGTAAATCTTTTAAACAATAAATGAATGATAATCAAGGAACTGAGGTATTGTTACAAAGAGGCACAAAGTCCAAATTAGTTTACAAATTTTACTAAGAGCAGTAACTTGGTAAGACAATGCTTCATATTCTGAGACATATAACTGATGTAAGAATTTCTGTTTGTTTATAACACACCTTATTCAGAAAGGGATTTAGGGTGGCTTACACAGAAAGAAAGAAATGGAAAGCATGTGAGAACTCTGAGAGGGAGAAAAACAACAACACCGAAACAAAACACAAAAACAAGGAGATGGACTTAAAACGAATATGGGCTTAAAAGGAAGCCAGCAATGAGCCACAGAAGTAAAATTCTACAGGAATCCGAAGAAAAGAGAATTCCTGAGGTTTAGAAAATGTCAAGAACACTTCCCTGGCGGAAGGAGGATTGCTCTGAAGTACTGGTTAAAGGTCAGCCCCACCTGGGCTTGGTGGCTCTGGAGGTGCCAGCCCTCTCAGAGCCTGGGGAGCAGGAGGGAGCTTTTTGGGTGCGCAGGAATTTTTATGAAGATGAGCCTCCCAAAGGCCTGGGCTCCTTCCTGGGAAGCCTTCCTCCCGCTGACTCTCACCAATTATCTCATTTTCATAATAAGTTCACCACTTTCCCTAATGGCTCCGCTTCCATCAACAGGCACCGGGAAAGATCAGGATGCTGCATCTTTTAAGGGAGATAAATTGAGGTAAGTCCGTGAAGAGATGATTAGTTTCAAAATAAAGCCCAGCCAGGGTGGCTCAGGGGTCGAGCCTCCACCTAGGAACCAGGAGGTCACTGTTGGATTCCTGGTCAGGGCGCCCGCCTGGTTACAGGCTCCTTCCCTCCCGTGTGGGGGGCTTCCCTCCCGTGTGGGGGGCGGGCAGGAGGCGGCCAATCAATGATTCTCATCAGTGATGTTTCTCTCCCTCTGCCTTCCTCTCTGAAGTCAATAACAGAGACTGGACAAAAATCATACACCTATGGATGAGATCAATGGGAGGGAGCTAAGGGCAGAGGGAGGGGTGGGAGCTGGGTGGAGGGATGCTATGGAGGGGAAAAAAGAGAAACAAATGTAATAATCTGAATAATACAGATTTAATTAAAAAAAAAACCCAAGATGATAAATACATAAATAAGAATGAGGAGTTGGCCTTTGAACTCATGGCAAACAAGTGGATTTTAGAAACTCTGGTACTGGGGGTGGGGGGGTGGGATGTACAGATTTTTTGTTTTGTTTTTTTATTCCTTTATTTCCTTATGATGATCACTTCAAGAGCACAGTGTCCACTCCGAGGGGAAATGTCTTTCCGGGCTCTAACCATCTCAGGTGCAGGCAGGACTGGGGGGGCATGGTGTGGTCTCTCCTCTCCAGCGGAAATGTCAAGAAAGGGGGGTTTAGAATTTAGAGGCTCTGTTTCTCAGAAGGTGGGGGAGAGAGTTTAAATCTAAATTGAAAACCACGTTCAGTCTTTAATGCCCGGTCTGCTCTGGCAAGTGGCTCCGCGTGCTCAGACTCACTCGCTAGAAAATGGGGATAGTCACCCCTTCCTGGGAATCCCATATAATGGGCCCGGCTTCCAAGTGGGCCCGGGGCGTGGTGAACAGATAGATCCCCGGGCGCAGGGGAAGGCAACCGGGCATGCAGCCGCCTGGGAGAGCGAGCGCCCGGGGTGAGTCTCAAGTTTGGGGAGCGCAGGAACCCTCATAACCCGTGCTGATGGCGAGGTTCCGCCCCACGGACAAGCAGCCCCCCGCGGGGCGTCGGAGCCAGGCCAGCGGCGGGCAGGAGCGGGGCGGGCGGGGCGGCCGC
>JAAGEH010002528.1:14385562-14529251 GCA_011751065.1 Lasiurus cinereus | reverse complement strand
AAAAAAAAAAAAGAGAAAAATACCCTTAAACTTTTAGTGACGACTTACATGCACTTATGAAAGAAATACTGAAGGAATATTCTCAGGACATTATTCCACTGTTTAACCATGTTTTGGAAAGAAAGGAAAAGTATAAAATGGGTCATGGAACTAGGCTAGAGCTTTAAAGTGGAAATATCTCCTGGGCTCTGTTTTAAACATACGGGGTGGGGCTGAAGTAGGTTTACAGTTGTTTGTATGGAAATTTAAGACAAGAATTAATAGACAATAATACAAAAACGAATTCTGTGCTTCCCAAACTCACAACTGTAAACCTACTTTTGCCCACTCCTGTATGCTATTAAACACACAGGTAATAGATCTTAATACACCAGGAGTGTTTCTATATGGAGTTGAGTTGTCATTGGTACTCCAAGATTTATTTAAAATACCTGGAGGGTCAATCAAAGGATTTAAACTTACGTATGGGGGCCTATATGTGTTTGTGGTTTTTCCTTCTTCTGGAAGCCTATTAAATTTTATATGTTCTCTATGAAAGGAGAAACTGATGGTACATTTAAATATATATATATATATATATATGTATAATATGTATATATTTCTGTCGATTTCAGAGAGGAAGAGAGAGAGAGAGAGAGAAACATCAGTGATCAGAGAGAATCATTGATCAGCTGCCTCCTGAATGCCCCCTACTGGAGATTGAATCCACAACCTGGGCATGTGCCCTAACCTGGAATCAAACCGTGGCCTCCTGGTTTATATAGGTCCATGTTCAAACACTGAACCATACCAGCTGGGCTGATGGTACATTTGAAAACAAATTTGTCATCATCTACTACTAAAACTTCTAGCAGTGTGAGGCTCACAGATATTCAGTTAATAATTTTCAATGTAAACTACTCTTAGTTACCGTGGTTAAATATGGGATTCATTTTATAATGAATTGCTATTTTCTTGTAAACTCTGAGACTATGAAGGTTTAAAAACCTGTTTAGATGGAAAACAGTATGGAGTTTCATTAAAAAATTAAATATGGAACTGCCATTTGTCCCAGTGATCCCACTTGTAGGAATATATCCTAAGAAAATCAAAACACCAATCAGAAAGAATGTATGCATCCCTATGTTCATAGCAGTCTGATGTACAATAGCTAAGATCTGCAAACAGCCCAAGTGCCCATCAGTAGATGAGAGGATAAAAAAGTTGTAGTACATTTACACCGTGGAATACTATGCAGCAATAAAAAGAAGGATCACTTCTCCTTTTAGGCAGCGTGGAGGGACCTGCAGAGTATTAATGCTAAGGGAAGGAAACCAGTCATAGAAAGACAAGCATCACATGATCTCATTCATATGTAGAATCTAGTGAACAAAAACTGATGAACATAGTAGATCCAGAGGCAGAAACATGGAACACACTGTCCAGTCTCAGAGGGAAGGTGGGGGGTGGGTGCGTGGGAAGGGCTCAACCAAAGAACTTGTTTGCATATATGTATGACCCGTGGACACAGACAATAGGGTGGTGAAGGCCTGCCTGGGGCGGGACAGTGGGGTAGGCTAGAAGGGGTTCATGGAGGAAAGAAGGGGACATATATAATACTTTTAACAATAAAGATAAAAAAAAAGCCTACTTAGGATTCTGGCTTATAGACCTCATGATATCAAAGAAGGTATTCCTCCTTTTTAAAAAAAATATATATTTTATTGATTTTTTACAGAGAGGAAGGGAGAGGGATAGAGAGTTAGAAACATCAATGAAAGAGAGACATCCATCAGCTGCCAGCTGCCTCCTGCATGCCCCCTACTGAGGATGTGCCCACAACCAAGATACATGCCCTTGACCCGAATCGAACCTGGGACCTTTCAGTCCGAAGGCCAACGCTCTAGCCATTGAGCCAAACCGGTTTCGGCGGTATTTCTCCTTTTGCTACTTTCTACCCCATGTTGGTGAAAGATGCTATGAAAATGTTAAAATGGACAATGCTGTGAAAGCCTTATTTTAACAAGGCCCTCCCACTCCCCAATTTACTTATTGACTCAGGATCCAGTATTTTCATTACTCTAAACAGAGGGATTTAAAAAATTCTCTATGAAATATTAATGAGGTAGGGAGAACTTGTTATTAATGTTGGAGATATTTCTTAGCTTTGACAAGAAGTGATTGATGAGAGATTAGAGGCTAAGAGATTACTTCTTCCCCTTTTTTGTGAAGTTCTAGACCAGCGGTTCTCAACCTGTGGGTCGCAACCCCTTTGGGGGTCGAACAACCCTTTCACAGGGGTCGCCTAAGACCATCGGAAAATGCAGATATTTATATCACGATGCATAACAGTAGGAAAATTTCATGGTTGGGGGGTCACCACCACATGAGGAACTGTATGCAAGGGTCTTGGCCTTAGGAAGGTTGAGAACCACTGTTCTAGACCCTTGTAGTTGATTATTTTAGGTTTCTTTTAAGCATTAGCCAGATTAAATATTTAATGATAGGTAAACCATTTTGCTTGCTTATTTCCTTAATTTACTAACAGTTAATTATACTTTCTTCACATGATCTTTTCTAGTTAGAAATTTGATCCGTTAATTTGTTACAGTTTTGACTCAGCATAAACTTCCTTACTCATGCCCTGTGGGAGACAAAGGAGGCCTGATCTGGGTTGAAGAAGTCACTTTGAGCAGCTTCAGGGATAAAACTAGAGAAGTAGGAAGAATTATGTTTCTCTGTTATACCATTTGTGTACAGAGGTGCATGTGTAAGTGAGGGAATGAAGACTCAGGGAAGGAATACTCAAGAAAGGGCATCTGTCTTCATAGTTATCAAAAAATGGGGTGCAAAAAGGATTGTTATCTTACATAGCTTTAGGAAGAGAATGGTTTAATCCTTTGGAGTTGGAGAGATCATCAAGAAAAAGCAAAAGAGAAGTATTATCTCCATGCTGATGGCCAGGAGACTTGGACTCGCTGGGGTGGTGATGGTGAAAGTGGTTGCTGAGATGCTTTCACAATATCTTGATGAAGTTCAGAATTTTTCGCCTGCCCTTGAAGGCCCTTCCTCACCAAGTACAGCTTCCTTTTCTGGCTTCACTTTTTATTAATCTCTTGGTTCCTGCCAGGTACTCTCATCTTGCTATTGTCTGCAGATATCTTCTTTCTCTTTGTCCCCTTGATGGCATTCCTTCTTCTTCAGATGCTTCTGTCTCCTTTTTGGTATATTTCTTCTTCACATTCTCTACAGCTCCTTCATTGAGCACTCCATCCTCCAGGATCAAATTACTGCAGATTTCATTTATATTCATGAAGCTGATGGGAGATTTTGAGGGTTCTCCTGGCACTCATGAACGATGTTGGTGCTACTTTCTCTCTGTACTAAAAATAAAAATAAAAATACTTAAAATGTAAACCATGAGAAAGTCAAGGCCACACAATTTGATCTTTCTTCTTATTATTTAAGTGCTATTTTGGGTATTCCAGTTTTTGGTACTCCTTCTGTATGGGTACTTCTTACTGTAGCAAGGAACTGACTGTTCATATGTATGCTGTTTCCCTTTGGTTGTAGTCATGTCCAGTCTACCCTTTTTTGTTTTAAACTCTTTGAGAGAAGACAGTGCATCTTTACTTTCTTTGTAGCACTTTAACACACTGTTCTCAAATGAGATAAATAGGTGCTGTTATCTTTGAACTGCCAATATTTCCCACTATTCTCTTGGAGAGAGTAAAGTGTGTACCTTAAATACTTATGGGATGAGTAATTATAAATAAATGAATCAGTAAGTTGGGAGATACTTGCAGAGACATCCTCTTTTCCTAAGAAAAAAGAGGCTTTGACAATTACAGAACCACTAGGAAGAAGCCCTCAAATTCAGTTGGAAAAGAGGTCAGGGCGCTATTTATAAATGCAGAGAGAGGAAACGGTTCACAGTAGGCTATTTTGAAACATCTGGTTGTTAGTCTAAAAATGCAGCTCAAATTCAGAGGAATGGTGGGGTACACATTTGTGTTACATTTTCAGATTGAAAATACAATGTATGTATGAAAAGTGCACCTATTCTAAGTGAACATTTTAAAATCTTTTAATTGAAGTATAATGATCATGCTAGTTTTGATCTGAGTAAATGAAACATTACAGCTATGTTCCATGTAGCATGCACTGGAATAGCGTCCCGAAGAATATGTGCCTACGTTCATATCAAGAGTTCTCAGGGGTCTGATTTTTCTTCTTCCTGCTGGATGTGGCCAGATTGCACAGGGGTGGGAGGGGGTTGGCACCGGGCAGAGGGAGCTATCCATGTGTTAGGGGCACGCAGCTGCTAAGTCCTCCATAGTGTTGCAGGCTTCCACTTATTATTACTTTTAATTATCCCCACTTCTGCTCTTGTAAGGACTTGGGAAGATGAAATCTTTCTGTAGTTGCCCAAGATTTGTGACTCTAAAGATCTCTAATGGAAAACAACTCTCAAACATTAGCCAATTAGCTTAAAATCTAGGTGGACAGCTTGAAAGAGAAGCTTGGTGAAGCTAAGGAGATTATCAGCCATGTAACTATTGAGATAATACCTAAAAACTCTAACCTAGGTACTCCTTATGCCACTAATAGCTTCTCATAACAGGTAAAGGAATTGCCATTTCTGGCCTTCACCGGATGTGGAAGCGGGTATTATTTTAGATGTTGAAAGAGTTGTATTTTTCAGGTAATAGCAAATAAAATAATCAAAACATAATGTAGAACAATCATTTTTCTTTGATCCAAGCCATACATGCTTTTGCCCAGAGCCTGGCTATTTCAAACCTCAGCAATGCTTGTTAGTTGCCAGGGTCTCTTCTAAGATCTTTATGTGTATTTACTCATTTCATTCTCAAAACAGTCTTGTGTTGTCGGCGCTATTTTCATCACTGCTTACACATGACAACAGTGAGGCTCAGAAAAATACAGGAACTTTCCCAAGGTCCTGCAGCTGGCACACGGCAGAGCTGGGATCACTGATAATCGCTGTGCTCTGTGTCCCAAGTCTAAAGTCTTCAGTAAATCATCGTTTCCACTGCTCTAACCACATCTGTATTTTGCTAAATTAATAAACCTGTGTTTACTGCTGTGTTAGGTGCTCTGTAGGTTTACTAGGAGAACAATTTACAGTGTTATTTAAAAGGAATGTAATTTTACCAGGCGGGCAGAAGAATAGTATTCAAACCAAGTCCAATCTGTTATGAATATGACCAAGTGCAGTCTCGTATACAACAGATGAAGTAATAAGAATAGCCAACTTTATAATTCATGTCGGGTACTGTGATATATACCCTGCATTTTTCACTTGTTTAATCCTAGTAGAAATCCTATTAGATCTGAGGAATATTGTCCTCGTTTGACAGACGAGGAAACCGGGCTTGCAGGAAGTTAAACGGTGTGATCAAGGTGCACCGTTAACAAGCGGGAAGGCCAGCTCGGAATTGAGGCAGCCTGACTGCAGAGCATTTTGCTCTCTCCCTGTACTGTGGACGAGATAGAATTAATGAGGAATTAAGGGGGAATGGAATAGGTATGGGAGATTCACGGATGTGGTGGAACACACTTGTGAGACTTGAATTGCCCCCAAAGGAAAGAAAAAAAAAAAAAGCCAAGATATGTAACGGGTGTTCTTTTTGAATGAAAGCTGAAATGTGGGCCGGAATCTTCTAGTCAGTCTCCCTATCTCCTTAATGTGGTAAAAACACACATAGAAGTGAACTGTTTTTAGGTGTATAGCTCAGTAGTGTTACGTGTGTTTAACACAGTGGTGAAGCGGATCTCCAGAACTTTTTCATCTTGCAGAACTGACCCTCTCTGTCCATTAAGCACCTGCCCCTCCACTCCCAGCCCCTGGTAAAAACACCATCGACTTTCTGCTTCTATGAATTTTGACCAACTTATATATCTCATGTAAGCAGAATCAAACAGTATTTATCCTTTTTAGACTGCCTTTGTTTATTTAGCATAATGTCCTCAAGGTTGGTTTATCCATGCTGGTGGCATATTGCAGGATTTCCGCCCTGGTTAAGGCTGCGTGGTGTTCAGTTGTGAATCTAATAGCACATTTTGTTTATTCTTCGTCCATCAACACTTCCATTCCCTGAGTTCCTTTGGATCACGTTTCCAGTTAAACCCTTACAACCACGGTGAAGTACCTTTGAAACAATGCTTTCATACTTTCTGCTCTCGCCTAGCTGTTGTGGTTTTTCACCCCATCACCATGGACTGCTCTGATGGGCAGTGAAATTGGGCTGTATTTGAAGATTTTATTGTGGCTTCATATTGTTGTATCAGTTGTCCTACATAGTTCTTTCTGCAATCATAGATGCAAAATAAATTTTAATAAGATAAATTCTGGTGTAACATTTCTTTATACAGTGATTTCAAAGATGTTCTCCCTTAATTTGTCTTTGGCTCTTACATATCAAACAATTAAAGGTAAATGAATGCAGGCTCCCATACTTAACCACTTACATGGACATATATATCCACAATCAAATTGAAAAAGTATATAATATTTGGGCTTGTACCCTTGCTGGTTTGGCTCAGTGGGTAGAGCGTCAGTCCACGGGCTGAAAGATTGTGGGTTCAATTCTGGTCAGGGGCACCTACCTCGGTTGCAGTCTTGATCCCCAGCCTCCCATGTGGTGAGGCAACCAAGCAATGTCCCTCTCTCACAACGATAATTCTTTCTGTCCCTTCTCTTCCTTTCCACGCTCTCTAAAAATCATTGGGAAAATATCCTTAGGTGAGGATAATTAACAGCAACAATAAGAACAAACAAACAAAAAACTAGGTCTTGCAAGGCCTACTCTATTTAAGTAGCATTTCTTTAGTGATGACTGTACGCACTTAGCTAGACCGAGGAGATAGAAAATATGAAGTCCTTCCAATCCCTCTCCTATTAAGTAAGTTGTATAGTCTTAGGCAGGATAGGCGGTGGAGTCTGACTCTTCGAATTCTGGCTCCGCTGTGTGGCTTTTGGCATGAGTCTCCACCCAAGGCAGCTCTGAGGATTATGGGAGATCCTCCACAGGTGGTGTGTGAACACTCCACAAATATGGCTGTTATGATTAGCAATAAAATTCGGAGGGAGCAGGAAAGAGGTGGATGTGTTTGGATGGGTGGAAAGTAGTAGTGATTAAGGTAGAGACATGGGGGGCGGCAGAGGTCAGAGCACAGGAAGTAGAGGTGGCCACAGTGAAGAGTGATGGCCAGATTGAGGAAATGGCTTCCTGTAAGGGGTTTAATGAGGGGAGGGTTGCCCCCAGGTAATGTAGATGAATGGATGGCAGAGAAGAGGGATACTAAAGGACCAGTTTGACCATGTTCTGGGGGCTGAGCACTCTGGGTAGAACAATAAGTTATGATCCTTGACCTGTGACCCTTTGTAATTCACTATATACTATGGGATGGAGTAATATGACAAGTATATTTTCTCAAAACCACTTCCTATTCTGCATGGCGGTGGGGAACAAAGTAGAACATGTTGTTTTTATGAATACTTAAGAGTTTTATATGTTGATATTAAACAGTGTTTTGCTTGATGTGCAAATACCATGATCCCTAGTTCTCGTGATTATATTCTGTGCTAATGCAAAGGTGGGATTCTGTTAAGATCTGTTAAGCCTGAACTAGTTCAGCAAGTTATCCAGATGGAGTGAGCTCCTTAATTTTTTTTTTTAAAGGATTAGCTGTTTTTCTACAGCAAGTTTATTAGCAATTTAAAGGCAGGGGTACATTTCTTACCTATAGTGCCAGGCACCCTCTGGAGGTGATGAGTTGTAGAGAATTGGAGGAGTGAAAATGGTACCTGTAGGATGTCATAAATCACCTTCCCTATCTACTGGTGCCACTCAGCCATTCTGACCAGCAAAAGCATTTTCTCTTTCGTTTCTGGATTTCCCCCAGGAGGCGGTTCCACTCTATTGAGAACCATCTCACTGTATTCTGGAATACACTAAACTCTCATTGTTCCTGCAATCCGTAAGACTTGTATTGATAACATTATAAAGTTTCACTATTCAAGTGGCAATTTAATATATTTTTATTTGTGTGTTGTTGTTTTTTCCCCCCCGAGGTTCCTTGCAGTCCCGTGATTCTGTGATTGTTAAACCTATTATTTTAACACATTCGCAGTTTTGGAAGTCTCTAAGGTTATCCTTCTGATTTTAAAACGGTGTGCCTTTTAAAAAATGGATCGAAGTTATCAGCTAATTCAGTTGTACTGTGTCAATATTTCCTTCCCATAAGATACTGGTGTCAGGCACAGGTGATTCCAGAAGTTATCAGCACTGAATAACTAATGACCTTCTGGGAAGCACCCATGGTTTTAAATGTTTTCTTTCCTCGCTCACCTAAGGGAAATGACAAAACTCCACTGCTAATGGCTGGGCGTTAGGGGCTGGGGGGAGTGGGGTGGGGAGTAGATCATTGTGGTGGTTTTCCTTACTTTGGGGCTTTGGGACAGGGAAAGCTCTCCCAACCCATGAGATTTTTAAAATCCCAGGAGTGTTTTTATGTTTCAGCTGTCGCCCCCCCCTTTCCCCTCGGCCCCCACCAACCCCTAACTCCTGATTTGATCTCTTTTTGTGGTTAAATGGATTGGAGAAACCTGTATTTGGATCCTGTCCCTGTTCCTGAGAATTTTGGTTATCTAAACAGACAAAACTTTAAAACTATGCATGCTTTCCACATTTCATCTTAAATCTCCCCAAAGCGGGCAAGCAGTTACTCAGCAAACATTTATTGAGCACCTGCTCTCTGCCTGATAGTGTTCAAACTTAGGGGCTAGAGCAGAGAACAGTGGACGCGATCCCTGCCCTCTTGCCATAGTCCACAGATGTCAGGTGTCAACAAATGCCATGGATATAGGTAAAGCAAGGGGAAGGAGCAGGGAGGCACAGGCGTGCTTTATATACATAGCGGAGTTAGGGGAGGCTGCTCTAAAGGGGCCCATTTGAGCAGGGACTTGCTAAAGTGATGTAGTGAACCATGAGTTGCGAGTATATGTGGGAGAAACAGATCTGAAAGAGAGGCAAGGACGAGAGGTGGGGTCATGAGGTGGGAACAGGACTGAGACCAACCTGGTGACGATTGAGTGGTAGAGGGGGAAAGCCAGAGAAAGTTGGGAAGTCTCGGGGAGTGACTTTTATTATCCAAGATATCATCTGGCTGCTGTATTGAGATATGCTGTGGGGCAGGAGTGCAGGGTTAGCAGACCAGAATAGAATCAGGGCCATCAGGCAGGAGGTTATTGCAACAGTATGAGATAGAGAAGATAATGGTGTGCACTAGGATGTGAGCAGGGCAGGTGGTGAGGAGTAGCTGGTTCAGGATATAGTTAGTTCCGAAATAGAGCTCAATAAGGTAACAAGATCATGTTTTTTGTTTGTTTGTTTTAAATATATTTCATTCATTTTTTTTTTTTTACAGAGAGGAAGGGAGAGCGAGAGTTAGAAACATCGATGAAAGAGAAACATCAATCAGCTGCCTCCTGCACACCCCCTACTGGGGATGTGCCCACAACCAAGGTACGTGCCCTTGACCAGAATTGAACCTGGGACCTTTCAGTCCACAGGCTGATGCTCTATCCACTGAGCCAAACCAGTTTCGGCAAGATCATGTTTACTAGTGATGTTGCAAGCCAGGCATGTAGCAGGTGCTTCTAAATGCTACTTCCCTTCTACTCAGGATAGGATGGGTCAATGCACAATCACATCTTGTCATTCTATCATGCCAACTCTCTGTATACTCTCTAAACATGTTCCGCATGTACATCATGCACTAAGTTTATAAACAAATAATCTGACTGGAATTTATTGGGCAGTTTATAAGGGCTGGTCATCATCTTGGAAGAGTCATTAGTTTATAATAGGCTAAGAAAAAGTAATTACAATTGCAAACAGTTATTTAGCATTCGTTGGGTGCAGTTGATGTTCTAAAGCCTTTACAACAGCCCTATGAAATTGAACTGTTATTAGTCTCATTTTCCTGATGAGGAAACTGAGGCCAGAGAAGCCAAATATTTGTTCAAGTTCACAAAACTTAAAAATGGAGAAATTGGGATTTGACCCAGGTTTTCCAGTTCCAACATCTTGGCTTTTGTATTACCCCACTTCTATAGGTTACTATTAAATGAATAAAACATAATTTGATCCTCTGAAGTAAGTGCTGGGGGGAATATAAAGACGAGGGTTTATTTCTTGTTCAGTAGAAACCTTGTGAAGGAAATAGCATTTGAGTTAGACTTCAGAGAATGGGAAAGATTTCAATTGTGGGAAGATAATGACTGTAGTGATGAAAAGAAATAATTATAATGATGGAAATGAATGTTTGTGAAGCACTTACCATATGCCAGTGGTTTTCAACCTTTTTCATCTCACGTTACACATAAACTAATTACTAAAATTCTGTGGCACACCCAAAAACTTTTTTTTTTTTTGGTGCGCTGACAAAGTATAGGTATTCTTTTGATTGATTTATAAAAATAATAATAATAGTAATTACCTACCCTTTTTTCTCCTGAGTGGCTTTTTAAAAAGCCAGTTGCTGCCCTAGCTGGTTTGGTTCAGTGAATAGAGTGTGGGCCTGAGGACTAACGGGTCCTGGGTTCTTTTCCAGTCAAGGGCACATCTCTGGGTCATGGGCTCCATCCCCCAGTAGGCGGTGTGCAGGAGGTAGCCAATCAATGATTCTCTCTCATCATTGATGTTTCTCCCTCTCTCCTCCTTTCCTCTCTGAAATATCCTATATAATAAGAGAGGAATATGCTAATTATACATTACGCCCTGAGGCATATCAAGCCGCTTAACAACTGGGTCTTGGGGCAGTGAATTATAAGCTGCAAGGGGTGGCAGAGAGCTTCAAGAGGAGCAGGGCAGCAAGCTATGAGGGGGGGAGAGAGAAGGGGTTGGGAGGAACTATAGGAGGGCAGGGCAGCGGTCAGAGAGCTACAGGAGGGTGGTAGTGACCTACTGGCACACAGATTCATGTGCAGGGCTGCTAGTATGTATGTGTGTGTGTGTATATATATATATATATATATATGTGTGTGTGTGTGTGTGTATAATAAAAGCATACTATGCTAATTAGGACAGCTGAACAACCTTCTAGATGTCCTTCTGGATGGCCTTCCAGACGATGCCAAGGCTGCGAGGGCCAAGCCCCTTGCATGAATTTTGTGCATAAGGCCTCTAGTGTGCGTGTGTGTGTGTGTGTGCGTGTGTGTGTGTGTGTGCGCGCGCGCGCGCGCGCTAATACATAAAAAGCCAGGGGCTGTCATGACCTAAATGACCAGATGGATGAGTGAACAGCAGGCTGCCAGTGGAAGGGAGCTCGGGGCCCCTGCTGGGGTGTGGTGGCAGGAGGGAGCTCTGGGCCCCGGCTGGGGCATGGTGGTGGTGGGGAGCCCTGGGTCCCAGCCGGGGAACGGCGATGGGCGGGAGCTCTGGTTCCTGGCTGCGGCGTGGCGAAATTCTGGGTCTCATGGGATTGGGGTTGTGGCCAGCCTTCAGACTGGACCCTGACAAGAGGGAAGAGGGAGCCCCATTCTATGCAGAATCAGCCATTGGTCAGCTTGCTGTCAGCAGCCTGCCAGCCAAGAATCCCATTCCCCTGCATCCCAGATCCTAAAATATTTCCTCTAATTAATTCCCTTTTAATGTGCACAAATTTCGTGCGCTGGGCCACTAGTACACACACACACACACACACACACACACACACACACACAAACACACACAAAGTTACCTATACAGTGGTACCTCGAGGTACGAGTTTAATTCGTTCCGTAACCTTGAGGTGTGGAAAACTATGAGACGCTTGAGTCGCGGTAAACTGGTGGGTCGTGTGCAGCCCACCTATCCTTGTGATTACTCCTACGTATCTCAAATGTTGCTCATATTTCAAAGCAAAAATCGCTCGCTCGACGGCTAGTATCTCAAAAATCTTGTATGTTTGGGCTCTCGTATACCTAGATACCACTGTACTTATATATAAAGATTTCTGGTACTAAGATTTAACCAATCATATGCAAACTTGTTATGTGACCAATAAAATGGAACTCTATTAAATGGCCTAAATACTTAGGGTTTAAGACAAGGCATTCACATTAGATGGCTTTTATGTTCACTGTTGTCATTTTTTATTTGATAGTCTCAGGGAAAAGAGGTCAGTGCCCATGACTACATAGTCAGTTATTGCATGCTTTAAAAACTCTTGTGGCACACTGGTTGAAAATCGCTGCCATATACTAAGCACTATTTTAACACTCACAGATAGATTATCTCATTTAATCTTTACCAGTGCTGAGGTACCTTTGAGTGTTTCCATTTTATGGTTAAGGAAACTGACATACAGATATGTGCCTGTGTTACCGCTGGTAGAAAGTGGGGGAGGTGTGATTTGAGTTGGGCAGAGTGTTAGGGGGGTGGTTCCATCCTAGGGGTGGAGAGTGATGAGCTTATTCTCGGGTGAGATGGCATAAGGAGCATTGGGGAGCCTGAGGAATTCAAGACTGTGATTACCAAGTTTTGTTGCACATTCCAGTCATCAAATTCAGATTCCCGGGCCCATTATCAGCACTTGTTGCTGTACAGCAGATCCACAGACCAGCACCTGCAGGCCCTCTGACCTAGAGCACAGCACACGTGCCATTGTGCCCAGGTGGAGGTCAGAACATGGAAGGCTTCGATTTCATCTGAAGGAGACGTTTATAGTTAGGCATGTCCATCCCTTGGCCTCTGATGAGTGCGTATGGATTTTCAGAAGCCTCTAAAGAACCAGTAGTTCTATGAACATCTGTGGGTGGTAAGACAGCTAAAGAGTCAGGTGACTGGAGGATGAGCTGATATTAATATACCCAGGATTCTGGGGCTTTTGAGGGGGAGCCTCTTCTGGGCCAGGAAAAGGAATTAGGTTTACTAGCCATCTTCAGCATGTGGACTGAGAGTGAAGAAAGGTGTTTTGGGGTAGAATATGTGATGTATCCATCCCTGAGTTTGCCACTGAGGGAGTGTATGTAACATACTGCAAGAGAAGGGAAGGGTGTTAAAACCCACACCAAAAAACTAACGAAACGGACTCAAGCAATTCCACCACCCCACCGACCTCTCATCTCTTAAACATGTTCCGAGCACTTCAAGGATTCTACTGATATATTGAACAAGGAGCTATGTATTCTACTTAAGATCAATAGGAAGCCTTCACAGAGGAGGTGATACATGCCTATTCAGAATTTAAAATAGTCATAGAATTTGGCAAAATATGTAGATCTGCAGGTAGATAGAGCATATGAAAGAGGTATGGGGCTATTAAAACAGTTGTTTGCCTTGGGAACAATAATTAACAGTGAGCTAAAGTGCGTGAAGGATGTGGGTAGAATGTTTGGCACAGGTTGAACTTGAGCCTGGAGTGAGTACATAGGAACCACCTACGTTGCAGGAAATACATATGAGGTATGTTGTCTGGTATATAATTGCTGTTTACATCACTAGTAACTGTTGTTGTTAGACCCAGACTGGACTGTGTTTATGCCGCCTTAAGAAACTTAAGACTTTATTCTGTTGAGGATGTGGCTTTATATACCAAATTTGGATTTCATTGCTACATGGAGACTGGGCTGAGGGATTTGTTCAGAGTGTTGCAGTAATCCAGTCAAGAAATACTGTAATGAAGGTCTGAACCAGGGCAAAGGCAGTGAGGCTGGAAGGGTGTGTTAGTTCTGGGCTGCTGCAACAAAATGCCAGAGACTGCTTGGCTTAAGAAAGACATTTGTTTTCTCACGGTGCAGGAGGATGGGAAGCCCAAGATCAGGGTGCCAGCACATTTGGCAATAATGACTCCCATTTTGTGACATGCCAAAAAATTGCAAAATATGTTCATTTACAAAATAATTGTATATGACCAGAGTGGTAGATCAGAGATCTTAGGTTTGTATGTGGTGTTGAGGTTAAACTTAATACTTTTTTTTTTTTTTTTTTTTTACTGACGTTTTGTCATTTTGAGTGTGATGGAGGGATGTCTTACTGATAAAAGGCATTTCCTGCCTTTCATCTCATATTTTTATTTCTCTGCTCCTGCAGGGCTGCCTAAATATATGTACCTGCCCTTTTATCTGATACCTGCTTGTCAATATTTGCTGATTTTAAATAGTTGGGACAATCGTTTCTGGGTTGTTGGCACGTAAGACATGAAGTGTCTGAGAGATGCCTTTTGGAGAGCTATTTTGAGACGTCATCTCCAGAAACATTGCCATCAGCACTTGTTCAGATAAATTTCCCTTGTTTGGCTGTGTCTCATTTTACTCCTTCGCTATATGGGTGTTATGCGTATTCTGTACTTTTTCCTTTTTATTAAAGCATAATATTCAGAAATTTGCAATATACATTTTCACAAAGTGAACCTGGCTATAAAAACAGAACCTAGATCCCTAGACTCTTTAACTTTTTAAAAAATATATATATTTAATTGATTTTTTACAGAGAGGAAGGGAGAAGGAAAGGGAGAGGGATAGAAGAGTTAGAAACATCGATCAGCTGCCTCCTGCACACCCGCTATTGGGGATGTGCCCGCAACCAAGGTACATGCCCATTACCGGAATCTAACCTGAGACCTTTCAATCTGCAGGCCGATGTTCTATCCACTGAGCAAAACCGGTTTTGGCGATCGCTAGACTTTTTAAAACGTTTTTTGATGTCATTTGGGAGAAAAATGAAGCCATGCGAATCTGCTGTGTATAAGGAAAATGTGACCTTTAAACGTTTTCCTTTTACTTTCATATCAACTTACTTCCTGTTATATAATGATTTGAGAATTAACTAATCATTCAACCAGTCTTATCTTACATGTCAGTGTTGTACATATAATGCTGATGCTTTTTTGAAATGAAAATTATTGACCTGAGAAATAGGTTCTAACTTTGCTTGTTAAGAAAGTCTTTGAAGAACGTGTAGAAAAGGAGAAAGTTGTTCATATCTGGTTGCTGTTAAGAGAAATTATCTAAAACTTGGTCATCAAAAAATATATATACAGGATGTTCATTCAGTGCCTTGTTAGGGGTACTGTTTAATCAGCCCACCCTCAGAATATTAAGTTTATTTCTTGTGTTCCACTTTTTACTTATTATTGGGTTAAAGCCCAGGACTGGCAAGCTACCTGTTATTCACTTAACAGATTTTTCTCCAGTAGATAGACAACTCTAAAGCCTGTGATTTTTATTACGCTGTAGGACATTAACCAGCTGTTTTTTTAAGTAACCTAACCAGTCTTACTCTACCACTGAGAGAGAGAGAAACATTTTTGACACAAATTCATTTTGTAGCCCTGCGAGAGTCATTTTTTGCCTCGTTAACAATCATCATTGGAGGCTACCACAGCATTTCTGTCCAGTCCCTCCATGCTCTACCTAGGAATTGACTTTCCAGAGCATCACAGTGATGCACCAAGGTTCCAAACTCTCACTGGGTGAAAGTAATTATAAAAATAATGTCACAGTTTATAATGTAAAACTGGGTTTAAATTACTAACATTTCCTAATAAGTTAATTTGTTTTTCTAGGCTGAAGCATATAAAGCATTCACTATGGAGAAAATACCATTTTGAGACATTTTTCCGTTGCCGGTAAGAGAGGAAGAACCAATACAGAAGCGCACCCCCCTGTGTGTGTGCCTCATTGTACTGCTTTTAATAAAGCAGCTTAGTGATGAAGCCACCATTATGTCCTCAGTCAGTGAAGTAAATGTCGATATCCAAGATTTCCTCATGAGCATTAATTTGGAGCAGTATGTCTCACACTTCCGAGAGTTTGGTTTTAATACCGTGAAGGACTGTGCAGCTATCGATGACAGCGTGCTACACGAAATTGGAATATCACCTACAGGACATCGGAGGAGGATCATTAAACAGTTACAGATAATCTTGTCAAAAATGCAAGATATCCCAATATATGCAAATATTCATAAAATAAAGAAGAATGAGGAGACCTCAAAGGGTCACCCCGCTCCATCTTCGGGCCAGGATACTTGTGTAGAACGTTCAGATTCGTCTGGTGTTCAGACACCCAGCCCAGCGCAGTTGGAGTCTGTTACAAAAAATCTTGATCAAAGTGACATTAGTGTGGGAAATAGCCAGTTTCCTAAGTCAGATGATGAGCCGTCTCTTCCTAAACACAGCTTTCCCATCCCAGAAGAAGGACATCTGAAATTAGGTTCTTTTCAGGATTCTCTATTGGGCAGTGAAAATATTGAAATAGAATCTTTGGTTCCAAAGGAGCCTGTGGATTGTACAGCTAAAGAACAACAGACAGGACAAGTTGATGTGAACTCAGAAGATGTGAACCAGCTTCCTCATGTGGACGCTGGCCGCCTTTCTTCCCTGGGCTGTTCAGCATCAGACGCCAGTTCTGGACATGGGACGAATGGCTTATTAGAAAGATCACCACCATCCCCTCTCTTTAACTTTCAAGGACAAATGGTTCTAAATGATTTGTATGTGCCCTCATCACCATTCCTGACACCTATGAGAAGTCGTAGCAAGTTGGTTTCAAGGCCATCTCGATCTTTTCTGCTAAGACATCGGCCCGTACCAGAGATTCCAGGGTCAACCAAAGGAATTTCAGGGAGGTAAGAACTTCTATGCTGAGTTGTAAGTGTATTCAATTCGGAGGAACTAAGTTATTTTAAACAATTATATTTTCAGTATTTAATTTTTCCCTAAATTTGACTTCCATTAATTTACCTATTTAACTAATCTTTTCTTCTCTTTTAAAACTTTTTTTGTTATGCCATGCCTCTTGAACACTATTTCCCAGAGTCTGTGTACAACTTTTAACTAAGTGCCTGGAACTCTTTAGCTTTCTACCACTTAATCTCTTTGTTTTATCTGGATATTCCTTCCCATACCTTTCCTCCACACCTGGTTTTATATTCTTCCACGGGTTGCTGTTTTCGTATTTGAATTGCTGACTCCGTCTCCCCACTAAATTATTTGTTCTTTGGCAGGGGCCATGTTTTTAATGTTTGTACTTCTACTTCCTGGTACAATGCTTGGCACGAATTAATAATTCAACAGACATCTAATGAATATCTACTTGGTACTCTTGGTCACCGTGCTAGGTGTGAAGGAGGTAGTATTTAAAAGCAAAATTCAGCCAAGTAAATTTGAAGATCTCATTGGCTTTGCTCAGTGATTAATGAACTGGGCAGCATCCCATTTAGCAAATAGAAAGAAGCTCTGAGGAGGTGCACACACTGGAAGACTTCTCTAGGCAGATGGAGGCAGGGCGAGGATGTTATTCAAGCAGAGAATGGATTGTTTCAGGCAAGGTCACGTTCCTTGGGGAGTGAAATCGGGGTTTACAGATTGCCTTACTAGCGCCGCACAGATAATTCTATATTATCTAGCTGAAGGTTTCATTCCAGGGAGAGACTGAAATTGCAGTTGGGTTAGGTTTTTTTGGAGCTTAGCATGGGTGACTCCGTTTTGAGTCTGTTGTTTCTTTTCTTTTTTTAACAGTGTAGAGGAATAATGGAGTTTGAAGTGTGGGTAGGAGACAGCTGTAAATCGATGGTACCAGTACAGTGTGGAACCCGGTTCTCTAGAGATGGGAGCTCTAAAGAGGGGCCCCACCAAGGTGTCTGGCTATTGCTGGCGTGAGGTAATCGCGGAGTCTGAGTTGAGCCGAGCTGCAGCAGAGAGAGCTTTTATCTGTTTCTCAAAGTTACACCTAAAATAGTCCTGGTTTTTTTCTGGTGGAATATTTTTTTTCACCAAAAGCTAACACTTGTCTCTCTGCTGGGGGCCACGAGGCTGTTCCAGTGTGGCTGTTATTGACTTGATACTGAAAGCTATTACAGATTTCTTGCCCTGGCTGTGGCTGGCATTTCTGCAAGATTCCCCCTCCCACGTACCCTACCTACCACCACCATCTACTCTGAGCTCTTGCTCTTAGGTACTTTGGATAATTATAGCCTGAAATGGTGGTTGTGTTTGCAAGAGAAAACATGGAGATTTGATACGTATTTTTGCAAGGGAAAACTTGGCAATTTATAAGACTGTTAATTTCGGTAACTCCCATTAGAGCACCACTCTTTGAGGGCAGGGGCCCTAATTGGTTTGTCTACCTTGGTATACCCAATGCCAATAGCACTGTATGGTCTTTATTAGGAAATCAATGATCATCGTGTCATTTATTAAGGGCTACACTGGATTGTAGTTTTCCATGGGTTATCTAATCCTCACAGTGGCCCTGTGAAGTAGTAGGTAATATCCGTCCATCTTCTTCCGAGGTAACTGAGTCTTCCCAGGTTAATTTTCCTAGGATCCCAAGGGTAGTGAACTGGATTTCATTCCAGTCAATCTGACTTGTATTGTTATGCCCAGAGTTCAGGGTCCCCAATAATCAACCACCAGGGACCCTTCCCGATGCAAAAGCTAAGAGTCTTTATTCAAACCCGGGTTTGGCTCCCAGCCTCTTTCTGGCGCAGCAGCGAGAGGAGAGAGCGAGCCCCGGAAGAACAATGGGTTATATGGGGTTGGTCATTTGGGCAGGCTTAGGGAAGTGACATGGGTGACAGAGATTGGTCACTTGAATTAGGGTCTTTCTGTGGTTTAGCCTTATTAGGACCCTCGCTGTGTTCCTGGAGCTTCATTGGTCCATTCAGGTGGTGGTCAGGGAAGTTAAGACATTGCTGGCACACCTGTGGCCCCTCCCAGAAAAGGAAGGGGGTTTAGGCAGGGGGCCCAGCCCTATAGGACAAGATGGAGGGGAGTTCGTTTCTGCTTTGTCCTTTCAGTATGTAGAGGTACACCTTAGGGATATTACAGGTTCATTTCCAGACCACCCCGATATAGTGAGTCACATTCTTTTCTGTTGCTGGAGGTTTTGCCTTCCATTTGTAAAAAGAGAAAGAAAGCCAACATCTGTGGAGCAGAGAAAGCTAAGTGCGATGAAATGAGGTATACCTATATAAGAACTGGGATATAACTTAAGGAAGCAGAAGAGGACTAATTTTGGTAGGACCCGATAGCTTTAAAAACATTTTGCCAATTTCAAACAAAGTAACCTGAGAAGGGCCTACTGTGAGTTACGCACATTGAAATGGCCTCTTTGCCAGAACAAAATCCTTTCGGGAGCCATTAGGGAAACTTCAGATAAGAAACATTTGGCTTAAGTTTTAAGTAAGAGGTGCTAGTTTTCATGAATTGAGAGGCTTGTTATTCCCATTATGACCACGAGTCCTTGAAGATGAGAATTGAAATAAATGTTAAAATTGGTAGAAAATAACTTGGTAGCTGCATTACAGCCAGATGACCTATTGTAACCTTTCTTTTGTTTGATTACGGCAGTAAGTGGTAGTTATTCATGGTGCTTAAATCATAAAAGAGAAAGTAATTAAGTTATTTTCAGACTTTACTCTTTATTTTTACTTGTGGTCCTCACTAGAATTGCAAATAATATTTGCAAATTAAAAAAATAGATACATTACGATTTGATAGTATTTAAAATAAAATTGTGAATTCTGTAAACTGAGACTCTCGCCAATCAAATAACATCTAAATGATATTTAGTACATTCCTTGATGTATCAAAAATATATTTTTTGTGGCCAGTGCCTTCCTCTAATTTCTTTACAAATTAAACTTTCCATGAAACTGTTGAAAGAAGATGATGCTGGAAGTGCTTTTCTGAGGTGAAGCCCTTTATGTTCCCCCTTTATCTACAGTACTGAAGCTCCAGTCACAGTCAGGGTGATTGTTTTTTCTCTGCCTTGGGCATTTTCCACCAGTTCCTGTTCCTTTCCTGTGGACAGCTGCGCTGGGTGGTGCTGGGTTGGGCGGTGCTGTGCTGAATAAGGGATCTCAAGATCTCTTCTAAACTTCTGCCTCTTGAGGGAGAGGTTAGGACTAGGCTGGGAGAGCCAGTTTCTTCCTTCTTACCCTCCCTTGGAGCTCTTCCTCATGCTGTGGAAACCTCCAAGCGGAAAGCCAGTCCAACCAGCTGTCCTTACCTTGGGAGCCCTAGGTGTGTGCTGTGATCCTGATGGGAAGATCCTCCATAGTGTTCTAGGCAAGAAGGAACAGGTATCTTTCCTATCCTCCCCAGTTGAATGATTTTATATATCTTGCATGCAATTATTTTTTCCTTGGCACAAACCAAAGAGCCCTCTCTTTTAGGTGTTTTGCCTCTGAATTTTTGGGGGGATAGGAAAGGCAGGACGCAGAGAGAGGTCTTTGGGGAGAAGGATAGCATGCAAGGCAGCATGATGATTGGAGTATATCTATTACAACTTACCAAGGTACAAGACCGAGGTACTCTATTGGCTGTTTTTGAGGGCTTTTCAAAAGTTTGAAATCTAGCCCTGGCTGGTTTGGCTCAGTGGATAGAGCGTCAGCCTGTGGACTAAAGAAGGTTCCCGGGTTCTATTCTGGTCAAGGGCACATGCCCAGGTTGTGGGTTCAATCCCCAGTGTGGGGTGTACAGGAGGCAGCTGATCAATGATTCTCTCTCTCATCATTGATGTTTCTCTTTCTCTTTCTTCCTCTCCCTTCCTTTCTGAAATGAATAAAAATATATTTAAAAAAAGGTTTGAAACCTAAAACTGAATTCTCCAATCTTCTTTGAACTTCTTAAAAAAATAAAAACTTTAGATATTTTTCTCTAGATGTTCATAGACATGATACAGGCATTAGAAATGGGTAGCAATATTTTAGACTTTAATGTCAAAATGTATATGAGCAGAAATGTACAAGAAAGTAATAGCAATTGTTGGCTGCATTGAATTTTTAAAAAATACAGAAACTCATCATATCTTTTTCATGCTTAAGAAAAACTTCACATTTCATGTTATACCAGAAACATGCTTAGCAATCTAAAATTCATATTTTTTTCTTTACAATGCCCTTTTAGAAAAATATATATATTTTTTATTGATTTCAGAGAGGAAGGGAGAGAGAGAGATTGAAACACCTATGATGAGAGAGAATCACTGATCAGCTGCATCCTACACGCCTCACACTGGGGATCCAGCCTGCAACTCAGGCATGTGCCCGACTAGGAATCTAACTATGACTTCTGGTTTGTAGGTTGACACTCAAGCACTGAACCACGCAGGCTGGGTTTTACAATGACTTTTTATAAATTCTATGAAACAATAGGATGTGACATTTTGACTTGAACATCTAAATAAATCAAAGTTTAGATAATAGTTTGATTTATTGTTAGAGGATAAAGATATCTTTCTGCTTGTTAATTTTTACAAGAACACATTATGCTTATACTTATTTTTCATAATTAAAAAAGGCCCACTTTGCTTGAAAAATATATCTTTGTAAACTGAAAATAACTTTACACTATACTAAAGAATAAAAAGCATTAATTTGAGCAACAGAAGTTGCAGCTCTGAAGACACTGATTTAGGTAGTAACTTCAATTGTATTCCACGCAGAGAAAGGCGAGATGGTCTTTTAAATACAAAGTTTTCAACCAATTAGGTGCATTTTATGTAAATGAGATATTCAAATTTAGATACTTCTATTTATCCAAATCTCAAAATCCTTTTGGTTGGTACTATGCGTTCTGATTGGTCATTATGGAATACGTAGTTCTGACTGGACTTTGTAGGTCTTTGTCCGTTGGCCCAAAGATAAAACTAGGAACTTCTTTTTAATTCAGTTCTGTAATGACTCGTACTCAGCCTTTTATAGTTAGTCTGTTATGAATTGTAAGAACTGAAATTTCTTTTTAGACAAACATTCTGTGAAATGACCCTTTATGGTCCATAAATGATTATTTTTTGGTGTGTCTGCCTCATTTAAGTAATAGGTAAGTGTAAATCATAAAGAGAGATTTTGACATTAATTAACCTGTGTGCCACTGCTTTTCTTGGCAATTTTAGTGATTAAAAATATGTGAAAAAATAGCATCAGTAGGTATGATGGGGATTCTCTTTGATGATCAGTTATTCTTTTGCAGTTATTCTATATTGGTGTTTCATTTAGTCTTATTGTTAATATTTGTCTGCATTGATGCACATTATTTTGTGCCATAACTCCTGTGTAGTATTTTATTAAAAGAAATAAACCTATTTTTCTACTAGGTTGTTGACATTTTTTCACTATTACAAATAAAGCATGTTCATTCTCTTAAGGGCTTTAAAAGTTTACTAGGAGGATCAACCATTATTTTCTCTAATTTATAATAATAACAGCATCATATGCTAATTATACTGGAAAGCCAAATGACCTTCTGGACATCATTCCGGATGTCCTTGTGGATGATCTTCTGGATGAAGCTGAGGCAGAGACAGCCACAGTGGTGGGCGGGGGACAAGGCAGAGGTGATAAGGGGTGATCAGGCAGGCAGATAAGCAGTTAGGGTTGATCAAGTGGGTAGGCAGAGTGGTTAGGGACAATCAGGCAGGCAGGTGAGCGTTAAGGGTGATCAAACAGGCAGGTGAGTGGTTAGGGGTGATCAGGCAGGCAGGCAGAGGAGTTAGGGGCGATCAAGCAGTCAGGCAGGTGAGTGCTTAGGAGCCAGTGGTCACAGATTGTGAGAGGGATGTCCAACTGCCTATTTAAACTGGCAGTCAGACATCCCCCAAGGGGTCCTGGATCGGAGAGGGTGCAGGCTGGGCTCATGCACCGGATCTCTAATCCTATCTAATAAAATGCTAATATGCAAATCGACCAAACGGTGGAACAACCGGTTGCTATGACATGCACTGACTACCAGGAACAGACTCTCCACACAGGTGGTGGTGCTGCCCATCTGGAAGCCAGGCTCATGGCTGGCCAGTGCAGTGGCAGTGGCGGGAGCCTCACCCACCTTAGGAGCAGGACTAAAGACCCCTTGGGGGATGTCCGACTGCCAGCTAAGGCCTGCTTCCATGGAGTAAGCCAGCAGTCGGACATCCTCTGAGGGCTCCTGGACTATGAGAGGGTGCAGGTCAGGCTGAAGGGCCCCTCTCCCCCTGAGTGCAGAATTTCATGCCCCGGGCCTCTAATAAATAATAATAATGATTGGGTCATTCTGCTGAGTGTTTGCTTTGTACTTGTAAAGGGCACTTATGCCCTTTAAATGCATTAATTCATTCATTCTCATAATATTCCTAGGCTGCAATATTTATTCTCTTTCAATAAATGGGGAAACCAGGCTCCGAGCTGTTAGGTAACTTGACCAAGATGATAAAAGCATACTAAGAAGAAGGATGATGACTCCTGCTTTTCTGTATGGGTTTTTAAATCCCACAGATTAACCATGTTTATATTTAAAATTTAAAAGCTATCTGCAGTTCTCAGGCTAGCTGGTGGGAAAATAATAAGGCAGAAAGGAATAAAGAACATGGGTTTTGTTCTCATCACAGACTTGACCTTGACTTCTGGCTTTGCCTCTTATTAGCTGTGGGAGTGGGCAAGGAGAGCCTCCTTTTTCATTATGGGTACCATTCGGACACCGGGTTTTCTACCTTTAGGGCTGTTGTGAGAATGAAATGTGAGATGTAGATATATAAACCCCTAACATAATGCTTTGGGCATAATAGGTTTTAGACTATAGAATAGCTTGTGATAATTTATTCATAGATAAAAAGAATATAAATTGCTAATCACCAGTTTTCAAAACAACTTGCTTCCTGTATTGAGTGAATCTTTTAGCTGCAGTAGATCAAATTAACTATTGGTAGAGTTGGTAATCACTTGCAGGTGGAAATTGAATATCGAAATAAAAAAATGATCACAAATGTTTTTACAATTTATGACTAATAGTAAAACCAACAAAATATACTTTAAAATACCACTAATGGATGTACTTAAAATAGTTCAATTTTTTTTCTTTAATTCGTGTATTTTTATCAGTAAGGTAGCACTTACTAAGCACTGTAGTGTAGAATAGAGGTTATGGAGATGAGCTGCCTGGGTTTGAATCCTGCTGGCTACTTATCAGCTGTGAAAGTTACCTAACTGCTTTATATGCCAATTTTCTTATTTAAAATTCGGATAATAATAGTTTTTACTTCTTTGGGTATTTGTGACTATATATATATATATATATATATATATATATATACACACACATACACACACACACACACACACACACACAGATATATCTATGTAAAATTTTACATATGTATGTAAAATTCTGATACCTATTTCTGGCCTATAGTAAGTGGTCATAAGAATTCGCAATATTTATTATCAGAGAAATATGTAGAAAATATGAGTGCTGCTCTACTTAAGGGTTCAAATCATTAATATGTGCATGTGCCAGAAACATACAAATTTTAGGAAACAATTATAGCTGAATAACAGTACAAAGAATCTGGAGATAATGAACAAGTAAAGGGTGAAGTATTTTATAATCCTTTGTTAAACTTGCATGCTCCCTCCCCTGCCAAAGACAACTTTTATCTTTTTTAAAAATATGTATGTATTTTATTATTTCAGAGAGGAAGGAAGAGAGAGAGAGTGATAGAAACTGCAATGATGAGAGGGAATCATTGTTTGGCTGCCTTCTGCATGCCTCCTACTGGGGGGAATCGAGCTTGCAACCCGGGCAATGTACTGGACCAGAATGGAACCTGGGACTTTTTAGTCCACAGGCCAAACTCTATCCACCAAGACAAAGTGTCGAGGGCCAACTTTTATCTTGACTTTAAATATCAATTACTTTCTTTATTGAAAAAAAAGGTTTACCTCTTAAGTATGTTTCAAACAGTATAGTTTTGTTCTATAATTTTTTAAAAATACAATAATACAGGGCATATATAAATTATTTCCAGACAAATGTAAATCAGATTTATATCTAATTTCCATATAAAATAGACTCATTTAAAGTATACTTCTTGATGAGTTTTGGAAAATATATATATACCTGTATGACCACTACCATGTCAAGATATAGGACATTCAGTCACTCATCCACTCCACCCTAAAAAATCTCTTTTGTCCACTTGCCGTAAATTACTCCTTGTATCCGGAAACTACTGATCTCCCTATGTCAGTTTTGCCTGTTCTAGAATTCCATATACATGGAATCATGTAGCAAGTAATATTTTGTATCTGTTGTCTTTTACTCAGCACGGTGTTTTTGAGATACATCCATGTTGTTGCATGTCAGTTTGTTACTTCTGTCATCGATTTGTGTGAGTGTCCCATAACTTGTTTTATTCATTCACATGAGGACATACATTGGGTGGTTTTATTGATTGATTTATTTTGGAGAATATCTATAGGTGTATCTCTGTGGAGTAAATACTTAGGAGTAAACTTTCTCTGAAGTGTTATTGGATATGGCTGTTTTCCACTTTGGTAGGCAATGCAAAATTGTTCCTATAAAGTGGTCGTGCGTTCCATTTGTTTCAGATCCTCTACCACATTTGGCTGTTTATATAGGTGGGTGTATAGTGATATTTTACTACACACCCACCTATATTGTGGTTTTAATTTGTACTTTCTGATGACTAACAAAATTGAGCACCTTTTAATGTTTTTATTGGTTATTGACCATGCTTATATCTTCTTTTGTGTGGGCCTTTTCAAGGATTTTATCCATTTTTTTCTCTGTTCATTGTTTTGAATTACATTTTCTACCTTTCATAATCATTTTTAAAAGTTACTTATGGACTATGGGTATGAGCCTTTTGTTGGATATAGCTTCTCCCTTTCTACCTCTTGCTTTTTTACCCCTTGATATGACTTATGAATAAAAGTTTGTAATTTTAATTTATTGAGATTATCAATACTTTCCTTTAGGGTTGAACTTTTTGTGTCTTAAGTCACATGAGGATATTCTATTTTATCCTCTAGCTTTGTCTGGCCTGTCACTCTGGGATTTATGATCTGCCATTGAATTGGTTTCCATGTATAGTCTGAGGTAGGCATGAAGTGTTGTTTATACTGTGTGGATATCTGAATGATCTACTTATTAAGAAGACCATGCTTTTCTCATTGCTCATAGAGTTTTTTGTGGGTAGGTCAGTGGTCGGCAAACTCATTAGTCAACAGAGCCAAATATCAACAGTACAATGATTGAAATTTCTTTTGAGAGCAGAAAACCGACTTCTGCACGTGGGCCACGAAGTTTTAGTCACACTGTTTGTGCACCCCCTGCATGTGGTATTTTGTGGAAGAGCCACATTCAAGGGGCCAAAGAGCCACATGTGGCTCTCGAGCTGCAGTTTGCTGACCACTGGGGTAGGTGATTAATTACTAAACTCAATTTCTCTAATAGATATAGTGATATCAAGATTTTTTTTATGTATTCTTATGTCATATTTGCTAATTTGTATCCCAAGGAATTTTTCAATTTTATCTTATTTATTGGCATAAAGTTTTCTTAGTAATCTGTACTTATCCCTTTCATATCCGTAGGATTTGTAATGATGCTCCCTCTTTCATTCCAGATATTGGTAATTTATGTCTTCTGTCTCTTAGTTTTCCTTCTCTGAGCTTGATCAACTTTATTGATCATTTCAAATAACTAGATTTTGGTTACAGTCACTTAAATTTTGTTCATATTCTAGTTTATTGGTTTCTGTTCTTTTTTGATTATTTATTTGCTTATAGTTACTTGGATAGAAAAGCATATAAGGACAGTGTCCAGACCTTTACATTTAGAGGGAACATTAGATAGAAGTCTTTCATATTGTGGTAGGTATTCATCGTCCTCTGCTCCCACAGTGTTTTCCTCTGTCTTGCTGTTAGGTTGTATACTAACTAATTGCTTGTAAAATCTCTCCCCAGAACTATCAGATCTTTGAGAAAAAAAAAAGTCTTGTGTATTTTGATATTGTGCTCATTGAGCCAGGCAGATTTTTTATTCAGTGTGATAAAACTAATGACAAAAACACTACATATAGACTGATATCTGATTAGGAAAATTGTTTCTCAGATGGGTATGGATGGGGTTTTGAAATTGCTTTATGTTCATACCAGCATTGGGCAAATATGTTTGCTTTTGCGAGTTATGAATATGAGAAACACTTGTAAAATTCTTTGAAATCTCTTCCTTTACACCCTTCAGAAAAACACATTTGTGGAATTTGCCCATTCTGTTTATTTAAAATCAGATTTACTTTTGAATATTTGTTTTGCTAACTAAAAGAATGTATGTGTCTATAATTAACCCTTTCACATATCTATTTTAACCTATTTTGCCCTTTCCTTTAAGCTACTTCCGTGAGAGAAGAAATGGTGCTACCTCAACTGGAAAATCTGTGACACAGCACAGTGAGTCTTAGCAGTTCAAGTGTCTGTAAATCATTAGCACTCATTTGATGGATTTACATGTGTTTAAATTACGATGGAGAAGGCAGCCCACCTGGAGAATAGGGACTAATGGGAATACTCTCTGCCAGGGTTCATACTACTTGAGACACCTTTAAACGTGAGTGAATGAAAGACAGTAATAGACACACAGACACCTGGAAATTTGTACATGGTGATGTAAAAAGATTTTTTAAAATACAGGCTTCATTTATCATTAGCCACAGTTGAAGGCATTTAACTGAATTAAGTGGTTTCTGACAGTTTGAGCTACAGAACATAGATTATGGAAAGTAATTTTTGCCATGGTAACCGGAAAGGGTTGACATTGCTCTGGTGAATTGATCATCGACAAGGGCTTTTCTTTCTTTCTCAAAATTCTGTTTTCACAAGTTCAGGAACATTCAACAGTAAAATGGCAAACAGCCGAAACCGGTTTGGCTCAGTGGATAGAGCGTCGGCCTGCGGACTGAAAGGTCCCAGGTTCGATTCCAGTCAAAGGCATGTACCTTGGTTGCGGGGGGACACATCGCCAGTGGGGAGTGTGCAGGAGGCGGCTGATTGATGTCTCTCTCGCATCGATGTTTCTAACTCTCTATCCCTCTCCCTTCCTCTCTGTAAAAGAAAAAGTCAATAAAATACATTAAAATAAAAGGAGATGGCAAACAAATACTTGCTACTGAGCCTTTAAAAATCATTTTGCCCTATCAAATGAAAATATTGAGAATTCTTTCTTGTAGATTGGTGTAATTCAAAGACGGTAGCAGTTCTTTTGAAATGGTTTATTTACAGATGTATCAGTAGTTATTGAATCAGAAGGATTACATTAAGAGAATTCTGGTATTCTGAGTTCTATAACATCTAGTTTTTCTGCTAGTGAATTTTTAATAATTACTCATTGAAAGTTATAGTACACTTAAGATTAATTTTCTCCTGTTAATACCATTCTCTTATTTAGGCCTGGTGCATAAAAATTTGTGCACTTGTGGGGAGGTGGTCCCTCAGCCCGGCCTGCACCCTCTCGCAATCTGGGACCCCTTGGGGGATATCCATCTGCTGGCTTAGGCCTGCTTCTGGCAGATTGGCCCTAAGCTGGCAGTCAGACATCCCTTTGGCAGCCCTGTTGGGCATCCTTAATGCTGCTAAGAAGGCAGGAGAGGTTCCCGCCACTATTGCTGCTCTTTCTTACAGCTGTCAGCCCTGCTGATGGCTGAGCAGAGATCCTCCTGTGGGAGCGCACTGACCACCACAGAGCAGCTTCTGCATTGAGCATCTTCTCCTGGTGGTCAGTGCGTGTCATAGTGACTGCTCGTTTCCGTTAGTTCCACAGTTAGGGTCAATTTGCATATTATCCTTTTATTATATAGAATTAACATTAAAAATGGCATCATACTGTGGGCAGGTGGGGTAGAGGTGGAAGAGGTATGGGGGTAGTGTGGAAACAATGATGGGAAAAATAAAATAAAGGGAAAAAAATGGCAACATGACAATTTCCATTGCCTACAGTGGGAAATGTGCTTGGTTATATTAATATAGATCTTAGAGGTTAGCAAGGACATATAGATCTGGCACATCACACCTTAAGAAATAGTAAATTTTTACTATTGTACAAGTGAGGGGTATATATAGTGAGTGCTATATCATGTAGACCATGGGGTGAGTTTATTTGGGGGTCAGAAGTATGAGCATAGTTTTGGACTCTCAGAGAATAAAACTTAAGTTGTGATATTGCTTTAACATAAACACATGCCTTTTAAAGAAATAATAATTCCCATTATTTATATATTTTCATTTTCATCTTATAATTTCCCCAAAAGATTCAAATGAGGAGAATTCATCTTCTATCTTTCCTTATGGAGAGACCTTTCTCTTCCAGAGACTAGAAACTTCCAAGGTTTGTTCCATTCATTTTATTTTTTTTCCATATTATTTGCTCTTCTGTTTATATTTGCTGCTTCATTTTCCTATATGCTGTTTGAAGACTATTATGTTGAAGAATGAAATGATCAGTCAGTAAAATTCTATTCTGTAAAATCATGATAAAATTTTATCTTTAAATATATATTACAAAAACAAATTTTCAGTTTGATTTCAAAAATAAGAGTTAGTGTGTGTTCAAAGTTTTGTGCAAGAGAAGTTACTTTAAAAAACAAAGAAAAAAATCATAAAAAGCAAAAGCAAACAACCCCTCCCTACCCTTCCCGATTTTGCTTTGCATTACACCCAAATACAGACTTTTAGTTAGTTATATATCTTAATTATTCAGTTTTAGACTTTTCTCTTCAATATCTATGCTCTTTGCTATTTTATTTCTTGGTCATGATGAAAAAAGTTAGAAGACAAAAAATATTGGGAAAGTAAAAGTAAATTTTATTCTTGGTTAGCATATTCTGCTTTTTTTCCCTTGGAATGATGAGTTATTAATGATTGAAATTAGTTCTTGAAAAAGGCATCCAAAGGCTACTGTTTAATGAAGTCTTCCTAATTAGGTTGTTTTTACTGAAAATTGATCTAAGCAATTAGATATTTGGTTTATAAAATTAAACCCAGATATTGTGGGTCTTTGTAGAATATTGAAACCCTAAAAAGCTATGTATTTTTTTTAATAGAAAAAGTCTATAAGGAATGAATTTTGGGCTCATGAAGATACACTCAAAGGGAAAGCAACAACTGAAAGAAACTCTTTTCTTGTCAAATCAAGGTATGAAGTCATGACTAATGATTAATTCTTTCGAATTAAATGTTACACAGTGTTGGCTTTTTGCTCATTATGTTTCTAAGAAAATAGTTTACATTGGTAAGTTCAAATCTTTTTTTATATTTCTTTCCATTTTTAGAGAGTGCAAGAGAGGGAAGAGAGAGAAACATCGTTATGAGAGAGAGAGAGAGAGAGAGAGAGAGAGAGAGAGAGAGAGAGAGAGAGACGTCGATTGGTTGCCTTCTGCTCATGCTCTGACTGGGGCCAAGGATCAAACCTGCCATCCAGGTATGTGCCCTTGACCAGGAACTGATCCTTCGATCCTTCTCTGCATGGCCCTGTTCTTTAGCCAGTGAACCACACCAGCAAGCGCATCAAATCTTTTCTTTTTGAATGTGTCAATAGCAGAACTCGTGTTAATAATTGAATTTAGAGTCTGTAAGTCAAGTGTGTTCTGTGACAGATTACTTTGGTCTTCCTCTAATTTGAAACCACTCTCCCCTTCCCTGTGTGGCAAATACGTGGTGACTGATTGTGTTTAAGGATTGGAAGAAGTTAGTAGGAAGGAGAAAGGAGCAGTGCACAGCACTCTACCTGAGTTTTCACAGATGTAACTTAGTGTCTTTTTATTGGAAGGCCAGCATTGACAAGTGGCTTGACAATGATCCACTTATTTGGATCACACGTGAAACTAATCAGAATTTCTAAAGCTCCAACATATATTTTATTTTTGAGCTCTATTAGTACTTGGTACACTGGTTCATTACTTAACATTTGCTTTATCTTCTATTTTACCCTTCTTTTCCCGAAGGCTAACACTGTTGTGGGTTTCCCTTCTGTAAGTTGAAACTAAACGTAAGGAAAATACTAAAACTTAAGGAAGATACTGAAATACTAGTTCAGCAAGCACTTCATATGACCCTATTATAATGCATAAAGTGGAAGGGGCCAGGCTAAACCATTCTTTAAGGAAATGTACTGGTTTTAGAACACTGTATCCAGAAGAATGTAATTGGACCCCCTAATGTATTGATTAGGAAAAAAATCTCCTTTATGCGTTACAGGTTCTATTACACATAAATTACTCAGTGACTCTGTTTTGTCATTCCTGAAATGTATAGAAATATGCTTAGCTATTATGAATGTGTTCCAGTAAATATTAGATGCTACACAGCTCTTCTTAGTGTAACCCTGACCCTTTCTCATTTTCTAGCTAGCAGTGTGGTCTGCTTCTTCCTCATTAGTGTTGCAAAATAATACTGAAGCTCTCATCAGTCAGAAGTACTCCCTGTCCTATTACATTGAAATGGAACATGAGGTCCTGGGAGTGTAGAGTCAAAGAAGAGGCAATGAGTTTAGAAAAACATCTCCCAAAACAGAAGTTAGCTGTTCATGAAGTTGCCCAGGGACTAGAGGTTGGGCTGGCCACTTAATGATGCTGGTGCAGATGTTTAGATTGTGTTGCAAAGAATACAGCCAGTCTCCATCCTCACCACCTGTCCCCCCGCCCCCCAGGCCCAGATAAACAGATAGGATTAAATGACTAACAAGAAAAAAATTACTACTTCTAGTAGCGTTCAAATAGGTCTTAGGATAGTGAGAGATTTATCTTTAATTTTCTTGGAAGAATTTTAAAAATTATCAGGTAGATTAATTGAATGCTAATATTTTTCTGGTCTTAAATTTCTGCGATGGGTTGTTTGTAAAAAATAACTGATGGCTTAAATGACATAAGCACTTTGAAATGTTGACATTGTTCTTTTCCCTTTAGCATATACGATAACAGGAAGGAGAACGTAAGTGAGGACAAAGTGGAAGATATTTGGATACCTCGGGAAGACAAAAACAACTTTCCGACTGGCTGCGCTGCAGATTCAGAATATTCAACAGTAGAAGAATGCTTTCAGAGCTTAAAAAGGAAAAATTCAAAGGCATCGAAAGCCAGGACTCAAAAAGTATTGAACTTGGACCCTGTTAATAGGCACAGTTATCCCTTAAGCTCAACAAGTGGAAATGCTGATTCATCAGTCATCTCCTCAAGTCCAATATCTCCTTATGCCTGCTTTTATGGATCGTCTGCAAGGAAGGTTAAATCGGGATGGCTAGACAAACTCTCTCCTCAAGGGTATGTACTTAATCATTTAGTAAGAGGCATATTTTCAAAAATTCAAGTTTATCTATTCCTAAACCTGCTAGGTTGCTACTAGTCCCCCTCCTTCACCCCTCCTGGCCATGCATACGTACAGTTTTTCTGGACTTTCCACATGCTTTTGCAAATGCTGTTGTTTAAGAGAAGCCTGTGGAATGTGCTAAATGGAATGAGGGGTTAAGGTGCTGAAAAGCAGGTTAAAACTGGAAGTTACGATTTCACCTCTAGAACCTTAGGATTAGTTTCTAACTTTGCATCAAAATTCACTATTGTGTCCCAATTTGTAGCAAAGAAAAACAACACAGTTTGAGTTAGTATTACTCAGGCCACACTGGTTGGCTTTTGCTCATCTCATAACAGTGTTCTGTGTGGGAATACAAGGCTTATTGTGGTTAAGGGAAAACACGTCATTGTTAGATTTTGGGCCTCAGTGTTATTGATATATTGTTTTGATTTTCGTATGTTGCACAGAAGGTCAGAGTCCCTTGAATATTACACTTTTAAAACAGACTTGTCGTTTCTGTTTACGAAGAAACTTCTATCCCTTAAGCATTTTATGGTACTGAGAAATCTTTGGGGAGGGATTATGTTTAATTAGAATGGATTTCTGGCATCTTAATTTTGGATGTCTTTTTGCAATATTTATTTGAAATGTTCCTCATGAATCATTAAGTTATTTTTGGATTATACCTCTACTGTTTAAGCAATTAATGTGGTGGATCTCTACAATGTGCTGGTTTTCTCTGTTATCTTCCCCTCTCCCCACCCCCCACCCCTCCCACCCGCAAATGTTCATTTCTCGAAGGCCTTGGTTTGACTCGAAATAAATCTTCTTAGCAAATAATTACCAGAAGGATTATCAATTGCCTAGTGGAAGCAGGTGTTGCGTGTTTTAAGAAAGCCAAAAGACCCCCAATGCTTTTATGGCTTTTAATTATATGCTTAACATTTCATATGATTGCATCCTTTTAGCAAATTAGATGTTGAATGAACTGAAGCCCAGTACTTCTTGTACCAATTATTTTGTCTCTCCTTCCCAGTTACATTAGGATGATAAAGTAGTCAACTGTGTCTGCTTTTCATCAGACATCAGTGTTTTTGGTAAATAGCAAACATATGAGTCAGCACTGAGCTCATACACACTGGTGGAGTGAAACAGTGAGCTCGCATATTCTCAGATCTTTCATTTCTGTAAAAGTGAGTGTTTAGGAGATCTGAGTGGGCTTTCAAAACATCACCACAAGGTTTTGCAGACTCCGGGTACAGAGCCCTCAGCAGCCATGATTTCCTGCATAGTCTCTGGTGGAACCTTGCTCTTTACAGGGTTGGCATGTTTATGCTCCAGGCACAATGAGAAAGCGTTACCATTATTGGCCGCCCCTGGGACAGGTAGAACATTTTCTCCCTTCTCTTTGTCAGAACTCTGGCGTTTCATTCTTTCTCTTCTGAATCTGCCTGAGGTTATGTGCTGTAAGTTTTCTAGATTTATATCTCTCCATTTTAGGAGAAGTAATTGAGTTTTCTGGCTTAAATTGCATTTTCCCGAAAACCAGGAGGAATGGATATAGAAAGTAAACAAAGGAGCTTGTTATATCACCAGGACATTAAAAAAATTTTTTTTTCTTCATAATTATATGGGCATGGCTGGATAGAAACAATGTATAGCTGACCAAGAAGCATGTATGAGACCAGAAGTAGAATCTGAATTTTTCCTTTTCCTAATTGGATGCTGGCCATTCAAGGGTGTTTAAGATGCTCATTAGTTAGACAATAGATACCTGCCAGTTCCTTATGCAGAGGTCCCTGAGCTGCACTTAACTCATGGTCACATGTTGCTTTGGTGCAGGTCCTACTGATTTAGATGACATTCTGAATTCTAACAGAAGTTATTAGCAAACTTTTTTTCTGTAAATGGTCAGGTAATACATATTTTAGCCTTTACAGCCACGTGGATCTTTATGGGATATCAGCAACTCAGCAGTTGTAGCGTGAAAGCAGCCATCGAGACTATGGAAGCCAATGAATGAGGCTTTTTGAATGAAACTTTATAAGCACAGACAATGGGCCAGATTTGGCCTGTGAGCCACAGAGGCACCAAATAGATTAGATGGTTGGCTAAAATCTCATACGTACCATCTTCTTCCAGCTCCCCTGGGCCCCGAATCTAAAATTATAAGCTGATAGATCACAAAATAGAGAAACCTCTTCCTAGTACTCTGTAGAACTACAAGTAGTGAGAAGCAGGAGCCCCCCTCATGGGCCTTTGCACATGTTCTTTCTGCCTGGAGTGCTCTTACCCGGAGAGTAATAGAGCTTGTACCCTACCCCCGCTTAAGTGCTTGCTGTAATGTCTGTCTCCTTTGCTTTGAGGCCCTGAGCACCAAATTTAAACTTATCACTGCCCCTCCCCCACCACCCTGTTACTCCCTTAGTTACTTTACTTTTCTCTGCTCGACTCTATACTAGATGACTGACTTATTTCATATATGTTCACTGGGCACAGCATCTAGATTGGCTTTTTGTTTACTGCAGTATCCTCAGTAACCGCAATGTGGCACATGATGGATTCTTTAATATTTATTGTCAACAGAATCAGTAAAAAGCTAGCATTAGACATCATTTTTTTCTCTATGTTTTTCTAGGGATTTTGTAAAACTGAACTCTGAACACTGTTGAAAATCTGCAGGTGCCATTGATGGTGCTGGTGTACATTTCCAGAGCAGTGGCCTCTCAGGGTTCTCCTTGTAATTCTGTTTGCTCCCTGGAGACACTTACATGTGTTGTCAAAACACAGTTTAAAAATAAATAGCCACACTCGGTTATCCTTCTCCAAATATTGTTTGAAACTGTTCTCAGTCATGAGTGACATTAAACAAAATAAATTCATAATCTGGATTTAATTCACATGGTTGAGTATCTATTTACTTTTGAAATGGAAATGCCAGTTCTGAATTAATGAGCAGTATGTAAAAAAAAAACCACCACAAAACACCATCAAATATTTAGTAAGAGAATAATTCTGTAACATTATGCAACTAAAGAAATACTGAGCCCGGCTGGCCTGGCTCAGTGGTTGAGCATCAACCTATGAACTAAAAGGTCCTTGTTCGATTCCCAGTCAAGGCATATGCCCAGGTTTACAGCTCTATTCTCAGTGTGAGGTGTGCAGGGGGTGGGAGGTTGATTGATGATTCTCTCTCATCACTGATGTTTCTGTCTGTTCCTCTCCCTTCCTCTTTGAGATCACACACACACACACACACACACACACACACACCACATACACACACACACATATTAAAAGAAATACTGAAACATTTCTAGTTGAGCTTAACATATGAAGTTTATTTAAAATTTGAATGATACTATATAATAAAAGGCTAACATGCAAATTGACCAAATGGCAGAACAATCAGTCCTCATAATGTGCTCTGAGCAGCAGGGGCAGACGCTCAACACAGGAGCTGCTCCCTGCTGGTCAGTGTGCTCCCACAGGCAGAGTGTCGCTCAGCCAAAAGCCAGGCTCACAGCTGGCAAGCAGCATTAGTGGCGGGACCCTCTCCCACCTCCAAAACAGCACTGAGCAGTCAGTGGGGCATCCCTCATAGGTGCAGGCTGGGCTGAGGGCTGAATTTTGTGCACCGGGTCACAAGTCTAATTATAATGTAGCTTGATACTATTGGTTTACAAACTTTTATGGAAGAAACTTGATAGAATGTTGAACTTGAATCTGTTTTGACAACTAGGGCAAGCAGATGAAAAAATTAATAAATGGTACCTGTTTCAAAATACTGAGTTTAGAGGATATAAAACAAATATACCCCACTTGTCTTTTCTAACTGTAATTAATAAGCTCAAGCATTTCAGCAAATCTGAAAAGATGAACAGTTGGGTATAATTTATTCTAGCATATTCTAAATATGTAATTCAGAGGAAGACTCCTGTGAGCTCTGTAAAGAGGAGAATGTGGTGGGTAATGTCTGTATCCTTTATGGGAGATGCACATATTGAAATAGCCAAGAATGTCTGCAATAAGGAGACTCTTTTGTCTTTAGTTTGCTGTTTTCTACTGATGTTTGTGTGCTCAGCATAATGCACTGAGCATATTTATAAAAACTACCGTGTATCTCCAGGAACTCATAGTTTACTTGGTAAGTTGTTTTGGGACTTCCTTACTTAGCTAAATTCTCTTTTTTTTAAAAAAAATATTAATTTTTGAATCATGGAGAAGCATCGGGTGGTTATGTAAATCTGAGGCAGCAGAAGCTGAACGCATGAGGCTCAGTCAGCAGTTTGAATGTACACTAGCTCAAGAATTTGTGGAGGAAGGCAAAGATAAGTGAGATGTGTGCGGTCCTTTTGTGTGTCTTCCATTTGGGAAATTAAAAATAAAACGGAAAGGCAGAGTATACTAATAACGGTACAGACAGGTCAGGCCCATAGGGTACAGAATTGTGGGGTTACAAAGGGATTGTTGAGAAAACATTTCTTCCAAGACCTTGTCTGGAGAAGTAGCAGTTCAGTTGGTCTTTGGAAAATGGATACATTTTGAACTGGCATTTTCAGATGAAATACTTTCTGGCTAGAAGGAGGACAGGAAGGACACTGACTTGGGGTGATACCTGGAGGATCTGCGGTAGGTGAGATGGAGAGCGGGGGTAAGCTGGGGTTATTTTAGGGGAGAAGCAAGGTTGGGCACTCGGATGAAAAGGGAGAGATAGCCAGTGGCTTGCATGTTCTGGTTGGACAGAGGACTAGGGCAAAGGAAAAAGCCAGTGGCCAAATACCAGGACCCAGGTCAAAGCCCAGACAGTGGCTAGGCATCAGGTCACCAGAAGCCAGTGGCCCCTATTAAATATAGGGATTCTAGAATTCCTGGTACTTTGACATTGGACTTCGTACCAAAATGCTAATAAAATGTAGCTTTTTCATTTCTGGGAAGTTTCTTCCGTTGTACTTTTGGATCTACTTTTACGGTTTGTCACCCTTTATTTAATGTGGAAAGCAGTTTCTCACTGTTGGTAGTTATTTTTATAGTATGCTATTATTGTTCCGTGAACACAATATATTCTCTAAATATCTCTGAGGATTTTCATGTTGTTGTTTTTTTTTAAGTTTTCCTCTCCAGTTGAGTCTGTTTCCTTTTTTGGGAGGGAGGGGGTCATTCCCATCTTTTACCTTAGAGATGTTTTCCTCAAATGTTTTGTTGATCTTGGGCTGTTCCTTTCTAAAGTGAGATATTACAAAGCTGATTGGGAAATCCTCCGATGGAGTATGGCTGTCTGTTTTTCATGAGATGGTATTCCTAGATCTTTACTAACATGTTTCCTTAGAGATTCCTCATGCCAGATCTTTTAAATGAATTCCCTTCTTGAGGGTGATAAAACAATAAACAACTTTTTGGGAACTTAATAGGGAAAGTGGACTTTGTGTATAAATATTTATGACACAGACTTTCATTTGTTTCTTTTTTACTTTTATTTATTAGGGAGACATCCACACTAATAAAAGAAATATGCAAATTGACCATACCTTCATGAAACCCACTAGCCAATCAGGAGTGAGCATGCAAATTAACCCAACAAAGATGGCAGTTAATTTGCATACACAGGTGCTGAGTGGCCATGGGAGGGACGAAGCAGGCAGTCTGCACCTCCCAGCAGCTCCAGGCCTCTGTGGGAAGGTAGGAAGGTAGAAAGGTGGCTCCGGGCTGAAGTGAAGGCAGAAAAGTGGCTTCGGGCCAGAGCGAAGGTGGTGCTGGCAGCCAGGGGAAGGAAGGCCCATTCTTGCATGAATCTTTGTGCATCAGGCCTCTAGTTGGTTAATAAAATCATATAGATTTCAAGTGGACAGTTGTATGATACATCGTCTGTAAATCCATTATGTGTTTACCACCAAAGTCAAACCACCTTCTGCCACCATATATTGAACCCCTTTTACCCTTTACTACTCCCCATCTCCCTTCCCTCTGGTAACCAGCATACTGTTATATCCGAGTTTCTGTTTGTCTTCGTTCATTTTTTTTTTCTCTTTTCTTTTGCTTTCAGTTTTGTATCCTGCATATGAGTGAGGTCATATGGTTCTTGACTTTTTCTGCCTGGCTTATTTTTCTTAGCGTGGTTTCCTCAAGATCCATCCTTGCTGTCACAAATGGCAGGATTTCATATCTTCTTATGGCGAGGAGTGTTCCCTTGTGTATATGGACCACATCTTCTTTATCTAATTATCTACTGAAGGACACTTCATGCCGTGGCCCCCATGAAGAATGCTGTGATTCTCCTGGTCTTATGGCTGTCCCCTACCTTCAGCCCTGGCTTCGTCTCCCAGTACACAGCCCTGTGTGATCTTCCCTATTGAAGAAACTACCTTTCTTTGGAGGAAGGATAGTTTTCCAGCCCTGCACAGTGAGGGAGGGATACTGGGATGCAGTGAGAAGGGCACACGCCTCTTTAAACTGCCTTTCAACAAAGGTTTCTCTCCTCAGCACCCCATTGCCCTTCAGAGTCACTTCCACCAGTGTCTCCGCCTCCTGAGATTTTTCTGAGATTTTTGTGGGTAAATTGGTTTTCCTCTTGCTGTGATCACTCGCAGGCTTGGCAGTCAGCTCTCTGAAGCGTCCTAAGGCAGTTCCTTCCTTCTTCTGCTTTCCCAATGTCTAAATATTGCTGCTTTCATCTACTCTGGTGGGTGTTGGTTTTTGTAGGTATTTATTTTTATTTGCTTTTTTTTAATTGTTTGAAGTTTGGGGAGAAGTAGAGGTAAACAAGCTTTTTAAGTAATCATCTTAACTAGAAACTAGTTAAATGTTGGATTTAAAAAAAGATAGATGAGGCCACAAAATAAAGAGGTGTGAATCATGTAGCTTTTCATATGCTATATGATTGTAAACACTAAGTTCGTTGTAAATATTGTAAAAATTGATATTCACGCACACACACATTCATGCTTTTTTTATTGACTTTCCAGGGTCCTTTTAGCACATATTCATGTTTTATTGGCCCCAACTCAATTTTGGCTTATGCAATATTGGAAAATCTCATTTAGGTTTGCTTGAAAGTGAGGAAATGCATTATTCTATTCTAATAGAAAGTGCTGGTGTTTTAGAGAAATATAACTCCTTGGATTTCTATCTGTAAAATACTTCATAACTAATACTGCATCATTAAAAGCCTCAGGCTTAATAATTAGCTAAGTAAAAAAAAAAGAGAGAATATATCAATAAAAGTCTATATTTTGGGTAATTATAGTAGTTTCCAAATATATTCAGTCTAGTTAGGGTTAGAGCAGAGAATAAGATGCAGTGTGCCCATAATTCTATAGGATTATGTCAACAAGGCCCATGAATCTGGTAAAGCATATTAGTATCTTTGTCCTTAGATATTTTGTAGAGTGAGTGAGATGATGATTTAAGTAATAAAATCCATACATCTGGCGTGGTGCCTTTGAGGTTCATTCCAGCTGGGTGATGGGTGAAGGCGGCAGTTTGTTAGCCTCCACCACCTTGAATTGATATCATTGGTTAGAAAGCTTGTTTGATTTTGCAATTTTTTTTTTTAAGCTATCAGAGGTAATCTTAAGACATTCTGCTGGCACTTAGGAGAGATATTAAATAGAAGTTCCTCTGTGTGAGCACTTAATAAATACAGTTTTAATTGTATATGCACTGTTGTTAAAAGAAGAATTTTAAGATACATAATTTTGAGACAACGAAAACTGACACCAGGTAGGAAGGAGTGTTTGTTTATGAAAGCCGCTGCAACTTTCCACCCCTGCCCTAGCAGAGCTCCAGGGAAGAGTTTGTAGAAATCCGTTCAGTAACACTGCACAAGCCTGAGAAACTGTGGTAAAAAATGCTTCTTAAAGTAATGTTTCCCTTTGGAACCCTAAAGACAAAGCGGGATAAAACCTAGGCTAATACGTTTTTTTGTCCACCTTACCTTTTTTTCCTAAAGGAATTCTGAAGGACTTCATAAAATTAAACTCACATATAAAAGGGTAAAGGTCAAATGTTATTGCTGCCGAAAGGGATGTTCAAGATTTCTTGTATTAAACTGTACTAGAGTCAGGCTTAAGTAGTGGTTAGGAGCACAGCTTGCCTGGTTTGACTCCCAGTTTACTTACATGATGTAGGCAAATTATTAAACCTAGCAGTGCCTCTGTGCCTTCATCTGTAAAACGGGAATAATAATAGCTCTTATCTGGTTATGTGGAGGATTAAATGAATAAATAGTTGTGTATGGCTTGCGACAGTGTCTAGAACAAAGCACTGTGTGTTTGTTGTTTGTTATTACCGAGATTATTGTGCCAAATAAATTGCTAATTGACTAAGGCTTTCATATCTCTTCTCTGTGTAATAATACTTCATCACACTTTCAGATCTAATTTGTGTTGTATGATGATTGGTGATGTTGCATTTCATACCTTCTCTCTTTTTTAAACCTTTTATTAGCTGTTAAAAGATATTAAGGGAAAGATATAACTTAGAGAAAATGTTTAAAGTACTTTAGAGGCTTCTAATTGTGTGTAGTAGATTAATTTTACATATTTCCAGTAGAATTAGTTACTTGATATCTAAAAGATTTTTATAAATACATGAGAGAAATATTTAACCATTGCTCAGAAAAGTAATTCTTAAAACTTTAATACTTACCAATATATTTATTGATTTATAATTGTACATTGACATTTAGAAACAATCCTTAAGCTATTTTAATATTTAGTTGAAATTTTGATTAATTTGTAAGGGTTAGCAAATCAAAGTTTCATTAGGTAAAAAGGGGAATAATGTCAAAAAAGATCTAAGTGCAAGTTCTTTAATTAACCAGGTATTAGAGTTCACTATTAAAGTTCACATGCAGAAAATAACTAATTGAATGTTGACACATTTAATGAGCAAAATAAGTTGTGTATATAAATTTAGTTTTAGAAACATCTTAAGTTGACAACTTGCATTTTAAATAGGAAAGTATCAAATTAATATATTTTAAAGAATATATTTTTAAAATGTTTAACTCCAAAATATATTTTAACATTGCATGGAAATTAAAATGATAATTTTTTTTTCATGTTTTCTGGTGTCTATTTTTTTTTTTTTTTAATAAGGAGGTAGTTTTACAGAGCTTTTATATGCTCATTCAATACCTGGTCTTTAGTATTTGAAAAAATAAAAAAAAATAGGAAATTAAAGATAAAGTGTTTTAGTAATATTTACTTTTTCAAATTGAAATATTTTTCACTGAAAAATACATTTGTGAAATATTTGTTAATCACATTTTATATGCTAGGAACTGTGGCGATTGCTAGTTTTACATTGATAAACATAACAAATCTTTTCTATATTCAAGTGTCTAAAGATCTGTCACAGGAGATAGATAAAGCAAAACAGATATATAATTACACAATCTGTGAAGTCTGATTCAAGAAATGGAGCAGGAGACCCAGGGGATCTGAAGGATCCATGTGGTGGTCAGGGATGGCTACTCGGAGGGAGTCACTTTCAAGTTGAGATCTCACGGATAAGGAGCCACATAACCATGTACTCATTCATTCCACAGATTCCTTTTTTTTTTTTTTTTTTTAGTGCCCTATTTCTCTCTGAGTTCGTTGCTGGTCATACAGTAGAGAATGAAACGTTCTTGAACTTTGTCCTTGTAACACATAAGGGCTGGTGTTACAAGGAGAAAAGACGTTAAGCACGTAGACAAATATACAGTATGTTTATAATGGGAGATTGTATTCAGAGCTATGAGGAAAAAGAGGGAGCATAATTTTGTGATCTGCTCTGAATTGGCTTATCAGGGGAGGAATGTCTGTGTAGGCGGTATAGGTGAAATTCTGAAAGATAAGGAGTAGCTAGCAAAGGGAATAGAGCCATAGTGGAAAGTTCTAAGGCTTTTGCCGCCCATAAATGTTGATTACTTTTATAATAAAACAGAATATTTTAGGTTACTGAACTTTATTTTACCACCATTCTCAATGTAAGGCCGGCGGGGCTCAAACAAATCTTGTTTTACAGAATTACTGTGCAGTCCTTTGTGAAGATGTGTGTTTACCTGCCTTTCAGTATGGCAGAGGTCAGCATGAAAGGAATGCGCAGTGTTTTTGTTCAGTGTGTTATTATTGTGTGTTTTCTTAATGTTCTTTACTTTTTAATTTTAATGCTGGGAATTTGGAGAACCCTTGGGTTGCTGAAAGAAGTGAAAACTTGGTGGATGTTGCCATGTTAAGAAAACCAGTTGCAGACCATTAGAAGTGAAGAAGCCGAAAGAAGAGGGAATAAGATAGAAAGAGGGCTGGCTAGTTAGTTGTGTTGCTGTGATTGTAAACGTCTTTACATTTTCTTATGATGTCATAATTCAGTGCTTATCTGTGAGAATGTTGTCTGCACTGATGAACTTTGAAACTTTTCTCCATTTGATCCGATTTTCTCTAATTTTATTTTAAGCAGAATAAATTGGCTAAGGATGAGTGTGGGAGGCATAATAGATGTGTGGTTCTCAGGGAAAAGCCCAGAAGGAAAATTCTCTACACATTCTGAATTTTTTTTTCTATCTTCAAATCTTCTAGAAAACCACAGAAAGTCATGCCAGTTCCTTATCTTAAACATGCCAGAACAGTGCAAAAGGAAAAGATAGACAGTGGTTTTTCCCTCTTTGTGTAGAGGTGAATTTTTTCAAAAAGTTAGTTTTCATATCTGTGTTAGAAGCTAAAGGTATCTGGATTGTGTCAGTCCACACTGAGAGGGCACGTAGAAAGTAGGATCTTTAAAACCTTCAGGATTGTCTGTCTTCAGGAGAGGAGACAAAAACGAGATAGAACAGAAAAAAGACCAAGTAGAAATGTTGTATGTTTTTTTTTACTTTTCCCTTGTGGCCAGAAAAAGTTTTTTTTTTTTCCTTTTAAGCTTAACTTGGAACCCCCTGATGCCATTATTTTGCTTTGTTCCTCATCCTAATACCCATTTTAAATGGCATTTGCCTTTCATATGATTCTTTTTTAAAACATGTTAATGAATTTTGGGTGATTGTAAATAATTCTCTACGTGGACAGGGCTTTTTCAGTTTATTAGATCATAATTAAATAGTTTATATAAACCCAATTGACAAAGCTGTATTATTTTAGCAAAATATTATTCCTTCTCCAAAGCAGAAATGGAGGTAAGATAAGCGTTTTAAGCTGAATGAGGGATGAAAGTCCTGTTATCTTCATGAAGGGGAATGGGTATGCTGATAGGGTGTCTGACAATGCTTTGTTTTGCACTCAACCTTACAGATGTGGGTGACAACACTGTTAACAGTGTCACTGTTTTAGACTCCTGTATAGGTGCTGAGAAAGTGCCATTACACTTATTTTTTTCTCTTGTGTACAGTTGCCAAACTGTGCATTGTTATAGCCTATTGTTTTCTGCACTGTTTAACAGCAAGTGGGAATGTACTCAATTCAGTCACATTACAAACATATTTAAAATTCCAGTTCATAGTACTTAAAGGTAAAATAACAACTTCATATGTTTTACAGAAAACGCATGTTTCAGAAGAGATGGGTGAAATTTGATGGCTTTAGCATTTCTTATTACAATAACGAGAAGGTAAGTACATTTCACAGTTTTCAAAGATTGCTTTACGCACCCTAAGTGTACTTCAGTAAACCAAGCAAGCGACATTTGTTTATCTTTTTTGAGAACATGAGTTGGATTATCGCATGAAAAGAATTATAATAGGGTAAAATACTCTTCATAATTTAACTTTTTTTCTTGAATCATAAAATCGGAATAAAAAAACACACACTTTAGATAAATAACAGTTATTTATGGAGTATCTTGTATAGCCTATAGGAATTGCTACAAGAGATATACAGATGAACACAGAAATGCCTTTATCCTAGAGAGCACCAAGCAGTGTTTTCAAAATTACATCACAGTAGGGGATGGCAAAGCAAGGAGAGTTACTCTGTATTCTGAAAGGGCTTGTGGAAGGAACAAAGAAGGGTTCTTGCATGGGATTTCATTCGCTATTTGTCTTGAAGAAAAGAATATTTGTACATGGAGAAAATAGAGAAATGTTCGTGTAAAGAGAAATTAGTGGGAACAGGACTTGATAGCAGAGAGAACAATGAGATGCTCAGATGGAAAATCCATTGTACTATGGATGTAGTTTTCTCTGATTGGGGGGAATGTATGTTAAGAAAACTTTGAGAGATGAAACTGAGAAGGATGTTTGGAGTTAGACTTCACTGAAAATCTTGACAATATGTTACAACTAGAGGCCTGGTACACAAATTTGTTCATAGTTGGGGTCCAGCTGGCCTGCCCCAATGGGGGCCCATCTGGTCGAGCTGACAAGAGGGAAGGGCTGTGGGCAGTTGGCCGCCGTCCCCGATGGGGGTTGGCAGACTGGGGGGAGGGGCGGAAGGTGGTTCGGTCCTGCTCGATTGGGGTATTAGGGGCCGATCTGGGGCTGCGCCAGCCAGGGCGGGGGGCAATGAGGGCCCAGATCAGACTGGTTGGCTGCCACTGTGCATGTCATAGCCACTGGTCATTCCAGTTGTTCTGGTCGTTGCGCCATTCCAGTTGCTGGGTTTATATATATGTACACTAGAGGTTCAGTACATAAAATTCATAGAGAGGGGTCCCTTAGCCTGCCCTATACCCCCTCTCAGTCTGGGACTCCTCAGGGGATGTCTGCCTGCTGGCTTAGGAATGGGCCTACGCTGACAGTTGGAAATCCCTCTGGCAGTCTGGGACCCCGCACTCCTTACCTCCTGCCTGCTCGCTGCTCCTTACCCATCGGCTTGCTGCTCCTTAGTGCTGCCCTGGAGGCAGAAGAGGCTCCTGCCACCACCACTGTGCGTGCCAGCCACGAGTCCTATCTTTTTGTGTAGTTGTTTATGGGCCAGCTGCTCTCTTCCTTCTCATTTAGGGTGAGCAGCATGTGAGGGCAGAGCATGCTGTTGTGGAATGCAGGGGCTTCCTGGAACTGAGGAGAGTGGCTGGGCACACAGGGTGAGAGGTGGACACAGAGGACACTATCTCACCCAATTGTGGGGCGGGCGGGCCGACCTTCATCTGCCTGGCCCCAACCAGGGAGGGACCGAGCAGGGTGTCTGCCTCTCCATTCTCCAGCCTTTTATCTGTGATACCTGGCCTCCCCCCCACCAAAGTGAGTTCAGCTCAATCCCTGATTGTGAAAGGGCCTGGGGCGGCACTTCAATGCCCCCCGATTCCCAGCAACAGGACCTGGTCGACAGGACCTGATCTCTGAAGGTTGGCCACAGCTGCAGAACATAGATCTGTTTCAGTGGTTCTCAACCTTCCTAAGGCCGTGACCCTTGCATACAGTTCCTCATGTGGTGGTGACCCCCAACCATGAAATTTTGCTACTGTTATGCATCATGATGTAAATATCTGCATTTTCCGATGGTCTTAGGCAACCCCTGTGAAAGGGTCGTTCTACCCCCAAAGGGGTTGCGACCCACAGGTTGAGAACTGCTGATCTATTTCAAGAGAAGTTTGGAATGCACACTTTTGTATGAGCCCCTATTTCAAAACGTTTATTCACATTGTGGCAAAGACACCTTCAAGAGTAACATAAGTGGGTAAAGTGAGGGCCAAACTGGGCCAATTCCTCATCCAATCTCTCTGAGGTGCGTGGACAGAGCCAAGTGTCAGCTCTTCGCAGGACACTTCCTTTTTTTTTTTTAAGCCTAAAGGACAGTCGTCTGTCTCCATTCTTATTCTTTCGGATTTTTTCATTGTCAGATAAAAGAATATGTACATTGGGGAAATCCTCTCGACATACAACATTCCAGTTGCACCCATATGACAACAACAGTGCCCCTAAGAGGGAGGAAGCCAAGAGATGGGGAGTAGGGAATGCTGAAAACCAAAGCAAAGGTTGAGAACGTGGAAGAAGTCCTTGGTGTTCTGCTGAGAAACGTGGACTCCTTCCTGTGCAGTCACACAGCTGTCACACGCCAGGCGGTCACTCAGAAATATCTTGGCATCGGCCAACTTATGGAATTCTCCCTTCTCTCCGTTCTCCTGAGCCAGACTGTGGCGTTCTCTTGGTCGTTGTTTTTTTGTCTTTTTTTGTTTTTTCAAAGTCTATATGAATTTAACATACAAAGATGCAGCCTCCTTTGTAGGAGCAGGGAAGGAAGGGGTGGTTAAGTAAGGCCCACGGAGCTGCAGCAAGCACCCGCTGTGGGGAGGACCCAGGGGGAGAGGAGGTTGGCACTGGGGCTGAGGCCCTGGAGCCCTTGCTGGGGAAGTAGGGATCCCCTCAGAGTGCCATGTTCTGAGGGTGAACTAATTGGTCAAGCTGAGGCAGAGCTGGGTGGCCATCTTAGCCATCTTTGGGGCTGTTGACCCTTTCCCACTCCAGCTCCATTGTAAAACCCTAGAGCCCTGGATACCAAAGGCCCCATCCCGAGCAGAGGCCCTGGAAGGGTATGAGAGGAAGGGAGTAGGGCAAGTTTGAAAGCCGATATGCCTGTGTGCTGAGCAATGGCCGGAGACAGTGGCGAGAGGTAGCAGGGGAGGGCTCTCAGACGTATCCTTCTGTGGGGGCCACAGGGAAGGAGGCCAGGGGAGTAGGGTAAGGATGAGGCTCCATGGCCTCAGCCTCTTAGGCATCCCTGTCTGTCCTCTGCAGTGAACATGGGGAGCTGCTTCTGAGGAGGGCCCAGGCCAGGTGATCTTGAGTTCTGACTGAGGTGATGATCCTCACCCTAAGATGCCGTCTAATTGGTGATGGACCTGACTCCCACCACCACTGCGGCCAGGACCCAGGACTGACTCCTGCCCATGTAGCCTGCTGTTCGGTCATCCATCTGGTCGTTTAGGTCATGATGGGCCCTGGCTCTTTATATATTAGGATATTTGCACAAATACATAGTTAGATAAAACAAAAGTTAAGATGCTAACAGTTGTCAGATCTAAGTGGAGGATACATGGATATTCATTGTACTGATCCTTCAACTTCAGGAAATTAATTTCCTGAATCAAAAGTTGGAACCTAATAAGTATACCATATTTTAGTTAAATGAAATCAGATAATTTTATAGTCTTAACTGTATCTATTATTTTAACATACTCATTTAACACTTATCCACATTCTCTAACATTATTTAACACTTATCTACAGTTATAATCTAATATTATTTTTCCATTATTTAGAGATTTCCACTGTCTAATGTTGGTGGTATTTGTGGCTTGACTAGAGATTTATATTCCCTTTCATATATTGGTTCTGCAGTGCTGCAGGGCAGAAGATAAGATGGTTTTGGACAGAAGATAACATAAGGCACAGTACAACACTGAGAATGATAGAGGACAGAGCGCAACCCACAGGGAGCTTTTCTGTAATAAAACTTTGTTTTTGCTTAAAAAAAAAAAAAAGAAGAATAGTCTAGAGCAGTGGTCAGCAAACTGTGACTCATGAGCCACATGGGACTCTTTGGTCCCTTGAGTGTGGCTCTTCCACAAAATACCACGGCCTGGGTGAGTCTCTTTTGAAGAAGAGGCATTAGAAGAAGTTTTTTAAAAATTTGGCTTTCAAAAGAAATTTCCATCGTTGTACTGTTGATATTTGGCTCTGTTGACTAATGAGTTTGCCGACCACTGGTTTAGAGAAGTGCTAATTGCTTGGATTCACTTGGCAGTGATCCAGATAAAATGTCAAATAGGCTTCAGTACATCTCTTGGGAATTTGCAAGATAGAAGCATATTTTTTTAATAGCTGATTTTCTGCTTTTAACTACGGTTTTTAGTTTATTTTTGTATTTAATTTTTTAAATATGTTTTTATTGACTTTTAGAGAGAAAGGAAGGGAGAGGAATAGATTGATAGAATCATAGATGAGAGAGGAACATCATCCATTGGCTGCTCCTTTGTACTCCCCTACTGGGGGTGGAGCCTGCAACCTGGGCATGTACCCTGATCAGAAATTGAACCTGTGACCTCTTGATTCCTGGGTCGATGCTCAACCATTGAGCATCACCTGCGGGGCTCTTTGTGTGTTTGAATGTTGAGACAGTTTCTTTGCCTGAGGAGGTACAGTGTGGTCTCTGTATCTGATGGGATATGACCCTAGTTTTCTTCAGTACCTGTGCTCTTCTCTGGTCTCATTGGAATGAGGAGGAAAACTATTCAGGAATGAGACAGGCTTCCGTGACATGAAGCTCTGCTGATAGTGTCATTGTGACCATTTTGGTGAGAGACTTCCTAGTATTTATGTCTAGCTGGACTCACTCTGTCCTTTGAAAGCTCATTATCCAGCGCAGTAAGGGGATGAGGGCCTATCACATTTTTAAATATTGATGCAATAAAATTGATGCAACTTCGGTTTAAAATTGAGGACAAAAGTTCACATTAAGCCCTAGCTGGGTTGGCTCTGTGGATAAAGCATTCCCCTGTGGACTGAAGGGTCCCAGGTTCTATTCAAGTCAAGGGCACATGCTTGGGTTGTAGGCAGGAGGCATGCAGGAGGCAGCCAATCGATGATTCTTTCTCATCATTGATCTCTCTCTCTCTCTCTCTCTCTCTCTCTCTCTTTCTCTCTTCCTTCCTTGATGAAATCAATAAAAATGTTTTTTTTTTAAGTTCGCAAAATGAATGATTATAAATCCTTTAGCTTAACATCAAATTTTTAAAAAATACAAATTGTTCTCTGTGATATCTCCCCTCTTTACTTTTCAGATGATTTGGTTTATCTTGGCTAAAAACAAAACACTGGGTGGGATGGGTCTTTCTAAAAGGAAACAGTTTTCTTTCCCTCTTTTTGTATGGTTTTAAAACACACACACATACACACACACACACACACACACACTTGGTAAATATATATGTTTAATTTTTTTCTTTATTGATTAAGGTATTACGTATGTGTCCTTATCCCTCCATTGACCCCTGACTCACTCATGCCTAAACAAGACAGATCCAGAGACAGAGATCAGATCGTAAAACCTCAGAGAGGGAAGGTTGGGGATGGTGGGGGACAGATTAACCAAAGGACTTCTATGCATGCATATAAGCCTAACCAATGGACACAGACACCAGGGGGGTGATGGTAAAATATATTTTTATTGATTTCAGAGAGGAAGGGAGAGGGAGAGAGAACACATCAATGATGAGAGAATCATTGAACGGCTGCCTTCTGCATGCCCCGTACTGGGTGGGGATCGAGCCCACAACCTGGGCGTGTGCCCTGACTGGGAATTGCACCATGACCTTGTTCATAGGTCAATGCTCAACCACTGAGCAACATCAGCCGGGCAGGAGACACAGTTTTTGTTGTGACCTTTCTGGCAGAAGAGGTGGACTGGGAAGAGGGTATTTCAAGACCAGCGAGCAGAAGGCATAGAGGCAGTCTTAGCTCCTGTGTCAGTAGGTGTGCAGTGTCAGTGGTCCTGTACATTGAGTGGGTGCATCTTTCCATGTTTACGTGTGTAGTTGGGGAGCATGTATTGGGCTTTCAGGAGGCAGTGCGCAGAGTTGCTGTTTCCCTGGTTTCCTTCCACTTTTCTCAGCACCGTTCAATCATGTCTCCGCAAGGACTTTTCATTGTGTTACTGAAAATGGCAGCATCCCCATAGCCTTGATATCTGATCACCTGCCAAGAAATGGAGCTCACCCCCATTCTCACTCAGCTGTGGGCAGAATTGCCCTGTGGTCGTTTCATTGTCTGAAAGTGGTAGATAAATGACAAACTTGACCTACATATCTGTGTGTTGCAGGCTCAGGGGATGCTTTAAAATTTCTTCTTTTAAGGAAAATTTCACACTGAAAAGCATAGTCATTTTGAGCCTGTTGTCATTAAGTTGTTATTTCTAAATTGTCTTTATTCTTTAGTGTGAGTTGTTTGGAGAGAAACATAAATGCAACTCCACATTTGTTAAAAATTATGAGGTTTATCTTGTAATCATCCCATGACAAATTATAAATGAGCCATGAGAGAAACTACAACTTCCCGAGGTTAAATGACACAGTATTTAGCATGTTAAGTACATTTTGATCACTTCTGGATAATTATGCTTTTATTACTCTTCTATAGATTCTTGTTAGATATAATTTCATTATTATAGGCATGTAGGTCAGTTGTTACTTTTTTAATGACTTGTTTTTTTTCAATCACTTTAAAGATATCTAGAGGAAGGGAAAAAAATCTCCTTTTTAAAATTCCTATCTCTTTTTCTATAATGCCACTTGATTTTTTTTTCCTACTGAAAAATGAGTTAATGGTGATATTTTATTCAATAGTTAATCATCTCACTGGAAAAATACCTTTATAAGCTCCTCTACCTAATTCTGAGGCAAACAGAAGTTGGAGAATGGATCACCTAAAGGATAGAGTACAAATGTTTTGGACATTCTAGATTTCTGACTGTTTTAGTCCCAACCACTGAGGCCCTCACCCTGTCCCCAGGGGTGCTGTGCCCTTTCCCAGGTCTTAGGTTACCTAACAACAGGGAGACATCCTCCCCACCCCATCGTTCCTGGAGCACTTATTGATCTTGCATTGCCTGGGATTGCTGTTGTAATCCACAGTTATTGGATTTCCTTGGTTAAAGCCCATTTATTTCTGGGCAATGGCCTTTTCAGTAATGTCTGGACACCCTGCGGGAATCTGGCGCATGTCTTTTCAGCTCCATGTTTTTGCTCTTTCAACTTTCCTGTCCATTGCCATCCATGAAAACCCTGTACAGACTTCTAGATCCACCTTTTTACTCTCCTCTGTGAACCTGTTCTTTTCTCCAACTGTGACAAATGAACAAGACGCAAGAAAGGGGCTAAAGGGAAGACAGGCTGAAAGCGAGGAGGCAGACCAGGAGGTGTGCAAGAACCCAGGCGCTCATTAACCGGTGTGGGCTCTATAGGCCGGTGGAGGGGTCAAAGAAGCACTTTAGAAACATATTATACATGAGCCGTCAGAGTTTGGTATAATGTGATTGGTTGGACATAGAATTCAATCATTCAGAAAATATTTATATAAAACTGATTTTTGAGAGGTGGTGAGAAAAAGAGGTGTGACCCACAGTGTGTTTGGGGAGGCTGTATTTAACCAAATGATCACACAGTAAGTATAAAAATCATCATTGAAATTATATTTAATACTTGTTATAAAGGAACTAGTGGCCCAGTGCATGAAATTTGTGCATGGGGTGGGGGGTGTTCCTTAGCTCGGCCTGCACCCTCTCCAATCTGCGAACCCTCAAAGGATGTCCTATTGCCAGTTTACAGGGATCGGGCCTAAACCGGCAGTCGGACATCCCTCTTCCAATCTGGGATTGCTGGCTCCTAATCACTTGCCTGCCTGCCTGCCTGCCTGCCTGATTGCCCCCTAACCACTCTGCCTGCCGGCCTGCTCGCCCCCAATTACCCCCCACTGCCGACCTGGTCACCCCCAATTGCCCCCCACTGATGGCCTGCTTGCCCCCAACTGGCCCCCCTGCTGGTCTGCTTACCCCCAATGGTCCTGGCCCCCACCAGCCTGATCACCCACAACTGCTGTCCCATCCTGGCCTGATCACCCACAACTGCCCTCCCCTCTTGGCTTCTGACCTCCTCTACCTCAGCCCTGCCACCGTGGCTTTGTCCAGAAGAACATCCGGAAGGTCTCGTGGAAGGTCTCTCAGTCTAATTAGCATATTACTCTTTTATTAGCATAGATAGAGGCCTGGTGCACAGGTGGGGCTGGCTGGTTTGTCCTGAAGGGTGTCCCAGATCAGGGTGGGGGTCTTGCTGGGGTGCCTGGCCAGGCTGGGTAAGGGGCTGATGTCTCTTTGCAGGCTGGCCAAGCCCTCCAGCAGGGACCCTCACCCAATGAGTGTATGGCCAACCTGGCTGAGGGCTTTTTTCAGGCTAGCCAAATCCCTTCAGAGTGGGGGTCCCTGCTGGGGTGCCTGGCCTGCCTGGGTGAGGGGCTGATGGCTGTTTTCGGGCTGGCCATGGCCCCCCCCGGATACCCAAGCTCCCAGCCCCTCCTTTTTATCTTTTTTTTTTTTTCCCCCCAGCACCTCCTTGAGCAGAGGCCAGGGCTGGTTGGACATAGGTATCTGTGATTTCTTTATCTTCTATAATTGAAACTTTGTAGCCTTGAGCAGAGGCCAGGGCTGGCCAGGTCAAGTGAGAAGCTTGATTTCCTCCATTGCCAGGGGCAACCCAAGCCTCCTGCTTGCTTCAGCTCTGTGGCTACCACCATCTTGGTTGGGTTAATTTGCAAACTTACTCTGATTCGCTGGTGGGCATAGTGGAGGTACAGTCAGTTTGCATGTTTCTCTTTTATTACATAGGAAGGTACAGGTTGCTATTAGCTTAAATTAGGATTACCTGCCTGAGTGAGGATGAAGGACTGAGAGAGGAGGCTGGTCAGACAGGCTTTCTGCAGGAGCATGAAGTACGCTGACATGTGAAACGTCACAGGGGCATCTTTAGTTGTGTGAAGTTGGGTATGAAAAACATTCCTCGAGAAATAAGTCAGACAGGAAAAGTTAAGAACCGTATGATTTTACTGATGTGGCATATAAAACTGAAAGCAACAAATGAACAACCAGGACAAAGAAAAACTCATAGACACAGGCAGCAGCATGGTGGTTATGAGAGAGAGCGGGTTGGGGGTTGAGGGGAATAAAAGGGGTATTGGGGTCAGATATGTGGGGATGGAAGAAGATTTGACTTTGGCTAGTGGGCACACAATACAGTATACAAATGATATATCATAAAACTGTACACTTAAAAACTGTATAATTTCATTAACCCAATAAGTTTAATTTTAAAAATATTTTAAAACCATTCTCTGAAGATTAAACAGAGTATGCAAAAGTTATGTTTAAGGGACCTCAGGAAGGTCACTGTGACTGGAAAGAGTGGAGTCGGGGAGGAGTAGGGAACAAGTTGACACTGTAGTGAAGGGAGAGTCCCAAGTTATGTGGGTCAAACGGTCAGCACGGGTTAAAGACTGTTCTGTTGAAGACTGATTGACTAGAAGAGTAATATTTTAATGGACCGACATAGAGGCATGGTATGTTTTGAGGAGATAATTGAGTTTTAAAGTTTGAGGTGCTAATGGGATAGTTATATGCACTGTTGATGACTCAAAATATGGGAGTAAAGTTGATGAAATGCATAAGAAAGGAAGGAGCAGATTTTGGAATTCTCTGCATAAAATCAGTAGTTGAAATAGCAAGAAGGGAAGATAGAAAAAGGAAACTAACAAGAAAAGATACTTGGTAATTACTCATTTCCCTCTTCTCTTTCTGAGAAGTTGCTTACTCATCTTTCTAAATCACAGGTCAAATATCACATTCAGTTTTTAAAAGACGTTTTTATTGATTTTTAGAGAGAGAGGAAGAGAGAGGGATAAAGAGACAGAAACCTCGATGGGAGAGGAACTTCATCGATTGGCTGCCTCCTGCATGGCCCCTACTGGAGAGTGTTCCTGCAACCTAGGCGCATATGCTCTGACCTAGACGCAGCCTCTTGGTTCATGGATTGATGCTTAGCCACTGAGCCACACCAGCCAGGCTCACATTCAGTTTTGGAGGATTTTGATGGATCCATAAAGGGGTGGGAGATCGGAACAGAGGCTCTGGAGGAGAAGAAACATAGTTCCTTGTCAAAGAACTAAGGGCCACAGTAGTACAATATATCCTCTCAACTTGCAGAGGCTAACCCTCGTAGAGGACTGCCATGTTGCTGACAGGGACGATCCCTTACCTGACTGTCCCTTGCTGTCCGCTAGGGGAATATGAACTTGGTGGAATATGAACTTGGCTTTTGTTCTCTGTGGAATGGTTGAGTACATTATTCTCTAGAATTTTCTTTCCAACAAAGGGCCCATTAAACACGGTACTCTTAGTAAACAGCGGACTTTGTGAGGCAGTCATTATGCCAAATGGTTTAGGAGTGTCCAGGTAAATGAAGACAGAGTTACCAAGAGCCTTCAGCATGACACTCTTGAGCAAAATTACGATCTGCATGTATATATCGATTGCAAACAGCCACATCCATATTTTTTCCTTCTTTTGTCATCGGGGAATAAGAAGTGAAGTGATACGGTTATGAGATTAAAATCATCATCATGAGAGCACTGAGGAATATGAGTAATTGAGATCATCCAACAGTCTTGTTTCGTAGATATATTATTGCTGTTCATAATATGTAAGAGCAGTCATTTTGCAATGGTTCAGTTACAGTACCTGTTATGGCCAGCAGATGCCTGCAAACACCGTAAAATCATTTTGACCAGATTGTTTTAAAGACCAAACTGCTGTTCTTTGGAGCTATATCTATAATGCTAGTCTAGTATGATTGTTTGTATTTCATTCTTTGCCTTTTAATTCTAGATGTAGAGACTACTGAAGACATTTTATTTGAAAGAAACATTTAATATTTTCTTTTCTGGAATATTAAGTGTGTATTAGGGTATCTCCTCTTTGTATGCCATTTAAACAATTTAGATGAAACCAGGAAAGAGAAGCATTTGTAAATGTTGTGCCATTCTTTATCTCCCTTCCCCACCCCCCATAAGAAGAATTTTAATGTCTTCTTTTGTGTGTCTTTTTCTCTAACCAATATAGGAGAAGTATTCAAAAGGAATAATACCCCTTTCTGCTATATCTACAGTACGAGTTCAAGGAGACAACAAATTTGAGGTTGTTACAACACAAAGAACTTTTGTTTTCAGAGTAGAAAAAGAAGGTAAGACTATTTCTTTGTCCCTATGAAAACACTTGCAGATATTCAAGAAATCTTTAAATATGTTACTTTTAAATAATGTACATTTTATGTTAATTTTTTGAATGCCATAAGCAAGCTGACAAGTATTTATTCACTATTCTTGCATGCAGCTAATACTTAGTGAGGATCTACTGAGGGTCAAGGACTCTTTTAAATTCTGAGCATACAGCAGTGAAAAAAAGGAGACAAACATCTTGCTCTTATGGGTAATAATGCAGAATCATTATTTAATATGCCAAAAACCCATTTTTTTTCTTGCCATCCCAAGGTTGGTTTTACAGCAGGCTTTAACTGCACACACAGGCACAGTAGTGGTTCTAACATAGATCTTGCAGCATCTTTTCTTTTTCTTGACTATTTTCACCTGCATCAGCTGCTACAGGTCACTTGATGGTGAAAATCGATGTCAAGGTGGTTTGGGGATATAATCTAAACCTTTAACCTTCTCTGACTTCCTGGGTGGGAGAGAGGGAGCGAGAGCCGGGGAAGTAAGATTTTCTGTTGTGTATTTTGATTGACTGCCAATGGCATCATTCCTATAAACACCGCGACTTTTAAGTAATATAGGTAAGGTTCTATTCATTAATTAAATAGGATTTTAACTTATTTGAAAGCCCACTTTTAGGATAGATTATAACGCAACTAGATTTTTTTAAAAGTACTTTTACTTCCCATATTGCTTAGGATAGTCAGTAAATGAGTAAGTCCCAGCTTCTGTTTATATTGGAGCAGTTTTTCTGACTCACTCACCATTCGAGAGAGCAACTTAGTGGTTTTGTTATGCCCAGAGTTTGGGGTCCCCAATAATCAACCACTAAGGAGCCTTTTCCTATGCAAAAGCAAAGAGTCTTTATTCAAAACCGGGTTTGGCTCTCAGCCTCTTTCTGGCACAGCGGTGAGGCGAGAGAGCGAGCTGGGCGGGAACAATGAGTTTTATGGGGTAGGATAATTAGGGGGCTTAGGAAAGTGATGAGGGTTACAGAGATTGGTCACTTGAATTAGGGTCTTTCTGTGGTTAAGCCTAATTAGGACCCTTGCTGTGTTCCTGGAGCTTCATTGGTCCATTCGGGTGGGGGTGGGGGAAGTTAAGACATTGCTGGCACACCTGTGGCCCCTCCCAGAAAAGGGAGGGGGTTTAGGCAGGGGGCCCAGCCCTATAGGACAAGATGGAGGGGAGTCCATTTCCTTTCAGTTTCTAATAGGATAACAGAAACAAACAAAAAATACCCAAACAAAACATAAAGAGTAAGAAATACCAAAGTACCTCACTTCTGGTGCGTCTAAGTAATTGATTGTGAACCATCCCAATGCATATATTGCACCCAATGTCATGTGACAGTGTTTCTTACTTGCTATTGGACAGATGTTGAGCCCTTTAGCAGGGGTTGACACAACATGTCCAGGTGCCTAAGCGTGGCTCACGGCCTGTTTCTGTGCACCCAGTCTTGTTAGATCCCCACCACCGTCACTCCCTGACACCTTGCAGCTGCCTGTGCCTCAGTGGCAGTGTTGCCCAGCCTGTACGGCCAGGAGAGCCTGATATATTTACCGTGGGCCCCTTTACAGAAAGAAAGCTCGCCAACCCCTGTCTGTCCTAGAGCACTTTATATAGACCTGCCGCTTCTGGGAGAAGCCGCTTTCTGGGATGCGTTGCCTGAAATTCCGAAAGTTACCCTCAGTTGTGGTCCTCGGTGTGGAGCTTGTCTCTGAAATCATGGCTTTCTCTGAGGCTATTTCTTCAAACACATGGCGTCGCTACCCTCGGCTGGCTCTCGTGGTGATCTTTCCTTCTGCTTTGGTTTCCAGGGCCCCGAAGGTGACGGCCTGTGTCTTTGAAGTGCTTATCACCTTCCCTTGGCCTGTCAGAGTGAATTCCACATTTGCCACGTGGCCTGCATTTTAAGATAGGCATGCCAAGTAACGTTTCCACGTTGGTTAGCCATATGTACTTGCTGCAGTTAAAACTTAAAACAGGCACCTTTCTTTAAGTGGAATTTGTCCATCCACACATTTAAAAGTTACGTGTTTGTAGCTGACCCCATAGTTCATCTTTGTGATAGGAACTTAGTATAACAATTTTATTAACTTTTATGTAATTTATTTGTTAAATAAGTTTAGGTCTTTAATTTTTGAGAGCGTGAAAATACTGCTTTTAGTGAAAATGGAGACTCTATTCACATAGAATTACTGAAGGTAATTTTCAAGTTATTTTCATTGAAAGTCATTTTTGCAGAGTAACAAGTCACGTTTTTAAAGGTAAGTGGATGTAGCCGATCTCAGTGGCTCAGTGCTTGAGCATCGACCTAAGGAACCAGGAGGTCATGGTTTGATTCCTGATCAGGGCATATGCCTGGGTTGTGGGCCCCAATGAGAGGATGTACAGGAGGCAGCCGATCAATGATTTTCTCTCATCATTGATGTTTCTCTCTCTCTCTCCCTCTCTTCCTCTCTGAAATTAATAAAAATATATTAAAAAATAAAATAAAAATGAAAACAAGTGTATTTAGAGATGTGTGTGTTGTGTGTGTGTGTGTGTGTATGTGTGTGTGTGTGTATATGTGTATGTATACATAAATGCTACCTGAGTGTCCATATCTTTAATATGGAACCTACAACAAGATACTAAATACGTTTCATGAAGTGTTGTTTTCCTTCCATGCATACAAATGATTACTCTTTATTTTGTGGGAACTGAGAAATCAATCAAAGGAAATATGGCTTATGAAAAATTTGACTTCATGAATTTTAAACCAAATTAAACTTTGCTTCCATCTATTCATCATACAAGACCAACATTTAGAACACAAAGAGGAAATGGTTTCCTGTCCTAACAGACATGAATTCTTCATTTTGGGCAGGAAGGTTCTGAGTGACCTCCATACAGCAGCTCCCCGTCTCCCCTGAAACCAGTGTCACTCCTTCCAACCGGCTGCGGAGCCCCCTGCTCAGACAGGGTTACAGTTTGGCATCTTTCCCCCCCACATTTTCAAAGGCTCAGTTCCCCCCGGTTGCCTAGTGCAGTACTGCCATCCTCTTTGTTGAAATGATAACATTTTAAAAGAGCTCTTCCTCCTATAGAAAACGTAGTCTGGTTCTCTTGGTCCTCCAGCGGAGCCAGGGGTCCTGGTCATAGAAGCCAACGATCTCGTCATTTAGTCTGTAGCCTCTTGGCCCCTGAGGACACATGCCGATGTGTTATCGCACACACTCAGAGAGCAGGTGATGTTCGAGTGCACAGTTCTCAGCGGTAAAGCGGGGCTCGAGCAGTATTCCAAGGGGTCCTTCCCCTTCCCAGGCCATTGCAGCAGCGGCTCTCAGCTGCAGGTCCCATGTTCCTATCCATCTTCGCCCGTTCTGGACTCGGGGGCACAGGAACTGTCCTTCTCCCAGCCCCGTTGCTAGAGTCTAGAAATCCAGACTCTGCCACACAGCCCTCTAGTGGCACTGCCATACCACAAGGCTCTCCTCCCCCGCCCCTCCCTCTTCCTTTCTTCTTAAAGAACGCTTGGGCTAAAAAAAGAACCCACATAAATTCCCCTTAGTTGTTTTGGGCAAGCAGACTCGCCTGTTTTGAAAGCGCCTTTCAGAAGCAAGGCGTGGACCATTTACTCCCTGGAGGGAGAGCCGGCGATGCACAGTTCTCCGTGGCCTCCTTTGATAGGCTTTTCCTGATACAGTGGACCTCACGCTGCGAGTCGTTTTCCTATCATTTTCTCCCTCCTGTCTCACATGCAGTCCATCAGCAAATCTTACCGGTTTGCGTTTGGAAATATGTCTGTATTCAGGCCCATACTCAACAGCTCCATCATTGCCACTCTGCTAGTAGTACAAGCCTCCGCGTGTTTCCGGATCATGGTATGAACCGCCCTGGATTGAGGACAGTCATATTGTCACCACAGCTGTCAGAGCACTCACTTAGCAAGAAAGTCAGATCATGGCCGTCCACTGCAGATGGTCTGTGTCTTTCCGTCTCACTGAGAGGAAAGCCCTTAGGATGCCCCAAAGCCCCCCGTGGGTGGTCCTGGTCCCTCCGACCTTATCACCTGTGCTCTCCTGAACTGGCCACAACTGCTGTTGCTTTGAGGTCTTAACACTTGCTGCTTTGTGTGTGTGTGTTTTTTGTTTTTCTTATTCCAGAATGCTCCTCCTGCCTGCAGCCTTCCTCCTGATGTGATCTATTACTCCCACTTGCTTTCGGTTTTTGCTCCACCATCACTTTGCTAGGCCTTTTCTATTAGTCTATACAAAATAGCACTTCCTATATCCCTCATCTCGTTCTTTATTTTATCCTATCGCAATCCTCACTGGGTAACAGACTTTCCTATATTTTATCACCTTCCTTTTGGCATAGAGTGTGAACTCCAGCAGAGTGAGGCCATGAGCTGTCTTGTTCCCTCTTCCATTCCTGGTGTGCAGAATAGCTCTTAGACTGAAGTGGCCACTCAATAAGTATTTGTATGAGTGATTGGTTATTGATTTCAAGAAAAAGCCCCGTGTGCAATACTTCCTTCCCTAAAATGGACCATGGGTTACTTTGAGGGATATTTATAATAATCTGTTATCATATCAGATTATATCAAAAGTAAGGGTCCACTTAAACTTGGTTAGATTCTGTTATTAATCTGTCACACAGCCCTTGCAGAGTAATACCTAGTATAATATATCCTTTGTTGCTAATATTTATGCCTACTACTAAATCCAGTAGTCTGTAGGACATGAAGTTTCTTTGTTGAATTTTTTCAAAATTTCCTGTTTTGAGTAGTATACCACAGTTGGCATTTCTGAACACCTCAAGAATTAATTTGAGGTTTGAGGGAATTCCTGTTATCTTTTACTTACATTCTAGCATAATTTCAAGAGAGTGGCAGTTTGTTTCCTCTACTCTACCCTTCACCACCCCCTCCTTTGTTTTTTTCTTTCTCTCATCTGAAATATTCTACTGTGAGCAGGATCATATCTATGTCAGAGCATATTCTCAGAAGGAATGGTGCATAGACACTCAATAAATATTGGTTATTGAAAAGAATGAAAGTACCTTGGTGTGAAGAGCCGGCAAAAGCTAGGATAATATCTAGCTTTGCCCAAGACACTTTGCCCAAAGGAAAAGAAAATCATTATTTGTTTTGGAATATTGTGACTTGCCAAGCATATTTACCATGTCTAAAGAAGCACACATCATACAGCCACATACCAAATGAAATTTGTAATCCATTTTGTCGTGTTTGAATTATCTGCATCATTGTTTAAAACTGAATATTACTATTCCTAGTCTTCTTCTTGAATGTTTCCTTCCTATTAGTAGATGAGGCCTTTAGGAGCGAGGTAAATGGCTGTAAGGGAACCATTTGTTCAGATGCAGCCATAATTTGCTTAAGTCCAACAGGTGCAATTGCCTGTTTCAAATTATTTCCAGACACTGAGACCTATGCTAATAGTAATCCAGAAGCCACAACATAAAATTATAACCAACATTTCAAACTCAGTGATTTAGGTGGATGAACACAACCAAAACTTATATTCTATTTACCTAGCAGGAATATCATGTGTGAAACTAAGGATCAAGAGTAATAACCTAGTTAAATGGAAGGTCTGTTGTCATAACAGAAAATATAATAAATTTATTATATCATCCGGATCTGTTTATGTGGGTGTAAAATGTAGAATAGCTGCTGCCTATTGACACTGACCTAGTTACTAGAAGGTTTCACATCTTTTAGTTTATAATGATGCTGGGGAAATTCAGTAAATATTTTGTCCTGATATATAGGAACAAGCCCTGTTACCTGGAGATTATGTAACACCTGCCATACACATTGTTGAATGAGTGTGTAACAAATATTTTGGCTTTGGTCATTAAAGACACAGCTAACTGCTTTTAGTTGTCTTGAAGATGGGCAAGAAGGAATATAATTTTAGAATTAAGACATATTATGAAATAACTGTTTTTAGTAGTTTCCAAGATGAGCAAATACAAAGATAATTTAGAACTAAGGGTTATATTATAAAATAACTCCGGGCTCATATTTTAATGTGAGCAAGTCTAATATGGAAACTATATAATGACTCAATTTACAATGGAGTTATTCTGGCAAAACCTGTCTTAGAAGTCTCTGAGACATTGCCCAGTTTCCCAAGCTTTGGTACAGAGTATCTTTCTCCAAAATTTTTTCTAACTGGAATTCTGTTTTGCCTTGATATCCAGCTCTTCTCTCCCCTCCTCTGCTCTCCTCTCTTCTCATCTCCTCTTTTCTCTCTCTCTCTCTCTGTCTCTCTCTCTCTCTCTCTATCTCTCTCTCCCCCTCCATCACCATCCTTTTTTTTTTTCCTAACCAGCTTTCCAGTCTCATAGATACAGTTGTAATTCAAGGTTTGTCCTTTTCTTCTTCTTTTACATTAAACATTTATCCACATCCCTGGGTCTGTCTGCTCTGGTATAAATTGCATTCATTTGTATGTCTTTCTCAGTCTTCCTAGAAGCTCATGGACACTGAGAACTTGAGGTAGCCTGTTAATAAAATGGAATTTTCTACTTTCTTGGATCAATTCATGTCAATTCATGACACCTGTTATTCTGAGGAACTTAATTTTTGTGGACACCTGTCAAACATATTCAAAGCCTTGGCTACTTTTTACTCCTTTTAGTGTCTTAACTCGTTGTGTGCTGTTTTGTTTCCAGTGTCATTGTACTTTTAAGTCTCTCTTGCCTTATTCCTGAATCTCCAAGCTTCCTTTTGGTCTACCTATCATCATCCTAATCATGCCCCTTCCTTGTTAAGAATCCTAAATTTCCTTTGCCTCTGGAATAAATACAAAATTTCCTGCATAGACACTAGAGAGAATCTATAGCCCTTTTCCCCATTATTTCCTTGTGGTTTAAAAATTATAAATATGTTCATCTATGTTGGTTTGTTTTGCCCTTTTTTTCTTGTGTTTTCCTCTGCCTATAGTATTCTGCTCTTCTCTCTCCTATCCCAAACCTGTTTTGTCTTTTCAATTGCTCCTCATTCCCAAGACCTACCACAAACCCCCTCTTTTCATAGTGCCAGCAACAATTGTCTGACAGTGAAAACATTTGATTCTCTTAATTTTAACACTAACTTGCTGTAAGACCTTCAGCAAATCACTTACCTTCATTAAGTTAACATTTATTATTTGATACTGTGTGATTGACATTTATAGTACTAGAGACCTAGTGCACAAAATTCCTGCACAGCTGGTGATCAGGGCCTATTGGGGCCTTCCTTCAGGCTGCCAGCTGGAGCCTTTCTTCATTCTGTGCCACACATCATAGCGAGTGATGGAATTCCCAGTCTCCTGGTCGAACTCCTGAGGGGACACTTGGCATATTAGCCCTTTATATATAGTAATGTTGTGTTTTATTATGTGTTTATATCTAGTTTGCCTTATAGCTGTAATTGCTCTTTGGGGAGTAGATCAAATTCTTGTGCCTGTTAACAGTGTGTTGCACATAGATGAAGGTCACTTAGGTTTTGTGGAAAAAGTGAGAAACCCAAATTTTAATTTACCGAATGTGAGAAAGGAAAAGATGAGTGAATATCAGGCAACATACCCTTTAGTAGTGTATATTCTCAGTGACAGAAAGTAAGAATTTTCTGGGCATTTGAGTAACTTCATTACCCAGACAATATGTTAACTCTTTGGTCACATTACGAATTTCTTCTATTAAAAGAAAAAAAAACAACCAATCTCACAAATAATCTAAAAGAGTGCTTCTTGAACATGAACATGGATACAGGTCACCTGGGTACCTTGTTAGAAGGAAGATAATTTTTTAATAAATATATTTTTATTAATTTCAGAGGGAAAGGGAGAGGGAGAGAGAGATAGAAACATCAAGGGTGAGAGAGAATCATGGATTGGCTGCCTCTTGCCCCTTCCCATAATGAGGATTGAGCCTGCAGCCTGAGCATGTGCCCTGACTGGGAATTGAACCGTGATCTCCTGGTTCATAGGTCAATGCTCAATGACTGAGCCACACCGGCCAGACTAAAAGGAAAACTCTTATTCATTATGTCTGGGGGCGGGTCTGAGAGTGTGCATTTTTTATAAGCTCCAAGGTGGAGCAAGTGTCACTGGATACAGGACAACTGAGTAGTGTGTGTTACTTGCTTTCCCTTACAGAATTGAGTATTGGCTCTGCCTGCAACAGCATCCACAGTGTACTGGTGGGAAAGAATCTTTGCGTTATCTGTTGTAGAGAGAGTAGGTCCCTGGTCCCTGTGTCTATGTGTGTATAATGTATGTAAGTATGGATACATATATTTTGTTCCCATCTTTACTTTCAGAGGAGAGAAATGACTGGGTCAGCATCCTACTAAATGCACTGAAATCGCAGGCCCCCTCCTCGCAGTCTCAAGCAGTTGCTGCACCTGAGAAATGCGGATATCTTGAATTGAGAGGGTATAAAGCCAAAATTTTTACTGTGTTAAGTGGAAGCAGCGTGTGGCTCTGCAAAAACGAACAGGTAAGCTGTGTTACAGCAATTGCAAATTGCAGTCCCTGCTTACATTAGCAGCTGTGCTCTGTTGGGCTTATTAGTGTTTTCACTTACAGGCCTGCTTATGCCTTGAGTATTGCATTAAATATAACAAAGTTGTTTTGTTGAATTTTCTCAGTTCATTCAGCAGCAAAAATATCTATATTAGAGTTGAGACTAGACATTATCTTTCTAAGGGACTGAGGAATAGAATCATTGAAAATAATGTTTAAAAAGTATTCCTTAGTGGAAGTAACATTATAAAACTACATGAGAAAGTAATTAAGAACAAATTACACGTTACAGCTGTTGATGAAATAGGCACCTGTTGTGTTTCTTTTGTTTTTGTGACAAAATTATAGAGTAAAGCACGTATTTTCTTGAGTTTTCAGCATTTTGGCGTTTGTTTTGAGCAGATAAGTTGCTAGCAGAGGAAATAATTTACTAGAGACAAGTGATTGATATACACACATTCACACATAGGCACATAAATACACACATATCACATATATGTAAATAAAATAGGCTTAATTTGTTATTGAATTTGGTTAATATGGAAGGACTCAATAGAAAGTTTCAGTGTTATGAGAGATTGATGTTAAAAGAAAGTTTTAATAAATTTCATTAACTTCACTTGATTCTGTACACTTCCCTTTCTCTAATATATCTTGCTTTTAATATGTATAAAAATCCCTTATTCCTTTTTATTTACTTAACTTTCAGCTTAGAATATATTAAATGCTTAGTAATTATTTGTGGAATTAAACTGTGTTTTGGATAGCTGATCTAAAATGAATTCATTGTATGATACAATAGAGTGGGTTATGATATTGTGAACTATGAATGCTGGCTGTTTTCATAATAAAAATAGTGAAATAAACTCAAAACAAATCATTTCAAAAAATATTAACCCTAGATCTTTGTCCAAGGCATCGTTTGGAACTTCAGTGCGAACTTACTCATTACATTTTTTGGGATAAGTTTTCTTAGCCAATTATCTGTGGACAGCATTGATTGAACACTGTTGGCATATTAATAACTTGGATAGTTAGCCTATTTCTCAGGAATAGTGATGTGCAGCCTAATAACGTGTATGAACTCAATATGAACATTTTCTGTTTGTGAAGTTAGATGATTAAAACTTTTCTTATTGGACTGGTGGTTAAAAATGCATAATTTGCATATATCAGTATGGAAGTTTCTTTGTTAAATGAATTCCGTAAAAATAATTGAGGTATTCATCTTTAGTTGCATAGACCTCATGGGCTTCAAATTATTAATTTAATTGCTTACATTCATTAGGATGTCTGAGTTTGTTATTCTGTAGAAGTAAAGTATAATGCTTTTAAGATTTTACTAATATTTTCTGATTAGCAAGAAATATCTGAAATCTTTGCTTTAACATTAGTATTTGAGTATAAAAAAGGATAATAATGACTACCATTTGTTGAGTACCAACTGCTATGCTAATTAATTTATAAAGATTCCCTTTAATCTTACCCACAAATATCGGAGGAAGATATTCATGTTTTATAGCTGAGGAAAATGAGGATTAAGTAACTTGTTGAGTATTTCAGTTCATTATAGAGTTTAATTTAAAACCAGAACTTTTTAACTCTAAGTCTAGCTTCTTAGCCGCTATAGCAAACTATCTTTTTAAACTGTATGTTGAAAAGAAAATTTGTGGCCTGTGACCTTTTAGAAATAGATGGAGATTCTTTCCTTGAATAATTTAGTTGCCTGGAAGGTTCACAGTGTGCATTCAATAAGCATTATAGCATGTCAGGCTCTCGAAAAATGATGCGCTGACTGGAGAACACGAGTCTTTCAGGAGGAAAAGTCAGAGAAGACCAGTGTCCATGATAGATGGTGAGCTCAGGCCTCTGCCAGGCTTGTGGAGAAGTTACAGGGAGGTGCAGAAATGGGCATCTAATGAAGTCTGAGAATTAGAACACTTCCATGTACATGAATAATTGAGTATATTCTCCATAAAATTAAAGCATTAACACTGGACTCCTCCTCATCTTTTGAGAAATAAACCTCTTTTTTTAAAAAAAAAATTTTTTTTTATTGATTTTAGAGAGAGAAGGGAGAGAAAGAGAGAGAGAGAGAGAGAGAGAGAGAGAGAGAGAGAGAGAGAGAGACAGACATCAATGAGAGAGAAACATTGATTGGCTGTCTCCTGCAGGGTTTGAGCCCACAACCTGGGCATGTGCTCTGACCCGAGAATCGAACTGGTGACTTCCTGGTGCATGGGGCAATACTCAACCAACTGAGCTACAATGGCAGGACAATCAACCTATTTTTGATGGATGTATAGTTCAAGTCCTTTTTAATGCATTAACATATGTGTATGCTACACACACACACACACACACACACACACACACACACACTCACACACCCTTGCAAAGTGCGTATTATTGTTTGTGTGCTCTTAAAAAATTACCATATTTTCTGGCGTATAAGATGACTTTTTAACCCAGGAAAATCTTCTCAAAAGTCAGAGGTCATCTTATTCTCCAGGTGTCATCTTATAGGGCCTGTATATCCCAAACTCTATATTTTAACTGGAAAAGTTGGGGAACATCTTATATGCCCAGTCGTCTTATATGCTGGAAAATATGGTATATCAAATTCATCATGTTGTATGGAGCCAGGTCTTAAGGGACTTAGTCTAAAGAATTATTTGGTTAAAGACTGGCTGGATAAATTAAGGGATGGCCCTCTATGTTTAGGCCCTGACATATTCTTCCAGTTTTGTTTATTTTTACATCCTGGTGCATACCTTCCCCCCAGAGGAAAGTTGCCCATTGGTTCATTCACATGGTTTAGCAAATTGTGTGAAGGATTTGGGTGACCTGCTAAATAAGGAGTCTTTCTTCTAAATGGGCAGGGCTTTAAGCTAGTGTTTTAGGAAAAGTACTAAAAGATAATAAAATAGTTTGGTGTAACTTCTAAAAGTTTTATACACACATACATAAAGTGATCTTGTGGCTTTTTAAAAAGATGATGGAAAAATCTCGTCAGCAAAATGCAAGGGGTGTTTGATTTGAACTTCTGTATTTTAACTTGTATTCTCTCTCCTTTAGTTCAATGTATCAAAGCTTGATTATTTTCATTGAAAAAAAATTTTAGACTGAATTTATTGCCCACATATCTCATAGTTTGACTAGAATAAGAAAATAAGAACATTGACTTACACTACCTAACATGAACAGTTTTCACTTTTCTTTTCTCTATTTGTACATAGTCTTACTAATTTACTTTGGAGGTGACTAGAGTTAACAGAGGATAGAGGTGGAAGGGTAGCTATTATAAAAGAAGCTTGGGAACGCATTTAGAACGAAGAAGACGGGACCGCGCAGTGCCAGTTTGGGATTTTCAATCTTGATCTGCTGTTAACTAGCGCAGGTAATTAAGTTAATCTCCTTAGATTTAAATGGCATCAGGTGAAGAAGAGAGAGAGATTACTGTCTCCAGCTTATTAAAATTCAGCTATCTGAACTTATTAGACACATTGACTTAGGATTTCTGGAGATGGTGTGTTGGAATCTGTATTTGTAGAAAGTATCCTAGGTGAGTTAGTGACAGGTGATCCAAGACTATACCCAGGAAAACACTGGCCCAAACTCGATCTTCTACAGAACTGGAAGCATCCATATTAAGTGAACAAGATATTTCTGGAGTTGGAAAATGTGTAAAAACAGCCTTCCAGAGCTTTGAGGGGTCCTTTAGTTCATCATTCATTAACTTGAGGTTGCTACACTTCTTTTTGTGATGGTTGCATTTGTAAGCATACCATTTACTTGATTGAACATTTTGAAATGTGCAACATTTAAGTGGAAAGTTGCCAAAATCATTGTTAGTGGTAATAATATATTTTTTTAAAATTTGAAGAACTGTTGCTAATAAATTATATATGGTTCTAAACAATAGCTACTGGATTGTTGTGTGTGTGTGTGTGTGTGTTGTTTTGTTATTGCTATGAATGTCAATAATTTTATATAAATTTTCCTTTTTCAGCTTAAAATCCTATTACTATTTTCTTCACATAGACTTCTGTTAACAGGAGAATGCCCTTTTGGAGAAATTAAAACTCCATTTGCAAAGTCAGCATAAAAGAAAGTGTTTGAAAAACAATTTGAAACTGTTATGTCCCATATGCTTTTGTAACTCTGTGTCTATCTGGAAATTTACTCTTAATTTTGTTGATTATTGTAATTTTTTCTGAAGCTGTTTCTCTACTTCTAATAGGTGTCCCTAAGATTCCATGTGAAGCATCCCTACAAATATAAATAGAAATTTCTTCTCTCCCCTTCCCTCTCCCTCCCTCCCTCCCTCTCTCCTTCCCTTCCCTTCTCTTTCTCTCTCATTGACTTCACACCTAGAGGAAGATATAGGGAAGAGAGAAACATCTATGTGAGAGCGAAACATTGAACAGTTGCCTCCTGTATGCGCCTCAACTGGGAGGTCAAACATGCAACCTGGGTATGTGCCCTGACTGGGAATCAAATCTGAGACCCTTCTGTGCCCTGGAAGATGCTCCAACCGAGCCAAACCACCAGGGCAAAATTTCTTCTCTTTTAAGAGAAGTGGCATCATAATAGCAAGGGGGATGCCAGTCTTCACAGTCTCTTCGATGTTTCACTGACAAGTCTAAACTCTGAGGAGTCAGCACGGATTTTTCCTTTTCTCAGATGGACAGCTCCAACATTTACTTTTTCCATCTTTTTCTTTCCCTTTCAATACTTAGCAGATTGTAAGAACTGAAACCTGCAGTAGATCTTGGCTAAGTAGGAGAAATGCCTTTAGGGAATGTCAGTTGTTTGTTTTTTCAGATAGGTTGTAAAAAATAGAAAAGAACCACAAGGAGATATCAAAACATTTGTTAGAGAGTAAGATAGCAAAGTAGAAACTGATACTAAAATTACTTTTAAAAGTTATTTTTCATTAAAATTGATATACAATATTATATTAGTCTCAGGTGTACAGTATAGAAATTCCTCATTTATATACCTTACTATGTGATCGCCATAAGAAGTCTAGTGACTATCTGTCACCTTTAGTTATTACTATTTACTGTATTCCCCATGCTGTACATTATATCCTTGTGATTTATTTTTTAACTGGAAGTTTTGTGTTTCTTAATCCCCAACCCTTTTCCACCCATTTCCTTCCCTCTGTCAAGCATCAGTTTGTTCTTTGTACCTATGAGTTTGTTTCTCTTTTTTTCTGTTTGTTTTGTTTTTCTTTTAGATTCCACATACAAGTGAAATCATATTTGTCTTCTGTTCAAATTATACTCTCTAGGTCAATTCATGTTGTCATGAATGGCAGGCTTTCATTTTTTATGGCTGAATAACATTCCACTGTACACATGCACCATTTCTTTATCCATTCATCTATGGATGGACACACCTAGGTTGCTTCCCTATCTTGACTTTTGTAAACAATGCTGCATTGAGCATAGGGATGCACATATCTTTTTAAATTATTGTTTTCATTTTCTTCAGATACACACCCAGCAGTAGATTTGCTGGGTCGCAGGGTAGTTCTGTTTTTAATTTATTTTGGAATCTCCATGCTGTTTTCCATAGTATAAAATGATTTAGCTATTTACTCATTTGCAAAACACTATGGTGCTATCATCACAGAAATTAAAATATCAACCCGTTAAATATTTAGCACCATGTCACAGCACTGCCCTCCAATTTTTGCAAATTTCGTTCTGATTCTTGTCTTGGCTTACGTTTTATGTGCCTGTAATGTAATATAATTATGATAGTTTTTCTCCTTATTGTTACTTCATCTTTGTATAAAATGAGTTGTGTGATTGAGTTTGTGTAGGTTATACTACAGTTCACTCTGTTTCTGTATTTATTCATCTATTTTACAAATTTTTATTGGGCACCTTCTCATTTTGGGGGACTGCTCCAGGCAGTAGAGGTCCAGTGGGAACCCAAAACACCCCTCCTGTTTATTACTTTGTAATAAGTCAATAAGATTTCTGGAGCCTTTGATATATAATCTTTTCCTTTTTTTGATTACTTTTTGGCAAGAATACTTACGACCTTTTCCTAAAGAATTGTTTATATTTAAAATGCTCTTAGCCCTGTGAATAGCTGTCAGTTTCATTTTAACCTTAAAAGTGTTGTGTTATTTTCATATTCCCCAATTAATGGAGTAAATATTCACTTTATTCATGGCTATGTCCTCAGGAGTTTCATGCAGTTAGCAGCCATTTCGTAGAATTAACTTGTCGAATTAATGGCCATTTACAGCTGTTTTCTTGATGAGAGAGTTTATTAAAATTATTCTCTCTGAATTGTCTTTGTATTTTCTTTACTTATTAATTGGGATTTTGTCTTTTCTTAGAATTTCTTTAAACTCATATAATATTAGTCCTCCTTTTCTACAACTGCTTTTCCGAGCTACTGCTTACTTTTCATTCTTCAGTTATTTGTTGTATAGAAATTTTGTTTATAGGATTAAATTATTTTGGTGTTAGTTCAAAGCCTATAGACTTTCTGTATTCTGGAAAAAAATAATTGTTTTTTTATAAATTTATTAATCTTGAAATAATATGGATGTTGAATGGAATTCCTGCCCATGAATGTAAGACAAATTTAAGATATCGGGCTTGGTTTCCATTTGTTACGTTGTTGTGAAATCCAATCTGCCATCCTTTTCTAATGAGTATTTTTTAATATTATGTTAATATTAGCGGGATCATCACAGCCAGATGTCTTGCTTGGTGGGTTTGCGTGTCCATTTAGTGATAATTGTGGCATTGAGGTTTTAACTACATAAATTTACTTGATTAAAAATTCTCAAATCGGTATAAAAAGAGGCTTATCACCCCCCCCTCCTCCCCCAGCATAATGTTCTCTGGTGTCTGGCGTGAGCCTGAAACTCTGATAGAATTTAAATAGACCTCATAGGGCGACGGGTTGTGTGGTGCAGAAAAAAGCAGCAGGAAGTAGGTGGTGGCCTCCGATTCTCTGGGTTCTGTATCTGTCCAAACTGTGCATCTGGTGTTTCCCAGGAAGCCTGGTGCCAATGTCATACAATGCCACATCTGTTTTCAACAAATGTCTAAGCATTAAGTTCTTAAATGCCTGGCATGGAGACCTGGCATTCAGTATTTCTCAAAATAGGCTTCGAGATTTCAGCACATTTGGGGTTAATAGATTCTTCTTTATTTTTATTTTTTTTTCTATTTAGGAATCAAACTTTTGTTTTGCAGTTTTCATTATATAGTTTTAAAATGTAGTTTCAACCAGATTTCATTGTTTCAGATCTGTACAAAATAACCCAGTATCTCGGTAAATGCTTAACCATTCATTCGAATCTGGATGTTTAATATGGAGTCATTGGTGTGACTACTTTCAGTCATTCTAAACAAAATGGATATGTTTTTATTGAAGACAAATTCTGGCTGTAGAACCCTCAACGGCAAGGATTGTCTGGATATATTAGACCCTCCATTTTATATTCATCGATTTTTATAATAATGCATAGATGGTAGATATTGCTGTATTTTCATACATGAGGACATTGAGGTCCAGCTCAACTAAATGACTCACCAGCAGCTAGTCGTACAGCGAGTGAGTGGCTCAGCCAAGGTTGTACCCAAGGCCGGACCCCCCAGTGCCTCCTGGTCATCACCACTTTGCAATCATCCAGGCCTGCACCGCCAACCACAGCCCTTGCTACAGCTGGCCCGGTGGCGGATTCGTGCTTTCTGAGATTCCGCATTCTCTGACAGCAAATTAAATGTAAAGTATCGGTTACTCCACAATCTGTGTTTAGCTTTATGTTTTCTAGAATGATATTCTAGGTATTTCATTTTTATAGTAGTGTGTGTGTGTGTGTGTGTGTTTCAGTCCAGTTTATGGCATTTTAAGCGTTGGAAGTTTGGCTTGTTCCTGACTTGTGTCTATTTTTTAAAATGAGAATAGTGCTGACAATCAGATTGCAGTTAGTGGGTAATTCATTTTAAATTTTCTTGAACCTCCAACATTCACATTCTATCACATTTGAAAAATGCATATGTACGCTTGTTATTTTTATGCATGCATTCTCTGGTAATTAGCTTTTTAACAGGTAATAGCTTCAACTGGCTTTAAACTTAAGCAGGTAGAAAATAACACTTGCTCACCAGAACTCGGTAGCACCTACTGTGTACCAAGTGTTTATTCTTCGAAGCATTTTAATGGTATGAATTCAATGCTCCCTCCCCACAGTGATGCAATAGCTACTCCTGTTATCTCCATTTTACAAATGAGTGAACTTCATGAAGCCAGAGAGGTATCATGTATCAAGCTGGTCTGGGTTTTGTCATTTGTCCAGTCAAGTGTCACTGCCTCTGGAAAGCCTCCTCTGAACACAGTTCCTCTCTGGGCTGGATTCGGTGCTTCCCTGACAGGCATCTGCGCACTCCTCTTCCAGTGCCTTATTGCAGTTCCCTCTCCTTCTCGCCTTAAACCGAATCTTCTCCAAGGCGGGCACCCTGTCTTAGGCTTGGGGGCTGACCCAGGACTTAGCACACTTTCGGGCACTTGCTGAGTACTTCATACACGCTGTTTTGCCAGGACAAATTTTCCTGTTTTAAAAAAGGATATATCTGCCCTGCCTTCTTCACAGAATTCTTCAAGAAAGCAGATGAGGGTTCTCAGCTGTCTGTCAGCTTCCGAGCACTGCACACATAGCTACGAAGCTCATGATGGAGTGTTCTGCATGTGCTCAATGAAGACTGATGCTTTCAAGCCTCTAGGTTAATTAGCACGGGGATTGGCACCCAGGATAAATAATAGGTCCTTGATAAAACCCAAAGGGTCACTGAGTTCTGACCAGCCTCTTTTTACCATTCGTCCTAATGCTTTCAAATGGTTTTTGTACGATTTGATCTTGTGCTTTTTTGGCGCTTTACAGGAAGAACAGTGTTTATATCCGGATATGTAAATATTGCAGATGCATACTGTCTTGATTCCACCACTGGTTCTGCTCTCTCATTCAGTGTTTCTCCGTATTGGCGACATGTAAGAATCACAGGCTTGTAGTTTTGCTTTGCTTTTTAAAATTATTATTTTTTTAAATAAATTTTAATTGATTTCAGGGAGGAAGGGAGAGGGAAACATCAGTGATGAGGGAGAATCATTGATCGGCTGCTGACTGCACGCCCCACATGGAATCAAGCCTGCAACCCAAGCATGTGCCCTGACCAGGAATCAAACCGGGACCTCCTGGTTCATTTGTTAAGGCTCAGCCACTGAGCCACACCAATCTGGAATTTTCTTTGTTTTTTTAATGGAAAATTTTTAAGCTCTTCTTTCCGATTCATGGAATCAGAACCTCAGGTGGGAGGGAGACATCTACATGGTTAACTTCGATGAGCATGAAGGAATGAGATCTATTATAAATATGTTCTAAGTACTGTCTGAAAAGATGGCTTAATGTCACCACAGATATTTTTTAATAAGAAACACAGTTGTTTCTTATTTAATAGCTCTTGAGAGCACTGACATTTATCTTGTTCCTCTGCGGTACATTTCACAGCCCATTTGTGCTGGCGAGTTCAGTGGGTCCTCTAATTACTCCAAACCATGTGGCCGCAGCAAGCGGCTGATAAATGGGTTGTAATTTTTTTTTCCAGGCTAAAAAATCGTCTTTGCCTTGCTCAGAAGAAGTTTGGGGCCTTGAACCAACCCTCACGTATTTTGTTTTTACCAGAAATTTCAGCGTTGTGAGTAGACCTCTCATGACTTGCTCGTAGAAAGGAAGGGCATCTATTCAGACTGGAGCCTTGAAGAGGCCCATCCGTTTCCATAAAGGCTGTCAGTCTTCCCATCTGCTGGTCTGATGGCCGAGTGTGCACTCTGCCCTTAGGAACCCACGGTGCCTGCAGGCCAGACCCCCCTCAGCAAACACAACCGGCAGCGGTCTGATAGCCAGCTCTTGTCAAATGCTTCATCACTCACAACTGTTGGGAGGACATGCAGTTTAACAGTTTTATTCCAGAGTCATCCCTGTATCAAGCTGAGCCATCAGAAACCCTTTCCAAAAATCTCTTCTCTTTTTACCACCCCTACTTTATTTCATTTTTTTAAAGAGACCTGTGTTTCTAATCCCATGTGTTGGGGGTTTCTTGAACAGTTGCATTATTCAGCTGGTCCCATGCTATGATAATTGAAAATTTGCTTTTAATTTAATTAGTAAGTATAACACTGACATAATATGCTAAAACATTGATATGGAGCATGTTGGAAAAGTTTGATTCCCTTTCTTCTGTCTATATAGGTCATGTTAAACACTAATTTTTGTTAACTGGGTTTACTATACAAAGTAGAAGTATACCACATTCTTCTAATTATTTTATAACACTTGGCTTAACTCTACTTCTTTTATATTATCAACTCAATTTTTAGCTTGTTTCTCCTAGCAAAAGGAGCCATTTGTTCTTTCATCAGAAAAAAAAAGGTTTTTAATTGATGATTTATTTTATGAGTCATTTTCTTCTAAACTTTTAAATAAAAAATAAGCCAAAGGACTTGCATGCATATATCCCATAGCCCATGGACAGACAATAGTGGAGTGAAGGCCGCGGGAGGGGGCGTGAGAAGGATGGAGGGGGTAAATGGGGAAAAAAAGGGGAAATGCGTAATACTTTCAAAAATAAAGTCCAGTTTAAAACATGAGACTTTCTGCAATTTGTGATGGAAAGTCTGGATACCTTTGCAAGCGGCAGGAAGATCTGTTATTTCATTTCACTTATTTTATGTCAGGAATGCATTAGTATCAAACTCCTGAAGGACAGCTCAGTTGTAGGGATTTATTTGTTTTACCAAATCTCTTGGCGTAGGCAATGGAGAGTGGAGGCCACCCGGGGGCAGGGTGCTTTCTGTTTAACTCACTCTGACTCCTTTGGGTCCAGGAATCTGTCCTGGGGCTCAGGCTAATGTGGCTTCTGTGCGTCCGTATGTTATTTCCATGGAAGATGGACAGGCAAGCTTTTCCCTCAAAAAAGCTTTTCTTGCCCCAAGACAGGAATTATTTATATTTTATTGACTAGAACTATGAGAGAGGGCCCCTCCCACCTGCAAGCAAAATGTGAAAATAGTGCTTTTACTTTTGGCCCTTGTAGCAGGAGAGACAACGGGAAGAAGGCCGTGGCATCGTTACCCTCACAGTCTGCCGGAAGTGCCCTTGCTGGAAGTGGGCTGGTGGTTTTTTCAGTCTACCTTTTCCCAGCCAGAATTTAATTTAGGAATTCAAATCACAGCTATTCTGCATCAGTTCACATAGATACTCTCTTTTCTTCAGGTACAGATTAATTGTATTTTTAACATGTTGAGCTTATTTATTTGATAAATCAAATTCCCAAGCCCTTCTGACTAGATAACACAATGCAACCTTTACTGTCTTTAAAATGCAGACTGTGTAGCTTTGTGAGCAATTTCTAATCTTGGTGAGTCAAACCAAACATAGTGGTTGAACAAAAGGCAGTTTTCAAACCAAAATAGCAATGGAAGAGCTTCTTCAGAATCTGACTGAAGAGAGAGGAATGCAATAAAATATTGGAAATGAGGTAAAATTATAAAATACACTGAGTGGCCAGATTATTATGATCCCTGAACGCATAATAATCTGGCCACTCAGTGTGTGTGTGTATGAGTACATATGTATATTAGGAGCCTGGTGCATGAATTCATGCATGGTGGGATCTGGTCACGGGGAGGGGACATGGGTGGTTGGCCAGCCTGCCTGCTGGTCGAACTCCTGGTGGAGGGGACAGTTTGCATATTAGCCTTTTATTATATAGGCTATACACTGCATGGCCAGATTATTATGTGTTCAGAGATCATAATCTGATCACTCACTCACTGTAAGTAATACTTGCGTTTGAGAGTTAATGAGAAACAAGGTGACGTACAGTAGTAGCACAAAGGAAGAGCAAAGAGATGGCTTGGTTTTCAGCCTCTTTCCACCACGGACAACTGCGCTTTCCATGGAACTATCTTTCTTGCCTTGACCTCCCCTTCTTTTTATATAAAAAAGAAGCAACTATAGCAGTAACTTTAGCAGCCTCACAGTGTCTTTGCTCCCCCGACCTCCCACCTAGAAAACTGCTGGGTACTTAGTAATAAAGCCAGGTGTGTGTAGATCAAAGATGTATGTTCTACTCCACTTAGGTTTCATGTGAAAGAAACTGATACTTGACTAATAGCCAGTTGTCAGGCATAAAAGGGACCTTGTTATCATGTATTGAAAGCGATTACCTAAAATAAAGCTATTCAATGTATTTTTTAATGAATTGTTTAATTCCATGCATATGTGTGTACTCAAATTTAGTAAGATGTATTGGGTTTTCAAAAATGTAATTGTACTTTTGAAATTCATATTTTTGTTTTACCATTTTTTAAAAATATTTTTCTTCAAACTAGGATTTTAAGGGTGGATTTGGCATTACCATAATCCCGATGAATGTAGCCAATGTAAAGCAAGTGGACCGGACTGTGAAACAATCTTTTGAAATAATCACGCCCTATAAGAGTTTTAGGTAAGCTGTACTTAAACATTTTGTGTCTGTACTACTGCAGGACAGCTTTGGGGAGCCACTTTTACTTTGCTAGTGGCAATTTTATTTCTTGTAGGACATTTATTAAAACATTGTTTTTACTTTGCATTCTGTTTAATTTCTTAGCCAGTCTCTGTAAACACCTGTGAAAGTGATTTGAATAATCACAAGACCTGCAGATACCAATTTCATGAAATTTGAGTTGTTTCTTAAAACATCTTTGTCTTAGTGGACTTTTGAAGGAATAAAGTAAAAAGGGAATATTACATTGTCTTTAGGCTGTGTTGTTGTTTACCTTCTTTTAGCCTAATCAAGTGTTGTCCCTCCTTTAAGATCAACCCCTAATTATAAATGTTCTGTAATGATTTCCTAAAAGGAGCTCTATTTTAAAATGATGCTGAGTTTAATGGATCTCCTAGCATTTACTGATCAAATATTTTAGTGCTTTGTTATATATCTTGTATTATGGTATTCTAGTAATTGTTCATTATCACAGTGGAACTCAATATATGTTCTTCATATGTGTCAGAATACTCTATAATGACTCCCTAGCTTTAGTACACAGAAGAAGCGTAAATCAGTATCTGTTGAGTTCAACCACATTAATTCAGTTGTCACAAATAATCAACATACCACAGGGTAGTGTAAAGGTCAGAGGCAAATGTCAAAGTTCTTTAGGGACTAACAATTACTTATCAATTTAAAAAATACAAGGCTAGTACTCAGTTTATCTGTCAAAATATGTCTGCTGGCTCCAATTTTAGCAACAATCAAAAGATGTGAGAAATAATAAGCTTTATTTTCACATATGCAGATTCATGCTTCAACTGAAAATGTAGAGGTTGACTGAGCTGTTTTTACTCACAACACTCTGACACCAAATCTGTGGGTTTTCCTCATACCAATCAGTTTTGCAACTCTCTGGACACCAGTCGGGTGTTCTACCGTTCGGTTCTGTTCTGCCATACCAGAGTGAGCATCAGACCCCACAGGCTTATGGCTCAGCCCCACAAGACTGTGCTCCAGATACCAGTTGCAAGTATTGGGTCCCTGGGTACCCACACTTCTGTGCACATTGACTATAAAATGGGGTTCCCCTGACTCCCTTCCCCCCAGGTTTGATAAACTGCTAGCATTGTTCACAGAATTTAAGGAAACGGTTTAATTACTATTACCAGCTTATTATAAGGAATACAATCCTGGAAAGGCCAGATGGGTGAGCTGCATAGGGGTTTTTATGGAGTTTCATCCCAAAGGTATGATTGATCAAATCTCTGGCCATTGGTGATGAACTCACTTGCTGCTAGTCCTTCCTCCTTCCCAGAAATTAGGGGGTGGGACTGGTTGAAAGTTACAGCTCGAAACAAACATTGGTTATTTCTGGTGTCCAGCTTCAGTCTAGACTACCAGCCACAAGTTAGCATATTAGCATATAAAAGACACGTTTATCATTCCAATGGTTTTAGAGCTATGTAAAGACCAAATATCTATTTTCCATTGAACCATATTGTGACCCATCTATATAGATAGAGAAACCACTAAGGAATGTATAACTATTATAGTGATGATGGCATCATAAAGAACTTCAACAAAAGTCCACACAGACCACTCAGTTTCCTTCCTGAAACTGTAAAATATGCTAGTCGTCTGTATTTTCATCGTATTTCAAACCATTTTCTTCTTCAGAACAGAAAATGGTAATGCGAAGCATTGTGACTGCGTATGGCACAATTCTGGGCACATGATAGGTACTCAGTAAATATTTCTTAAAGTTAGTTTAAGAAACTGATGTTTAATGTTTTTATTCTTTCACTGAGGGTACCCAGCAGGTACTAAGATTTAGAACAAGTCAAAACATGGCTAAAAATGAGTTAGAATTCTGTTGAATAGTAATCACGAAAAACTTTTGATTTCTCAATTCCTTAAAGCCTTCTGTACATTCTTTAAATGACATAAGAATCTATTTGTAGTACTAAAAATTTTAAAATTTCTGGTGGGTAGTTTTGTAGTTTAGTTGCAGACTACCCTGGCATTCTTTCTTGGGGAAATAATCCTATAAATCTGAAACTCGGACCGTCTCTCGTTGATTATTATATAACCACTACTCAGGAAATAGGGCCTCTCATTTAATCTCTTGTCCTAACAAGGCAATTTTTATATCATGGTCAGAAAAATATATGTGTTGACTTTGCTTCAAGATATATAAACAAAGTCATAAGCAATGTGAAAAATTAAAAAAAAAATTCTAAATTAGATAATTAACAGAAGAGACTCTCCAACTGCCCGCAAGGCATATTTTTCGGCTGCTGTTTAAGGTGTGAGTGAAATGAATATGCAAACTGGACATGCCGCTTAATTGGCCTTTAGCAGGGAGATCAATAATGCAGAGGCGTTAATTGTTTCAGCTTTGTAGCCGAGTCTGAAAAGGAGAAACAAGAGTGGATTGAAGCTGTGCAGCAATCGATAGCAGAGACTCTCTCTGATTATGAAGTGGCTGAGAAGATTTGGTTCAATGAGTCCAACAGGAGCTGCGCAGACTGCAAAGCCCCGGATCCGGACTGGGCATCCATCAATCTCTGCGTCGTCATCTGCAAGAAGTGTGCCGGTAATTAGTGATAAGCTAGGCTCCTCACTGTCTGGTGGCAGAGTGACACCGGGTGCTCTTTATGGTCGTATATAATGTATCCCAGCTAATGGTTGTGGAAAATAAAAACACAGAGAGCTTATTACATTTAAATCAATTTTAGAAATGCAATTCTGACTTTCTCTTATGCATGGCTTAGGTATCAAAATTGATTTTTAAGCATGTAATCATTTTTTTGTGCCTGCTGGTCCATGTACGGATTGTAAAAAGACGGCGTCAACGTCTTTAGATTTTTAGGCGAATGTGTTTCAGAACACACGCTGAACACCTTGCTCTTTGTACGATTTGTTCTTTTTTCTTCAGTCATATTTTATAAATCCTATTTTTCACAGCAACGTTGTTCCGAGCTCTAACCTTGGTATACCAGGTCCGGCACCTCTCCTAGTGAGTATTTTTAGAGAAGCATTTTCCAGGGGTAGTGACATTTCTGAAAGCCACCAGTGCCATGACTGGTTCTCCTGTTGTAGCCTTACACCTGACAGACTGCTAGTGCATTGCACTGGGAGCTCACGCAGTCGTCCAAGTGAATGCAGGCAGTGGGTCCCAGCTTAGGTGTGAAATCATGGAGGTCTTCGAGAAAGTTAGCCCCAACCCAAACTCGACGGCATCTTTCTGCTCTCCCAGGTACTGTGCTGTGCCTAAGAATGAAAAAGATGTAGAAGGCCTGGGATTTCCTGCAGCAGTATATCAATAGTGATTATAATAGAAGAGGAAAAGGGCAAGAGTAGAGTATAGTGGTACCTCGAGATACAAGTGCCCTAACATACGAGATTTTTGAGATACGAGCAACATTTGAGATAGGAGTAATCGCGCGGATCGGCCAGCTGCACACGACCCACCAGTTTACCGCGACTCGAGCGTCTCATAGTTTCCCACGCCTCAAGGTTACGGAACGAATTAAACTCGTATCTCGAGGTACCACTGTACAGGTTTTAATGGAGTGACATGGAGGAGAAGCACCTAAGTTAGCTGGAGCCGAGTCCAGAACAGTTGCTTTAAACCCTTAATACTCTCAGTGCCACCACATTTCTCATCACCACAGGATAGACTTCCCAAACTGCTAATTAACAGCATCAATAGCAGCAAGCAAGAGCATCCATTAATCCCCCTCTACTTTATATATTTTCCTTTCCGGTCTCAGGAAGACATAGCCTTTGTGTTGTCCAAGGCTGTTCTTTCTACCGATGCTCCCTTTCTTTCCTTTCTTCTCACTCTCTATGTAGGCGTTCAACTATGGTTCCCTCTGTTTCAGTATATAAACCAGCCTTAGTCTGTGCTATTAACACCAGCTTTCTGAAAATGTAACCATTCCCTTCTGTGTATCAGTTTTGGTCCCTTTTTTCTTTCATAGACAAATGCTTTAAAGAGTAGTCATCTGCGTGGTTTTTCTTCATTTCCTTAACTTGCTAGTTTTTCTTTAGCATCTCTCATCAGTCTTCTTTTCTCTCTACTCCAGTAAAAATATTCTCCCCACATTAACGATGTATTCTACCTCTCCATGTCTGTGTCAGTTCCAGTCTTTATTGTCTTCCGCAATATTTAACAATCTGACGTTTTATGACTTCCCACCCTCACTCCACTTCCAGGAGACCATTTCCTTATTGTGTGTTCTTTCTACTCTGTCATCCTTTCTCGGGCTACTTTTCCTCTGCCTGTTCCCTGGGGCTGCATGCTCTGCTGTCTTCCACTGGGTGTTCCTGAGGGGTGACTTTTCTCATTGGAATTCGGCACTCATTTTTATGCAGATGACTCTGTTGGAAATCTCACTCTTATGTCTAACTGCTAGGACCTCTTCTTAGGTTTGCCCAAGATCCCTCAAAAATAACATGTTAAAAATGGAGCTCTCATTGATGGCCAGCTCATTACATAAAGCTGCACTTCCTCCTATATGCCAAATCCTGGTCGGAACAATCATGCCCACCTATGGTAGAGCTTAAAATCCCAGAGATTCTCCTGACCCTTCCCCTTTCCTCACAGGCCACCGGGTCCCATCAGTTTCATCTTTGCAGTATTTCTACATCTGCCCTCCACTTTGTTTCTCTTTCTGTTACCTTAACGCAGATTCTGTCATTTTTTGTCTAGGCTACTCTGTCTGATTCTTCCTACTGGGTTCTCCGTTTGACCTCAGTTGCTTTTAGGTGTTCTTTATCAATGCAAACCCGTGCACATCCCTGCCCTAGGAGCTCTAGGGCTTTGTGTTCTGAATAGTTTCCTTCTCAAAGGCCAGAGGAAAGGTATCTTTTTATGATAGAGAGAGGAACTCTTTCATGCTTTAAGGAAGGAGGTTCTTAATGTCATGTGTACCTTTTTCCTTCTCAGGAGCTTAGACAAATAAAGCATCTGAATATGCTTGGTGCCCCAAAATGACTGAATGTTGATGTATACAGCAGAATTGTACTGATAGTAATAGAATGCTGGGCTGTTATTCTCTACCATGCATACGCTAGTAGAATAAAGAAGCCGCTGAAGCCAGCTGGAGTGGCTCAGTGGTTGAGTGTAGGCCTTTGAACCAGGAGGTCATGCTTCAGTTCCTGGTTGGGGTAAGTGTCTAGGTTGTAGGCTTGATCGCTAGTGTGGGTTGTGTGGGAGGAAGTGATGATGATTCTCTCTCATCATTGATGTCTCTATCTTTCTCCCTTTCCCTTCCTCTCTGAAATTAATAGAAATATATATTTTTAAAAAGAATCCATTGAAGATTAACTACCCATTTATTAGAGTTGTAGCTAGTTTTTTTAAAAGAGTAATGGGATAATACCTGTTTTCACATACATGAAATTTACCCAGACCCATTATAAAATATTTTCAGTGACCTACTATTTCTAGATAATTACCAAATGATACAAAAATTAGGTATGTATGCAGTTATACATTCAGACATGCATATACACATATGTACACACATGCACATCCATACACACCTTCAAGAGTATAGTTTTATGCCAGTACAGGATGGTGATGAAGATGATTACTGTTAACTTCACTGTGGTTGGTTATGATTTCTGTATGAACACCATTCCTGCTCCTGGGTAGAAATAGACATTAGTGTATTTCCAGTTGAAAAAATATATAAACACACACATCCATGAACACATAAACACATTTTTAAAAGGTAAGTACATTTGCATATGAATTAAAATAGAATGCAACTGTTTTTTGGCTTTAGGACAACATAGATCTTTAGGACCAAAAGATTCCAAGGTTAGAAGTCTAAAGATGGATGCAAGCATTTGGAGTAATGAACTCATTGAGGTAAGTTCGGTCTTACCGTGGTGGTGGTTAGCAGAGGTCTGGGAGGAGCGACGCCAGTTAGGGGTTTACATTAGGGACTCCTTGATCAACTTCTCACCACGTTAGAGAAATGGCTTATAGCTTCTTAGATAGTAGCAACTTTCTACTTTAACTTTCATCACGCTTCCTAAATGAGAGAGTTGTTTTAAAAATAAAGAAGTACAAGGAGCTTTAATTGTAATAACTGTTTCTAAGGGCTTGGCAGCTCTTCCATTAAGCCAGAATTTACTTTCTTTTTAACCCAGCAGGGATATAATATTAGAAAAGTGATGAAAACATTGGGCAAAATTTGCCATCCTTTATCTTGGCCATGCTGTGTCATTAACTGCGATTATGTCTAACTCGCTGTCTCCCAATTTCATTTTCTGCTTCGTTTCAGCACCACTCTCAGCCACGTTAGTCCACCTACTCAGCCATTTTAAATGAATCTGTCTCAATGTGGGCTTCAAGAAATAATCATGCTTTGGCTGCAATTTGTGTAGCTTGCAATTTCCTTCCTTGCTAATCTTTTAGTGTTATTAAGAGCAGCTAGACTGTATTTAAAATAGAAATCGTGTCTGCTTTCATACTCCATCTTCCTGAAAAAAGTTGGATCTTTCTTGTGTTTTTGCATATTTTATACTAAGTTATGCTTTCATTTATCATGTGAGTCAGTTTTCTGCAGATTTAAGTAATATTTTAGGAACTGATATGTCTCATAATTTTTTGATAATTCAGCTTTTTATTGTCATTGGAAACAAAAGAGCAAATGACTTTTGGGCTGGTAACCTTCAAAAAGATGAAGAATTACACATGGACGCGCCGGTAGAAAAGAGAAAAACCTTCATTACTCAGAAGTACAAGGAAGGGAGATTCAGAAAAACCCTTTTGGCATCTCTCACCAAGGAAGAATTAAATAAGGTATCCAATAAAACGTAACAGTAGACATGCATTTTAGGATCTTATTAAACATGTGCTAAGAATTTTGGAAAGAAATACAAAAATATTTTGCTATTTGATGAAGTTATTGTTTAATCTCATTTTATTTCCTTTTGTGAGACTGTTTCCATGATTTCTCATTGTTTCTCTTAGAAGAGTTGTCATCAATGGCAGATAAACTCGCTGTCCACAGGATTTCAGGCATATCCGACTATTCTTAAACCCCTGACAGCTTTCCCTATTTTAGGGACAGGACATGCTCAGACTTTGCTGACTTGCCGTCACCAGAATTAACATTATTTACTTCATTTATTGTTCCAAGCAATACTTTGCTTAGTACTGTTGATTTGAACTGTCATTTGCTTTTGGCTGAGTGATTCCAGGTTTTTTGTGGCCATTTTATACTGTCCATTTGATCTTCACTCATTTAATGATGGACACTTAGGCTGTTTCCAAAGCTTGGCTATTGTGAAAAATAATGCTGCAATGAACATCAGAATGCAGACATCTTTTCAATATTCTGCTTTTATTTCCTTTGAATATATATATATATATATATATATATACATATACATATACATATATATTCATATCCATATTCATATTCAGAAGTAGGGTTGCTGTATCCTATGATAACTGTATTTTTCAATCTATTGAGAAATACTTATGCTATTTTCCAACATTGCTGAACTAAGTTGTATTCCTACCAGCAGTGCACAAGGGTTCCCTTTTCTCCACATCCTCATCAACACTTGTTATTTCTTGTCTTCTGCAACATAGCCATTCTGACAGGTGTGAGGTGATATCTCATTGTGGTTTCCATTTACATTTCCCTGGTGATTAGTGATGTTGAACATCTTTTCATGCACCTGTTGGCCATTGGGATGTCTTCTTTGGAAAAATGTCTAATTTGTTTCTATGCCCATTACTGAATCAGATTTTTAAAAATTGAGTTGTATGCGTTCTTTATATATTTTGGACTTTGGATAGTAACTCTTTGGATAGTATATGGTTTGCAAATACTTTCTCCTATTCATTAGACTGTCTTTTCATTTTGTTGATTGTTTTGCTGTGCCGAAGCTTTTAAGTTTGATGTAGTCCCACTTGCTGATTTTTGCTTTTGTTGCTTGTACTTTTTATATCATATTCAAGTACCATTGCCAAGACCTATGCCAAGAAGATTGCTGTATTAGAATATTAGATTTTATTTTTAATTCTTTAGTACATTTTGAGTTAATTTTTAAAATCCTTTCCAAAGTGTGTGTGTGTGTGTGTGTATATATATATATATATATATATATATATATATATAAAGACTTTTAAAGAGAGAGACAAAGAGACAGAGAGAGAGTGAGAGAGTGAGAGAGAGAGAGAGAGGGTCATCTGAAAGTGATGCATTCATTGGTTGCCTCCTTTATGCACCATGACTGGGAATTGAACCCACAACCTAGGTATGTGCTTTGACTTGGAATCGAACCTGCCACCCCTTTGGTGCATAAGATGACACTCTAACCAACTGAGCCACTCTGCCAGGGCTTGAGTTAATTTATGTGAGTGGTATAAGATAGGGTCCAATTTCATTTTTCTGTATGTGGTTATCCAGTTTCCCAGTCTCATTTGTTGAAGAGAATATCCTTTCCCCATGGAGTGTTCTTGTTAAATAGATATTTATTGCATACTTAAAACTTGCTGGATTATCTTTTAGTGTCAGGGATACAATTTGTAGATGAGCTTATTTCTTTCATGAGAGGGAACTTCAGGAGGAGAGACTAACCATAAATAGATGAACTTCAATAAATAGGCCATAACAAATCTAATGTTGTGAAGGATAAGACTAGGGTGATAAAAGAGACAACAAAAAGAAATACATATGATTACCGTGAAAAGCAGAGTGGAAGGGACATTAGCTGTTACATGTTCTAATACCCTCATTTTTCAGGTGTGAAAATACTAAGACCCAGAGAGTTTGGAGAAAGGATTGTCCAAGATCATCTAGATAATTAGTGCTAGGTCAAGAATTCAGGCTTCTTGATTCTGAAGTGAAGGAAATTCTGGAGGTCAGCTAGACATAGTAGAAAAGAGAAGTACTTTTTAACTAGTAGACAGGAACTGTGAATACATTCTGAGACTCCTTGCCTGCACACTCTGAGCTGCCCATTGGGGTAGCTAATGAGCGATTATCCTGAGGTTGCAGTGTGGAGGGCAAGTTAATTAGTGATCTGTCCAGATGCACCACATCAGAGAGAAGGTAAATGGTGAGGCTGAAGTCAGATGGAATCAGGGTGCAAAATCAGAGGGAGAAAATGGGAAGCCAGTAAAGTGAGGAAGCAGGAAGAGAGGATGAGAAGAGATGTAAAGGTAGCTTGTTAACCTAGGTCAGTCATGTTTTATTGTGTCTGGTTATATTTCCTGCTCTCCGCATTACCCCTCCCCCAAAGGAAGAGATTCAGAATTTGAGCTCACCTTTCAAATTATCACAACACAACAATAATTGAAAGAATATACAGATCCCGATTAGGCTGGAAATTACATACAGACTTACACATACACATGTATACATATATTAATATGACAAAACATTCAGTGGGTACTTCTTTATTACATTTGAAACATTTAGAATTTTCCGAGCATCAGTCATTATCATAGTATGTTAAGTATAGAAAGCATCTTCCAGAGCAAGTATTCTGAATTAGAAGGTTTGGAACATCACAGCTACAAAACAATGATTGAGACTTGGAGGTCTTGGGTCATAATTTAAATTCACACAGAGCAGGTCTTCTGTGCCTGTTGTTCAATGCAGGGCACGCATACCATGATATTTCTTAGTTAAGGAATACAAGCTTCATGCCGAACATGGACAGACTTTCACTCATTTTAATAGCTGGAATGGCATTTTCTTCCTTCAAGAGCTGTGTTTTCTTCCCATGGCTAGGCTCTGTGTGCTGCGGTGGTGAAATCGGATGTTCTGGAAACAATGGCTTTGCTGTTCAGTGGAGCAGATGTCATGTGTGCAACTGGAGACCCCGTGCACAGCACCCCCTACCTGCTGGCCAAGAAGGCCGGGCAGAGTCTGCAGATGGAATTTCTCTACCACAACAAATTCTCAGGTGAGCCCGCTGCCCCTTCATTAGCCTGGTTTCTTCTGATGTGTTCCTAAATGGACAGAAGCCCAAATCTGTTTATTTCCATAATGAGAAAAGCCATCAGAACGAGGGAAAATGTGAGTACAAAAAAGATGGAAGATGCGTCAGCGTACGTTTTATTTTAAGAAGAAGTTTAGGAAATCTTTTATGTTTCTCTAATCTTACAAATGGAAGATTAAAACAGTTAATCTTACATTATTATTTGCACCAAAATCAAATCCGATTTTCATATATGAATAATAAACACAACTTAAGTGCTTATTTTTTGCAAGTTTTATGCAAAGTAAAATAAATATTTCTGGGTATTTATGCCGTGGTATATTTGAAGTCGTTTTTTCTTCTAGCTCCAGCCTCTCCCCTACATATTCATAAGCCAAGGGAAAGTTGTTTACCTTTTAGATGTCAAAGGCATTATCTCTGTCATTTCTCTAGATTTTCCTCAACACGATGTTCATTTCGAAGGTGGATTAAGTCAGGAGTCCCCCCAGTGCTCGTTCCTCTGTGACTTTCTGTACCAGGCTCCTTCCGCTGCCTCCAAACTGTCTGCGGAGAAAAAACTGCTGGAAGGTATCTTTCCTGCGCCTTTTAGATTTGGTTACCTGATAAAACTGTCTTTCATTCTCCAAACAATTAGGTTTACATTTTGATGTTTTTTTTTTCCCCCTTAAGATATTAGATTGGATCTTGTAGTAGAAAAATATGTTTTTTTTGGGGGGGGGATTTATAAATGCTTCCAGGCAGAGATAATATTTCATGAGCTGTAACAGGGATTTACCACTGGGTTGAGATGCTGAGGGAATTCTCAACAGAATTCACTGATGTCTACCAGAGGGCCAACCAATTCTTTTTCAGGATTTAAAAGTTATTCCAAAGAAACATGAAACTCAGCCCCTTCTTTAGGGACAGACACCCTCACTGGGGAGATAACATAGGTACATGAGAACACGTAGGAATAAGTGACAAGTTTTCAGTGCTTATTTTATCAGCATACTAAGGGAATATTAGGTAGTTCAGTTTGTTCTGATGGTAACTCTCTCTCTCTCTCTCTCTCTCTCTCTCTCTCTCTCTTTTTCTCTCTCTCTTTCTGTGTGTGTGTGTGTGTAAAATAAAGCTTAAGCATGATTTCCAAATACTGATGGGAATTAATTTGATTTGGCAACCTATATTCTAGGTTTGGGAAATACGGAGATAAGGCCCTGTAGGAATTTACCCATCAGCTCCTTGTGTCAGGCGTGTGCAAGGCAGGCTTTAAAAACACCAAAATGAAGCCCTAGCCGGTTTGGCTCAGTGGATAGAGCGTCGGCCTGCGGACTAAAAGGTCGCAGGTTCAACTCCGGTCAAGGGCATGTACCTTGGTTGCGGGCACATCCCCAGTAGGAGATATGCAGGAGGCAGCTGACCGATGTTTCTCTCTCATTGATGTTTCTAACCCTCTAACTCTCTCCCTTCCTCTCTGTAAAAAAAATCAATAAAATATATTTTAAAAAATGAAAGAAATACCAAAATGAATAAAACACAGGCTTCATGCTCATGTGACAAATAGTTGAACTAATTTTAGAAATATATCAGGAAACTGTGAGATCTGTCTTGCCGGAGCAGAGAGAATTTCAGAGATTAAGCTTCACAGGCCCATTGTTGGTGGGCGTGCCGAGGCTCTGGAACCTGGCATTAGTTCCGTGGGTGCTGTAATCCAGCTCTATTGTTGTGCATCTGGATTCTTGTGCACTTGAAGTGATTATTTCAGTGTAAATGCTTTATTTCCAAAAAAAAGTATTTCCCCGAGTAGAATTCTATTGGGATTAACTGGACTTCATTAGATTTTTCTGAAAACAGTAGCAGCCCTTTTAGTAAGGCTTTAGGTATTTACATACATTAATTGTAATCCTCATAAAAACTCGGTAAGACAGTTGATATTATGCTGATTTGCACATAAAGAAATGGAGGAATTCAGCAGGAAGCAGTGTTTTCCCTCTGAGCTGTGTTATAATTGTTATTGCAGCACTTTGGCCAGTGGCAGAGCATTTTTATCCTTTAGATTTAGACGTTTTTGCTTCTTTCAACAATTGGTTTTTAATGTCTTCCTTAACTCACCCTAACTCAATAATCAGTGATGAATTTTACAGAGATTTTTCTCATCTTCTATTCCTCCTTACCAATGTTTAACCCTTAAATAGTCCAAAGTTGACTTATCAGAAAGGAGAAAGTACCTAAATGATCTGTGAATTGACTTCAGCAGTTATCTATAATAATAAAAGCATAATATGCTAATTAGATCGGACAGCTGAACAGTCATTTGGACATCATTTCAGACATTCTTCTGGATGAAAGGCAGAGCTGGTTAGGGGTGATCAGGCAGGCAGTCAAGGGATTAGGGACAATCAGGCAGGTAGAAGCAGTGAGGGGTGATCTGGCAGGCAGATGAGCAGTTAGGGATAGGCAGGCAGGTCAATGGTTAGGGGTTATTAGGCAGGCAAGCAGAGTATTAGGTTGATCAGACAGTAAGCAAACAGTTAAGGGCAATCAGGCAGGCAGGTGAGTGGTTAGGGGCGATAAGAGAGAGAGGCAGGCCAGCAATTAGGAGCCAGTGGTCTCGGATTGCAGGATCGGGCCTAGACCGGCAGTTGGACATTTCCCCAGGGGTCCCGGATTGCGAGAGGGTGCAGGGTGGGCTGAGGGACACCCTCCCTGCACGAATTTCATGCACCAGGCCTCTAGTTAAGTAATAATTGAATAATAAGGCAATACATGTACTTGCAAATAAGTTTACAACTTTTCTAGAATGTTTCCTCTTTATAGTAGGAGATCCTAGACATAGTCTTCAAACCATTGTAGGAGGTTGAAGTAGGGATTTGAAATAGAAGACTTTCTTCCTGAAGCTTTCCAATAAAGCATGAGCACCCTGCAAACTGAAAATAAGATTAGTTATTTTTTGAAAATTGTGGTTATACTATTTATAGACTTCCTTGAAATATGGTTGTTTTGTTTTTCTTAATCCCTTGAGGACTGATGTTTTAAACTGTAACTAAATAATTGTTTCCTTTTTATCTTTTAAAAACTAACTATAGATTTTTTTTTCGGTTAAAGTTTATTTTAAAACATAGAAACTAGTGCATTCTCTTAGCAATTTAATTAGGGATGTTTTCTCATTTTGGAAAAATCTTTTTTAAATGATAAGAAATTGAACTTTTATACTTTGGCTATGTAACGTACATAAATTATTTTATTAGATATAATCTCCTGGAAGGCTATTCTTGGATGGTCTTCATTTCTGCTATCCAATATTTCCGCAAGATCTATTATTTCAAACTCAAAATGGGTTATGAATTTCTTGGCTACTCTCCATCTCCCCTCATAGTCTAGCCCCGGCACCATCATATCCTACCTGGGCTGTTACAGCACCCCTGTTTGTCTGCCAATAACTACTCTCGCTCTCCCCAAACCATTCTCCAAAAATCAGACTCAATGATTATAAAAATGTAAAGCAGATCCTATACTTTCATTGTTCAAGTACATTTAGCTTCTTCCCATCCCAGAATATATCTCTTCCTTTGCTGCATCCATTAAACAGTTTACATTCTTAGGATTATCCATGGAGAGTGGCCCCTGTTTTGTCTTTGCTGGATATCTTTCAGTAATAGTAAGGCTACTTCTGTAGCCAACAAGGTGTCATGGATGGTATCGACATTTCTCAAGGTCAGAGTCTGCAGATCACGTCCAAGTTGGCCTATGCAGCCCAATGCAATCCGATATAATTTTGTTAAAGCCTTTTCTTGCTTCCCAAATGAATAGGAGTGTCAAGATCTGCTATCCCATATTTGTTATTATAAATCCTCAAAGGTAATATCCCTGCCTCCCTTGTCTGACCTCTGGCCCATTTTCACTTGTAAAGTGAAGCTAATCAAGGGTAGTAGTGATGATAATGCAATAGGACTAGATCTTCTTAAGCCCATATTTCTAACTGGAAATGAGTTTGTACTCACCTTTTTAAAGAGTTCTGTCATTTGCTTCCCATTAGAATTTGCATAATTAGACTCCGCATTTACATGTATTTTATGCATCAGGTATTTGGCACTTTTTGTTTAAGACCATCCAAGGGCTCCCACTTGTCTGCTGAGAAAGGGATGAACTCCTGAACACCTGTCATGTGAGGCTCCGGGGGCCTGGCCTCTGCCTTGAGCTTGCAATTTTCCTCCCCTTTCCCTCCTGCCAAATCAGCTTTCAGCACTTTCCCCTTCTTATGACTTTCCTCACGCTGTTTCCTCCCAGAATTATGGAATGACTGCAGTTCAGAATGCAATTTTTGCTACTTTAGAAACATGCCTTTTCGGTCCTAAATGACTATTTCAAAAGCTGTGTTTTTCTATGAAATTCTTCTTTGCAGACTGAGGGTGGCTCCCCTCCATGAATGCTTCGCACCTGAAAGAGCCCACCTGATGGTTGTTATTCCAAACACAGTTCCCCTTAGATTGGATTACAAACGCCTGAGGACTGGGTGGAATGCCCAAAATGTGCCAGGGATCAGCTGTGCACTGAATAAATGTACATCGTGTGCTTTAGTCTCTATGAATTCATTCTAGGCGTCTGAGTACATTGTTTTGAAATCATTTCATAACTCCACTTGATAAATTCTTTTAACTTTTTTTTTTATATATTTTAGAAATCTCCAATAAATATTCCTTTAAACATAGTGGCCTTTGGTGACTTCATTGTAAGGGTGCAGAGTACATATACTCTGTGACTCGGAGTTTGAGGCCCCCAAACAGTGTATCAGGAATTGATTGGGTCCTGGTTAGCTTCTTTCCCAGGATCCATAAAGCAGTTCTCAGTGCTTTCTTCTCCTGCCGGTTTTCTTCGGTTGGTTATGATTCAGCTTTTCATTTCGCTGTCAGTTTCTCAGAATTCAGAGACCCTACCGCTCTCCGGGGTCTACCTTTGGAGTGTTTCTCCTTGTTGCCAGTGTGTGAGGATAAACGCTTCATCTGCTTTTTCTGTTTGTCCTGCTTCTCAAAACTACCTATGGTAAAGGGAAATTTAAAGAATGACAATACATATTTCTTTAACTTTTAATTTTTAATCACTGTAACATAATTTCAGATCCACAGAAAAGTTTCAAGTGTAATACAAAGAAATCCATATAGCTTTCACCAGACATCGCAAATATTAGCATTTTACCAGTTATTCGTGGGCATACATATTCTCAGAATTACTTGATGCCCCTTTAGTCCTAGGTACCTCAGTCTGTATTTCTTCAAAATAAGGACATTCCTCTGAAATATCCAAAGTGTGACAATCAAAATTAGGAAATTTTCGGATCTACAGACAGATCCTCTCTATTATCTCATTATTATGAAGATCAACTGACATTTTTTCCAGCCCTTATTTTATTAGATCTCTTTGCTTTATTTAATAGCAGCAATCATTCCCTTTTTAAATGCCCTTTTTTAAAATTTATGCATCCGTTTAAGGCATCAGGGTTCGAATAGATGACAAAAGAAAATATTTGTTGATGATTTATTCACATTAATATCAACAAAATACTCAGTATGTTTAGTAACATATGGAAGTGCTAAATTTCTTAAAGATCTGCTTTGACACTTTGTCTCAAAAAGGTTGCAATTCAAAGAGTACGCATTATTTAGTGTATTATCTTACAGATATATTTTTTTATACACAGTCTCTTCTTATTTGCTTCATTGCTTTCATGGACCCCTCTACATCTGTTAATATGTATATAATTATTACTATCTATATATAATATAAATATAATTATTTTTCATTAAAGTATAGTTGACAACTCCTTACAATTTTAATTTCCCTAAGAGTGTCTCCTTGGTTACTTATATTTTCAAATAATACCTACATTCTATAGACTTTCTAGTTATCAAGACCTTTGTTTGTCCCAAGATGCAAATCCACATGGTAGTCACCTAATATATATCTCTACTTGAATTTCTAGGATATCTCTAATTCAGAGGAAATTGATATTACATGTACTAAAACTCTTATTTTCTTTTAAATAAAGGTAGATATCACTGTTTTGTAATCAAAACTAAAGTAGCGTCAACATTAATTAGTTCCCCCCACTACATCCAATCAGTATATGTTTATGTCCTTAGAACACATGCATATACTCATTTCTCTCTCCCTCCTCTCCTTCTCCCTGCTAAACTCCCACTGGCCTGCTTTGGGCTGTTTTCATCTCGCAGATAGACTTCTGTCATCAGTATCCTAACTAGTTTCCTGCCTCTGGCCTCACCTTCTCAAGTTCATTTTCACAGTGAGCAGAATGTGTGAGACTCACATCTGATGATACTCCTCTGCTGAAACATTTTAATGGCTCACCATCAACTACATATCACAACTCAGCAGACTTCTGAAAAGTAATCTTTTGAATTTTGTGGGTCAGGTAGTCTGTGCCAGGACTCAGATCTGCCCCTGTAGTGGGAGAGCAGCCACAGTAGTCTGTAAATGAATGGGCCTGGCTGCCTTTCAGTGAAACTTGTTCACAGAAACAAGTGATGGCCTAGATTTGGCCTTTGGCCTCCAGGTCATAGTGAAGAATTTTAAGTTTTTAATGAAGGCATTACGGACCTGCATGTTCAGACCCTTCTTCCTTTGCACACCTGAAGTCAGCCATAGTCTTATTTCTCAAGTCTGTATGGACCTCTGTCTTTGCTGTTTCAGTGTTTTTTGCAGCTGTCCCTTTTTTTAATAATATATATATTATTGATTTTTACAGAAAGGAAGGGAGAGGGATAGAGAGTTAGAAACATCAATGAGAAAGGAAGATCGATGAGCTGCCTCCTGCACAACCCCTTCTGGGGATGTGCCTGCAACCAAGGTACATGCCCTTGACCAGACCCTTCAGTCCGTAGGCTGACGCTCTATCCACTGACCCAAACTAGTTAGGGCCAGCTGTCCTTTTTGGTTCTGCCTGATTCACTGGTCATCAATGTCATAGCTGTTTTTGTCTTGTATACCCTGTGCTCCTAGATTATACATTTTTTGAGAGCAGAGGATGACAATTTTATATGCCATGAAGCAATAGCATGTTCTTTACACAAAATAGAAAATTGAATTTATTTGGATCCATTCATTATTTAAACCGTGTATTTTTTAAAAAAATTAGAGTTGTGATGCTGTTCAGTTTATTGTTTGTTTTAAATTCTTAGAGACAAATAAAAAGTGGTGTGTTTTGGAAGGAGGCTTCTTGAGTTACTATGAAAATGACAAGTCTACCACTCCCAGTGGCACCATCAATATCAGCGAAGTCATCTGCCTGGCTGTGCACAAAGAGGACTTCTACATAAACACCGGGTAGGTCTGTCCCTCCACAAGCAGGGGGTGAAAGCATGTCTGTTATCTGTCATACCATTACCGAGAGCTTTGTTATTCGGTTCTTCATTGCTTATTGTGGAAGGGTTGAATGGTTTCCTGAAGCCTACTCGTTTTGCAGCTTCTCAAAGTTCCTTAGGAAATTCACTAAAAAGTGAAAATTAAAATATTGCATTAGGTAATATGAAAGGCTGATATGTTTGCATCTAATCTTAAGTAAATTTAAAGTAATTCATTCATGACATGTTAGTCCTATAATTTTTTTATGACTTACTCATTATTTAAAATAGTGGACTAAGGGCAAAATTTATGCATTCGTTTAAAGCACCAGAGTTCAAATAGATGACAAAATAAAATGTTTGTTGATGATTCATTCACATTAATATCAACAAAATACTAAGTATATTTAATAACCTATGGAAGTGCTAAATTTCTTAAAGATCTACTTTGACATTTTAATTGTCTCAAAAAGTTGGCAATTCAAAGAGTACACATTATTTTAATATATCGTCTCACAGAACAGTTAAACAGAAATTTCTATGAGGACATTTAGAAACAGAGCATCAAAGATCTTTGTTGTGGAAGTTATTCATCACATTTTGTGATGAAATTAATGAGAAAATGCAAAGACCAAATCTGTAAAAGTTAACTATAAAGGAGCATAGTATTTAATGAAAATTCTATATTAAGAGGAGAGATTTACACAGCTTTTTCATTACATGAAACATTATGAAGTAATGCTCAATATATTCTAGTTGAGGTGATTGTTGTTTTCTAATAAATCTAGTTTGATTTTTTATGCAAACAAAATTATTAGTTGATTTGTTTTTATTTTAATTTAACAGAGCTTTTATCCTAAATGAATTATCAGTTTACTATGTCTTACTGTGGAATGTTAAAATAAGTGCATTCAATACATTAAGATACTTATTTAGTAAATAAAATATAATTTAAAATAATATACGTTTATGTCAGCATATAATTATTTATAAATGAAACATTCTTGGTAGAATGATACTGACACAAATAGATGTTCAGGAGAAAGCATCAATAGTATAATTGTTGCAGCCAGATTCTGAATTGCTTTAAATAGCGTATTATACAGAGTTTGAACTCAGTAATATAGGCACTGAGGAGAAAGCAGGCTACGGTGGTAGGGAAGAGTTTGGAGGAAGAGAGATCCTAGTCACCAAGATTTAGCTAGAGAAAGATTATTTTAAAAAGTGGGTTGAAAGAATATTATGTTTGATCTGATAAGATTAAACATCTGACTAGATAAGAAACTGACTGATGGTAAAGGGAAGAATAAACTAATGGAGATGGTTTTGAGCTTATTAATGAGGTAAGTTGGAAAATGAAGGCTATGCAACAGGCTTTGGGTAAAAAAGAGGAAAAAGGAACGTACTGCACGATATAGGGTATTTAAGGTCTTGAGGTAGTAGCAGCATACATACTTAGCATGTTCCATGAAATAGTCTAAGTTGTGGGTAAGAAACCAAGGGAAGAATTCAGGACAAGGTGGGTTACTCTGTTTATCTATAGGAAGGAGCTGACAATTACATTTATTCATTTGAATAAAATACATACCATCAACAGAAAACTGTGAGTGATTGATTTCACAGCGTTATCCACTTTTCAGAATGCATTTAATGAAAAAGCTTGACATTCATGTGATTTGTTTTCATAAGAGCCAAACATAACCGTTGGTATCGTTTTATTCATGTGTGCCATAGGCCCATCTTCACCTTTGAGATTTATTTGCCCTCAGAACGTGCGTTTTTATTTGGAGCTGAAACATTTCAAGCCCAAAGAAGATGGACAGAGGCAATAGCTAAGGTATTTAAAGATTGCATTATTCCCCTAAATCCAGAGAAGTTTCTCAACTTGGGGACTATGGTTGAGCTTTAGAGGTCCATGCAAATTTTATATAAGATTCTGGGAAGAATGTCCATACTCCATTAGGTTCTCAAAGGTTACAGTCCAAGAGGTTAAGAGCTACCTTCCTGGAGCTCTAAGCAGAGAAGAAATTAATATAGGACCCCGGGGAAATTATTTTTCAAATAAAGGTCATGTTTTGATGATTAAGATTTTTTTCAATATTGTAAAGTCATTCCGGTGAATGTCTTTTTATGAATAGTTATCTTACTCATGATATACACAAAGGGGAAATGGCAGATTCAGTAAAACATGCAAATGAAGACAGTGAAGGCTGACATTTTGGAAAATACCACACATCAACAGAGAGAATGTCTTCTTTCAGTTGTGTATACATATGGAGAAAAATGGTTTAAGATGTTGCCACTTGAAAATGCGTTAACTGTTCACTTTTAAGAGAGAGAGCAAGTTTAAAAAATTATTCTGAAATTTAGTTTACTTCTAAATCTTTAAAATAGAAAATCAAAGATAATTTTCCCACCTTTCCTCATAGCTACAGATAAGGAAGGGGTTTCCTATATTCACTGTCTTTCTTACTTTTCTGTATTTGTCTTAACAGCATTTTGTTCCCTTTGTTGCTGAAAACTTAACACAATCCAATTATGATTTGATTGGTCAACTCTACTACAAAGACTGCCAAGCCCTGGATCAGTGGAAAAAAGGCTGGTTTGCTATGGGCAAGTCTAGTTTGCGTTTTTGCCTTCAAATGCAGGAAGTTCAGGAAGATAGAATGAACTTAAGAAGACTACAAGAGCTAAGTAAGATTTTTTTGCCCTCATCTTATATTTTGGACACAATTTTTATTGTATATGGTAATGGTAGCTTTTACATAAAATTATGAGGACTCACTCCAAAACATATGACCAAGGAGTATTAATAATTGTGTCTTTATTGGATATTTAAAAAAAATGTTCTTAAGAAATATGTTAATGTTTTTCTCTTCTCCCTGTAGCTATCAGCACAATGGTTCAAAATGGGGAAAAAGTGGATATTTTGCTCTTGGTAGAGAAAGGGAGGTAAGTGCATTTTTGTCTTTGACTCTTTAATAATTAGGGAGTGGAATATTCTGTTTATCTCCTTGGGAGAGAGCACATAATTTTATAGCCTACTAAACATTTCCTGAGTTTTATGTGTGTGTCTGTATGTGTGTACATATACTTGTATACTCTTCAGTAGAAAGAGATATGAGTGAAGCTTGCATATTTTTTTTGTATTTGCTATGAGAAACTCAGTACCATTAATTATTATAATTTTTTATAGATCTAGATGCTTTTGAGCCATTCACATTTAAGCATTCAGAAGCACTTTGTTAGTTGTAAATTTATTTTCTTTGTAGCTACATGAGGATAAATAATATCCTGAAGTTTTTTTGCATATGATTCATGCATAGATCATTTATTCACTTTTTTTCAATAAATACAAAGCATCTACTGTGCATCAGGTAGCTGTTGAGGATATGGTGATGAATACTATAGACATGGCCTCTGCCTTCATGAAGCATGCACACTCATGGGGGGAACAGAAGAAAAGCAGAAAAGAAAATTATATTTTATTATGTCCATCAATTTTAATTGGCTTAAAGCAAACTAAAGTAGAGAGCGGCTGATGGAGAGTGTTCTGTTTTCGGTAGGGGTAAGGGCAGGCATCTTCTGCATAAAGTGAAGAAGCAAACCAGGCAGCAGTCTTCATAGTGTTCCAGGCATCAGGTCAAGGTTACCTTGAAGGCCCTCGTGCATTGTGTTTGGCATGTTCAAGGTCCACAAGGAAGCTGCTGGGGAGACTTAAATGAATAGGAGAGTGGGAAGTGATGATTCCAGAGATACTCCTGGGCCAGATCTGATAGGGCCTTACAGGTCGTTATATGTAATGCGATGGAGCCTTGGCGAATGAACATCATTTTGGAGACAGGGCCATTGTCAGGAGGAGTAGCTATCCTGGAATATTAAGCTGGTTTATCCAGGGAGTGAGTCAAGAAATTAAGAGAGGGTGTCACAAAACCTAGAAAGAGCATTTCAAGAAGGAAGGAATAGTCAGAAGCATCAGGTGCTGCCTGATGTGGACAGATACTCCATGAGTAAGTGGTGCGGACTGCACCTGTTGACTTAGAGAAGCGCCGAAGGGAGAGAGCAGAAACCGGATTAGGTGCAGGTTAGGGACTGAGTACCCTGAAATAGTTAGGATAGTTTGTCAAGGACATTGGCGCTTAGTAGGATTATAGAAGTAGAAGGGATTTGGCTTAGAAAGGGAATGTGGGTGCAGTGTGTTTTTAGATGGTTTGGACTTGTCGAGCTTTACATTTGGATGGGAAAGAGATACAAAGGAGGAGAAATGGAGTAAACAATTTAGCATTTCAAGCATATAAAATTTTTAATTCAGGAAGGTCCAGGTGTATTCAGTAGTGTGCCGTGTTTTGTTATGGGTTACATATACATTTGTTAGCCACCTAAGAACATAGATATTTTTCCCCCCCCAAATACTAGTCTCAACAAGTTAAATCAACTTTTCACATAAAAAAACCCCATCAGGTTGTGTATATTTAGTGTTGAGTCATGATGGTTTTCAATTTTAAAAGTAAGAAAAGGGTCCATATAGTACAGATTTTGGTCATAACCAAAATTTCAAAATAGTTGGTGATTGAAATATTTGTCCGAAGATATATGATTTCTAATATTGTGATCTTCACCTCAGATTCCAGTGGGTCCTCTCTCACATGGCCATAAGAGAATTTATTTTTTGTCTTGACCCCAATCTTTGAAACCATAGAGATAAGACTAATTTTTAATAATGATAGTTTCAGAAATACAGCTTATTCTCTGTTGGTTAAAGTTTTATGACCCTTTTCTTAAAAAAGAAGAGAGATGGAAGGTCTAAGAGAGAGGACAAGAGAACAGTTATAACAGAAAGAGAAGAAGAATTGATGAGTGGTTTTGATGTGGGTGGCTTTCTGGATTTGGTGGTAGGATATTGGGAGAGACACCAGTCTGATGGTGTTCAATTCTTTGTAAACTAGGAGGTAAGGTGACTCCTAAGCTTTTGGCCTGGGTGACTTTACGAATGGTTGTGTCATTAGCCAGATAGTGAACATATACTTCTTTCCCGGCACTCAAACAAGCCCATTAATTATAGGCGTGATTGTTTAAGAGCTGTTTTAATGTCATGTCCAAATAAGAGAATCTCATTGCTGTGCCCTCGCTCTCATCTCTCTTGTGATCTATTAGCCCTTTGGGAAATACCGAGTGTTAAAGTAGATTGTGTTAAACTTGTCAATGACATAAAATTGTGGCTTTAGGAAATAAAACAACTTCCAATTACTCATGTTGATGACATATAGAGATAGTGAATAATTGAAAGAGCGAGAAACCAACGAGCTGTAAGTTTTAAACTTTTTTTTTTTGCTAGTAACTGCTAGAACCAGAATAGGAAATCATAAGTAAATTTAATGAATTAATTTCACATTTTCCCCTTGTCCTTGTCTACCTTTGATTAAAGTGATAAAATATATTAATGTTCCTTAAAGGCAAGGAGGAGAAGGAACCCTCTGAACTGGAACAGTTCATAAATTGATAATCATGCACTGAATATAGTCACTATTTAGATATATATTGTAATCTTCATGGTAATTTTCTCTATATGCAGAGCATGAATGCCTTTAGACAGGAAAATATTGCAATAATATTTTCCACATACAGAGCATTTTTGCTTTAAAAAGCTCTAAACAGAAGGTGTTCCAGATGGTGTCACTTTAATGTGTATTCTTTGTATACTTTAAAAATTACTATTTTGGAAAAATAAAGCTTTCTTGATTACACTTAGGGGGTTTTGGCATGCTATTTCCTGCTTTACCAGGACTGAATCTTGTTCTTCTCTTTTACGCCTCAATCAGAATTGCTACATGAAAAAAAAAAAATCATGTTTCTGAACATATATTGTTTTTCAGTGAATGTTCTAGATCACAAGGTCAGAAGGCATTTTCCTGGACAGTTTGGTTATGTATTCACTTTAAGTTCACTGTTTAATAGATTACAACATCCTTTACTTAAAATTTAGAAATTATTTCTGCACTTTAGCCCACACTTCTGCATATCCCTTTCCAATAAATAAGCTACTTTTCTTACCATCTTCACATTTTATAACTGTAAAACCATTTGTCAAAGACACCTATAATTAAGCTTTTGCTGAAAGGTTGTTGGTTGCAATAAATACAATAAACATGAATGAGTAACTCATCTGTGTTATCAGAAATAGAAAAGATTGATGTCTTTTTAGTTTTGTTCTGAGAATTTTTTTTTTCATTGCTTTTCCAAGAGAATGAAAGGGAAGTGGGAGGGAGGGAGGGCCAGAAACATCCCTGTGACAGAGACACATGGTCTGGTTGCCTCCCGCATAGGTGCCTGGTGGGAGGGTGGCGGATGCTGGGAGCAAACTGCAACCCAAATACATGCTCTTGACTGGGAATTGAAACGTTCTAACCATGGAGCTCACCGACCAGCGTATTTTTGTTTTTTTGTTTTTTAAGACTTCTTGGTTGACCTATAGTAGAGCATAAAGCACTTACTGGTTCCAAAGCCTGACTGCATTCACTTTTAATTGCAAATTCCAAGACATCAAGAAGGTATCACTGGGGAAAACACATTTTATTTATATGTTCCACAATTATGAAACAGACTACTTCTCTCAATTCAGGAGATTAACAACCTAAATTTAAGGCTCTTATTTCATATCAACTGACTCCATGTGATATTCTTTCCCTCTTTGGAGTTGTGTTTTCTGGAAGCTATGTTAGCAATACTCCAGAGGGTGAATTATCTTAAAGTGGTTTCTAAATTGTGCATGTAATTGCAAATTAAACAGTAGCCGATTGCCCACAATATCAGCTTGACTGCTTTTATAACTTTCTGATGATTTAATTCAAAGAGATGCTTTCATTTGAATGTTGCCAAGGTAAACAAGAGATTCTCTACCCCCACAGGTTTTGCAAAAAAAGGAAGAGTGTTCAAATTTACATTATGAAGTTATTTTCTTTTTGTTTTGTTAAAGGGAATATAGGACTAACAAAAGGTGGATTTTAAAGGATATATTTGCTTGAAAATTTATTTCAGTCAATTCAAAGCCCCTTCTATACACTAAAATGTATGCATACAAACATGAGATACATGAAAAGAAAAGGATGAGAAGATACCTTCTGGGTAGATAAATAGGATCAAGATAACGTGGTGTTTTTTGTTTGTTTATTTGTTTGTGTAGAGTAGTATTTTTAACTGGATCTCGAATTTCTAGGTAGAATGTCAGTAAGAATAATTGAGATGGCTCAGAGACCAAGGTATTCCAAGAGGTGGAAACAGTAAATTCAGAGAAATGGGATGAGGCAGGGAACAACTTCAGTTCAGGTTGAACCTTGATGTCTTGAGGAGATGCATGAACCAAAGGGCCTAGAAGATAGGTTGGTATCCTATAGAATTAACAATGAAAGTTAAGGATTACAGGCCCTTTACAGGGGTTTAGAAGACTTTTTGAATGGTTATTTATTTTAAAACTATTTTAAAAATTACTTTTAAGAATGAGGATTGGGATGCATTCCACAGCCAGTGGAACACCATGAAAGGTTTTGAGGAGCCTCAAAACAGGGCTGTTTCTCGCATTCCTATGGGTAGCTGCCTAATAATGTGTCGAGATGAGGTTGAAGAACTGTAGACCTTGCCTTTCTCAGGAAATCAGGTGCCCTGACACTTTTTATTGTACTGTGGGCTTCAGAAGCAGCAAGCTACTTAGGTTAACATTTTCTGCCGTATTATTCTTGTGACACAGTTTCCACATCTGCAGATTTTCTTAATGTTTCGCCTGTTTCTGGCCAAAATTCCATCTCTATGCAAAAAAAAAAATAGTGTATCTTTATAAACTAAAATTCAGGTAATTTATAGACGCAGTGACTGAATAAAATTTGCCAGACTCTGCATTCTGGCCATGAAGAAATTACTTTCTTCCTGGCACATGTCCTTTCAGTTCAAACAAACTAAAAAAAACTGGACAAAATAAATGAATCCGACTATTTTCAGGCTTTGGGACCACAGGCATTCCAGGGCTGCGAGCAGGGAGAGGAGGGGAGCAAGTGAAGGAGCCTTAAGATCAGCTTGGCCTCCTCTCGGTAGTCCATGGCACGGGCAATGGGGAGGCTCAAGCAGGATGTGGCGGTTTTGCTCCACGGAAGAGGGAGTCACTGAAATTTGCGGGATAGAGTAGCAGAGCAGAGGGAGACATGCAGAAACGTGTTTCAGACATCTCCATAGGAGTTCGCTTCCCTCTGGGCCCCAGGCTCATCTGCATATTTCCAGGGTGAAACTCCAGAAGGCAGCTCCCAGGGGTGTGCTGTGGGTTGAATAGTCCCCAGAGCATAGGGAGTGGATAATGTTGGGGTGTGTGTAGAGCTTCCATCTATCCATGCTAGGCAGACCTCATTAAACACAGAGGGTATTCGTAGAGACTCCAGAAAAGTAACCCATAGTGTAAAGGCCAAGCCAGCCTCAGAGTAAAGGCTGCTGTATTTCTACCGACTAAGCTTTAGGCCTCTGAAGGATCAGCTGCTCTATAATTAATGCAATGGCCAGGGTCAGACAGGCACATGATATCCACGCAGGCATCAGCATCTCTAAAGGAAGACGACACAATCCTCACACTCCAGTTAACATTCCTAATGTCTGGCATTTGATTAAAATTGCTAGCCACGTGAAGAAGCTGCAAATCAGTTGGTAGGAAGTGACCCAGAAATGAGAAAGGTAATGGAATTAACAAATACTCTAAGCAGTGATTTTTACATATTATAATTTACAAATATTTTCAAAGATGTAAAGGAAAATATAAACAATAGCAAGAAAAATATGGGTAAAAAAACAAACAGAATTTATAAAGCCAAAGTATTGGTATCTTAAAAAAATTTCACTAGCTTGGTTTAACATAAGAGTAGACACTATAAGATTAGTGAACATGAAGGCATGGCAATAGAAATGATCAGAATTTAAGCTCGGAATTCTTACAATTTGCAGCAACCTGGATGGAACTGGAGAGCCTTATGTTAAGTGAAATAAGCCAGTCAGTGAAGGAGAAATACCACATGATCTCACTCATTTGTGGATAATAAAGAACATTATAAACTGATGAACAAAAGGATAGATACAGAGGCAGTAAAGCATCAAACACACTGTCAAATTACAGCGGGAAGGTTAAGGAGAGGTGGGGTAGATAAGAGATCAACCAAAGGACTTGTATGCATGTATGTAAGCATAACCAATGAACACAAGACACTGGGGGGTTGGGGTATGCCTGGGAGGCAGGGGGAGGGGGGAAGGGCACTGGGGAGAAATGTATACATGTAACACCAAAAAAAAAAAAATGAAACTCAGAGACATAGGACTAAAATCACCAGAGCCTCAGTGACCTGTGGTACAATAACAAGCAGTCTCAGTATAATTGGAATCCAAAAATGAGACAAGAGAAAGATGGCTAAAAAACAAACAAACAAAAAGCCTTTAAAAAAATGTGACCAAACATTTTCTGAATTTGATGAAAACTCTAAACCCACATGTACTAAAATCATCATATCTCAAGCATGGAAGAGCAGACCACATAAAGACACATCATATTCAAATTCCAAGAAACCACTGGGAGGGAAAAAAGTCCCAGAGGAAAATACACATTAAACATAGGGCATAAGATGAGGATGTCTTGTTAGAAACAGTCTAAACCAGAAGGTAATGAAATCTTTTAAATTGCTGGTGGAAAAAAAAAAGAAAAGAAAGCCTCAAAACCAGCAGCTATTAATCTAAAGTATTCCAATCAGCAAAAATGTCTTTCAGAAGTGAAAGGAAAAGAAAGTATTTGTGTTACATTAGAAGATTCGATGTTTTTATTTTTGTTTAAATGCTTAGGATATTATCTGTTCGGTCATGTTTGTGCAGTCTGTTACTCGCTTTTTAGAATTTTTTATACAAATTTATTGATTCTGTCATTTGTGAAGACACTTCTGCCTCTTGTCAGTAGACTAGGCTCAAATAAAATAGCCTACACTTTGTGGTTATTATGTTGCAGTTTGAGAAAATTGTTTTTATTCATCCTGGCACTTGGTTTCTGGGGTCTTCCTGAACTGATTTGATTTGTTGTAGGATATAGGGATGTTCCTCTATATGACTTTGAATTATCCTTTAACATTTATGCCTGGGCAATGGACAATTAGGAATAATTGTCTCTATACTTAGTTCTTCAGATGTTCGAGATTTCAGATGTTAGGGATATAAATGAAAGTTTCTTTGGAATTCTTATTCAGAAAGTTAGCGGGTTTTTTTTTTTTTTTGGTAACACTTGGAATCACAAACTCCACCGGCATTTGTGCTGAAAATATCTTTGATGTTTTGTTCAGTGTGCCCAGAGTTTAGATACGCATCAGAGAGGAAAGTTGTTGGACTGATGCAGTTAAATGTCAAGCATCCGCTGCACTAGCTGATGTATTTAAGGATTCAGTTCTTGACAGGTTGACTCAGGAGTTGTCATTTGTTCTAACCCTCACAAGTTCACAAGGAGACAGCTAAACCTATCTCCTCCTTACTACAGAGCAAGTTTGACGTTGGAAACATTCACAGCTGATGGCAGAATCACAGTGGTATGGTAGGAGGGCCACTGCATTTTGGATTTGTTTCGCTGCTCGCTGAAATACTCACCCATTGAAGTACTTTGTTTAAAAGCAAACAGTTTTAAATATTTTATGGCAAACTTAGAGCTTAATCATGAGATTAAAACTCACAAAAAACGTAAAATTTTCCCTTTCCCTAAACTAATGAATTTAGCAAGATGTTATTTTAGTTAGGTCTAACCATGTAGGGGCTTGATATTTCTCAGGAAGATTAGCTGAGTGATACAATTTCATTTAGATAAATATACCGAGCAACGGAATGCTTTCTGGCTAAAGATAACGTAAGGTAGACTAAAAGGCGAAAGCATGTCAGGAACCTTAGAGTGGCAGAATTCTTCAAACAGAAAATGACAAAACCTGGAGGTCAGGGCTGCTATCGAGATGTGGGGAAATAAGAACAATTTAGAAAGAAAGCGAGAGATGAAGATGCGGACATTGCTGAAGTGCCTGTAGTTGCTGCGAGTTCAGAAGATGTGGATGGAAGCGTGGTGAGGTGCCAGTCTGAGAGGAGCATTTCAAGAAAAGAAACCAAAGGAAAAAAAGGCCTTTTATTTTCTGTTTAAAGTAAATTAGGGCCCATCTACTATCAGGAAATTAAAAGATTACCCTCCTCCTGAAAAAGAACCACAGCAACAAACCACAGCAACCCAGAGTTTGTGCAGTTCACGCCTTTCTCTTTGTTTGCATCCAAAGCAGCCCTCTCCGAGTTTGAAATGGAGATTAAATTGTTTTTACTTGGGTGTAAATATACTTAAATGGTACATCAGTGAATATACTTAAATAAATCCATTTTCATACCTAGTGTTAGGACTTTAAAACTATGCTATACCCACTAAATGTCAGGCACTCTGCTAATGACGACAGATACAGACATGCTTTCCTCGGTCGCCTGCGTGATGTTTGGATCTAACAGCTACAATATTCTCAGGCAGGGAGCTGGTGGTGTAATGCAGGGCAGGGGGCTTCTCAGGATTAAGGGGGACACCTGTTACCACAAAGCGTCGGAGGGATAGCAGGGTAGAGCGTCAAGGAGGATCACCTGGCGGAAACCTTGGGGAAGGTTTGGAGTGGCCAGAGAGAGAAGGCAGGGTGATGGTTTAGTGTGTCTTGAGTGTAGAGCCATGGTAAAGCTGAAGGGGAATTCTGGGCCAGACCACGAAGGCCTTTTAATCTTGAAAACTCCAGGGCTGTGGACGAACAATGACCAAGTGTCATCATTAGCTTGGCATTTTATTTTATTATTTTATTACTTTATTTTTTATAATATATTTTATTGATTTTTTTTTACAGAGAGGAAGGGAGAGGGATAGAGAGTTAGAAACATCTATGAGAGAGAGACATCGATCAGCTGCCTCCTGCACGCCCCCTACTGAGGATGTGCCTGCAACCAAAGTACATGCCCTTGACCGGAATCGAACCTGGGACCTCTCAGTCTGCAGGCCGACGCTCTATCCACTGAGCCAAACCGGTTTCGGCTAGCTTGGCATTTTAGAAAGATCATTCTGGCAGTCCCAAGGAGCAAGGGTCAGGGAGGTGGAGCACTGGGAAAGCAGTTCCATGCAGAGGGGTGTATGGGCCCAGGAGTCATAAGGACCTGAAATAAGGCCGTGTTGAAACAAAGGGGGCAAAGCGAGTGGGTCAGGGAACCAGAACCAACAGCTTTTTGTGACTGAATGCATGAGGCGGTGATGAAGTGGGGGCGGGGACTAAATAAATCTCCAGTTCATCCTGAGTTTCCGGTGGGAGAAATGGAGAATTGTAGCACTAGTTTGTTGTGAGGAAGTAGAATGGTCTGAGATGCTTATGGCACATTTCGGGGGAAGGTGTCCAAAAACTGATATCACTTAGTATTGCGGTTCATTATTGAGTTCTTCCTATACATGTCTCCAGCGCTGAGGCAGGTTCTGTTCCCTTCAGTGGGCCACTGAGGAGCCTGAGGCCCAAAGAAGGTTGATAACTTCCCCCCGGTCACAGAGGAAGTGAGTGCAGAGCTAAAATTTGGGTTCTAGGAGTTGTTGGATTCCGCACTCAGCTGTTTCAAGCTTTTAAATATATATATTCAAAGAGGGAGAGGGAGAGATAGAAACATCAATGATGAGAGAGAATCGTGGATTGGCTGCCTCCTGCATGCCCCCATACTGGGGCATCAAGCCCCCAACACTGGCATGTGCCCGGACTGGGAATCAAATCCTGACCTCCTGGTTCATAGGTCAACGCTCAACCACTGAGCCACACCAGCCGGGCTGTTTTAAGCTTTTGCTTTCTGATTACATATAGATCTGGTTTGTAGGACAAAATTGTAGCCTGGAGAGAGGGATTTGGGAGTTAACCAGTTCACATACGGGGGTTGAAACCACTGTCCCAGGAGAGGCCTTGGAGTTCCGGTGAGTTCATACCAAGGGTACAGCTTCATTCTCAGAAGGTGTAGGAGGGCTGGGATAAAAGAAGCTGCCAGAAAGATAGGAACAGCCGGAAAGAATTGTGCTACAAAGCCAAATTAGGTGGAATCCCTCCCTCCTTTTTTTTTTTTTTAAGAAATGGAATCATAAACAGTTCTAAAATCTTGGAAAATACAGCCACATATATCCAATAGAAGTCCCTGGTGATGCTTACCAGAGCAGTTTCAGTTCTTTTTCTCAGAAAGAGAATAACAGGTGCTGGGGGATGGAAGGAGGTGAGACCAGCAATTCAGGGACCCGCCTCCCCTCTGTGCAGGAAAAAGGCATTTGGGGTGAAAGGTGGAGGGTTTTTCTTCTCATGGGTGAGACAAGATCACCTGGATATGGATTTAAGGATCATCTGTCTAGAAGTAAGATTTTTTTTTTTAAGCAGAACTATAATGTGGAATGCTCTTTAAACTTCACAGAACATTGTACATCCACGGGCACACCAAGTTGGATTTCACAGTCTGGCATGCTGCAATTGAGAAAGCAGCAGGTACAGATGGAAATGCTTTGCAGGATCAGCAGCTCAGCCAAAACGACGTTCCCATCATCGTGAACAGCTGTATAGCATTTGTTACGCAGTATGGTACGTATCGCAGAGTTTTTATTCAACCCCCAAACTCATAGTACCACTCTTACAGTTTTTAAATGGTACCCATTGGACTGAATGAGAGCCTTTTATATTGGTTAAGTATATCAGTGAAAAGATAAATGTAGTCGCTGTTCAGTTAAATGCCATTCCTTTGCCCAGTAAAACTCCTTTAAATGGTATAACGGACTTTCACTGTATTCTGCTTCCTTCACATGCATAAACATTTAAATAACATATTGAAAGAAGGTATGTTGTGAAGTGTATATTAAAAATAGATTAAAGATTATTTTTCGGATTTTACCAGCTCGCAGTGAAATCTAGGGGAATGCAGTGTGCTGCCTCAGCATATTTTTATAAGTGGTAAATGATGGGACCGCATGGGAAAGGATTTTTTTTAGCATGCATACAAGTGTGTATGTATTTATTTTAGTTACTGAACTGTCTGCCACATGGATATTGATTGTAACAGTTTTGACTTAATTATAACATTTTCTCTGAATAGTGTACAGGTAAAAAACAAACAAGCAGCTCGATGCCTACATGGTCCAGTTTTATTTAGATGTGCCGCAGTAGTGTTTTCAGTATGCCCGAGGAGTAAAAGTATGCCTTTCTTCTTCATGTTCAATTTCAAATTACTGTGTATTCTTCAATTCCTTCTCTCTGTTACAGATTTCCTTAATACTCTAGAAGATAGAAAAGTCTTAACTACATTTTTAATATAAAAATGGTTCTACTTTTAATTTACAGATGCCATTGAGTTACATCACAAAGGTAGAAAAGGGTAAAGTGATTGATCTGGTGTTTCTGAAGGTGTAGTAACTTATTTTGTTCTCCTACCATGAGAAATGTGTTTGGGAGTGTTTAACTTGAAAGAGGGTATCTCTGGGAGAGAGCGGCAGTGAAGCACTGTTCCTGGTTCCTGACTTCCTCATTGGGTTGTGTGCCAGCCGCTGACCTTGGTCCTGGAAATGCAGCCTAGGAGTAGGAAGTGAAAGACAAATGCGCGAATCACGTGTTTCTGCGTGAGAACTGACAATAAATTGATTGGTATGTGCCAAAATGCCAGACATAAAAAGAAGAAAAGGATTTCTGAAAATTTATAACATGTGCATATTAATCTACTTTCTTCTAAGAAGAGCACTATCTGAACGTGTTTTTACTTAGTTCATATGTAATCCAAGAAGTTATCATTAATATTCAGATGTGTTGTGTTTTAAATTATATGTCTACTGAGACTATGTATTTAATCACATTACATGGGCATCACTGTTTCTTGCCATGACGATAACATGTGTATGTATTTATCAGCTGTCATCATCTGTTTAGTTGGAAATGGGGGAGAAAAGTGGTCATCATCTTCATTTTATTCGTTACTCAGTGTTAGTGCACGTGCATTTTGCAGGTATGAATGAATTGCACACATTGTGTTTTGGCATGAGCATAACCTCACTGGGAATTTTTACATCCTGTTAGTTTCATAATGGCAGAGAGTCTCTCGTCAGCTGACAAATTATTAAAATAACTCTAACTCGACTCCCTCCAGTGTATACAATTTCATGTTTCTCTAGGGAAATCAGAAGCTACTTTGTGACGTTTGTTTGAGTTTAAAATCATTAAGCACTACATTGTTTTCAACTGAATTTCATACATTATGTCTACTTTGTAACTCTAACACAAGGTACATTAACTTGCATATTAAACTAATAGAGCCAGTGAAAGACTCTATTTTTTTTTAATTTTTTTAATGACCAGAAATGAGGAAAAACCCAATCTTATTAGAAAATGTCTAGTGATTTTAGGATGTAGGTGGTCAGCCCATAGCCTTTTAAGCACACTTATTTTGAACTTGCTGACTTTTGGGTTAAAATTTAAAGGCCAGGGTTTTTGCTGTTGTTGTTGTTTTTTCTGGTGTGTGTGTGTGTGTGTGTGTGTGTGTTCATTGTGTCAAGATCTGAACTTGACAGAGTCCACAGTACAAATTTTAGAATTTTAATTTTTTAAAATGAGTTGCAGTAGTTAGTTCTTGGGTAAATTAATTTATGTGATTCACATTCAGTTAACGTATTATTTGATTACCAGCTATTGGAAATTCACTTAACTAGGAACACAGTATCTCAGAAACGTAGTCATCGTTGTTTTTTGTAGAATTTGCTTATTCTTGCATTAAGGGAGTCACTCATTGAATATCTGCTGAGTTATTCTAGGCACTATGTAACTACTATCTACAGAGAATAACCAGGATTCTGCCTTCAGGATGTTACAGATTTGTGGGCCACAGGCAGACAAGTAGGCAGTTATATCTCCAATGTACCAACCCCTGTGGCAGAGAGGCTCTGGGGTTGGTACAGGAGTAAATCACCCCCAGAAGAGGGGTGGTCTTGGAGGGCTGCATGGGTGAGGCGGTGCCTACCCTGAGTCTTAAGAGAAAATAGAAGCTTATTAGAAGGTAGAGGAGGAAACAGGGTGTGCCCGTGTGGAGTCATGAGGGACATGTCTGTTCAGGGAACTTTGTGTAGTTATCTGTGCCCAGAACTTGGTGTGAGAAGAGGGGAGAGAGAAAAGAGGCAGGAGGGTAAGGAAAATTCATGTAGGGACTTATATATTATAATTAAATCCTCACACTTGCCTCATAGGCCTTGAGAGGCATTATGCAGATTTTTAGTCATTTGGACCTACATCTTCGATCACACTGGCATTGTCAAGACAGACTAGGGCTGCACAAGAATACGGGCAGGGAGTTGTAAAAACCTAGTAAGGAACTGAGTGCACAGCACAGCAGCCTGGAGGATGTAAAGGAGCGGGGTCATAACGAAAAGTCTATGTGACATAGTTGTTCATCTGTTTATGGTCTTTTAAATCTGGAATGTGAGAAATAAAGGTTCTGCATTGGGAAGGATGGGGAGAAGGCGATGCCATATATCAAGATAGAGGAACAAATAAAGAACAGGTAGAGTTTGGAGGTGAGGGCGCGAACAAGGCAGGGAAATTAATTTATTTTAATGGTCCATATGTGTAAGTATGGTAGGTATGTGTGTGTGTGTGCGTTGCAAGTATATGGTACATGTTTCTTTAAATATATTTGTGTGTGTTTGGAATCTTAGATATTAAAACTTAGGTGAAAAAGTATATGTAAGCCGTTAAAGTAATGCAGTTAAGTGGGTTTACCCAGATAATTTTGTGGGGAGTAGGAAGTGAAGAGCATTGAGTTTGGATTCCAAGAATCACCAGTAAATACTAGAGCAAAATAAATGGAAGGGTGGAAGAATAGCCATAGAGGAAGAGCTGGGGAATATGGTATCATTATGCCATGAAGGCCATGAGATTAACATAATTTTAATGGGATTCATTGGGAGCATCAAACACTGCAGGAGATTTCTTCAAATGAAACCCAAATAGCATCTAGAAAATTGGTTGTCATTGATATTCTTGATGAAGATTGTCCTGACAGAATGGGAACTGGGCCTTTGATGAATCAATGACTGTAAAAAAGAAGATCAAACTTTATCTAGAAGAAGGTGAAGGTGGGAACAGGCAGACATTAATATGCAAATATGCGGGCAGAGGATTGAGGAAATTTATACTAGGGACCCACACTTGTGTCAGTGAATTGGAGGCAAGTTTCTATCCCAGGGACTTAGCGAAGATAGAGCACTGGCTATAAAAGAACAATTTAAAAAGATACTGTGAACAGCTGGGTGAAGGGCTGACCAGAGTCTTATTAAAGGCCAAGGATGGAATATTTCATCAGGGTTACCCTGTAAATACTAAAATTAGAGGGACAAGCCTTTCCCCCTCAACATGTGTATATTAACTCTGGTAACTATTTCTTCTTGCTCATCATCCCAGCACAAAAAACGTATTCAAATTTTTAAGGTATCAAAGTGGATTTTGACTTTAGACATTTTTTTCATATAATCTTTTTTTTTTCCTTTTAAACAAAGGTTTAGGATGCAAATATATCTATCAAAACAATGGCGATCCTTTGCACGTAAGTGAACTCCTGGAGAGTTTCAAAAAAGATGCAAGAAGCTTTAAATTGAGGGCTGGCAAGCATCAGCTGGAAGACGTGACGGGCGTGCTGAAGAGGTTTCTGTCCGACATCGACGATGCGCTTCTCACTAAGGAGCTCTATCCATATTGGATCTCTGCTTTAGGTAATACACATAGTGTCTGTAATCATAAAGGCTTGTCTTTTAATTGGCTAGCTAGGTTTTTAAACTCTTCTTTGGTGGTCTGAAGTTTTAATTGAAGGCAAAAATATACATATGTCTCAGAAGAAAAATTGTATAAATACCAGCAGTTTTTTATATTTACCTACAAAGAAATATATAGTAATAATTGCTCAATAAAGTTTTATATACTTAGTTTTGTGATGGTTTCTTAGTTCTTACTCTGCTTGAAGTTGGGAAGTGTTATAAGCAAGTTCAGGTATGCTATTCATTTCTCATGAAGGTTAAAATGAAAGTTTCAGTACAAGGTTGGGTTTTCTATGATTTTCCTATGTGGCTCTTTTGGCTTTTCTGTCATTTATTCTTCCTCTTTGGAGTATGTAATGACAATTTTTTAAATCATTATTTTCTCTAGATTCTGTTTAATGAAGTTAAAAAGCTTTGCTACAGTGTAAAGAACCTATGTAAGAAATTACTCTAGAAAAGTAGTTCATTAAACGACTAATTTGGCCAAAATGATTTTAATAAATCTGTATTTCTATCTAGTAATTCAAAACAATTCCTTTCATAGGAACATTATAACCATACTTTCAAATATGATGTCTTTAATCCCATCTTTCTACTAGAGCTATTTTTACATTTTATTTTAAAGTCTTTGCCCCACACCTATAACCTATATATAAATCTTCATTTTATAAACAAGTCACAAGATTTTCCATATATTTACAATGCTTTCAAAATGATTTTCAATCTTTTTTTCAATTTTTAAAATTTATCATTGAATTATACCATAATTGACTAATATATTTATTTCTTGCACATTAATCTGTTATAAAATTTGGTAATAATATTCCTTTATTAAGGAATGGGTATTTTTTCTTTGAAAATATTTGTTTATTCTAAAACATAAATGTGATATTTGAAGGGATTAATTTTGAAATGATCTTACAAAACATTCATAATTTGAAAAATGATCCTAAGAATGACCCTTATTAGTGCCAGCAGAATGAGTGGTATTATTAAAATAAAGCTTTCACATTTTTACATAATTCAGAAGTCTTTTATTTGCTTTCTAGTGTTTCGCAAGTCAATAGGTTTTTAACTCAAATCACAAGAAGAGTTGATTGTATAATTCTCTGGGATATAAAATATGGAATTAGATGATACAGATCTGTAAGCCCTGTTAACATGCCATCCTCAGTTTTGTTTTAAAAAGATTTTATTCTAATTTATAACCATGAAATTATTTTTACTACCTGCCATATAAATACTTACAGTGTGCTTTATTATAAAATCAGTGATAAAAAAAATCTGTGACAAATATGTTTTTGCTGAATTTTCAGATTCCCTGACAAAGACGTCTTTGATGTCAGTCTGTCAGGAGGAGGGGGGTGGGAAATGACAGCGTGTGTCAGAGGGGAAAGTATTCACCTTTCACTTGGATGTGAATTATTTGAGAATTGCCTTGGAGAAGGCTTTGACTACTGAGTCAGGTAGCCTTCAAGTCCTTTTTGTTTAAGTCCAATATAGCTCTCCCCCTGACCTTTCAGAAGGGCCCTGGCTGGATCTGACCAGGCTCAGCCAGACTCTCAGGGTGACCTCCTATGAGAGCTCTCTTGGATCCCATGTAGCCAGGCCAGACAATGCCTCACAGTGACGCCGCACCTGTTTATATGATCTACGATCTATTCTTCTGAGAACGCTATTAAACTGTTCGATGTCTGTGGCTAGTTGGGCAGTTCATTATACGTTCTCTGTGACCTGAAGCTATCTGAAGCTTTGCTTTCTGCTTGTTAAGCTTTATTTTGAAAATGTCATTTGTTTTATTTTTATAAGATTTGTGAAAATGTACTATACTAGCCTGACTTCTTGTTATAAGTGTAGTAATATTACTTTGTATTGAATAATGCAACTGCTCCTGCAGTTTAAATCTGGATGACAGGAGGGTAAATGTTTGATTATATTAGAGATAATAGTTAATTCTTAATCTAATTACAATCTCTGAATGTAATTCGGGTGTTTGCCCCTCTTGCTCTTAGAGTCTTTCACCTACCTGTGCAGGGAAGACAGTGTTTACTTGCATAGATCTCTGCAGGCTAACTCGGTACAAAGGAGCTCTCAGGTGCAGTTTTGAATAGGGGTGCATTTCAAAAAAACATGTCACGGAGTTTCTTACCTCCCCAAGGATCCTAATGCCCTTTACAGATGACCATGTACTTTTAAAGATTCATTAATGCACTGCTGGCTCTCTGTGAATAGAATAGGCAGGGCTAAACGGAAAATGAAAAAGCCTTGTTTCAGAAGGTAGTTGGGAATTGAGAGGGAGAATGTAAGTGAAATCCCCTTGAGTTATGAAGTCAGCCTAAGTTACTTATTTGAAGAAAGGTCTTTTATTTCCCCTGTGAGGTAGTCGGTTAGACCAAACCGCCACTACATACCTTCTTGAGTCGAGAACTTGTGTCTGTAATTTTTCCAAGTATTTGACTTCCTGGGGTTGGGAGAATGGAGAAAAATCCGTTCCTGTCTTCTTTTCCATGATTAACCAAGTCTGTCCATGCTTTAGGCACAGGGTCCATCATGCTCTAAGTCAGTATCATAGTTATCTATTCTTCTATCGTCTGCTTTCCTTTTCCATCAAATTGAAGGTACCGGAGCTGCTGGGTAATTCACAGTTCATAGTGCTTGGATGATTTTAGTTCGGAGAAGATTTTTATGATTTCACAAGAGAAAAGCAGAACAGAAATGTCATTTTAACAGAGTGAAATCTTTCTATAGCCAGAGTTAAACTTTTAAAAAATACATATTTTTATTGTATCAGGAGGAAAGAGAGAGAATCATGGACTGGCTACCTCCTACACACACCCTACTAAGGATCGAGCCTGCAATCCAGGCAGGTGCCCTAAACAGGGATTCAAACTTTGACCTCCTGATCCATAAGTTGACACTCAGCCACTGAGCAACACCAGCCTGTCACAGAGTTGAAATACTTTTTGCTTATCTTTTTAATTTTCACTCCATTCTGAGTTATTAACTATATATATTTCTATTAGGTGAAGTTTAGTAGTCCAAACAGTGGAAGATAAAATACAACCCTGGGTTTTCAAAGTACTATATTTTTAATTAACAAAATATAAGAAATATAGCATATAGCCATGGAATGTTTATGTAAGTCCCTTTCCAGAATTATAGAAGTTTGCATTTTTTTTATTGAAATGTGCTTATATCACTCAGTGAAATACAATTGTAATATTGTTTTATAATACTGTCAAAAGGCAAATTTGTAACCCAGGTTAATATATTAGGCCTAAAGATTTTTTTTTTAACCTCTAGATACCCAAGATGACAAGGAAAGAATTAAAAAATATGGAGCATTTATAAGTACTCTTTCAGGGGTCAACCGAGCAACATTGGCAGCTATAATTGAACACCTTTACAGGTGGGTGGACTCATGAATTTTCTAATTTATTTTTAACATGGTACTTTGATAAGTCATTATTTCTGAATTTAAAGGACTGTGGTTAACTTTCAGCATGTGACTGCAAATGATTCACTATCTCTTAAGAATGGTTTCAAAGTGAAATTCCCACTAAATATCACTTTAGTGTCTCTGTAATTAAAGTACATTTCAAGTAAATAGCACTAGAGAGTTTCTTAAAAGGAGTTAAAAATGAGCATGCACAGCATCCTCAAGTGCAAGAATTTGAAAACCCATTTAAGAGGGAAGTCGGAGAAGAGAAGGCAGTCCAGGGCCAGGCTTCTTCAGCAGGACTCGGTGGGAGTCCTCTCAGGGTGGACTCTTCCTGAACGCTTATTTCGCCATCATCCGTTTGCATCTAACCTGCCTCTAATATGTTGTTGTCAGACTGCAGATAGATGAGGACACTTTAAGAGCCAGACTCATTTTCCATGTCAGGGCATGTGGTCCTCTGCATTTGGGAGGGTGGGAGGAGGGTATAATGGTAGCTTGAGAAATGACACCTGAAGGAAGAGGATGTTTGAAAATGGCCTTTCAGGTTAAAATCAAAGGTTCGTTTTGCTGTCAGCAAAAATTAATTACAGAAATCTCACTAAGTATAAATGTTGCTTAAGGAACATATTCCTACATGGATGCAACACTCCATTGAATAAATTTCTGTGAAGCCGAATTCTGCTCGAAGTAGTTTCTTTTGAACAGTTTTATTCAGAAATGCCCCACAATTTTTTGTCTCTTCACCTTTTCCAGCTACTGCTTCTCATGCACGTAAACTCTATTACTATAAAACTAATTTGCTTACTGTGCCATATAGATATAGTCCTGATAGTCCTATCTTTGTGCCTGTGAGACATTGGGACAGCTTATTTTCTCTTCAAAAATTTTAATAGTGATCAGGCTCCTACAGTTTATTAATGAGTTAACATCATTATTCTTATCATTCTTAATACAGATTTGAATTTGAGATAATGAATTCCTCTCATCTTTCTTCTCGCTCTTTTTTCTTCAACTAACATGTATTTTACCATCTATTGTGTATAAGTCAATACCTATTCAGAGTCCATATGAACAGAAATATTTGATAATCTATAATAATGAAAGAGTAATATGCTAATTAGACTGGGCATCCTTCTGGATGACTTTCCGAATGGAGACATGGTGACAGGGCTGAGGCAGAAGCAGCGTGCGGCTACAGTGGCAGGGGCCGAGCCCCTTGCACAAATTTCGTGCATCTGGCCTCTAGTTATATATAATTGACGAGTAAAATCCCAAGTCTGCTATTCCCAAACTGAGCACCAAGGAGCCCTGGGACCTCACAGTGAACTCGCGGGGTGCTGTAGGGCATTTTATATTTCCTAAGGAAACAAAGCAACATCAGGACAGATTTTAATACAGAGAATTTAGCATGAGGATGGGCTTATAGAGGAGGGGTTGAGGCATTCATTGTGTGCTGAGGTCCAGATATGCTTCTGATTTAAAGAGATACGAACTGGGCATGAAGTACTAAGACATGAGCGAAGGGTGTTTTCTAGGAAATAGGTGTGTTGGGAGACAAGATAGCTTATAGTTGTCTGGCAGGAGGTTGTGAAAGGCTCTATCCATCATGGAAAACATGTTGGATTTTATTCCTTTAAGTGATCTGGAGTGACTGACTAAATCTACTTTAGGATAATAACCCTTGTAATGGGATGGGATGGGGAGAGGTTAGAGTGGAGGCAGAGAGAGACACTAATTAGGAAACAGTTTCCTTGGGCTTCTGATGAGAAGGCCTGAGTGAGAAGACATTGAGCAGGTAGAAGAGGGAACACTGGGGGTGCTAACCTGTGGGACCTGAGAAATAAAGGAAAATACTATATTGTACACACTCTTGCCAGAAATGAAGGCAGCTTCAGAAAGTAGAGAGAGATGAAGAGTAAGTACCAAAGGAGAATGGTTTTGCAAAGGGAAGTCTTGAGGAAGGTGGTGAAGTCTGTTAGCGTCATCAGAAGTTTGAGGTCAGTTCGGATAAGGTCAGGTTGATATAGCGCTTAATTCCATCTTTGCCCTAGAAAAAAAGATCACTTCCCCCTGACTAACATCTCCTTAAATCCATTCACAAGATAATGATTGTGCACTGTAGTGTGGTTCAAGCAGAAGTCTCCAACTATGAGTTGCTTGGATTCTAGGAAAAGGCAGGCATGCAGATACATTTTCCAGATGTTCACACCATAGTGTGGTACGAGTACAGAAGTAGTTGTGAGAGCGGTGTCCACAGTTACTATATTCTTCTCTATTAACTTGTAATTCTTTGTGCGCCTTGTAAATCCTATAGGATGGAGGCACTTGCTTCATCTCTGCTATGCAATTTGGCATTTTTTTGTTTCTTACATTTTCATATGTGTCTCTGTCATGTTTACTCACTTCTTGCATCCACTGGAATCTATCTCTGTTCTTACAGGCAGGTGTACCTTTCTTAGCCTTGCTTATTCTTTTGATGGAGTTGGTCTCCCTTGTTTAGTGTGTGTCCTTAAAGTTTGCAAATGCAATTAGGCTATTAAGCAGCTGCTATATGTACAGCCAATGTCAAATAGAGAGCATTACTAGACACTTTCCTGTGCATGACTTCGTGTTCTCATCTCATGCATTTTTATCAGTGTAAGTGTTCTTTTATTATGGTGAAAACTCTACATATTTTTCCTTAATCTTTTTGAACTTAACATTTGTGACTACTTTTCAATGATCTTTATAGGACTCAAGTGTGGTCTACTGATTGAGGGATTTGACTCCTATTCAATTCTGTTCCTTGAAGACATTCTTGGTTATATCCTAGAAAAGTGTAGTTGTATTTTTAAATTGGGTGTTTGTGTTTTAAGAGCCAATAGGCTATTTTGAATAACCATACAGACATATCTGGCAGGTATATTTCTCACTTAATAATACACTTTCTGGGACATTCAGCCCCACCCTGCACACTGAATTTGGAACTCTCTACTCTCTGCCTCCTGATTCACCTTTCTTGCCTTGTTTCCTTCGTACCTGCCATCCCCTTTCCCCTCTTTCATTTGTGCTTCAGGCCCACGGGTCTTTTCATACTATCTGCAAGCATACCTTCATGCCTAGCCATAGGTTGTCCCACTCTCTGGAGTTGTTTGGATACTCAAAATCAACACTCACTCAAGTATTATTTTTTAACTTGTGGCGATATTCTTGAACAGTATTTTTTTTTCTTATGTTTTTAACCACACTGTTATCTACTCGGAAGAAAGAACTATGTTTTTGTTTTTTCTTTACATCACCACTGTGCCTTTTATATCTGAGACTTTCAGTATCTGTTAAAAACAATAAATGAGTATTATGACTTATAGTTCTATGAAATTTTCAAATAGAAGTGTGTCATAATGAGCTATGCTTTTCTTCAACAGGGTTCAGAAATGCTCAGAAATCAATCACATGAATGCCCATAATTTGGCCTTAGTCTTTTCATCCTGTTTGTTTCAAACGAGGGGACAAACTAGTGAAGAAGTGAATGTAATCGAGGACTTAATCAATAATTATGTTGAAATATTTGAGGTAAATATTTTATATTTTGTTCTCATTAACATAGTTTCTTTGTTACTGCTTGAAAGCAAAACTACTTTTTTTAGGATGTTTTTTAATTCAGATCTTTATGAATATTTAAAAATAAAGACAATAAAGTATTAGTTATCTTTGATTTTTGATTTTTTTAGGTACAATTAGCTTTTTAAAGTGTAGTCATTGACTTAAACATTGATTTAAACTTTTAAAGCTGTTTTACCATCTGGTGTCTGTTGGACAGAATATTTCTATTTATAGTGTGTTTATATGTTTTTTTCCTACTCAGTATGTATGTGTGTGCACTAAGTATGTGTACTTACAGGTGTGAAATTATGAATGTACAAATGCAGTAATAAATGCCAGCCTGTTCCATTCTGCAGTTGAAAGTATTTCCATGTTTTCTTTTCACTGTGCACTGAATTGGAAAAAATGGAAATTCTGAAATATTGCTCTGTGGGTTTTGCAAAGTCATCTCCGTTCTAATAATTTGACTTTTCAATTTGCTATTTTATAAAGTTAATATTTTCATGTTTCATTAGAAAACTGTTAGTAGGGGGATGGTTTCTTAGTTCAAAGACATACAAATAGAGGAAGCATACCCAGGTTTTGAAACTGTAGGATATACTGTGATCTAGTGCCATTGTTATCTCTGGCAACTCAGTTTTATCATTTAACCTTTTGGAGCATTCCATTAAATGGTGTTTTATAAGATGCCCTGTTTTTCAGGGCTATAGATACACCAATGAAATGAAACGGGTTAATCTAATACGTTATGACTTGTAAAGTTCTTACATTCTTATAATAACTGATCACAATATTGTTTAGCAAAGGGAAGGAAATTGTATTTTAATGAAGGCAAATAAATATTTGTACCTTAATATATATATAGGAATGGACACCAGAGCTGTCGGATTCTCTTTGCTCTTTGACCTTCTTTTTATTTCTTTCTATATGTGTTCACTGTTTTTGATCAACAGCAACCTCTGTGCAATGATTCTGATACTGAGAAATGAAAGAATTAAGAAAAAGTGTGTGGCTTTTGCATGCTATCTTTATTTTTTATGTGTGTACTGTTTCATTGATTAAAAAAAATAAATGGCTATCTTCATGGTTTTGTTAAATCCAACTTTATATGGTGAATATTTCAAAAGCACTTAATAAATATTTTCGTTTGAGAAATGAGTCTTGTCTCTCAACCTACATAGACTCCACAAACCAGTCGTCTGCCCTTTTGCTTATTAAACTACCTCGACAAAGGGGCTTCCATTGATGGGCTCTGTAGCTTGAAGTAGTATCACCATAAAATGTTCTGACCTTGATGGAGCTCTGTCTGGTTGGCTTTAAGTCTGCCCTTCCTGTGCGGGCCTACATGGATTGAGATGGCCATTCACATTTATTTTTACTCATTGGTCTTTAAATTCCTGAAGAAGCTTATGTGAGGATGAGTACCATCACTCCATGTATTTTATTAGACTGTCCCAAATTATATTTTGAACAGGTTAAAGAAGACCAAGTCAAACAAATGGACATAGAAAATAGCTTTATTACCAAGTGGAAAGACACTCAAGTGAGTAGTAATAGTTAGATCTCCAGAGAATAAAAAGAATTTTTCAAAAAAAAAAATATCCCCAAAACTTCCATTGTAAGTAGATACATTTGTTGTGTTTATTTTCAAGTTTCTGTTTGAAGCAAAGTAAAATTAATGGGCAAGGAGACCCAACATAAAAATAGTTACGTAATTCAGCAGCATGATGCATAGGTGCAAAATGCCAAAGTTCATTCATGTAAATTTTTCAAATATAAAAGGGAAAAAAAAAGTCAGTGTTAATCTTATCAAAATATCCTTTAACAAAATCAGTTTTCATTTATAAAAGCACTATTGAAAATGTCAGTGGATTTCACAGAAAGCGTTTAAAGCCAAACATTCTACAGGAAATTGAAAATTCAGACTCCCTAGTGGTTCTATCCATTCGATTTTGAACATATAAATTATTTCTTATATGCTTTTGCTTTGCCTGCACTTGGATGATTGTATCAGTGGGAATGTTTCCATGTGATCTCTGTAACATATGCTAATTTATGTCTTAAGTTGACTTTTCTAGATCTTCTCTCGTTTTCCTCACTCCCATTATATTGGCTTTGTGTGTGCAGGCTGCCCTATGCTTTTCTCAGAATGCCTCTCTCTCTCTTTGTTTGAAGACTGTTCATTGGCCTTGCTTAAAATTGATCTTTAATTCTCTTCACTGGAAATGGTGAGGATTCAGGGTACCAGTGTAGATAATAGAAATGGGTCAAATATATTCTGTTTATTAGATGCATTCAGAGAACAAGGCAAATGCTGCCTTAGTAGTCAAATCTTAAAACCACCTAATTAGAGAGACCACCTGAACTATCATTCTGTATGAAGGAGATGAGGAAAAACCTTCATTCTAGTGCCTAGATCCCTGAGTACCAACGCTCTGAAACTGATTTTTTAAAGGAGTCTTTCCTCCCTTTTTTATTTTTTTTTAATTTTGTCTTTCCTCCCTTTTGACCCAAAGTAATTAATGCAGCCTGCAGGGGAGTTAGTTGTAACACTAAAAATCTGGCTCATTATTAGCTACTTCTCTCGGGTTCTTGCTTGTTGAAGAAGAATTTCATTCATGAACTAAGGGATTGTGTGAGCCCAAGAGATCTTCTTTGACAGCATTATCTATGCTGTTTTACATAAAACACAAGAAACCCTCTGCATTTTTATCTCCCATATTCAGAGTACAATAAAGAAATAAGTCTGGAAAGTTTTCCTACTTCCATATAAGACAGAAGAATAAGATAATTATCTATAAAGTAGAATAATTGGGAGAGGAAAGGAGGAGTGTTTGGAAACACTGTTAATTTGCTTGAGTTTTTCTCTGTTTCACCCAGCTCTCTGGAATATTTTTCTGATAGTCTCTCTGTCTCAGCCCTGCTCGACTTTCTTAGCCAAGCTTGTTTTTGGCTTCATTCTATGAATTTGTGGTGTTTGCTTTTTTAATTTTTAAAAAATGTATCCTTCCTGGAGATTTGTTTATGCAAACACAATGAAAAGTAAAATGTCACCTGTATTTCCTCTTCCCTAGGATTTTTGTTCAGCATCAAAAGTGAGAAATAAAAATGGGAAATCAGCTTTTCTAAGCCTACAATGTCAAAATAATTAGGAACTCTTTTCGAAAGTACATTTTTAATGTTCTCCCCACAGATTTACTCAGCAGGTTTTACTCTGGGATAAATTTAACTTCAGAATGCTCCTTTCTCCATTAAAGATTGGAGGATGGATAGTATGTCCAAGTGGTTACACACTTAAGGGAATTTCTGGAAAAAGCTACTCAAAATATGTTTCAGAGATTTGTGTGGTTCTTTAACTTTCACATTATACTGTCCATCCATGCTTTTTATATTCTGGTTTGTATCTTCTTCACTTAGAATGTCTTCTCAGGTATAATAGTGACCCCAAATGCCACTAATGCTTGGCTACAGAGAATTAAAAACTTACCTTTATTATCTACCTTATTCACTTTTATTTTTCCTTTCTAAATATACTTTTTCTATTTGTAGTTTTAATACAACTCTAACCTGATTTACTCTCAGATTTCAATTTTTGGACCTATTATCTCTGAAAATGTAGCAGGACATATTTTTCCTTTCAATTGTTAGTATGAGACCCATATTACAGCTTAGAGCAGAATTATATATGGCTCATTTTAAGTTCTTATTTTTTTGAACAACTTCTGTTTGTTTAGCAAACATAATTTTGTTCTAGCCAGATTCATTATTTCTATAAGAATAGAAGGGTATTTGAGGACTCTCAATTCTTCAGCAAGAGAGAAAAAGCCCCACTGTGACTCGTGGCTGATTGTAACATTTCTGTACATTCCTTGTCCTTAATCCACCGTATCTGGTGAGTGGGCATCATCATGCTCTGACTGGAGATTGGCTTCTTTGATTATTATCCATTATCTGGAAATAGAATTGGGACTTTGTCATAAGTGCCGTATGTGTGTTCTTGCAACAGACTTACACTGGCTCTCTTCCCATCTGCCCTTTTCCAGGTCTCCCAGGCTGGAGATTTGCTCACTGAAGTGTATGTGGAGAAGAAGGAGCCGGACTGCAGTATTATAATCCGGGTGAGTCCCCGAGATGGAGGTCCAGAGCCCTGTTGGGAACTCCAAGCGTTAGAATGAATTTACACGTTCTGAATTTTTCACTGTTTCTTAGTAGCTCATTTTACTGGTCCATTGCAAACCATGACGAATACCGGATGGACTTTTCAAACCAGTTTCCTCCGGGAATTCAGTGTTTTAGTCATTTGGAAAGGGCAACTCTCATGTGCTTTCAGTTAAGGTGAGGATTTTTTTGTAGGTAGTACTAGAAAACAACCTTAGCTGTCGTTTTTGCTCCTTTCCTTTTTAGGTTCTTAACATTAGGCGAGTTACTTATTTTATTTGAGCCTCTATCTTCTCACCTGGAAAGTGAGGAAAAATTACCGTTTTTACATTGTAGCATTGCTATGAGGACTCAAACCAATACATGTAGAACTCCTAGCAAATTGCTTTATACACAAGTGTTTCTATTACTGTTGTTATTATTTTCCCGCTATTGCACCCTATTCTTTGGCTTTTAGTCCACCAGTTTTCTTGAGTATTGGATAACTCTGTTGTTTCCTAAGACTCTTACTCATTTTTTTTTAGGAATTAAGAAGATCCTGATGATGCTATCATAACTAGTACTTAAGTCTGCCTTGGGAAAGATAACCGTGATATTCCAAATTCCTACCCACTAGGAATACATTCTCTGTTTAAGGAATAGATATTCTGCCATGTAGCAGAAGAAATTCAGCTTTATCTTCTTATCTTTTTTTTAAAGTTAAAGATTAACTTAATATTAGATATGTCTGGACTTTAGTTTTGTTAAACATGCATCGTATTTGTTTATATATATTTAATAATTACATGTTCTGACTATGTAGCACTGGTAGCCTCCCTTTGATCTCTGATCAGAGGCTTCGGTCAAATCATATTTCTTATGCTGTTGCGAGGTGGTGTAAGTCAGGAACTAGAGGAACCAATCCAGGCTAATCAGCACAACTCCAGTATTAGAGTTGGTATTCTCAACCCATGACTTAATTTCACCCACACCTGAAGCTTTAAGAAGCTCACTTTAATCTTATCTTGCTAATGGAAGCCATAACAGAAGGCAGTTCAACTGAGCACAGTTTTTCTTATTTTTAAGTATAGTATTTAGACAAAGGACTGTCCAGTTCCACCTTGCAAATTGTCTTGAAAAACATTGCAAAAAAAAAACCTGTACAAAAATAAACATTAACATTTGCTTAATACTAAAGCCTTTGCCAAAAATTATTTAAGTTGCATTTATCTCAGCTGATCATTGCCTCCACCCAAGCAATGTCCCAAGTTTATAAGAATAAAAACTTGGAATTAATAAGCATTAAGTCCAGGATGCAAACCTGGATCATCATATTCCAAACCTGATGTTCATTCCACTGACTTGTATGTTACAGAAATCCAGAGAAGTAGCAAGCAATGCTTAGAAAGATGGAATTACATTTATTATTATTATGAGCAGGCCCAGAGGAAAATGTCTTGAAAATTCTGGGCCACAACATAGAGGAACTTTCCCTATTTATATGTTTTTACCTTCTTTGTCTCCCAAATATGGGGTGTTTCCGGCCCCCTTTGAATGTTTTTTATTTTTAATTTAATAAACCTTTTTTTTGTTTATATTATTACAGTTGTTCCTCTTTTTTCCCCTCTATAGCTCCCTTCCACCCGGTTCCCACCCCACAAGCTGACCTTACCCTCCCCCACTGTCCTCATCCGTAGGTGTACGATTTTGGCCCAGTGTCTTCCTCCAAACCTCTTCCGCCCCCCGCTCCCGCCCACCCTCGCGAATTGTCAGTCCATTCCCTTTCTATGCCTCTGATTCTATTATATTCACCAGTTTATTCTGTTCATCAGTTTTTTTCACTTGATTTTTAGATTAACTTGTTGATTGATATGTATTTGTTGTTTGTAATTTTTATCTTTACCTTTTTCTTCCTCTTCTTAAAGAATACCTTTCACCATTTCATATAATACCAGTTTGGTGGTGGTGAACTCCTTTAGCTTTTTCTTATCTGTGGAACTCTTTTTCTGCCCTTTAATTCTGAATGTTAGCTTTGCTGGGTAGAGTAATCTTGGTTGTAGGTTCTTGCTATTTATCACTTTGAATATTTCTTGCCACTCCCATCTGGCCTGCATAATTTCTGTTGAGAAATCAGCTGACAGTCATATGGGTGCTCCCTAGTAGGTAAATATTATCTTTGACTTGATTCTTGTGATCCTTTAATCTGCTGTTGGATCTCTGTATAATATTTTTTATTTCAGTCACTGTATGCTTAATTTCTAGTTGGTCTTTTTTATATATATATATATATATTTTTTTTTATTGATTTTTTACAGAGAGGAAGGGAGAGGGATAGAAAGTCAGAAACATGGATGAGAGAGAGACATCGATCAGCTGCCTCCTGCATGCCCCATACTGGAGATGTGCCCGCAAGCAAGGTACATGCCCCCGACCGGAATCGAACCTGGGACCTTTCAGTCCACAGGCCGACGCTCTATCCACTGAGCCAAACCGGTCTCGGCTAGTTGGTCTTTTTTCATATCCTTAAGGGTCTTGCTAAATTTATCGACCTTTTTTTTTTTTTATCGACCTTTTTAGAAAATTCTTTAAAAATCCTAGAATCATGGTTTTGAACTCTATATCCAGTCATTTGCCTTCCTCCATTTCTTTCATTTGTGATCTATTGCTTTGTCTCCACATTTTTGCTGCTTCCCTGAGTTGATAGAATGGCTTTGTGTGCTAGGTGTCCTATAGGGCCCAGTGACTCAGCCTCCCCCTTTACCTGGGATAGACACTCTTGGTGCACCCCTTTGTGGGATGCGTGCACAGTCTTGTTGTAATTAAGCCTTGATTGTTTTTGGTATCACTGGAAGGAATTGACCTCCAGCCCAATTGGCTGTGAGGATCAGCTGTGTCTACACTGGGATAACTTCTGTGCTGGAGACACCCTTATGAGACAAGACTTGCAAAAGCCTCTGTGCTCAGCTTGGTTGGGGCAGAGTCTCAGGGCAGAGCAGACAGCATTGGTTTCCCTGCCCTAACAGGCCCCTATGTCTCAGTGTCCCATGGTAATCACCATAAGCACCTCTGAGAGAAAACCGACCTCAAGTTCCACCTGCTGCCAGACAGTCCAGTTTCTCCCCGAATGAGTCTGGATCCCCAGAATCTCGCCCAGACCTGGAGTTCAGTGCAGTCAGGAGTTTTTGTCTCCCTCCCGCTTGAGAAAGCCAGCTGTGCACTCAGTTGCCAGTCCTTTCCACACGCACATCTCAGTACCTCTGCCTCCTGCAGCTCCTCTGAGTCTCAGTGTGCTTTTCTCTTTCCTTCTAATTGTAGAATTTCCACTCAGCCAGCCTTCCTGTGGTTCTGGATGATATTGGTTTTGTCTTTTAGTTGTAGTTTTGAAATTATTATGCGAGGCAGTAGTTTAGGTGTTTACCTATGCCACCATCTTGTTTTCAAGTTCTTAAAGAGTCCCTATGTGCTGGGGCCTTGAGACCTCAACCAAAGGCCTGGCCTGGTGACAGCACTGATGATTTTGTCTGAGGAATGTTTAATGGCCTTTCTGAAGTGGGAGTAGTCTTTTTTTTCTTCTTATTTAAGCAAGAAAGCATTTACAGAAGCCAAATAGCAGGGTTAAAATTTCAAACAGCAGTTTTTATATAAGATAGATGCTTCATGTATCTTCTTTAGGATAACAATTACTCATGTGTCCTTCCTAGAGTTCAAGGTGTTTTGAAGAGGCGCCTTGGGTTTTCTCTGAGACAAGGAATGGAGTTGAGGCACATGTTTTGTTGGTGATTTTGCAAGTTTTGTTTCTCAGTAATTTATTATTTTAAGAAAAAGCTATATTGAAAAAAAAAATAAAGCTATTCAGATGAACAACATCACTGAAGAGATTTAACCTAATGTTTTTACTGTCTAAAGTTCTCTACTTTCCTCAGATGCTGTTTTTTTTTTTTCCTTTTAAGTTTATACTGTATTGGGCTTTTCTAAGTGGAAAACAGTGGACTTCTTATGTAATTAATGTATTCTAAAGAAAGTACTGGATTCCAATAAGCCCAGAAGATAGACCATAGGAATTGCCTGTAATGAAAAATATTTATATTGTTTATACATGTGCAATATGCTTATAATCAATAATGAAATGGAGAAATCGAAGTGAGCATATTTCTAAGAAATTTAAAAGTAGTTACATATTTTACTGAATATTCTAACTCTTAAAACATCTTTTATTTGTTTAACATTATAACTAAATTCTCACTGAAGAAAGCTGACTTGCTTTCGGCCAGTATGAATTTCAGATTAGCAAAAACAAAAACGGGAAGAAACAAATCAGAAATCCCAAAGTTCCTGAAGAAGGCGGTGTACGTGTGCAGCGGCCTGAGGCTTTGGGGTCTTGTAGAGCTGACCCCAAGCTGGCACTGCAGACCCTGCCCTGTGCCTGGAAATCCTTTGGTATCCCGCCATCTGTCACTTGCAGGACAGGGTATACCACAGACCACTACAACCCTGGGGCTCTTTGGCATGGCAGACAGCAGTGGACTGTGGATAATTTTGATTTCAGCCTGAATAATAAACCAAGCCACTGTGAACTCTTGATTATAGAGCTGACGACTGAAAAGTCTTACTCCTGAAGGCCATGGGATTTACTGCCTTGTGACAATCTTTGCATGTGTGACTGACTAGGTATAGTCTTCCCTCCTGCGTAATGTAACTGCTCACTCAGTGAGAAAAAAACAACAAATTCTTCATGATTATGTCTATGTTCTAATAACTATTTTAATATACATGTTTTTTTTTTATTGATTTTGGACAGAAGAACGAAGAGAGAGAGAGAATCATTGATTGGCCTTCTGCACATCCCCTACTGGGGATCAAGCCTGCAACCAGGGCCTGTGCCCTGACCCTGAATTGATGGGTCGATGCTCGTGGTTCATGGGTCCATGCTCAACTGCTGAGACAAATCAGCCGGGCCAAAGTTGCAATAACTTTTTGCACTCACATTCAAATGTATTTTATGAGAAGCTCTGAATAAGCTATCTTTTCTGTGTGCTTAGAGCAGCTAGTTAAACATGCAAAGAAGAAACTTGAGGTATCAGAAAATGTGCATGGTGAGTATTAGTATCCTAGCATCAGGCTGTGTCTGGGTCTGACTTATATTCTAAACAGGTTTTGCCTCTTTTACAGATATCTCCTGTGATGGAAGCAGAAGAATTAACTAATGATATGTTAGCATTAAAAAATATTATTCCTACACCAGGTGATCTCTGGGCCACATTTGAAGTCATTGAAAATGAAGAGCTAGGTAAGTGATTTTCATGCCAGTTATTCTTAAATTCCTTAAGCATGCAAAAATACTATTTTTGTGACATCATTGCTCACATTTTATGTTATTCTGAAGATTAACATTATGAATCCCCATATACTTCAGTGCATGTGCTAAAATATGTAATTGTCACTTGAGGTTGCCCTCCTATGCTTTTACTCATCAAAATAATTCGATTATTTTACTGACTCTAAAAATATAGTCAAAGCATTAGGCATTTATGTTGTTGCCTTAGGAAATAAGCCTTTTGTTTATAAGGAAAAGCAATTTCATTTGTAACAATATTCTAAATGTCACCACCACCATCCACATTATTCTCTGTGCTACTACCTGGAACAAAAAGAATGTCGATTTAAAAGATTATTTATGATTTTAAAAAATGATTTGCTTTAAGCCTATCAGGACCCTATTCTGTCAACATTTTTCTTTTTATATATCTCTTTAGTGGAATGGATAGATGTTTTTTCATCTCTTATCTCAGATGTGGAAGTATAAGGAGAGCTTTTGAAACTCAACTACTCCAGTAGTAAAGTGCTGAATAAGCCTAACATTCTAATGACACAATTTGGTTTCAAAGACCTCTAGGAAAATGAAAAATAAGATGCAGAATGTCTTTGTCTAGCTAATACCTACTGTCTAGCTGATACCATCTGTCTAGCTGATACCTACTAAGGTCTTGGGACCCTTTCAAGCAGAGCTGTCAAACTGTCAACAGTAAAATCTTGCCTACTGCAAGCTCAAGATAAAAATGAGAATTCAATGTTGAAATACCCCATCGGGTATTATGAGGAATGCTGTAATCAAATTAAAATGAAATCGGATTATCAAATAGTTTCTTTCATTACTCCGTTCTTGATGTTTTTATGCTGTGATTTTTTTTTTATCGTGCAGTTTTTTAACAATCTTATTTGTAGCTCTGGCTGGTGTTTCTTAGTGGTAAGAGTGTCAACCCACGCACCAAAGGATTGAGGATTCTATTCCTGGTTGAGGATTTGATTCCTGGTCAAGGGCGTGTACCTGGGTTGCAGGTTCTCTCCCTGGCCCTGGTTGGAGGAGGCAACGAATCAATGTGTCTCTCTCACATCTATGCTCCTCTCTCTTTCTCTTTCTCTCTCCCCTTGCCCCCTTTTTCTACTCTCTCCAAAAAACATTGGAAAAAATATCCTCAGATGGGGATTAACAACAACAAAAGCACCTTATTTGTAATGAGATGTTATTTTGCAATATTCACTGTCGAGTCAGTGACTCTGGTGCTTTGATGTTGGTCTATACGCATCTCCTCCCCAGGCAGGCTCAGCCTTCCCCTCTCACAGAAAGTGTTCTGGCAGATGAGTCCCATGACCAGCCTCCCTCCCCAACCCCCAATGCCAAGTCCAGTGGTTTTACTGCAGGCTTCACAGCACTTGTCCTTTTTGTGGCATTTATTGTTAATGACTATTCCCTTTTTCTGGCCCTCTAATTATTATCTATAATTCTTCCTTTGTCTCCTAAATGGTGGGTTTCTGCTGTTCCAATCTCCTTTACCATCTTCTTTCTTTTGACATGTTCTTTATTAAGGTTCTTCCATTCTTTGTGTTTGATTAACACATGTGAGTGGGTGTTCCCCAACTGTTCTTTACTCTTTCTCCATCCGACCTCCTTTAATATGCAGACTAAGGGTTTTAGTGCACTTTGTCCTGTCTTTTTAGAGTCCATCACACGGACTCGTCTCTCTCAATGGGAGCTCATCAGAAGGAAGGAGAACTCTCTTTTTCTATCTCTAGTATTCGGCACCATGCCTAATACATAGTTGCCATACAATTAAAATCTCTTGCACAAGCAAAGCACAGTTTTGCATCACTATATGGCTTAATGGTGGTAGAGTCTTTTGATTTTTGATGTTTAATTTTAAGGAGAGGGGCTAGGTTATCAACTTCATCATATTTGTGAATAAAAGGGGACTGTGGGCATTACTGCTGGAATTGTCTTTCTAAATCACAAATAGGAACATATATCATATTATTCTATCATTTAAAATGGTTCCTGTCATCATTTACTCATTGCCCATCCTTTCTGCAAGATCCAGCCTGTTCTCCATGATGACAGAGATAAACATAGTTCTCACTGATCATTTTTTTGATTGTTTATCCTATATAGAAAAGCCTAATATGCTAAGTGTCCTGTCAGCCACTCAACCAATCAAAGCATAATGTGCTAATGATATGCTAAGGCCGTTCAGCTGCTCGCTATGACATGCACTGACCACCAGGAGGAAGACACTCCAACTGATAGGTTAGCTTGCTGCTGTGGGCTGGCCAATCGGGACTGAGCAACTCGGGCTGGATACTCCCTCAAGCCCTCCTGCAGCCCCTCCCTGGCTGGCCAACCTTCCGCATCTCTCCCCGGCACTGATTGTGCACCAGTGGAGTCCCTCAGCCTGGCCTGCACCCTCTTGCAATTCAGGATCCCTCCGGGGATGTTGGAGAGCCAGTTTCAGACTGATCCATAGCGGGAGTGCCTCTCAGCCAGAAGCCCAGCTCATGGCTGGCAAGTGCAGCAGCAGTGGTGGTGCAGCACTCTGTGGCAGTGCTAAGGATGTCCTAAAAGGAGCTGGCCTAAGCCGTCAGTCAGACATCCCCGAGGGCTCCCGGAATGCAAGAGAGTGTAGGCCAGGCTGAGGGACACTCCTGCAAGTCACAAATTTCGTGCACTGGGCCTCTAGTAGATCTATAATACCATGTGCTGGCTGATTATTGAATAGCTGTATATACACACCTGGCTCTATCCTAGACCACATATTCTTTAGGACCTTTATATCGCTCACTGCATCTAGCATTGATGTGGAACACATCCTGCAAATATCATCTTAACTGAGGTGGAACCTAAAATAGATGTATTCTAAACCTGAGTGACCTGAATTGTTGCTTCTTGGGAAAATGTGGCAGACACCCAAGAAATGATTTCTGCTTGTAGATTAGCAACTCCTAGGATAGCTCAGGGCTCCGGTGAGGCCTGAAGCAGCAGACTGTCTCCTGCTTGCCTCTATCTGTTGTGTTTTTGGGAGATCTATCTGCACAATAAGGAATCATGGATTTGGGGGTAGGCATCTACTCAGTCTCTCAAGGGTTGAGTCAAAGCATGTCCCTCGGTCACAGCATGAGGGCTGTGTGCCTCTGTCATCATCAGTCCTCCCAACTAAGAGGACCAAGCACAATGCATGGGGGTAGCTAGGAGATTGCAATGAACTTAGAAATACTGTCTTTAAATTTCATCTTGGAAAAGGAAGGGATCGCTTACCCTGAAAATGACTGAGTATTAACCTGCAGGTGACAATGAGTACATCACAAATGGTATACTTAGGTTGGGGTGGGGTGGTAGTTGTTATTTTGTTGCTCTTTTGGCTATTTGTCTCTAATTAAAAAAAAAAGAAAGAAAAGAAAAAGAAAGTTATCTTGTTAGAGCTATAAAAAGACTAGGAGTCCTCAAGTTGTTTTGATTTGTGAATGTCCAAATAGATAATCAAAGGAACACCCCATGTACCTCAAGAAAGAATACATTTGATGGAGTGAACAATTCAGATTTGGCATAGTTTTCATGTTTGGTGAGCTGTTCAAGTAGAAACGCCAGCCGAGAAAACGAGGAAACAAAGATGGTTTTCCCAGCTTTTAGAGGAACAAAGTGAGGAGTGCCACAAAGGGGCCTGTGATTATGTTGGCTTCCTGAAGCAGACGGAGCCGTGGCTCCACCTGACCTTCCGAAATGTTAAAAGCTTTATTGCTAGAAACACGCAGGGAGGATAAAGCGAAATATGAAAACAAGATGAAAGGGAAGGCGTTAGCAGTCACAAGATTGTAGCTGATAGAGGAAGAGTGTCAGCAGGAAATCGGTGCCTTTTCTAATGTAAATATAAATCCTGCAAGTAAGCAAGTCACTGAAGATGAATGAATACATGGATAAATAAGTGAACCACAAGGGCTGGGTTTTATTGTAGGTCTCTGTAAATTGTAAAGCGACAGTCTCTGCCTTGTCCCATCCAATGACTGCTTTGTATAATAATTATTCTGTAAGATGCCCTTTACTCCCTGGAGATAACCTATTATACTTATTTTTTTAAATACTATAGTACCCTGATCATCATATAAAATGAGAAAGGGAAATGTGTAGTATAACATATCACTACCGACACCCTCCTGTATGGTCAGAGGTAATGAAAATAGATTCCACACTGGTGCGAACTTCTCAGGGATGTGCCAGCTCCAATGCAGACTGATTTAAGCATGTCAGTTTGTGGCTCACACATCACTGGAAGCATGGCTGCTGTTGGTGAAATGGTGTCTCAATCCATTTGGGCTGTTATAACAGAATTACACAGCCTGGGTGGCTTACAAACAACAGCCAGTTATTTCTCACAGCTCTGGAGGCTGGGAAGTCCACGATCGAGGTGCTGGCAGATGAGGTGTCTCAAGGGAGATCAGCACAGAGGACTGTCTTTTCTCTCATTTCTCAGGTGGTGGGAGGAAGCTTTGTGAGTCTCTTTCAGATGGGCACCTATCCCACTCATGAGGACTCTGCCTCCTAATACCATCACAGTGGGGATTCAGTGTCAACCTAGCAATTTTATTTGGGTGGGGAGAGTGGGGAGAGAACAGACATCCAGATGCTCACAAATGGTGGACAATTTCTACAGATATCTGACACAGCATGATCTTTTTCTTCCTATAGGGTAGTCAGATTCATGGACAAAATACATTAGGTTAAAACCGTAGAAAATATTTTGAGAATTGATATGCATAAAGCTGAGTTAGAGTCTACGCTCAGTTAATTTATAAGTAGGTTTTCACTCTGCCTGGTGGGACACTTGAAATTACAACATCATTAATGCCACTGAATTGTACATGTAAAATGTGTACGTAAAATTGTACATGTGAAAAGGACAAAAATTTTTTTACTATCTTTTTATTAATATATTACATGTGTACATATCTTCCCATTGCCCCTCCCCACCCCATTCCCATGCATGCCCTAACCCCCCAGTGTCTTGGCGTCCATTGGTTATGCTTATATGCATGCATACAAGTCCTTCCGTTGATCTCTTATCTACCCACCTCTCCCTAACCTTCCTGCCGTAATGTGACAGTCTGTTTTATGCTTTACTGCCTCTATCTATCTTTTTGTTCATTAGTTTATAATGTTCTTTATTATCCATACATGAGTGAGATCATGTGGTATTTTTCTTTCATTGACTGACTTATTTCACTTAGCATAATGCTCTCCAGTTCCATCCATGCTGCTGCAAATGGTAAAAGTTCCTTCTTTTTATGGCAGCATAGTATTCCATTGTGTAGATGTACCATCGTTTTCTGATCCAGTCATCTGCTGATGAGCACCTAGGCTGTTTCCAAATCTGGCAAATTTTATGTTCTCTATGTCTTACTACACTTAACAAATTGTTGAAAGAACAAAAAAATAATTTTTTAAAAGAACTGTTAAAAAATGTTAGAGAAAAAGGTCTTCCTTCATCCTACCTTTTGAAAGATGCCAAGCATCCTTGATCCACTGCTGCCAATCCTTAGTGCAGTCTGAAACCCACCCTGGGAGAGGCTGTTACCTTCACCACGAGCTACCCTTCTAAAGGGTGCTTTTATTTCAGTGCTTCACCTTGAAACTGAGCCTGTCCTCCGCTGGCACAGCCCCATGTTCTGTAGGTCCTAGACCTCCTGGAAAACAGTAACTTCCATTGGGAAAGGCCTCATTTAAGTGGGCTTTTTTGCCGGGCAGATCCAGCTGGTGAAACACTTTCTGTGCAGCAGCATCACAATGAACTGTTTTACTAATCCTCCTCAGAGCTACTCTGACACGGAAGATCTGTTCATTGTTCACCAGGGTCCTTTCCAGCCCTCCTCTTGATTGACACACAGTGCTGTCGCCCTCTAATTATATGGACAGGACTTGCACCCCTCAGAGTTTGGCGCCAAGACTTTAATTACTGGGGAAGTCATAGTTGTCTAGGGAAATCCTGCGTCATTATCACCAGAAATTTAACCACCATACCTATAATTTCAAGTGAAAAATGGATAGTTCTCGTTTTAACAAAGGAGGCCAGGTATTTTTCTGTAAACAAGGTTTTAAACTATTAATAATGTGATTTACCTAGCTAACTTCCTTCATAACCTGTTCTTTTCACGTGCTTACACTGAGTTTTCAGCAATTTTTATGCTATGGATAATATACAGATGTGTTATTTCTAATAATGCCTTACTGCCAGATCACTTACCATATCATCTATCATGACAGATGATTGAAAATGTAACTATGCATAAAAATTATGTGTAGGAATTCATTTATTTAAATAGTTTTTTTGTGGAGTCTAGATTTTTCTATATAAAGTTTTATGTCACCTGGCAATAATGACAGTTTTACTTCTTATTTTCCAATTTGAATACCTTTTTATTTCTTTTACTTATCTGATTGCTATGGCTATGACTTCAAATTATAATTAGTTTTATTTTTAAGTATAGTTCAATTGAATTATAACCTCTCTTAACAAAGACTACCAATTAATTATAGCTTTGGCAAGTTATGGGCAATTATGATCTTTGCCAACCTATTGCAAAATTATTTGAAGAAAAGCAAGATTGATATAGCATAAAATATTTTCTTTATTTTTATAAAGAGTTACATTCTGCCTGTTGATTCACTTACAAATATTTTCCACTAGTTATAGGCCACCATATAAGTTCATAAGGTATTTCATTACTCAAATATTTATTGAACATATGTTATATACGTACTCAGCACTCCACTGTGTACAGGGATATATTTGTAAACAAGATTGAGATACATCTTCAAGATGTATGGCCTAGTTGCTCTTTTTTCTCTTTCCCCTCTTCCTGTCATCTTTATTCCTCCCTCCCTTCTTTCCTTTCCTTCTTTCCATCCATCCATCCACTCATCCATCCATCCATCATTTCTTCCTTCCTTATGTCAATTGCCATCATTATTGGCTTGTTTCAATAAACACAGAATGCAGAACTGTATTACATTGTACTGAATAGTAAGCAAAAATCTGGTTATTTACATTGGAAGCGGAAAATTCGTTTTCTTCTGTGGACCTGAGATTGTTGATAAGTTCTGAAATGCTGTGGTCATAGCAGGACAGACTAATAACTACTTTGAATTTTCAGCAATTTGTATGCTATAGAATATGTTAAGAGGGATATGATCTACCATATTTCATTGTCATTACTTGTGATTTTATCACCAATTAAAATATCATGGTTATGATACTATCTACAGATTCTTGTTTGTCATTGCCATTCCTACTTTAACCAAAATGAAACTCTCAGATGCTATGTGCTTTACATTTTAGAAGGGTGTGAAAGAGTTGAATTGACCTACATGATTTTATTAGAGAAGCTACATCAACATCTTCCTGTTAGAACATATGTTCTTGCTGTTTCAATGATACTATTTTTAGTGTACTGTGAAAGGGTTGAATTTTTCCCCCAATATATGCTTGTAACTTTTTATTAAATGATTGGCATATTTTGATCAGTAAAAAACTTTTCTATGAGGCTTTGAATGTAATTGTAAAATCTATTTAACTCGCTGCTAAGAACTTCTCATGCATTAAAAAATATGATTTCTTTAAACAAAATGTATATGGATGAGTGTTTATTAGGGATAAATCTTTAAGAGGTCATTACCTTTTGGTTTTTGGTTCTTTATGTCAACAGTTAATGTATAATATTGTCATATAATGTTTCTGATTGATGTTTCTACCAATAGTTAAACATAGATTAACTATTAGAATATTGATTGTTTTCATATGATTTCTATTGAAGTTATATTTTATGATTTTATATTAATTGACTATAAGAATAGCAGCTATAAGTTCTTCATTATTGATCAGAAATTATAATATGCTAATCTTTAGGATTCAAGTATATTATCACTTGCTACTGGACAAGAGTCATTTTGCTAGTCCTTTCACAATTATTTAATTGCATGTGAAAAATAGACAGATTTCCATAAGCACATTACAATGTTATTTTAAATCCAAAAGCAGGTACTGTAAGCCCGGCCAATGTTGCCCAATGGTTGAGCATCAACCTATGAACCAGGAAGTCATGATTTGATTCCCGGTCAGGGCACATGCCCTGGTTGCAGGTTCAATCCCCAATGTGAGGCATGCAGGGGGCAGCCCATCAATGATTCCCTCTCATCATTGATGCTCCTATTTCTCTCTTCCTCTCCCTTCCTCTCTGAAATCAGTAAACATATATTTAAAAAGATCAAAAAGAAGATAGTGTCTGAAACTGATTTGTTATATATATAAGGTTAGCATTATTTCTGAAATGTTATCTAAAGGATAGCATCTGTGATTAAAAAAAAAAAAGTCAAACCACAAATTGAGCAAACCACAAATCTTCCTGCATAGATTCATTTATATAATAAACTTTATTATATACTTACTGGTGTTCTAGCTGTTAACAGTCTCTTTTGTGTAATCTTAATGCTATTTTTATGTAACATAAGATATGATTATGCTTATTGTTGAATACAGATTTTTTTTAAAGGATTTAAAAACTGTATAATTATAAAAGGTGACACTTTAATTTGATCTGGTTTTATTTTGCAGAGCGCCCTCTTCACTACACAGAAAATGTGTTGGAGCAGGTGCTCCGGTGGAGCTCATTAGCTGAACCCGGCTCTGCTTATCTTGTGGTGAAGAGGTTCTTAACCACCGACACCATCAGGCACTACAACGGTAGGTGTTGCTATCATCCCACTTTGCAACTCCGACGGAAAGTTCAAGTAGTTGAAGGATACCACGGCACAGGTGGCATTTGCAAATGTCAAAAGTAAAAATGAGGAGCTAAATACAGACCCACTGAGATAGTACTGTGCAAGAGGAAGAAGAACAGGTATGTGCACAGGAGTGACATGTGCTAGAGTCCGGTTTCCTGGAGCCTCGCCCTATGGTAATAGTTGGCTCATCTGATGGTACCAAGTTAACGTTTTTGGAAGGAATGGTTTATGCTGGAAGGACTTCTTGCCATGCTTCAGTGCTTTTCTAATGTTCAGATAGCTGGTGATGAACCTTCTTCCTGAATTCTGAAAGTTCTCTGGGTATTCAAGAGTGCAAATTACACCAGCAGTGGTTCTCAGGGGTGGGGCAATGTTGTCTTCCAGGGGACATTTGGCAATGCTTGCAGACGTTTCTGACTGTGACAGCTGGGTGGAGTGGTGCTTCAGGTCTTTAGTGGACAGATAAAAGGTATGCCACTAAGCATCCTACACTACATGACACAGCTCTTTAGAACTGAGGAGTATCTGGTCCCAAATGCCAATGGTGTCCATGCTGAGAATTTCTGATTTAGATACTCTATGAAATCTGTTCTAGTTCTTAAATTCTGTATTTTTCATTGTAACATTGAGATAAAGAACAATTGTGGAGCCTTTGGAACCAAGTCCTGTCAACATTATGAAACATATGTAATAAGTTCTTGTGGTTTCTAATAAGTCAACTTTTCAGGTAAATGTATAGTGTTTTCTAGTAAATGTATAGAATTTTCCTTTTCCTTTTTCTAGTATTCCTCTAAATGTCTAATTCTTCCATGCTGCGCAATCCTTGGAACCCATACTTAGACATAAAACGTCAGCTCTTGTTTGAATGTTAGTGGGCTGGCTATGTGAATACAAATAGACAAAACTAAGATCTTAAAAGGCTGTGGTGTAAAGTGAGGTTTTGTGCAGGTGGAGCGAAGAATAATCTAAAGTTCTGTTGGTCTTGGGGGATGGGAGGGAAGAGATAGAGCAGGTTGATAGCAATGATATTTGAATTAAACTCTTTATGCTGATTAAAGACAAGTAGAATGGTAGTGTGACTACACATGGGCTCTGCCCACAAGCTGGGTAGGAAGACTGGGCAGTGTAATGATGCCTCCCATACTCTGGTGCCTTCCTGGGTCTGTGAGTGTGTCCTTCTGTTGTGAAAGCATCACACCTCTGTCAGGTCTAGATAAGCACCTTGGGTAAGAGCAGGAGGACCCCAGAGTAGAAGACATACTTACGTGACAGTTTCAGGATCTGGATGAAACATCTAACTTTGGTGTTACTCTTATGGCCCACTCCTTGCTCGAATAGGGTAGAGCTAAAGCATATTCCTGTCCTTGCACTATTCCTACCTCAATTTGCCAAACCAGTATGCAGCTTGTTATCATATCTACTAGAGGCCCAGTGCACAAATTTGTGCATGGATGGGGCCTAATAGGGCCAGGTCGACTGGGGGGAAGGGGACAAATGCAGCCGGCCAAGGGGAGGGGTCACCACAGGCAGTTGACTGGCCAGCCCCACTGCCTGGACAAACTCCCAGTCAAATTCCTGGTTGAGGGGTGAATTTACATAATAAACTTTTATTATATAGGACTAGAGACTCGCACAAGATTCGTGCGTGGGGGGCAAGGGTTGTCCCTCAGCCCAGCCTGCACCCTCTCTAATACGGGACCCCTCGAGGGATGTCCAACTGCCCGTGGTGGACATCCCTATCACAATCCAGGACTGCTGGTTCCCGAGAGATCACCTGCCTGCCTTCCTGATTGCCCCTAACTGCTTCTGCCTGCCAGCCTGATCACCCCCTAACCACTCCCCTGCCAGCCTGATTGATGCCTAACTGCTCCCCTGCCAGCCTGTTTGCCCCTAACTGCCCTCCCTGCAGGCCTTGTACCCTCCAACAGCTCTCCCCTGCAGGTCTGGGTTCCCCAAAACTTCCCTTCCCTGTAGGCCCAGTCGCCCCTAACTTCCTTCCTCTGCCGACCTGGTCTTCCCTAACTGCCTTCCCTTGCAGGCTTGATTGCCCCTAGCTGCCCTCCCTTGCAGGCCTGGTTCCTTCCAACTGCCCTTTCCTGCTGGCCTGATCACCTGCAACTTCCCTCCCTTGCAGGCCATCTTGTAGTGGCCATCTTGTAACCACATGGGGGCAGGATCTTTGATCACATGGGGGCAGCCATCTTGTGTGTTGGAATGATGGTCAGTCTGTGTATTACTCTTTTATTAGGTAGGATAGAAGCCTGGTGCATGGGTAGGGGTCAGCTGGTTTGCTCTGAAGGGTGTCCCGGATCAGGGTGGAAGTTTTTTGGGGGCAGCTTGGGCAAGGGACCTGTGGCAGTTTGCAGGCTAGCCATGCCCCCCAGAGACCCAAGTGCAGCCCCTGGTATCTGGGATTTATTCATCTTCTACAATTGAAACTTTATAGCCTGGAGCAGAGCCAAGCCTCCTGCTTGCTCTGTGGCCACAGCCATTTCTGTTAGGATTTATTTATTGTCTATAATTGAAACTTTGTAGCCTTAAGCAGAGGCCAAGGCAGGCTAGGGCTGCAGAAAGCTTTACTTCCTCCATCACGGGGGGCAACCCTAGCCTCCTGCTCTCTCCAGCTTTCTAGACCATTTCTGTTGGGATTTATTTACCTTCTATAAATTGAAACTTTGTAGCACTGAGTGGAGGCCTGGGCCTACCAGAGTGTGTCAAAAGCTTGGCTTCCTCCATTGCTGGGGGAACCCAAGCCTCCCTACTGCTCTCTCCATGGCCACAGCCATCTTGATTGGGTTAATTTGCATACTCACTCCTGATTGGCTGGTGGGTTTGGCTTGTGTAGCAGAGGTACGGTCACTTTGAATATTACACTTTTATTAGATGGGATAGTTCTTCCTACAAGGAAACTGTCTCATTGCATGAACAACATCAAGTTTTAGTGTAACAATATCAGCAAATACATTAATTGGACCATTTCACATTAGTAATGTATTTTGGGTCAAATATAGAAGGAGCTATGAAGTAAATTTTAAAATACTTTTTATAGTTTTCTAGCCAATAAAATGTTTATAAATGTTTTTCATTAGAGCTTGATTTATATTTATATTGTCAAAGCAAAACAATTGCTTTCACTATGGTGATTCCACATCTGTGTGAATTTAGGATGACCCTTTTAAATCGGCTCTGGCTTGTTGTCTTTGTGTGTGTGTTTAAATCAATTTCTTAAATCATAATTTTTTTCCTATACTTGTGTATTTCAGCAGCCTTCCATTTAGAAGTACATTTTATGGGCTATACCTGGTGATAGATTTTAGGGGGAGTTAGATGTTCGTTCACCTTTGTCTCTGTCTTGGCAAATATCTCCTAAATCAATCACAATGACCACCAACTCCAGAATTGTTGCTCCGTTTCATACATCCACCACTTCTTAAACTTAGGATCTAAAAGGAAAATAATGAAAGTAAATGGAATGTGATGTCTCTGTCAATTTGTTAGAAATATTGGCGTCATCTGTCATCTCAGAAACACATTGCTCTTCACAGCAAGATGGAATAAGGTTAAATATTTTTCTCACTGAAGATTTTATTTTTCTAACTAGGGGCCCAAGTAGAAATCAGCTAAGTTTGAAACTAGGGTAGTTGGTTGCAACCACATTTTCTCACAGGAAAACAATAGCTACTGTAGTGCTAACATTTTTTTGAAGCATTAAGTAGCAGTAACCTTTGCACTCTGTCCCTGCAAACTTGACACCTAGTTGCCATAAATTTTACTTTCTGTCCACCTAACTCTATTCCAACTCTATATTTACACACAAAAATAGCTGTGTGACTTGCATTTTATTAATTATTTTATTTATTTATTTTTAAAATATATTTTATTGACTTTTTACAGAGAGGAAGGGAGAAGGATAGAAAGTCAGATACATCGATGAGAGAGAGACATTGATCAGCCGCCTCCTGCATGCCCCACGGTGGAGATGTGCCCACAAGCAAGGTACATGCCCCCGACCGGAATTGAACCCGGGACCCTTCAGTCCGCAAGCCGACGCTCTATCCACTGAGCCAAACCGGTCTCGGCTATTAATTGTTTTGTTACAGGAGAATTAAACTCTCCTGTCACTCATAGGAGTGAGATATAGGTTCTTGGGAAAGGACTGAAAGCATTTTCAGAAGCCCCCACAGGTGGATGGGAGGTGGGAGAAGGCTTTATTTAAGTGAACTTTCATCTCTCAGCTTCCAAAGTCCCCTGCCCCTGAGCCAGTCCTGGAAAAGGTGCAGGTGGGTTTCCAGCAGAGCCAGAAACAAGGCCACTGTCCAGCGCTTCCCTCCCACCTTGTAGCCGGCGTGGCTCAGCTCCCACACTAATTAAAGTCCACTAGTCCATTGTGTGGAGCAGCCCCACATGGCCTTTAGCCTCATGGACACAGGGGCGCCCAGCCCCTGCCACTGGAGTCGCAGGACCCAGCATGTGAGAGAGAGGAGAGAGAGAACTTCCATGGTTTGAGGTGTACTCAGGTTTCATGTGCTTGCAGTGGCCATGCCCATTCTGACCACTACTTTGTTTCAGGGTGTGACTGGCAGACAGACAGGCACCTTTCCACATCACTCTGACCTTACTGGGCATGGTCCCTTCCCCCATCCATCAGTGGGGCTCAGATTTGGAGAGTGTAGATGCAGCTTTTTGGCAAAGTTGTGTAAATGGCATGCCTACATCTAGTCTTCCTGTCCCTCCTTTCCTGTGAAATTATAACTAGGTTATTATAACGGCACCCATATGATAGTTGTTGTTTTTTAATGTAATAAATTCAAGCATATATTTTTGATTGACGTTATGTTTTCACCATCGTCATGCTAAATGAAGAATTTTTGTTGAAGTAAAATTTACATAGGATGGAATGTATTAATTTTAAGTGTGTTTGATGAGTTTTTTTAAAAATGTATTTTATTGATTTTTTACAGAGAGGAAAGGAGAGGAATAGAGAGTTAGAAACATCCATGAGCGACATCGACCAGCTGCCTCTTGCACGCCCCCTACTGGGGATGCGCCTGCAACCAAGACACATGCCCTTGACTGGAATCGAACCTGGGACCTTTCAGTCCTCAGACCGACGCTCTATCCACTGAGCCAAACCGGTTTTGGCTAAATGAAGAAGTTTTATCAAATACCTTGAGGTTTAGGAGTGTTAGTTTTCTGAGTTTCCTTACTTTATCTGAACTGTTTAAAATGTAGACATAACAGTAGGAATAGATTTAGAATCAGCCAACACTTAATTTCTGCTCATTCATTTAAGGTAATGAGGTAACACACTTTACTTTTATAGAAGTATACTAGTGTAAATGAATTTTTTGTTGCCTCTACTTAAAAATCAATTCTGTGCTTTTCAAATGTGGCATTTGATTTCTTAGAAACAGTTTGCGCCATTGTCATTATTGTAATGAGGAGTTAACTAACTTGAAAAGGAAGATAATAGTCCTCAAATTTCTTTTCTACCCCTTGGATTATGACTGAGACATTGAGGTAGGGAGTATAAAACTTCATTAAAATGGCTAAGTAGATTTTGTCATAGCTATCTTATTAGACCATCTTTTATCATTATCTCTCATATTGAGTTGTTTGAATATCTCTATCACAAGTAAGGCATATATTTATAGCTTCTGTAAGGTTCCAGAATTAATAATTTTATATTGCTGAAGTCTTATTTTAAGTGCTAAAGTTCTTTAAAAAATTGCCTCGATAGAATATAGTGCATGGGAGTCGAGTTTTAATGATCTCAATGGGGAAGAAATACTTTTAAGATATAAGATGTAACTCAAATGCAGATCCCCGTGGGTTTCTAAATTTAGATTGCTGCATAGGACAGATGCTTTGGAATTAAATTTGCATTAGAATCGAATAGTTTAAAATGCAACTGCTTCCGGCAAGTTCAGACCTGGAAAGCTGAGCCATCCACTATCAACTGACTTAAGAAAATAAAAAGAAAATGTCAGCAGAAATAGTATGAGTCTATAAATCATAGTCTAGCTAAAATAATTTACATTTCACTTCCATCAAATCTTTTTAAATCCGAAGGTAAGACCTAGTCCACTTTACGTGGAAGTATTTTCCTGGGACCTGATGATCGTCTTTGATATTCACTGTAGATAGAGTAGGAATGCTCTCACTTTTTCTCCTGTTATTATTTGGTACTGAGAAAACCAATTGATAAGTTTCTGTTAGCTCTGTTTCATGCAGGAGTCTGTGGAAAATGTAAAGGATTAACTTTTCCCACAAGGAACAGAAAATCTAAATGCATGAAGACTGTTTAAATATAAATGTAAATACAAACACAAGATGCTATAAATGACCACTGTAGGCCAGGATGCTTATGTTTATGGAGAGCTTTTAGGCACAGAGAGGTGACTCAGCTCCATGGTCACTGACATGGTTTCTCACACCGAATGTCGGTCAGTCAAGGAAATATCTCCCGTGTCATTTTTCTTGTATGTGTTGATCTTCCATTATAAGACTCTCTCATTCCTTTGCTCGCTAAAAGTACCCATTGAGAAAACTTTTTGAAAATATAAATGAATAAAACACTTTGTAATTGAGGAAATTATGGACAAAATTTCACTGGCCTGCTATCTCACTTTTATCTAGGTAATGAGGGAATGCTTCCTAAAGGAAATTAGCGGTGTATTATTACAGAAACCACTGTGTGTCCCTCTCACTTTCTTGCTTTGGGTGCTTCCTGTGCCATTAAGAAAGGGAGCTTAGAAGAGGTTACTGTTTGGGTGAAAGGAGGGGGGCAGGAAGGGTAGGGTCATTGACTTCTGTTTTGGATGTGTTGGGTTTTACTTGTCTGTGACGTGTGTCTTGGGTAGATGTGTGGAAGCAACAGAGTGCATTGCATGGGAGGTGGTTTTTAGCCTTGGGAGAACATAAGAACATTCCATTTACTTATTAAAGAACATTAGAAAGCTGAGTATAGGGTTACCATCATTTGCTTGTAAGGGATGGGTGTATCAAGAGAGGCCGTGGTGTATGAAAAAACAATTAGAAAGCTTTCAAGAAAACAGAGCAGTGTCACGGAAATCATCAAAGGAGTAAGTTGTAGATAAAGAGTGCAGTGTAAAACGGCACATGAGTTCAAGAATGGTACTCAGACATTTATTATTGTGGTAATGGTGGTGATCATAATTGTGATGATTACTTAAAAGGGTCTCAGTGTGAAAGACAGGATTCTGTGTTAGATATGTAGAGACCTGAACTGTGATTCTAGTAAAGTTGCCTTCTAACCTACATAACCTTTGTGAGCCACAATTTTCTCATTTATAAAATGAGATTGGTTGGCTCAGTG
>JAAGEH010002528.1:14212185-14385552 GCA_011751065.1 Lasiurus cinereus | reverse complement strand
CCAGTAGGGAGCGTGTAGGAGGCCGCCGACCAGTGATTCTCATCACTGATGTTTCTGTTTCTCTCCCTCTCCCTTCTCTGAAATCAATAAAAATATATTCAAATAAAAATAAAATGAGATTGTGTTACCTCTATTCCCTACTTCAGAAAGTTACATGCAAATCACATGGCATAAAATACATGAACATTTTGGAAAGTCTAAAATTTATACTAGTTTTATATAATGTTTTTTTTTTCTTGATCTTCCAGTTATATTCAAACATGTCTTTAAGTCTTTTAACTGGAAACTATGCATGAATATTTTAAAGTTGTATCACCTAAATACTAAGAAATTGCTAAAGGTCCAAGTCCTGATATGGTGTCCCTCTCTGAATCTTTTGTGGACATCATCTAATATGTGGGCCTCAGCAACCTGCAGGACAAGTGTGATTTTTCCTATTTCATAGGAAAAGCAGGAGTTGACACCATAATGACAGCATCATGGCTACTTGGCTTCAGTGTTCTTTCTGTCCACTTTATTTCAAGTCTCAGGCAGGCAGCTGATCATTGTCTGAATTTCCAGTAGAAAGTTTAGATTAGAACTATATTGATAAACTTATATATGATAAATTTATGGAGATAGATTGATAAATTTATGCAAATACAAATTTGGTTTCTTACCAAAAAGTGTTTTTCTTAATAAAATGAGTTGAAAAGACTCCTGTGAGTGGAACAATCACAGTATTACATATGAAATACAGTCCATGTTAAATACTCTACCTTAGCCATTTTGCTTTCTTACTCTTACCTGTTTCATGTTGGCAAAAATTTCTCGAACAACTTAAAAATTCTTGGATTCCTGTGTCAGAATTATGGTAAAGGTTTCCTTCTTTACCTGGGTATTTGCATTCTTATATGAGTGCTGTTGAAAGAAATATGAGGCAAGCTGATGTAATTTTAAGTTGCTTAGTACCCACATTAATACCTGTATTTATAGTGACATTAGTTTTGCTAGTAGACTTCATTTAAACTCACATATACAAAATATTATCATTCCAACATGTAATTAATATTACAAAATTGGGAGATTTTTTTTTAACTGTCTTCACAATCTGTAAGTATATTTTATATTTGCAACACATCCAGATTGAGACTCACCATGTTTTAAGTGCTAATGGGACAGCAGAGGCAGGCCTATCTATTGTAGATAGAAATAGATCCAGTCAGTAGATCTGTAACTTGTCCTACACAACCCCTGACATGTGCTATTCCCAGAAATTAACCATAAACTTCTTAATGATAGGAGACAAGTTATTACTTTATAATATCAAAACTGAAAGTATAAAAATAGTTTATATTCTGTTCCAAATAAATGAAAATGTACCTCACTTACAAAAATAATGTGTACTTTACAGAGAGAAATGCCCTGGAAAGTATCAAAGAGGGATCCCTGAAAATCAAAGAAGAACCACCTAAAATACTGTCTGGAAATAAATTTCAAGATCGGCACTGTGTTTTACGAGATGGATATCTCATTCTTTACAAAGACCTGAAGGTATTTGCATATGTAGTATTTGAATATGTACACATATCTGTGTGGGTATTAACATTCTTATCTTATACCTTTCTCAGCCCTCTCTCTTGGAAGTCAAGGCCGGTAAGAAATAAAATAAAATAAATTGCAGAGTAAGCTGGGGATTCCTCTCAGCCTCTGCGCTATGCTGTTAATGCACTGAGTAGCGCAGTGAAGAACTCCATATTTGGCCTTTATGAGCACCTCGCATTTTTTAGGGCAGGGAATGACAAGTTCTGAAGAAGAGTCTAATATGTGTTGCATAAGCAAGCGTATCAGTCAGCATCTCAGTCAATAAAACGACTGGGGGAGTGTGTCATGCCCTAAGGCAAAAGTGGCTTGAGTTTAGCTAATGGAAATTAATAAATGCAGATTAAAACTCTGATATACTTTTTTACTCTTTACGTTGACTACACTGACTAAAATTGTAAGAGTGACACCACCTAATGTGGACAAGGATGTTGATTAAACTAAAACTCTCATAAACTGCTGATGGAAGGGTGCAGTCACGATCACTGTGTAGAAATGTTGGGAAGTTGTTAGATAAGTTTCTTAGGACATCTACCCCTGGACCCAGCAATTCTGTTCCTGGTTATTGTGTCCATAAAAGTGTTTGCTCAGGAATGTTCATAAGCAGCTTTATTCATAAAAACTGCAACCTGGAAACATTCCAAGTGACTGTCAGTATAAGAATGATAAATTCATACAATGGAATCCGACTCAGCAATAAAGTAAGTGAATACTCATGCAGGCAGCAACATGGATGCATCTTGAAATCCTTGTGGAGTAGAAGAAGCTTGACACAAAATACTACCATCTGTAAGATGTCTAAGTTCGGCAAAACCACGAATGGTGATAGAAAGTAGAAAGTGTTTGCTGAGATGTCAGGAAAGATTGTAGGTTTGATTCCAGGTCAGGGCACATTTCTGGGTTGTGGGCACAATTCCCAGTAAATGCAGAAGGCAGCCGATTAATGTTTCACTCTCATATCTGTGTCTCCCATTTCTCTCTCTTACCTTCTCCCTTCCTCTCTCTAACATCAATTAAAAATATTCTCTATCCAGTTTTCATTTGTGGTCACAGAGGTATTTGCAGTGTCATCTCTACTTCTTGAGATTCTGGAAATACCTATGCAATTTTTTAAAATGCAGCAGGAATGACAGCAGGAACTGGAGTTACTTTTTATTTTGAATTATACAATTCACTTGAGTTAAACATTGCCTGCATACTGTGTGTGGCACTTCCCTATTTTGGTTTGGTCATGTACAAAGAAAGAACAGGGTAGTAATATTTGTTAATATGTTATGAAGAGAGGATAGTGAGCCCTATTTGGGGAAGTATCCTTTGAGCTCTCCACACCTTTAACTCCTTTCCCTGTTTGTTTCTCCAGGGAAGCCTCCATGTGTGGCCTTAAATAAATTTTAGCATTCCAACTTTGTGTAGACATCTCATGTTCACTTTTAAAGACAGTGGAATGTCCAGGCGTGGGGGCTAGTAGAACAGCACTGAAGTCTGCAGCCCTTACCCCTCCATTCAGAGGTCTGGATTGTCTGCCCTACTTGAACTCCCACTTTGCCATTCCACCTGATAGACCCAGCAGGGAGTCTGTGCAGGTACCAAGATATTGTTTGTTATTCTTCTTCTTCAGTTTTTTTTGTGTTTTTTTTCCAGTAGAGGGAGGGTGGAGTTTGCAGAAGTAAGCCACATAAGAATTTGGGGTTAGCGAGCCAAACTCCAGATGTTCTCAAGGTTCATGAACTTAGGTTTATATTCATGAAAGTAAATGTTAAACATCACAGCTGACAAATACTAAGTCTTCTGGGTTGAATTTTATTGGATTTTCTTCATTGGTCATCCACCTTGGTCTTTATTAGATGGGGTTCCTTCATCCTTGTCCTTCTGTATACATAATATGTTGATTAGGAGTCATTTTTTTTTTTTTAGTTGGATGGCAGCTTAGCATATTTAAAAAATCAACCTAAAGTTTTTAGCCCCAATAAGGAACTGATACTTCCATTTCTAGAAATCAAGCCATAAAGGGAAAAATACCCAAAATATATATGTCATTAAATTATCTACTATGATTATAATAGCAAACATTAATAATAGTGACTAGGAGCAAATCCACAGTGTAAATTCCAGGCCTTATCATCGCTGCCACGGAGGCCATTGGTCACCAAAGTACAATTCCTGATCTTCCTGCTTACTTTTTCTTCTATATTCTCCTAACTGTGTTCTCCGTGGAAACCAAGTTTTTATTTTATAAACATACTAGAAGCCCGGTGCAGGAGTTTGTGCATGGGTGATCCAGCCAGGTAGGCCAGGAGGGAGAGGCCTAAAGAAGACCCACTGAGCTGGAGCTGAGCTTGGGCCCCTGGCTTTCCAGGGAGGCCGGCCTCAGCAAGGAAACAGAAACCACCAGAAGGCTCTGCAAACAGGCCCTGAGCTCCCTTTGGCCAGGCGGATCAGAGCTGGTGCCTCTGTGTGTACATTAGACACAGATCAGCACTTGCCTTTGTCTGTTGGTCAAATCCACTGCATGGAAAAACGTGTTCCCCTTCTTCTCTTTGGGGCCTTCCCACAAATACAGGACAATTGGAAGACACAGGCCCCAGTGGCAGAGCCAGGCCCCACCATCACGGTGAATTTAGGCCTAAGACAACTGGGTAGCAATCTCCACAGAACAGAACACACTGTTTTAGAGTCTTAATTCTCCCCTAAAATGTGCCCAGCTGCACCTTAGCTGGGAGAGACTCCATCCAGCTTTAACCAAAGACTGAGTTTCCTTTGAGGTGGGATCCCCCAGGAGCCAGCTGGTGGCAAGGCCCCTTACAGGTGCCTGCCTTCCCCCCCAAAGCTCGGCGTGCTCTGAGCCGGTTCGTTTCTGGTGGTGCCAGGTCCTGGGCTACAGTCGGGAGGCAGGTCCACGGGGTTTCTCTCCGCTGCCTTCCTGCCTCTAGAGCAGTACCCTCTGGCCCAGGGCACCAGCCGGCTGTCACTAGACCCGGGAATCAAAGAGCAAAGGAGCCGGCCGGCTCAGAGAGGGACCCGCAGGTGGCCAGGCAGTGCCCCCCACCCCGCTTCTCAGTCTGGATTGGGCCAAAGCATGCTGCCCTATACTGGCTCTATGTGGAGAGGGTCGCAGCAGGGAGAGGGGTGCTGTGACCTGCCAGCCTCAGTGACAATCATCCCGGTGCCTAGCTGATGGAATTCATCACACAGAGCCTTCATCTCAGGCTGCACGCTCAGCTGGCCACCTTCTTTAGCAGCACCGTGGTGCGGGCCGTGCAACTGGCCCGGGGCCCTCGGGCTCCGCAGTGGTGCTGGTGGTGGCCCCTGCGGCCGGTGTGTGATACCAATCAGTCATTCTGCCTTAACCATCACTCAGCTTTTATTATATAGATTTTCCACCCTTTTCAAAGGTGGCTGCCTTCATCAAGAGCAGCTCTCATAGTAAGAGTTTAAGTTGTATAGAACTTGTACTAATGTGAGCTACATATTTGTCAAGTGGGCTTTTGTGCATTGTCTTAGGATCCTAATAACTTGCTTATATTGCTATTTCTGTGAAGCAGGGTGTTCTAAATTTATAATAATAGCCATAATTTCTTGCGTGCTTTCTATGTGTCAGTTACTAGACTAAAACCTTTACAGGCATTTTTCTCATTTAACCTGTACAATAACCCTTCATAGTATAACTCTTTACTTTCTCACTTAATCATCATAATGACCCTATGAGATTATCAACATTGTTATTATCCCTGTTTACGAACAAGAAGTAAGGCCTTAGCCCGTTTGGCTCAGTGGATAGCGTGTCGGCCCTGAGACTGAAGGGTCCAGGATTAGATTCCAGTCAAGGGCATGTATCTCAGTTGTAGGCTAGATCCCTGGCCCTGTTCGGGGCTCCTGCAGGAGGCAGCCAATCTATGTGTCTGTCTCTCTTTCTCATCCAGGTTTCTCTGTCTCTTTCCCCCCTTCCTCCGCCCCCTTCCACTCTCTCTAAAAATCAATGGGAAAACAATCTTCAGGTGAGGATTAAAGAAAAAAGAGCCGAGAGACGTACATGAGGCCTCAAACTAAGACGTAGCAAGATCGATTCTCACCTAGATCTCTGTGACCCTCACACCCTGGCTCTCAGTTATAAATGCCGTCTGCCCACAGTTTGAAACAAGAGATTTCCTTAGGATACAGGGACTGCTTGTGTTAATAATTACTTCCATGGCTATTGTCTTTATAAAATCTATTGCAGGGTATGCAAGGATAAATCATAAAATTTGTGTGATCTGATACTAAGGTTTTAAATTAAAGTATAAGGATTCAAGTTTTGCTTCTGTCAGACAACTTTCCTGATATTCTGTGTTCAAAGATGAACATTTTAAAAATATTAATCACAAATAAATATGCCAGAATGTATATGGAGAATGTGTAATTGATCTAAAGCAAATGTTGATAAATTCTTTTTCTATAACCTATTTTCGTGAATTTAATTTTCATGAATATGGATATTTGAGATCGTTCAGTATGGGCCCATATAGGTTCACAATATGTTTCCTATAATTCTGAAATATAGACAGCAGGCATTCGTTTCTCACAGTTCTGCAGGCTGGATGTGAATCAGGGGGCCAGCCGGGTCAGGTCTAGTGAGGCCCTTGTCCCGGTTGTAGACTACCAACTTGGATCCCCATTTGGTGGAAAGTGAGAGCCAGCTCTCTGGCCTCTTTTCACAAGGGCACTGATACATTCATGTGGCTCTACCTTCATGACTTAACTGCCTCCCAAGGGCCCCCCTTCAAATACTATCACATTGGGGATTAGATTTCAACATAGGAAGTTGGGGGTAGAGGAGGTTACAAACATTGTCCATAACAATATTTATAGCCTTTATTTATCTCACACTATATGAAATATTGTGCATTTTAATGTAGAAATATGAATATATTTGAATAAAGGGTGCTGCCCCAAGCAACACTGGCAGTGTGGTGGAGTCATATAACATATTGCATATGTATTGTATTATATTTTTAATATATGAAAAATCAATTCTGATACAAATCTGGTTCCAGCTGTTTTAAATAAGGGATCATGATGTGTGTGTTTAAATATACATATATAAACAGACTATATATATATATGTGTGTGTGTGTGTGTGTGTGTATATATATATATATACAAAATTATCTATTTAAGTTTACAACATTGTAATCAAAGCAATCTTCATTTAATTTACTAAGAGCTGGTGTTACATTCATAAAACATTGGGGAAACTAAGCAATTCTAAACCCAGTCATTAACATTCAAGGCAAATAACAAGGATATTTGTGAATTCTGTTCAATTACATATTATTTTGTTTTCCTTACAGAGTAGCAAACATGACAAAATGCTTCCTCTCAGTTCCATGAAGTTTTATCTTGGAGTGAAAAAGCGGGTGAAACCCCCAACAAGGTAAAGCTTGAAAGGGGAGGGTGGCGGAAAAAGTTATGGGAGTGTATGTCTGTTCAAGGAATTAGGATCAGAGGCATTAGTCTAACTTGATAAACTGCGCTGTAGACAAGTTTCTTAAGATGCCAGATCCAGAGAACTGTACTTACTTTCTTTTCGTCCTCATCTGAGGATATGTTCAGTGACTTTAGGAAACATTGCTGTGAGAGAGAGACATCCATTGGTGGCCTCCTGCACAGGCCCCTCCCCGAGATCGAACCCATAACCTACAAATGTGACAGGATTGGGAACTGAACTACAGCCTTTTGTGGTGTAAGGAACGACGCTCCAACCTACGGAGCCACCTGGCGGGGGCCATACTGTACTTTCTTATCAGAAAGTACTGTGACTTAGCTAATTTAGTGTTTCTACTTACACACCAAATCTCATGGAACTTCATTTTCATGAACTCTCTATGGTTTGTGAGTCTGAAAACATTCTCACTTTTGCCTCCATGCTTAATTTCTAGGCCCAACACACCTACCTGCATTGCAATTGGCACATTTTTTTCAAATTCTCACTATCAGCAGGTCAGTATGAACATTATCTTATTTTGGCCATTTTTCTAGACATCTGCTTTTCCTCAGCCCAGACTCTCCTCTGAGAGATTTCCCACACTGACCCATGACATCACCAGGCCCCTTCCCTCCATCTCCCTCCACATATTTACTTGTGTAGCCACATCCCTCGACAGTTACCATTTTCCTCTAGATAAATCACGGCCGTGGAATCTTCAGTGTGGGTACCAATTCTATTACGTATTTCCACTGTTAAATGTCACCTCCTTAGCCCCCATCCTGTTTCCAGCCTGGTAAGGTTTATCATCTCAAATATGTTTGTGTTTTCTCCTTATGTGGCGCAGCTGGGGATTGACAGCATTTTCTGAAAAACATCAGTGGTAAGTTCCAGCTGGCAGTTTGGGGATCTGGTGTATCCGTAGTCATTTCAGTAAATGGATAATGTTGTGACTTGGCAGATAGATCTATAGACAGGAAGCGAAGGTAAAATCTTTACTATTAGAGTCTAGGAAGAGGAAAATACATTTGCTTTCAGAATTTAGGTCCATTCCAGTCCCATGTATCCTAATTGCCAATATCTCTTAAGAGCAACTCTATCTGATTTCTTCCTAGTTACTATGAGTGTGGGAAACTAGCTCTTATGGGAAACGCAGGCAACATTCAGTTTTAAATAAGGGATAAAAACTAGCTAAAACTCAGCTAAAAAGGAAAATCTTGGTTTCAAAACTGTTCTTTACATATACTAGTATGTACTTGATTCCTCTGATGTCATCGAATCAAGCCACTTTCTCCTTCTCTCTTACCTGCCTGTGTCTGATGAATCCAAGCCATATCAGACATGCCTCTTCCTGTCTCTCTGACCCGCCATACTCCATACCCTAGGCCCCTGCTTCATTTATCTGCCAGGATTAGTACAGGAGTTGTTAGTGCTCTTCCCGCCTCGGACCTTGCCTCTGTCTTCCAGGACATTCTCCAGTCAGCCCCAAAGAGACTTTCTAAAATGTGTCATGTTTCTTTCCTGCTTCAAAACCCTTCTGTGAGTCCTGTCACCTTACAGGGTAAAGCACAGAAGTGTTGGCCTGGCATTCAGGGCCCTTAAGTATGGGCTCCATCAGCTTTCCTTTTTACTTAATGATGAAACAGTTATGTCTTGAATTCACTGCACATGCCTTGCTGTCTCTCATCTCCGTGTTTAATAGATGTGGTCCCTCTCCTGAGCCTTCATCCGTTCCATGTGCTGCTCCCTTTCCTCATCACTGTCCTCTCCCTGCCCAGCTGGCAGACTCAGCTGGCCTTCATTCTAGCCATAGCTGAGATGCCCCTAAGTCCTGTGACTCTCACCTTTAATCTTTATGTCTTCTTTGTATCGACAGTATTTTGTACACATTGGCGTATCATTAAAAGGATCTGTAATTAAAACCTTAAAAAAGGCTCTCTTGGATATGGTAAATGGGAAAGGACAGTGTCTCTATGATAATCTTTCAATGAAGCAAGAATATTTCAGAAATTTTAACATTTTTTTAAAAAATATATTTTATTGATTTTTCACAGAGAGGAAGGGAGAGGGATAGAAAGCCAGAAACATCGATGAGAGAGAGACATTGATCAGCTGCCTCCTGCACACCCCACAGTGGAGATGTGCCCACAAGCAAGGTACATGCCCCTGACCAGAATCAAACCCGGGACCTTTCAGTCCGCAGGCCGACGCTCTATCCAATGAGCCAAACCGGTCTCGGCAGAAATGTTAACATTTTAAAAAATTAGTTTTATCATACAGGAATATGAAAAGTATGGTTGTATTGAATGGCCATTTTCTCATTTTGCTATCAGTCACAACATTTTCCTCTTACAGGAAACAACCTCCATCTGGTCCCCAAGTGTGCTGTTTCGCTTTTCTCTTCTCTGGCTGTTTTAATTTATTTGTTTACATTCCCGGCTCCCCTGATGGACTGTGTGAATCTTGAGGGCAAGCGCTCTCTCTATATAGGTTTTCCATAAAAGGTGTTATTGGACAGGCAACGTTTTTTTCATTTAGCTTCTTTTTCATGAGTCTTGTGGGTATTAATGTTTATAATCATGATGGAGACTGTCTAAGCCTTTTTTTTTTTTTTTAAATCTGCTATTAAGAAAATATGCACACATTTTTCTTCTTGAGCTGGGAGTTTCTAGAAGAAAAAAAATGTTTTCCTCTCTTGCACCTGAAAAAGCAAATGAGGTTGACCTTTCTGCCTTTCTAAAAATATTGCTGATTTTTTTTGTTGTTCAGCAATTATCAAAACCTTAGCTATATTTTGTTTAAAATAGCATTTGTATACTATTATTCTGACATCATATATTAAGCAATCTGTGCTGAAATGCTCCCATTTTTATTGCATTAAGCCATTCATCAGAGAAACTGAAGAGATTTCTGATCTCTTAATTACCATATACAGTGGAGAATGGACATTGTGATTTATATAGTCATACGTCTTGCATTGCAGGCACCTGTGTTGTGACAGTTTACAAACTCAGATGGAGTGGATGGCCAGTGTCTTCCTTGCCCAGGTAAGGTATCTGTTTCCCGTTGTCCAGGAAAGTGTGATGGTGGTGGATGGGAAATTGCGGTGATTTTCGAGTAACGTTTGAGTTTTATGCATATACTTTTATTTACCCATTTCTATGTTTTTAATATAGAAGCATCAGGATTTATCCCTTACTCTTTGAAAAGAGAATTGACTCTCTTCATAGAGGCTTTTTGCCAGCCCAGCAGCTCCGCAGCTTGGAGAGGTGTGTTGCTTCAAGGTGGCAGGATAAGGAAGAGGGCTTTGTCTAAGCCAGTGGTTGGCAGACTGCGGCTCGCGATTGACTAATGTGTTTGCTGACTACTGCTGTAAGGCATGACCCTTACCCAGAAGTTTTGACTTCAAGTTAAAGACATTAGTACATTATTAAAATGTTTTTTAAGTGTTTATCCCTAAGGTAGTGGTCGGCAAACTCATTAGTCGATGTGGCTCGCGTGTGGCTCGCATGCCACAGTTTGCTGACCATTGGTCTAAGCTGCCACCCTACCGGAGCCCCACATGATCCTCCTCTCCCACCCCTGCCTATCCACAGATAAGGACAGAAACCTACATTTCTTTAATACGTGTTATTTGCTAGAAACTTCAAAAAGAGAATATGTGTGTTCCTTGCAACAGACTACGCATGACGATTCTTAATGACGAGGAAATAGAGATGAACAAAGGTTCCATCATTTGTTCAGGACCATATATTTAGTTACTGGTTTAAATCCAGAGGCAAACACATGTACCCCATTCCCCATTCAGTCTCTTTATAAGAGGAGGGCTCACTTTTGGGGGGAAGATTTCAGTAGTCCCATTAGTAGAGTTGCTTTTCTCTCCAGCCTGGTCTGGCTGAATTCCAGCATTGCTTTGCACAAGAGCATTGAAATTCAGTCACGATTAAATTGCCACTCTTTATTACCAAGGATGTACTTCCCCATTTCTCTTACAAGAGAAGTTAATTCACCCCCCAAATCTGGTCATTTTCTCTGTTCCTTTAATTTAGTGTCCTCTCCAGCGGTTAATAAACACTGTTCTCAGCCCGACACTATTACTACCTGGGAATACATTTGCAGAAAAAGACCAGTTGCTAACTTTTTTTTTTTTGAGAGTTGTTTCTCCTTTTTTGGAACTTTTTAATAATTCAGATGTTCAAGTCCTACTTTAAAAAACTGGGTTTGAAGTATTTTACTAAAATTGGAACTATAGAGTCCAAAACTATTACACTGTCTCTTTGTGGTGCAACTAAGTTGATTTTTTGTTTTTATAATTGAAGTCAGTCCATTCTGTAGTTTGAAAATCAAAGTATAAACAGCCAGGAAGCAGATGCAGCTCTCAGAGCAAACTTATTTTCCCCTGCCTCGCCTATCCTGTGTGGTCTCAGCCCAGTCACCTTTGTTTGTCCATTCCAGGTTTCATGATTAATGTCAACACAAAGCTCCTTTGGGATTTAAGGATTAATGGGTCACCTCCGTTGAGAAACAGACAAGAACGTAGCAGATGTTAAAAATACACACACACACACACACACACACACACACACACACACACACTAATAGTAAGTGTCTCTTCCTTACAATTAGTCCTTGTAGTGCGCAGAATACTTTTCTGATATTCATCTCTATCCTCACCCCGCCTCAGATTTCAGCTTACAGGTCACATTCTCAGAGAAACTTCCTCATTCTCCATTTAGACCTTCCTATAGGAGTGCATCACTGCTGTCCTTTGAAGTAGCACTCAGTACAAAACATTTATGCATTTAAATTTTCCATTTCTGTCTTTCCTATTAAAATGTAAATTTCATGAGAAGAAGGACTCTGTTAATCTTTTTTTTTTTAATTTTATTTTTCAGTTACAGCTTACATTTATTATTTTGTTTTAGTCTCAGGTGTACAGCATAGTGGTTAGACATTCATATATTTTAAAGCAATTCCCCCCAATATTTCAAGTAACCCCCTGGCACCATACATAGTGATTACAATGTTATTGACTGTATTCCCTATGCTGTAGTTTATATCCCTGTGAGAGTTGTAACACTTTTTAATCCCTTCAGCCTTTTTCACTCGGCCCCCCAACTCACCTCCGCTTAACAGCCACTAGTTCCCTTCTGTCTTTTGAGCCTGTAGACTTTGTTTATTTTATTCTTTAGATTCCACATATAGGTGAAATTATATAGTATATGTGTTTGAGTGACTTACTTCATAATACCCTCTCTAAATCTATCCATGCTTTTGGTAAGATTTCATTCCTCCTTTATGACTGAGTAATATTCTATGATGTAAATGTACCGCCACATTTTTATCCACTCCTCTATTGATGGGTTCTTGGATTGCTTCCAAATCTTGGCTATTGTCATGGACATAGGGGTGCATATGTTTCTTTCAAGTTAGTATTTTGGGATTCTTCGGATATATCCCCAGAAGTAGAATCTCTAAGTCATAAGGAATTCTATTTTTAATTTTTTGAAGAATTTCCATACTCTTTCCCACAGTGCCTGCAACAGTCTGTATTCGCACCAACAGTGCATGAGAGTTCCCTTTTCTCTATATGCTTGCCAATACTTGTTGGTTGATTTATTGCTGATAGCCATACAGACGGGTGATATCTTGTTGTTTTGATTCATATTTCTCTGACAGTTAGTGACGCTGAGCATCTTTTCATGCGTCTATTGGCCATCTCTATGTCCTTTTTGGAGAAGGACTCTTTATTATATATATCACAGAACACAATGTCTTTTACAAAGGACATTCTCAGTATTTGTAAAATAGGAAAAAGAGAAAATAAATAATCAGATCAAATTTCAAATAGATATTAGTGTGATAAAAATAAAATAATGAATAAATAAAATAAGTGAGGGAAAGGAAAGCCAGTGTGACTGAGGTAAGGAAGGGTATTAACTGAGAAAGGTTCTCAGGGAAGAGTGTTTTGAATGAACTGGCAGATGTGTCTGAAATGAGGGGATGAGGTGTACGGGTATGTAATAGCAGGGAAGATGCCAAGGATGGGGACCCTAGATGTCATAATCTTGGCTTATTCTGGGACCATCATAAAGGCCTATGAGAGACAGGTGGTAAGAGATGAGGAAGACAGAGACAGATTATTTAGTCCCCTTTTAGAGTTTGAGAGGGAAATAAGGAAAAGGTATCAAATTTAATCGAAAAAATAATGTTGGTTATTTTGTTGAAGCTGTAATCTCAAGGATCAGAGATGGAAGCAGGAGGAATACCTGTATGGGAGAGGATGGCAGCTGAGACTAGGGTGGATCCCCTAATACATCCAGATTCAAGAATACTGGAAGATAGAGCCAATTAAGGCTTTCACATTAATTGGCTCTACCAGTTTGAGAGCATTAGGACTTAGATTTTGGCCTTGGATAACAGGCAGATGTAAGTGACATTCTCAGAGACAATGGGGGAAAAAGGAAGAGTTCTGTTCTGGCCACACTGGAGATACCTTTTAGATATACACGTGGGTATAGTGGGTAGCAGGTTGGATGTAGGGATGAAAAACTCAGGCAAAAGGTTGGGGCTGAAATGTAAATTTCGGGGAAGTCAGTATTTAGATTGTATTGAAAACCATGAGTTTGGGTGAGATCTAAGAGAGAGAGTATGAGAGAAGGGTTATATATATGAGAGAGAGAGAGATGGCAGACAAGCCCTGGAACATTCTAAATTTGAAGGCCTAGTATATTAAAAAAAGAGAGAAACAAAAACAAAACAAAAGAAATGAGAAGAGTTGAGGAAGGAGGAAAATGTAGGTGATTGCTACAGAATATTCTATCAAGGAATTTGCTATGTAGATAAATGAGGCTGTGACTAGGTAGAAACAAGAAGTCAAGGTAAATTTGGGGCTATTGACTTGTCTTTAAAATGGGAGAGTGTATACTTTGCGTCTATGCTGATGCAGACAACCCAGTAATTGGAAGAAAAATTTATTTTTTTAGGAAGAGAGTGATTATGAAACCAGCAGAGGCCCTGGGCAGACGTGAAGCAGTGTAAGTGCCCATTGGTTCATCATTGCTGGAAAAATCAGCAGCAGCAGAGTGTGGCACATTTGTTCTCAAATTCATGACTCTGTACTCTGGCCACTGAGCAATTATAGATATGACTGGAGAAAAGTTATTTAATCAGAGCAATACTGATTGAAGAGAAGGGAGCCTCGCTTATATGGCTGAACGCAGAGGAGATTGGTACATTTCATGATAGGAAAATGAACATCTTGAATGATTATTAATAATTTTAAAAATTAAATCAGCATGGTTACTCCACTGGAGGATATTAGAAGTGCGGGGAAGAGTAAAAGATGAGATTTTTTCAGAGAGGGAGGAAGCCAGTTGCAATGTAGTAGAACATCAGGCAATGCTGCGTGCTCACTTGAAATTTAAAGTTAATTTAGATAAAATGCATCTCCAGAATGATTTATTGTATTTTCCTCCATCAGTCTATAGGTACCCTTAGAGTAAGCAGAATTGGGGTTAGTCTATAAGTACCCAGAATTGGGGTTAGTCTATAAGTACCCTTAGAGTAAACAGAATCGGGGCTTAGCCAGGCACATGTGATGGGGAAAGAAAGAGTATAGGCTTGAAGAAGTTGAACAGAAGGTGAGTATACTCTTTGACCATGAAACTGAGGCCAGGCTGCGAAGGAAGTGGGAAACATGAGCAAAGTGGAATGGATTGGAGGTTGTAAGAAGCCTAAGAATGCTTCAAGTGAATGAAACGAAATGAAGTGAGCTGGATAGGTATGAGATCAAGGTCAGAGTGAGAGGCAAACCTGGTGTTCACTGCAGTATCATTCACCCCAGCCAAGGTGTGGAAACAGCCAAAGTGTCTGTTGGAAGATGAATGAGTGGTCCCAAAAAATGTGGTATACATGTTGTAGAATGGGATATTTTTCATCTTTTTAAAAAAGAGAAATCCCATCCTATGCAACAACATGAATTAACCTGGAGGGCTTCATGCCAGGTGATATAAGCCAGACTGAGAAGGACAAGTACTGTATGGTATCACTTACATGTAGAATCTTTTAAAAAACACACCAAACAACTCAAACTCAAAAACAGAGTGCAAAAAAGTGATTGCTGCAGTGAAGGGAGAGGGATAGAGAGGTTGGTCAAAAAATACAGAACGTGCAGTTATAGGATGAATAAGACCTGATGATTTAATGTATAACATGGTAATAATAGTTGATAACACAGTATTGTATAATTAACATTTGCTTAGGGAGTAGAAATTAAATTTTCTTACACACACACGGTAAATATGTGAGGTGATGGATGTATTAATTAACTCAGTGGGGGAATCCTTTCACAACACATGCTTATATCAGATCATCATATTTACTTTAAATATTTTACAATTTGATTTGTCAGTAATACCTCAGTAAAGCTGTGGGGAAATAAACTAGAAAGTGAGAGAAAAATGAAGATTTTGGAATGTGATCATCCTTTCTATATAATAAAAGGCTAATATGTAAATCATCCCCTTGAGAGTTTGACGGACTGGGAGTTCAGCAGCTTGCTGTGATGTGTGCTGACCACCAAGGGGGTGGCGCAGAATGAAGGAAGGCCCCAGCTGGCAGCCAGGGAGGGCAGGCCTTAATTGGCCCTGATCACCGCCAGGCCTAGGAACCCTACCTGTGCACAAATTTCATGTACTGGGCCTCTAGTTGGTTATAATAATGGAAGTGTGATCTCAGCTATATGATCTATGCAGAACTTTTGAAGTCACTTATACATAACTAGAAGTATCAGAACATACCACTTAGATCTAATGATTTCTGCTGTTGAGAAAAATACCTCTTGAGTCCATTCAATGAGACCCAATTAGGCAATATCCAGAGCATTGTTTATCGTGTCAGGAAAAGAAATCGTGTTTGAAAACAGCATTTCTCTTAAGTTCCTCAGAATGTCATTTAATGCATGCATTATACTAGTACATCAATGAGTAAAAGTATAAGCATAATTCTTATGTGCCTACTTCCTTCCCAGCCAATTTTCTGCCACCTTTATATCCCACGTATATAGCATCAAAATTATTTTATCCAGTGTGGGGCCATGACATAAAATTGTTATGAAGCTTGTCACTTTCCCTCTGATTAAAATATTGTAGACATCTACTATGTTTGATTTGTTGAACCAAGGTAAATACCTCCATAACACATTGCAGATGGATCACGAGAATTCTTCCTTCATATTACACAGTGTATTATGAAGTATCATACTTTAAAAAGATATTAGTTTGTAAGAACATGTAATAAATAACTTCAAAATGTGATAGGTATTTAATTTTAAAGCATGCCTTTAACATTCATGTGAAACATTTTTTATACTCCTTCAATAGAAACTTACCTGGCCACTGGGTAAAGCTAGCAATAAAACTACTGGTCCGTAATGTGTTAAAATTCAAGGGCAGACCTTATGCATATACACTAAGTCTAGTAATAAGTAGGACCTAAACTATAGGATCACTGAAGGATGAAAGGCAATAATACATGTATATTGACAAGCCCAAAGTCTAGCAGTATGTCCCTCAATATAAACCAGCTATTCTACAATGGCTATGCAGTCAGCCTTTGTTGAAATGAATTCTGTGCTATAATACCCTACATTAAAATACTAATTGAAACATAAGAACAAGACTCTGTTGAGTCTTAAGAGTAGTGGAAAATAAGAGTGGGCTTTCCGCTGTATAATTTACCAAATGTTTTTCATTTCACCGTAACATCAGTAAGCTGCTCCTTTTATAGTTGGTGTTCTATATTTCTCTCATAGATTGTTGTCTGAAAACCAATTTGCTTTTCCCAACATCTGACAAGTGAATGTACCCTGAGGAGTGGAAAAATCTTTAAAGATTTTTCTTTTATTCGCATATCTCAAGGATTTATCAGTCAAGAGCTTATATTTTTACCTGTGGATATTTTTCCCAGTTGCAAAATTAACTTTTTCCCCAGTCATATCTACAACAGCTCAGTGGCAAGACTATGTAGTCAATAATTTGAGAACAGATGTGCCACACTCTCTGTTGTACAATGAATTTTAGTATAAATGTATGTGTACAAGGTAACATTTCTCTGGAACTCAATTAGATGAAAAAGTGACATTTTAAAAAGGTCATAAATTAGGGCTAATTTTTCTGATGACGTGCCTCAGGTTGACTTGAGCTACATCAGGTCAGTGTATCATGTTTACACTGAAGTCCTCTTTGGCAGAGAGAACAAACAAAACATAGTTACTTTGATTACAGGGCCGAGAAGCATAGACAAGTATATTCCTTTTCTCCTGTGAAGAGATGTGTCAGTTTTTTAAATATTTCACCCCTTTTTGTTTGGTAAGTAATACAGAATGCATGTATTTGAGACTTAGAACTTGAACGGAGACTTCAGAGCTCAGTTCATTTAAGAGTTTTATGTCCTCCACCGATGCTGCCACTCAGGTCAGCACCATAATGACGGATGGCATTCTCATAGGAAGTAGGTCACCAGATGTGTGTGTGTGGAAAGCGAGCCAGTGGCTCTGTAACAGGGTGTCCCCATAGAGTACCGTCACACACCAATGGCAAGAAATTGTGTTTCCACAGCATGAAAACGACATACGGCCACCTGCTGGAAAGCAACGAAAACGCTCTATCACCAAAAACCCCAAAATCGGAGGTTTGCCTCTCATTCCTATCCAGCATGAGAAAAATGCCACCCACGCCTGGAGAAATATCGAGGTAGGTTAGGATTTTATTTCGTTTATGTTCATTCTAGCATTTGTTTTCTTCAGTCTTCCTGTGATTGAGTGCACTCCTCAGTCCATTGGCTCCAAAAAATCAGGAATAATCACTTTGAAAAGCATAAGGAAAAATCACATCTGTCAAGAAAACATGGGAAATTCTATGGCATGATTTTGAAGTTATTATTTTTAACTTCTTTGAAATGATTAGTTTAGTGATGCCACTGACTGTTAAATACACACAATACCTTGCTTATCTCTAAAGTAGTTATTTGAAATATGTGTACAGAAGGTCTGATAGTAAAATCAGTCTCAAATCAGTCTTAGAGGTTTACTTGTAAAAATCTGAGAATGAACCCATGGCAGCAGATGTCTGCTGACGCCCTGGTCACTAGACTCTCTAGTGACATATTCAAGTTCGAGTGGTTTGGGAACCACTGGGGTAGCCCAGTTAATTTAAGGAGCTGCAAGATAACCTCTGAGCATCAAGAAAGAAGATTTGGCATTTTTTTTCCTGAAAGTCATGATTTGTTTCCCTTCTCCCCTTGAGGGGCAGGGAGAGCAGAAGTGGCATCAACCTGGGCTTGAAGTGCAGGCTCTTCAGGAAAAGGTGGAGGCTGTTTACACTCAAAACTCCCTGTTCTGGGCTAATGCACATTTCACTGCCTCCATTGAGTCTCTCAGAGTAGAAAAACACATGCGAAAGATGGCCTTTCTTCTAGAAGCTAGGTTTGGGATTAAGCTGTTTGAATTTCTTGCTTTCCAAACAGAAATATCTTTTGAAAGACTACAATTTAGTGATCAGATTTTTAAAAATATTTGTCCATGCCTATCTTTCTGTGTACACTAATCATATTATAATATTCTTCTCTAAAAGAAAAAAGCTTTGGAAATACTGATTTATTAACCTTTGTTGCCTACTTGTACTAATGTAATTAAAGAGAAGAATAAGCCTCCAAGAAACCATGAGTTTGTTTCTCCTGCCATTCTGGGTAATAAACTGCCCTACAAAACTATGGATTCCTTAGCCGACTTAGAGGCTTAAAATTCCAAGGGTCACATTTCCCAGAAAGCCTAGTTGGGAGACACAGGTTGAACAAGTGAAGTCAACATAGGGAGTGGATATGCCCTTTAGTGACCCCAGCTTTTCCTGACATTGTCTTAGGATCAATATGACCCAAAGCAAAAGCTATAGTATTGGCATTAAAATACATTAATTGGTACCAGTTAAGAATTTGGATGATAATCCTATCTAATAAAAGGGTAATATGCAAATTAACCATCACTCCATCACAAAGATGGCAGTGCCCATATGGCCGAGGTGCTGGAGACTGGTGGTGTCATGCCCCCAACGAGCCCTAGCATCCCGCACACCCCAGCCCACAGAGGGAGGGTGGGTGGGCCTCTGGCCAGAAGCCAGCTGGGGCATGGGATACTGGTGTCATTGCAGGCTGGGCTGAGAGACCCTCCCCCTCTCATCCACTAATTTCATGTACCAGGCCTATAGTTGAATATATAATTGTTACCTAATACAAAATTCTAAATTTCAGAGACAATGTTTTTAGCATACTTAAGACCAGGGAGCTGAACGAAAACACTGAAGATATTACTTTTAAAACAACTCCGTGAAATATTAATAGAAAACTAATGAGTAGTTAAACCCAAGATTTTTTTGTAAATTTAAGTGTGGTGATTTGGTGATTCAATGTATAGGCAAAGAGTGTTTAAAAAATATTCCAAGGTGAAGGGGAAAAGTTGAAAGTTTAAAAAGCATTAAAACAAAATTAGTGAAAATTGAAAAATTTTCCTATGAACTATAAACCTCCTAGAAAAAAAACAACAACACATAGGCAGTTAACTCTGACATTGCTCTTAGTAATATATTTTTTTTAATATCTCCTTGGGCAAGGGAAATGAAAGAAAAAATAAACAAATGGGACTACATCAAACTAAAAAGGTTTTCATAGCAAAGGAAACAAACAAAATGAATAAAACAATTTACTGAATAGAAGGTATTTACCAATGATACATCCAATAAAGGATTATTGTCCAGACTTATACAATTTACCATCAAAAAACAATCCAATTAAAAAATGGGCATATCCCAAACCTGTTTGGTTCAGTGGCTAGAGCATCGGCCTGCTGACTGAAAAGTCCCAGGTTCGATTCCGGTCAAGGGCATGTATCTTGGTTGCGGGCACATCCCTAATAGGATGTGTGCAGGAGACAGCTGATCAATATCTCTCTCTTATCAAAGTTTCTAGCTCTCTATCTCTTACCCTTCCTCTCTGTAAAAAATCAATAAAATATTATATATTTTTAAAAATGGGCAGAGGGCCTGCTGCCGTTGCTCAGTGGCTGAGCATCTTCCCATGAACCAAGAGGTCTGGTCTGGGCACATGCCTGGGTTATCAGGCTCAATCTCCAGTAGGGGGCGTGCAGAGGCAGCCAATCAATGGTGTTTCTCATCTATGTTTCTATTTCTTAATCCCTCTCCCTTCTGATCTCTCTAAAAAATTTTTTTCTAAATCAATTAAACATTGAAAAAAAAGAATTACTTAAAAATAAAAATAAAAAATGGTCATAGAACCTGTATAGACATTTCTGCAAAGGAACATTCAGAAGGCTAATAGACATATGAAAAGATGCTAAACATCACTACTCATCAAGGAAATGCAAATTAAAATCACGAGATACCATCTCACTCCTGCCAGAATGGCTGTCATCCATGAGTCAGCAAGTGTTGGCAAGGTTGTAGAGAAAAGGGAACCCTTGTGCACTGTTGGTGGATTGTAAGTTAGTGCAGCTATTATAGAAAACAGTACAGATGTTTCTCAAAAAAATGAAAAATAGAACTTATGAGCCAATGATTCCACTTCTGGACATTTATCTGAAGAAATCTATAACACTAATTTGAAAGATACACACTGAGTGGCCAGATTATTGTGATCTCTGAACGCATAATAATCTGGCCACTCAGTGTATATCCTATATAACAAAAGGCTAATGTGCAAATTGTCCCCTCGACCAGGAGTTCAATCAGCAGGCAGGCCATCCAACTGCCAATTTCCCCTCCCCCTGGTCAGGCTGGCTGAACCCCACCCATGCACAAATTCATATATATATATGCATGAATTCATATATATATATATGTATGTATATTCACACTAAGTGGCCAGATTATTATGCATTCAGAGTTCATAATAATCTGGCCACTCAGTGTATACATCCCTATATTTGTTGCAGCATTATTTACAATGGCAAAGATATTGAAGCAAGTGTGTCCATCAACAGACAAAAGGATAAAGAAGATACAGTACATATATATAATAGAGCATTTATCTCATTAGTATTGAACGCTATTACTCAGCCATAAAAAAATGAGATCTTATGCTACAACATGGATGGGCTTGGAAGATATGCTATGAGAAATAAGTCAGATAGAAAAAGATAATGCCATATGATATCACTTATACGTGGACTCTGAAAGATACCTCACACAATAAATGAACAAACAAAACAGAAACAAGCTCATAGATACAAAGAACAAATTGATGGTTGCCAGACAGGAAGGGTGCTGGGAAGATGGTAGAAAAGAAGGGATTAGAAGTATGAAGTTGCCAGTTGATAAAAGCAGTCACAGGAATGTAAAGCACAGCGTATGAAATGTATTCAACACTCGCATAATAACTGCATGGTGCCTGGTGGGACTAGACTTACTGGGGTGATCACTTCATAAGGTATATAAATATCTAATCACCATGTTGTACATCTGAAACAGTAATTGAGGGGGGAAAATTAAAAAGAAAGTGTTCTTCTATATCATTGCATCCTTATAGTTTACTGAATGAATGTGTACTCTAATCTACTGGTGTTTTTAAAAATATTTCTGTGGAATTCTAATATTATGTGGGAGGAAAGACTTACCTAAATATTTTGGGAGGAGACTAAAAAACAACAACATTGAAAGAAGTTAGATTTCTCTGTCATCATACTTCTCAGTGTCTTAATATGCTGTTATCTCCAAGAGGGGCTGTGGTACAGAGAGCATTTCCCCAACTCAGGGGTCACAGAGATTTCCTTTTCTCTGGGTGCTGTGAGTATCACTACAGATACACGGACCTGTGTCTCATCCAAGCAGAAGGGAATCGTAAGAGGCAAGTTTTGAAAAGACACTTGAATTAAATAACTACCCTGAAAGGCATCTTTGAAGTTCTGCATTAAATGCACGTTCACATGAATTCCCATGGTCCACATTGTAGCTCTCAGATCAGCATTTACATTTAGGCAAGCCACTTGTGTCAAAATTAGACCCCACGTCCTAGACATAAGCTGTAGTATAAGAAGCATCAGCTTTTCTGCGGAATGCGTTTTTCCAATGTACGTTGCCAAGTCCGGCTTTCCCACGCGGTGTTTCATTTTACCCCAGAGCGCCAGGGGGGAGCTGGAGAAGCTGCGGCTCCATGAGCAGCGCGACCAGGCGCCTGGGGACAGCTCCCTGAAGGACAGAGCCTCCATGGTGGCCCACTGCCTGGAGCACAGGGACGATAAACTGCGACATCGGACCCGGAAGCATCGCAGTCTCTACTGCCTGGAGGACACGGAGGCCGAGGCCGAGGCCCTGCCTGGACCGCAGAAAGGCCCTAGAGGCGCAAAGACCCTGGGCAAGGCCGAGGACAGGAACGGCCGGGCCACTCTGGACGCTGACCATAAGCTGCCGTCCCAGGTCATCAGAGAACTTAGCGTGGTTCTGCAACGGTCCAGAACCCTTCCGAAAGAGTTACCGGGCGAGCAGATCCTGCAGAAAGAAATCAAATGACTTGGGGATTTTAAAAAAAATATATATATATATTGCGTACCATGTTTGTGTACAAATCAGAAAGCACACCATAAGGTAGTTCATGGTTTGGGCCATGTGTCTTGAGCATTTGGAAATATATATGTATATATATGATAAGTGTAAGATTTAACTTTATTTTACTCTGAACAAAGCTTGTACAGCTCAACTGTATTAATGGTGTGTAAAAAAAAATCCCTGGGCCACTCTGAGTGGCCGACCTTTTAAAGTAGGTGTCTTTGAAGTGGTGTAATTTATGAACACAAAGATCCAACTGTACTGTATTGTATAAAATGCTGTTTCAATGAAGCCTATGAAACGATGTGTAACACATTTTGCACTTTGAGGAACCTTGTATATTAAGTTAGCACATGTTTGTAGGTTTACATGGGGTCTACCTTAGGGGAAAGAAAGGGGAGTAAGTTGAGAATGGAGAGGGTTCATTTTAGTGGCTGCCCATCAGACTCTTAAAAAGAGGCAAGAAGTTACCGAGCATCCGAAACACCAAGGAGGTTAAGATGTGCTGGAGTTCACTTTTGAGAAACGGCTTGCTGAGAAAATGTCTAGTGACCAAGTATGTCCCCAGAGTCTGGCTCAGCCAGCGGACATGTCCGCTGGCCACGCTTCGCCACGGTGTGAGTGGACCAGCCACCATCTGCACTCGCCACATTCAGGTCTCCGTCGTGGCTGCTGAGAGGAACTCACACCTCCTGGGAGGCGTGAGCACGGGGCCCGGCGTGGATGCCATTTGCACTGATGCTGTCTGTGGACAGGAACGTGGTTCTCAAGAGTTCCTGGCCATGGTTTGTGGTACGAACACAGTTCCTCATCGCGGCGTTCTGTCATTGTGGTTTTTCTGTTATTGTTTTACTGTGTTTGCCCCCTTCCTGTTGTTTTTAAGTGAAGTGGTAACAGGGTCCCCCCCTGTCAGGGTGACCTGGAAGTACACAGCATGCGGCGATGCTGCAGTGGGAGGTGGGAGAACAAAGCCCCCTGTCTTGCATCCACTTCGGATCAGCTGCTGAGTCGGTGATTCCCCCAGGACCTGCGGTCCTAATTATAGTTCGTGGAAGGGGCAGCACCTGGAAGCAGCATCCTTAGAATTTTTCAAATCTGGCAAGTTCCCACGAAAACTTATTCTATGTAGTGATGCTTTCTCCCTAGCATTTTTTTTTTCTTTTTTACTCCCCTCTACTCGGCTGTATACAAAGGACCATACTTTGGTTTTTCTGATCACAGTACAGTAATATGCTGCCAAATGCTATGAATTTCTTCACTGGAAAACACTGATCACTTATATTGGGTGGGGATACAATTGTTTGCCCTGGATATATGGTATTTATTCTTTTAACCCAAATAGATTGGAATTTTTTTAAAGAAGAGAAAACTGCGGGTCAGTTTATAAAATAGAGGGCACTGCTGGGGAGCCTTTTGGTATTTTAGAAAAATCCAAACTAAACAGTGATTCCTAATAAGTGATATTTATGTTGTAAAGTAAGGAGGCATATGAAAATTAATGTTGGACAACGTTGGACAATGGGAACAGTATCTGGAGTGTACTTATCTGAATATTTTTGAAACTTGAGCTTCAAATCTAATAGGTTCTGTTTCATGTACAATGCTCTCCATTTTTCCAAGTGTAAGATAAGGGCTAATGATATCTCATATATTTTGAGTAAAAATTAAAATTGTTTTACAAGTCCACCTGTGTGTGACTGCCTCTATTTTCAGAGTTGAAGGTTGTCATAAATTAAATAGATTGTCTTTCCTTTTAAAAAATTGAGTTTAATATATATTTAAAACTAGCTCATTCGTTTTTTCATGTACATCAATACAAATATTGTTCTGTTTTTAAATGATGAATATATGCAGACCTGACACAAACAGAGTGATGGTACTCTAACTTTCATTTCTGTAGCCCTAAAAGTAATTACTATACATTGGAGTGGCCATATGATCCAGCGATTCCACTTTGGTTATTCACCTGAAGAATGTGTGAACCCTGTGCAAAAAGATACATGGACCCCTGTGTTAATTGCAGCATTCTTTATAATAGGATATGGAAACTACCTCGGTGTCCATTGATGGGTGATCATATATATGTATACATACAATGGAATGCTATTCAGACATAATAAAATCTTGCCATTTGCAACAACATGGACATTGAGGACAGACTAAGTGAAATAAGACAAATAAAAATACCATATAATATCACTTATATGAGGTATCTACAAACAAATAAGCAAACCAATTTCATAGATATAGAGAATACATTGCTGGTTCCCAGAGGCAAGGGTTGAGAGTGGACAAAATGGTATAGAGGCTCAAAAGGTTGTAAAATAAAGTAAGGGGATGTAATATAAAGCATGATGACTATCAATAATACTGTATTGCATATTTGAAAATTGCTAAGAGTAAATCCTAAAAGTCATTGCAAGATACATTTTTGTAAATGTATAGACAGATATTAACTAAATTATTGTGGCATTTTGCAACATATACAAATATTGAATCATTATGTTGTATACCTGAAGCTAATATAATGTTATATGTCACTTATCTCTCAGTGAAGACAAAACATACATACATAAATGTAACCTTCCTCAATTCAGCTCAGTCCCTGATTGAATAATGTCATCAGCCTCTTCTCTGCAAAAAGATAAAGTGCATCCTCTCTAGGGAAAGTTAAAATTATCTAGAATTTCAACAATTTTTTTTTCACTCTCTAGCATTTTTTTAAAATCATTTAAAGAGACAAGAACCTCTGAAGAACAACAACAACAAAAAATGAAGAGAAATAATATAAGATGAAAGATCTGCAAGTGAACATGCTATTAGAATTATCAACCAAGGACTCAATGGCAGCTATGATTAATATAATCAAGAAAAATAGAAGTAAAAGGAAATACAGGAAAAGTTGGATAATTTCGCCAGAGTATTAGACTCTGAAAAATAAAATGGAAATTCTAGAGTTGAAAAACAAAATAACCTAAGTTAAAAATAAATGGGTTTAATAAAATAATATACATGTGCCAATTAATGAATTAGAAGAAAGGATAAAACATATTAATTGTATATCTCCAACCAAACACAAGAAAACAAATAGATGATATGGCAGAAAGAGGATATGGGACACTGAAAAGGTCTAACATGTGATTTGATATGGAGAGAATAAATAGGGAGGAGGCAACATTAGGAGAGAATGATAAATTTTTCAAAACTGATAAGGGAGGTCAACCTACAGATACAGTTAGCTATCTAAACTCTGAGCAAGGGAAATCAAAGGGAACTGCTCGTAGTAACACCAGAGGAAAACTGCAAAGGTGAAGAACTTTTAACATTGGAGAATAAAGGAACACTAAATTTAAAGTAACAATAGAACGAATAGTGGCCTCTCAGCAGGGGGAAAAGTAAGGTGGCAGGTATAAGGCCGAATATATCAAATGCAAAACAACTAAACACTTAAGTGAAAAGCAAACAACAGAACTTTATATGTTTGCTGCTTTTAGGACTCATCTATATATAAAAAGCCAGTGACTGGAATGCCATGATGACCAGAACGACTGGTCAGTATGACTCCCACTGTGGCCAGCCAACCGGCTCAGTGGGGGGTGGGGCTGTCTGGCCATTCTCCCTCGGCCCCTCCCCCCAGCCAGTCCCTCCCCTGACCGCCCCCCACCCACCCCAAAGGGGGTGGGGCTGGCTGGCCAACCACCCATGGTCTCCCAAACCACTGGCCCTCATTGGCACACCCCCCCCCACGATATTTAGGGGTGGGGAGGGCTGACCTCCAGCCCACAGCCCCTCCCCATGGCAAGCCTCACCCCTGATCAGCCCCCATCACCCTGGTCGGCCCATGACCCCTCCCCCCAGCCAGCTCTGCCCCGGATTGGCCAACCCATACCAATCGGGGGTGAGGCTGGCTGACCCCATCCCTAAATGGCCCCCTTATCACAACTAGGGGCAGGGAACATTGGCCAATCACCTGTGGCAGCCCCTTCCCAAGCTGGCCTGACTCTGATCAGGCCCTGATTGGGGCAGGCTGGCCAACCTCCCACCATCATCTCCTCCCAACAGGACCAGCCCCAATCTGCCCCAATTGGGGTTGGGTCAGCCAGATTCCACCTGTGCATGAATTTGTGCACTGGGCCTCTAGTTAAATATAAAGATAGATGTAGAAAGCAAAAAGTTGAAGAAAAGATACACTATGCAGACAATTATCTCAAGAAAGCTGGTATCCCAATACTAATATAAAGCAAAGTTGACTTGAACATAGAAAGCATTGTATCAGAGGCATTTCTTATGAAGGAAGATATTATTAAATAAGATCCTTATATCCCCCATGAAAATTGCAATTCCAATGTCAAAGACCAGGATCCAACTCACCCAGTAAGAAGATGCCATCAGAATAGGTAAGAGCTCAATATACCATATTTCCTACAACTGTTACATGGATGACTACATAGCAGTCAGTCTGTAAGTTCTCTGCCGGCTACAATTTTTCCTTTTGGTGCTTGCTCTCAAAAATGGAACCTACTTGGTCCAAGTCATGAGCAAGGATAAGAGATTATTACAATGATAAAGAGCCGTTGCACTGTTAACTTGTCCACTGACAGGAAACTTTTTAAACACTCTTTCTAATGGCTGTGCAAAATCTAGCTTGGGACCCACCTGAATAAAGAGAATAATTAAGCTGGGTAACTCTTTTGAGGAAAAGCTTTACCACCTAACAACTATGGAGACCATTTGCACGTAGAAATAAGCAATCGCATTGGTGGTTGATACTCTCTTCTTCCTGGACACTGAAGTGCTGTCATTGCCTTTAGAGAGAAAATACAGGTGAGGCCCCACTCGAAAAAGGTAAAAATTTCCATTTCAAAGATGGAAAAGACTGGATGCCACACACAGCTTTCAGCCATCACCAAAATCAGGAACTTTTCATCTCATTTCTGTTGAATTCCTTTTATTTACATGCCCCAGCAACATAAGGAAACGCTTGCTTGAACAGTGCATCTGGACTTGATTCTAAATGTTGGATGCATTTACAGGTTCCCCAGAGCTCCCACTGGGGTGTATCTAGGGCTGTTTATTTTTGAAAGTGCTGACTACAACATAGATCAAACTCTGCAAGTGAACCTGGGTGGAATAAATTTGAATTAATCCTAATATTTTTTCCTCATGGTCTGCCTAACTGCTCAATTACCTAATAGGAACAGGAATCCTTAATCCTTTTGTGAGATACATTTTTTCCTTGGCAAATGAACTTAATCTTTGCTTCCAAGGCATTGGTCTGGCTTGTGTTTTCATGTATATACTAGAGGCCTGGTGCATGAGATCTGTTCATTCAGGGGGTCGGGTTCCTCAGCCTCATCTATGCCCTCTTGCAGTCCAGGAGCTGTCAGTCAGACATCCTTAGCCCTGCTGCAGCAGAGTCGGGAGAGGCTCCTGCCACTGCCGCTGCACTCGCCAGCCATGAGCCTGGCTCGGGGCTTTTGGCTGAGTTGCACTCGCCCTGTGGGAGCACACTGACTACCAGGAGGCAGCTCCTACATTGAGTGTCTGCCCCCTGGTGGTCAGTGCACGTCATAGTGACCAGTTGTTCCGCTGATCAGTCGATTTGTATATTTGCCTTTTATTGTATAGGATTATTCTAAATATACACCAATTTTTTTAAAATATGTTTTCATTGTTTGTTGTTGTTTTAGAGATAGCAGAAGGGATATAGAGAAAGAAATAGAAACAAAGATATGAGAGAGAAACTTCAATCAATTGAACCCATAACCTGGACATATGTCCTGACCAGGAATTGAGCCAGTAACCTTTTCCTGCACAAGATGATATTCAACCAACTGAACCATACTAACCAGGGCTATACACCAATTCTTGTCTCTCCATGAAATAAAATTAGAAAATGGTTTAGTCAGTAGAGTTGTAAATATATAGAGTTACCAGTTGAATAAGGAAAATAGACATCTAACTAATATTTAAGAACAAATTAAAAATTTGACATGCTAGATTAAATTTCTAGAAATGTGATGGTTTTATTAATATTTTACAAAACAATGACTTTTTATTTTACTCTATCTCATGAAGAATGATGTGTGCACATAAGCAAACAATGCTACACACTCATCTAAAATTTTATAACTGTATTACAAAATTACCAGGATTTAGTGAAATAACTGAACCTAACATAGTGACAGATGGTCACATGTCTATAGAAGTATTCAATCACTTTTTAAAATATTTTAAATGTGCTCCCTTATACAACCAATACAATTCAAATACTAGAAAAATTTAAATCATTTATATCAGTGGACATTTCAAATGACAACACCAGAGACGTTACTGCATATTTTAAAAGATAATCTACTCATCGAAGTCATTAAACTTGACTAATAAATTCCTAGTAATACACATTTTAAATTGTTACTGCAAAACAAATTACTGGCCTCACATGTAATCAGGCATAAAATACCCTAGAAGTAGCCCGCAGGCCTTTAAGGGATTTTCTCTCATGCCTCAGAAAGAAGTATTTCCTGGATAACTTCATAGATATGAGTAGTCACCCCCTACACTTTAAATTATTTCCAAATCTTGATGTTTATCTGATAGTTTGTGGTAATGGTGTAACAGTTTGTTTTTATTACAGTGGTACCTCGAGATACAAGTTTAATTCGTTCTGTAACCTTGAGGCGTGGGAAACTATGAGACTGCTCGAGTCGTGGTAAACTGGTGGGTTGTGTGCAGCCGGCCAATCTGCACGATTACTCGTATCTCAACTGTTGCTTGTATTTCAAAGCAAAAATTGCTCGCTCGATGGCTCATATCTCAAAAATCTCATATGTTAGGGCACTCATATCTTGAGATACCACTGTATTATTTTGTATATTCATTAGTGTACTTTGCCTTTTGCCTTTTTTATTTGCTTTTTTTTTTATCCCTTTGTTATTGATACTTAAATGTCAAATTGGGATGGACTCTTTTATTTTTTCTATTATAAACATAATTTTATAGCAGAAGTCTAGTACTGGTCTCCCTCAAATTCTGATAAAATTCATTTTCAATCATGGTTTGTGAGAGGTATGCTATCTAATAAAAGAGTAATACGCAAATTAACCATCACTCTGCTATACCCACCAGCCACACCCACCAGCCAATTAGGAGTGCATATACAAATTAGCCCAACCAAGATGGCTGCAGCCACTGAGCGAGCAGGAGGGAGGTTTGGGTTTCCCTGGCAATGGAGGAAGCCAAGCTTTCTACACATCCAGGCAGGCCCAGGCCTCCGCTCAAGGCTACAAGGTTTCAATCATAGAAGATAAATAAATCCCAGCAAAAATGGCAGCCACCATGGAGCTGGAGAGAGCAGGAGGCTAGGGTTGCCCCGGCGATGGAGAAAGCCAAACTTCTGCAGCCCTGGCCTGTCTTGGCTTCTGCTTAATGCTAGCAAGTTTCAATTATAGAAGATAAATAAATCCCAACAGAAATGGCTGTCATCACAGAGTGAGCAGGAGGCTTGGTTCCACTCCAGGCTACAAAGTTTCAATTGTAGAAGATAAATAAATCCTAGATACCAGGGCCTCTGATAGGGTCACCGGGGAGCATGGCTGGCCTGAAAACCACCATAAATCCCTCACCCAGGCCACCCCATTCCCCAAGGTGACCTCCATCCTGATCCAGAACACCCTTCAGTGCAAAACAAGCGGCCTCTATTCTATCTAATAAAAGAGTAATATGCAGATTGATCATCACTCCAACACAAAAGATGGCTGCCTTCATGTGAACACAAGATTGCCAGCACAATATGGCCAGCAGGGGAGGGCAGTTAGGGCTGACCAGGCCAGCAGAGGAGGGAAGTCGGGGGTGACAGGATTTGCAAGGAATGGCAGTTGTGGGGAACCCAGGCCTGCAGGGGAGAACAGTTGGGGGTACCAGGCCTACAGGGGAGTGGTTAGGGGGTGATCAGGCTGGCAGGAAGAAGTAGTTAGGGACAATCAGGAAGGCACGTAGGCAAGCAGTTTTGAACCAGCAATCATGGATTGTCAGACTGCCCCTTTAGTCCCAATCCCACTTGGGCAGTTGGACATCCCTCAAGGGGTCCTAGATTTTAGAGGGTGCAGGCTGGGCTGAGGGCCACCTCCCCTCTGCTGTGCACGAATTTTGTGCACTGGGCCTCTAGTATTTTTATAAATTTCCTACTGTACTTTCCAAATAATTAGATTATTATTTAATTGCTTTTAAGAAGGAGTACTTGAAACATACATCTTGTGTAGCAAAAATTCTATTGCTTTTTCTACTTACCAATAATAGTAAACAAAAATCTGACACTGCAATAATGTTGCTAATGTGTCCCATTTTTAGAATAATAGAGCAATAAGTTATTATCAAATGCCAATTGCTTGTAGTCATAAAATATTTTCCAGGCTCCTCCTCTCCAGTCTAGACAGAATTTGGAGATATAAAACAGTAAATATTAAGCTTATTGCAGATGAGTATTTCAGGTGCTGCTGTGAAGTTCTGGAAGGTTAAAACCCTTTAGGAAGTTAGTGCCTACACGTTTCAATAGTCATAGTGATGTGTTTTTCTGGTGAAAGTGATATATTGAGCATTTACAATGTACAAGGCATGAGCAAAGCATGCGTAACTTAAAGGACTTTTTCAAGGAAAAGAATAACAGATGATTTATTCAAAACATGTGGCATTCTGCCAGTCATACTCCTGAACAGTTAGTGAAAGTGAGCTCCTTCGTCAATCATTCTGTTGTTCTTCTATTCACTCTTATTCCACTTAATACATAAGTACCTTGTAGTTACTATATAACTGGTATTGAGCTGGTTAGTAATTTCATAGTTGGATCTAGATTTGTTAGCTACTCAACTAGGTGGTTCATCCACAATGCAGATAACTTGACAGCTCCTGCAATTTGATGGATGTTGCCTAACGTTCCACTCATTCTCCAAGTAGACACAGCCTCCCTTTAAATGATTTTTACCTTAAAAACTCTTCAGTTTTTACTCAGGTATGTGAAAGATGCATACATATTTTACAACAACAATTAGAAATAGTTTCTTTTAACCAGAGAAACATTATTAATGTCTTTGGAAAATAGATGCCCAGCAGTTGAATATATGATAATTCCTTTTTCCTTAGTCAATCACATTAAGAAATATGCTGCTGTTGCCGAAACCAGTTTGGCTCAGTGGATAGAACGTCGGCCTGCAGACTGAAGGATTCTAGGTTCAATCCTGGTCAAGGGCATGTACCTTGGTTGTGGGCACATCCCCAATAGGGGGTATGCAAGAGACAGCTGATTGATGTTTCTAGCTCTCTATCTTCTCTCCCTCCTCTCTGTAAAAAATCAATAAAATATATTTTTTTAAAAAAGAAAAAGAAATGTGCTGCATTATAGTGGGAAAATAGCATAAGAGTTGATAAAGACTCACTGGAACATTAAGCAAACATAATTAGTCTGAAAGGTCTATAATAGGAACTAGGGTTCATGGAAGTTCTCGCTAAGTAATTGGGAGAACACTACATGGAGAACCCCACAGGAAGAACTTTATGTCTATAATAAAGCTTTAAGGTTCTAACTTTCCCATCCCTTTTCTTCCTTTTCCCTTCTATAAAACCCCCCACCCCCCAGGCACATAGGCTGGAGGGTGCACGTCACTTCCATGTCTGCATGCACAGGGTTATAACCCTTTTTCACCAATTATTCCTTCTTGGTGATAAAACACCTAGTCCATATTAATTTTCAGTTAACAGAGTAGTTAAAAGGTTCTGAACATCAATTTCCAATGTGTGTGGAAGAGGAGGGCGTTCCCATACCCTCAAGAAATTCTCAGACACCATCTGGGTGTCCTACAATTCAGCTCAGTTCTGATACTGTCTACTCACAGATAGCACCATACCCCACACGTTGAACACAAACTCTCTCTTCAAATGCCAGTTGCAAGCCCAGGTATCTCTTGAGTTTCTGATGGACCATTTATAGAGAGATGGTTCCAACAACCCCCTTCCTTGGGTATGACTTGCTACAGCACCTCACAATACTCAGAGGCACTTTTTACTTGCTGGTTACCCATCCTATATAATAAAAGGCTAATATGCAAATCGACCAAAGAGCGGAACAACTGATCGCTATGACATGCACTGACCACTAGGGGGCCGATGCTCAAGCAGGCGCTGTCCCCTGGTAGTAAGTACACTCCCACTATGGGGAGCACTGCTCAGCCAGAAGCTGGACTCAGAGCTGGTGAGCACATTGATGGTGGTAGGAGCCTCTCCCACCTCTGTAGCAGTACTAAGTATGTCTGATGGATGGCTTAGGCTCATGGGAGTGGGCCTAATCTGTCAGTTGGACATCCCCCAACGGCTCCCAGACTGCAAGAGGGCACAGGCCAGGCTGAGGGACCTCCTGACTGCACGGATTTTGTACACCGGGCCTCTAGTTTATTACAAAAGGATATATCTGAGGAACCGCCAGATGGAAGAGACGCACAGGGTGAGATATAGGCAAACAGCAGGAGCTTCCACGCCCTCTTCCAGTGGCAACTCTCACCAAAGCTGCATATTAAATCGTGTTTACCGACCCAGAAGCTCTCCTTTGGGGCTTTTATGGAGGCTCATTGCATAGACATGATTGGTTACATCATTGGCTGTTGGTGACTGGACTCACTCTCTAGCCCTCTCCTCTCCCAGTGGTGGGACCTGAAAGTTCCAACTCTAATCACATGGTTGGTTCCACTACCACCCAGCTCCCATCCTTAGTGGCTTCTCGAAAGTCCCCTCATGGATAACAACAATAATATAACAAAAGATACCACTATAGCTCTCTTCACAGGAAATTTCAAAGGTCTTAGGAGCGCTGTTTCAGAAACAAGGACAAAGACCAAATATATACGTATATTATCAATCACAGTATGAAAGCTGTGAGGACTGAGATAGACTGGGATGATAATGGGGAAAGTTTATGGAGTGAATGAATGGATGCATCTTAATAGAGGTCTGGGCTAGTGAGAGGAATGCTCCAACATAGTTAGTTTATGTTCTGTGTCTTGACAGAGGCTACTAAAATATATGTGTTTACCAAACTTGGGGAATATACACTTAAAATATGTTCTTTTTATTTTATGTCATTTTATATAAAAACTGCATGCTAAAGTATTTATGGAAGTTGTCGAAAGGTTTGCAATTTACTTCAGAAGAGTAGAAAAAATGATAATTTGTGGATGAACAGAGGGAGGGACAGATAGCATGACTAAGCAAGTATAGCAAAATGTTAATAATGGTAGAATCTATGTGAGTGATTTAAGGGTATTCACTAAAAAGTTTTTGAATTTTTGTCATGTTCCAATGTTTGCATAATAAAGCATTGGAAGGAAAAAATACAGCATTAAGGATGCATGTAATTTATTCACTGTCTAGCATTTTTAATGGTAACAAAAATATTCAGGTCTGAATTAAATTATATTTAATTGTAATGCTGCTTTTTCTTATGCATCTAATGTTCATAATAGCGAAGGCTGTTCCCTGCATATGTTCCTTTTAGAACTCAATTAACATTGATTTGCCCACTGTTACAAACTACATTAACACTAACAACTTAGAATAAATTAGTGTTTGCTCTTTATGAATAAGTTTAATGACTGGCTTTCATTCTGACGTCCTTTCCAATGTGTTCTAATTAAAAGCTACTAATGTTTGTGTTTCTTGGCAATTTTATTTCTATATTTATATTCAAATTACTACAATTCTGAAATGTATATTTTTTAATAAGTGTCAGATTTTATTATTTCTACTTAAGTGTTCAATGAGTATGTAGATGTTCAACATTCAACTTTTTAAAAGATTTAGTAGTTCCAGCTTTAACATGCCCTGTTTTGTCATGTATAAACTTTTCTAGTAGGTAGCACTGGGTAGTAGTCCAGACCTTGCTTAGATTAATTGAAAGCGTCATAAGAGTGTATAAAAACTATCTGAATTTATTCTTACTCCAAAAATCTTTATTCACATTTAATATGTAGATTGGCCAGGATATGCTCCCCTGGTCTTTATTAGTCATATATCACATGCAGTAGTTGAATTTCCTGAAGAAAAGAGGAGAGGCCCTGGCCAGTAGCTCAGTCGGTTAGAACATTGTCCCTATGCACCAAGGACCAAGGTTGTGGTTTTCATCTCTGGTCAGGGCACATACAAGAAATAACCAATGAATGCAAAAAAGAAGTGGAGTAACAAATCTCTCTCTCTCTCTCTCTCTCTCATTCACTCTCTCTCTCTCTCTCTCTCTCTCTCTCTCTCTCCTCTTTCTCTCTCTCTCTCTCTCTCTCTCTCTTTCAATTGATAAATAAAACAATTTTTAAAAGGAAAAGAGGAGAGTTTTACAATGTGGAAGAGTAAGCAGTTAAGCTTGTATTACATTATAGTTCATACTTGATCCGTTAAAGTAGATTTATAAATACACATTTTAACTAAATAAACTCTTAGAAAAGGTACTTTGTTTAAGAGTTTTCTAAAAGAGCAGGCAAAGGAGGAAGAAAGAATCAAGAAAAGATGAACTGTATGGAATGAAAGCAGTGACTAATAAGAGAAAATGACAAAACCAGCTTGCCTTCCTGACCACAAAATTGGAGTCCTTCACAATCTCATTATCCAATAAAGATGACCCTCTAAAGTGATTTGACCAAAAGTCACCCAGAACTGTCGTCATTAAGGAGCCTGTTTGAAATTGCACCCATTGCCATCAATGGTGAACTCAGCCTTAAAGGAATGACAGGGACGGTGATGGTAACTGATACCATGGAACAATCATCACAGCGAGACCTTTCAAACATGGAGAAAATGAAGACAAATTTCTGCCATGTTTTAAAGTAATTTGATACTGATTGTAGTTTACAAAATCTTACCAAGCTAAATGTTTAGAAGTCTTTTTTGAGTGAAAGGCATTAAAAAAAAAGAATTGAACAAAGCTTTGTTCTTTCTATAGTACAGGGGTGGAGTATCACATGAAAAATGAATGTAGATGCATTTAATTAATAATTGTCAAAAGAGTTAAACAAACAAGTGAATTGGGGGGAGGCAGAATATTTAATTAGATAAAAATCCTCATATTTGAACTATGTCCAATTTATGGTATTTTCTAGATGTTACATCAGTAATGAAATTCATAAAGAACTATTTTTTTATGTGTGATCCACAATAGAAAAGTACAGGGGAGAAAACAGATTTTCCATGAAGTCTTTCATGAAGTCAGTGTTTATTTGAAACACCTGCTGATCCTTGGTTACAGTGAAGAGAGAGTTCCAGGTGAGAAATTCATCCCTCACTCTCAGAGACAGGTCTGGGTGGCAGAACGTATTGTTTTAAGCTAATTCTCTCATCTTATGAGAGAATTCCAAAGAACTAGTGCAATGTTACCTTTACACTAACTGGCTAAACCTGAAAGTAAACATTTCTGACTAACTTTACCAGATGTGAGTTTCAAGTGATATGATTCTGACTCTCTGATGCAAGCACACGACCTAGAGTCTGGCTTCAGATATCGTATGATAGAACCTATAGGAACCCAGGCAGGGACTTCTGAAATATACCAATGTCTTATCAATCTCCAGAACCAAGTGTAAGGGGCTCCTTTCTAGGCATGGAAACAAGTCTCAGGTCATCTGCTCTGCAGCTTCCGTGAAGTACACCCTGAATAAATCGGGTTAATAAGTAAATGAATTAACAACTAAATAACTTACAGTTTCTGATACAATCCAAAAATGCTACTGTCTCCTCTCCACTAACTTTGTTTTTAATATGCATTTTAATTCTAAGAAGAGCAGTGGAACTGTGAAGAAAATGTCAAAGATAAACCCTATAATAAGATAACATATTTATGTATATACTATGCATAAATATGTTATGTACAAAATTCGTGCAAGGGGCTCAGTCCTTGCAGCCCTGGCTGCCTGGCAGCCCCATGGCCCTGCAGCCCTGCCCATTGGTCATTCCAAAAGGTCATTCTGCTGTCTGGCCTAATTAGCATATTAGTTCTCTACTCAAATGAAATAGCAAGCATTATATTCTACATCCAGTGGCTTCTTGTAAATCTCTCTACTACACTGAAAAGTGTTCCTTTTCTTTTCAACTCTCTTTAATGGGCATTTCTTGAGCTCCTAGCATATCCAAGGTTATGCATTAGTTTCATACGTCCAACCTCGTCATTTCAATTACAGCTGAATACCAGTCTGTGAGGCCCAGTCAACGCTTTGAAATATTAAGATTTAATCCTTAAAGTATTTCTAAATAGCTGAATGCATAAATCCTGAAATAGGACATGCACACTTAAAACAATTGCAGGAAGTTCGTAGCAGTTTTACTCCTTAAGAAAAGGCCTAATCGGGGACATAAGGGCAGCCTCTCCTTAGATGCCTGTGGCCATGGTTTTCAACAAGGCCTGGGATTCATTAGGAGCCTGTTTCCAGAATAAGGATAGCAGTTTGCCAACCGCTTTTGTGTTCTTCAGAAGGATTTTTACCCAGAGGACTTAACGTTGATAAAAAATGATGGAACAGCCCAGCCAGTGTGGCTCAGTGATTGAACATCAACCTATGAACCAGAAGGTCACATAATTCCATTCCTGGTCAGGGCATATGCCAGGGTTTCTGCTCGATCCCCAATGTGGGGTGTGTAGGAGGCAGTCAACTGATGATTCTCATCATTGATGCTTCTATCTTTTTCTCCCTCTTCCTTCCTTTTAAAAAATGATGAAACACACTGTTTTTTAGAAAAGCAAATATTTTATTTACATAGGAAGAGTCAGGGAAAAATGTTTAATCTTAAGTAAATTTAAGATTACTTTATCACTATTGAAAACAAGGATGACTATAGTTAATACCTCATCGAATATTTGAAAGTTGCTAAGAGAGTAGACCTGAAATGTCCTCATCAAAAGGTAAAATAATTTGGAATAGTGTGTGGTAAATGTTAACTACACTTATTGTAGTGAGCATTTTGCAATATGCACAGATATTGAATCTTTATACTATACACCTGAAATTAATGTGATATGTCAATTATACCTCAATTTAAAAATTAAAATAAATGTTAAAAAGCTATAATATGCAAAGGATCAAAACATTTAAAAAATATGTTTTATAATTGTGATTTCTTGGGCATATTTCCCACTGTGCATCACCCTCATATGCCCAGGTAACTATTTTTGCAAAATGAAAGTTGAATAGCACAGTTTATTCTATGTGAAAGGGTGATACCATGAGAGAACTGGTTACAGCTCAAACATATCTACACTAATAAAAGAGAAAGATGCAAATTGACTGTACCTTCACATTGCCCACCAGCCAATCAGGAGTGATCATACAAATTAACCCAACAAAGATGGTGGGTTAATTTGCATGTGCAGGCATTGAAGAGAAGGTATAGAAAGCTTATGACAGAAAGACCAAATTTTAGTGGGAAGTTTTTGTTTTCTATAAATGATACCAGAAGAATCATAAGCAATTGGTTAGCTTGAGCAAAGAATGTTCCAGTAACACATGTGAAATCTCAAAGGTGATAAACAGTTTCATCATTACAGTAGTACTCTTCAATTCTTTACTTTTTTATTTTACACTTCTAGCAGTAAAAACCTTGTGAACATGCAGTGCCAATAGCTAGTTAACTCTTCTTCCTTTCTCTAGTTTATTTCCTATATACATTTATTATTTACATTATAAAACATGTATTATGCTTCAACAAAAATAGGCATTAATAAAAGATGAGATAAAAATGTGATTCTAGGACTCTAGTGTTTTCTTTTCACATAGCAATATATTAGTGGGCACACCCCAAAGATTAATGCATCTTGAAAGGAAAATCATTGCAATAGAGAATGCGAAAGATCGATGTGTCTGAAACTTAGTAAGCAATGATGGGAGGATAAAGCTGAGGGACAGGTGGGCAGAGGCTAGATCATGCAGGGTCCTGACACACAATGAAATCTTTTCAATTTTTTTTCTCTAGTTCACTTAGACAACAATGAAAGGTTTAGAGCAACCCATTTCCAAACATCTTGAGCTACCAGGTGGAGAATGAATTGGACAGGGACAAGAGTCAAGTAAAAGAATATTATGATAATTTAGGAAGAAATGTTGCAGTCTTAGATTAGACTGATAGGAGTTGAGGTGGAAAAAAATGTGATTAGAGATATATTTTAAAGGTAGATTTGCTGGTCTTAATTATGATGTGAATAAAAATGTGTTATTTATCTAATAAGGAATGTGCGAGTCAAAGCAGGGATTAGACTGTGATAGCAATAGAGAAAAGGGGAGAGCTTGCAAGACTTGGCCAAAGACCTTACTCCTATTTGGGAAATGGATGCTTTCCTAGTATGATATATCCAAGCTCATAGATATATAGTAATATGGTGGTTGCCTGAGGCAGGAGGCTAGGGATTGGGTCCTATGGGTGAAGGGGGTCAAAGGTACAAATTTCAAGTCATAAAATAAGTCATGGGCATGTTATGTACAGCATGGTGACTATACTTAATACTATTATATTTTATATTTGAAAGCAGGATAGTGGATCTTGATTCTCGTCATAAGAAAAATACTTGTAAAGGCATATGTTGGAGATATTATGTGTTTTGTTCTGGACATCCACAGTAAAGAAGTATCTCAATAAAACAGACTGTAGTATTTTTGCTGGTGGTGGTGCTGGTGGCGGGGGAAGAGGGGGAGACCTGCCTTCAATTTGTAAAAAATAATGCAGTATTGTGAAACACAATAAAGCAAAGCACAGGGAAAGGAGGCATGTCTGTAACTATGTATGGTGATAATTTAAACTGGACTTGTGATCATTTTGCAATATTGAGTCATTACATTGTTTTCCCAAAACTAATACTATATTATGTCAATTATACCTCCATTGAAAAAAAGAGTATGGGTATGATGTGAGCCTGGAAATAGGAATAAGGTTTTCAGGCTCAGCACTTAGGCCAGAGATTACTTCCAAACGTTTGAGCCCATCCAGGTGCCTAAGCAGATGTGGACAAAGGTTGCACAGGCCAGCGTGGCACAGACCCAAGGAGGTCAACCTGCAGAGACCCACATCAACAAGGAAGGTGTAAGCGGAAACAATCCAATCACACAGGCAGCTGCCCAGCATTCAGAAGAGGTCTGAGGAAACTAGGAAGCAGACTTCTTAACCAGGTGACTAGAAGCAGCTGTTCAAAATCTGGAAGAGATGTGCAGATTTACACAAACAGTGTGGGAGGGGGGGGTGCAGAGGGGGAGCTGGTAACTCCAGAATAGGAGATAGTTTATTCTTTTTTTAAAAAAATGCATATTTTTATTGATTTCAGAGAGGAAGGGAGAGGGAGAGAGAGAGAAATATCAATGAGAATCATTGATCAGCTGCCTCTTGCACTCCCCCTACTAGGGCAGGAAGTAGTTTATTCTTTGACATTGTCGTCTTAGTCACTTTTCTGGGTGTGTGTTGGAGGGGTGGATGAATAAGGGGTGGAAGGCTCATGCTGATTCTAGTGAAGGGCAGAGCTTTGCTGTATGTAGCAGGGGGAATTCCTCACTGAACTTCTTCTTCCTTTCATCTTCCTGTCCTTAACAAATATCTTGAGCCCTTCCCTTTTACTCCTTCATCTGATTTTCCTTTGTCTGTATCTATGCTGAGAAAGATAGTGATAATTATTTAAATAATATGACATTAGTTGTCAAAGGCATTTAGCCATATTGTTTCCCCCCTTTAATGAGGTAGGAGTTATATTGGGGAAATTTTTCATTTAGTTGGCATAAATGTTCTCAGAAAATTAAAATAAATGCAAAAGATGACATTTTACAAGATTGCTTTCCATTCTGAACACAATGAGCAATTCAGTCACTGTTGAATAGTCCAATCTATTTTATTTCTTTGAACAAATTTCATTGTAAGAGCCAACATCATCCATGTGCTTCTAAAGCAGAAAGTAATTATCATTACAATTAGCTTTTAGAAAGATACGCATCTTCCTTATGGCATTGCTTCTCATCTTCACCTTCCTCTCTGATTTGTATTCATATCTTCAAAGTGGCTGTATAAAAAAAAAGATTATTCCTTCTGTGTCTACTTATATAGCTCGGTTGAGAAATTTTGCAGAGATATTAAAATATAGATAACTGTTGCCTGAGTCAGTGAAAGCAAGTTAGCCAATATGTATTGTCTAGACATATTGTCAAGGTCTTCTGAGATTCTGAAAGAACCTCAGAAATATAGATGGTATCTTACATGGAGAAAAAATAGTTGAAAGAATTTATTTTTGTATGTTTATGGAAAACACAAGGTGTTTAAACTGCTTTTCTGAACTCCATTATTCCCTGATCCTGCAGTCTTTTGTGGGAACAAAGTGCCTTACCTATAATTGGCTATGCCATAGCAAGATGGGAAGCCAATGGAAGGTTCGGCAGAGGAGACCCCTGCCATCAGTATAAAGCTGTGTGGACAGGGAGGGTCCAATCAGAGATATTACTGGCCTCTAAATATGCCAGGAAGGCCCAGCTGGCGTGACTCATGGTTCAATTCACCATCAGAGGACAATCTGGAGTTGCAGGCTCCATCTCCAGTAGGGGTGTGCAGGAGGCAGCTGATCAATGATTTCCTCTCATCATTGGTGTTTCTCTCTCTCTCTTTCTTATCCCTTCCTGTCTCTCAAATCAATTTAAAGAACCATATTTTAAAAATTAAATAAAATAAAATATGCCAGGAAGATTGATATCCCAAGGCCTAATGCTAATCACAACTCCCATGGTCAAATTGTCCAGAAGTCACTATGGCACCCATTAAATGGCACCAAAAAAGGCAAAAAAGACCTTGCATATGTGTGTAACTACTCAGTCAAATTTTTGTAAGACTATGTACTTGGCCATGTAAATTCATGTGAGTGATAGTTTCTCATAATTTGGAAACCTGAGAAATTAAATTGTTCTCTGAGAATTAAATGATCAAATCCACGCTAAATCATAAAAGAGACTCAAAGTCACCTGGAAGAGACAAGATGACCCCCCCACACACCTTCCCCCACTCCTGAGCAGAGAAAGATGAGAGAAGATATTAATGAGTCTGAAAGGAATTATTTATTAGAAACATAGATTAATTAGCATAAAGCATAGAAAAGCAAGACCATTAGGCAATCAATGAGAATTGTCTCTCCCCTAATCCTGTTGTGGGGAGAAAGCACATTAATAAAATATTCACCCTACTTGGTTTTGTTGGCAGGTTATCTTTCTATTCTAATGATGGGTGTATTTGATTATCCTGGTTAAAGTTAAATATTGAAATGCTGAACTAATTCTCCTTATTCTCATTCTATGTTCATCAGTCAATTGTATGATTATAATTTTATTTTACAAGAGGCTTTTTTCATTTAGGAAGAGAACACCACCTAGAGTACACACCTGGCTAATCCTCTCTTTCAGGCTTAGTGTGATCACATCCCTGAAATATATACATGTAAGTTCCTACTGCTGTCAAAGTCACCGAGCAGGCAAAGCTAAGGAGTGACAGTGGTGGAGTGAATAAGGTCAAAGCCAATTGGGAAGGCTTCTCTGATGACACCATAACTTCAGCGCACTGACATAAGTAGAGAACCTAGTTCAAAGTGAGAAGATATCCCTAGTTATGTTCGTTTTCCAGACCACACCCAGAATACTGGGGCACACTGCAGAGGGCAACAAAAGTACTTGAAAGTTCTTGAGTGAATTCAGGGAAGAGTAATGTTTCTCTTTCTCTCCCTTCCTCTCTCTCTAAAACCAATAAACATTAATTTAATCCTCATTGGTGAGGATTAAAAAAATAAAAAAGAGTGGGTAATTCTCATTAAACTGACTGAGCAAGATTCTTACTAAAGTCAGACCAAGGACAGGCTTAGTTGATAAGAGGGCAGTCGGACATCCCCTGAAAGGTCCTAGATTGGAGAGGGTGTAGGCTGGGCTGAAGGACACCCTCCCTCTCATGCATGAATTTTTTTAAAAATATATTTTATTGATTTTTCACAGAGAGGAAGGGAGAGGGATAGAAAGTTAGAAACATCGATGAGAGATATCAATCAGCAGCCTCCTGCATGCCCCCTACTGGGGATGTGCCCACAACCATTGTACATGCCCTTGTCTGGAATCAAACCTGGGACCTTTCAGTCTGCAGGCTGATGCTCTATCCACTGAGCCAAACTGGTTTTGGCTCATGCATGAATTTTATTCACTGGGCCACTAATCCTATCTAATAAATAGGGAATATGCTAATTGACTGTCCCACCCTCAAATATGGCAGCTTCCATAGCCACAAGATGGTGGCACCCTGTCTCCTTAGCTCCACTGGGGTGGCAGGCATGCGGCAAGGCCGGCCTGCCTGGGGGTGAACCTGGCCTTGCCAAACACCTGCTTCCAGAGTCCCTCAGTCCTCTCAGCCCCCCAGCCACTCAGGGCTGGCCCAGCCCGAGGCACAAGCAAGCCTCAGATGGCGGCTGCCCAGCTACCCAGGGCCACCCAAGGCTCAGGTATAAAGGGCCAGCCAAGGCTTGTGCTGCCAGCAGTGGCAGCAGCAAAGATGTGATGGGGGTGTCTCCTTCCCCTGATTGCCAAGTTGCCTCCCACCCCTGAGGGCTCCTGGACTGTGAGAGGGGACAAGCCAGGCTGAGCAACTCCCTTCCAGTGCATGAATTTTCATGCACCAGGCCTGTAGTATATCTATAAAAGGCTAATATGCAAAGCGTCCCCTCAGGATTTTGACTAGGGGAAGTTTGATTGTTTGCTATGACATGCACTGACCACCAGGGGGTGGTGTGGAACATGGCGGGTGACCAGCAGAAGCAGGATCAAAGGAAGGAGGTGGGGACTCAGGTAGGGAGGGGACCTGATTGGCCCTGATCGCCAGCCAGGCCCAGGGACCCTACCCATGCACAAATTTTGAACATTGGGCCTCTAGCATTTATTTTGGAAAGTTGCTAAGAGATGAGACCTTAATGTTCTGAACACAAAATAAGAAACCAATTATTTGATGTGTCAGAGGTTTTAGCTAACACTATTATAGTAATAATTTTAATAATTTTGCAATATATAAGTATATAAAATCAACATATATACACCTTAATTATACAGTGTTATGTGTCAATTATGACTCAACAAAGCTGGAAAAAATAAAGCTTGGTCAAGGTGAAAGTTTTTGCCAATACCATCAAAATAATTTCTACTCTTTAAGACAATGTCACTTTTTTTATTATATCCAGTATATAATCAAAACAAAATAGAAATGCCCTCTGAGTCTTTTAAAAAACTGAATATTTTCAAAAGAACAAAAAGTTTTAGATAACATCTGTACAGGGGAAACAGAAGAAGAATTTATAAAATTAGAAGAAATTATTTTAGCTAAAATTTGACTTTAAAATCACAGAGAAAGACAAGTATCATGTGATATTATTCATATGTAAAATCTAATGAATAATATGAACTGATGAATACAATAGATCCAGAGACACAGAAGCATGCAACCGACTGATGAGTCTCAGAGGGAAGATGGGGGTAAGGTGGTGGGTGGGGAGAGATCAGCCAAAGAACTTATATACATACATGCATAACCCATGGACACAGACAACAGTTGGTGAAGGCCTCCATGGAGGGGGGTCAATGGGGAAAAAAAGTGGACAGTTGTAATGAGGAGGAAACTGGTCTTGCAAGGCGTGTCAGGCCATAAAAACTGTGAACAATGCACTGCCCTGGTGGGGTGGAGGGCGTTATTGCTGGCCCCAGGACCAGCAATATAGCCTGGGGAACCCCAACACCTGGGGGCCTTCCGATAAGCCCACAAAAGGGGGTGGAACCATATCTGCAAGACAAAGACCCCAGAAGGTTATAAAAAGTGAAGCCCTCTGCGTGTTTCTTCACTCTGATTTGGAAATTATTCCGGGAATCCACTAGTGTTAATAAATGGGGTCCCTCCCTTTCTCTAGGAAGTGTGCTTGGTATTTCTTGGGTCTTCTGCAACAGTAACACTCTCAACAATAAACATAAATTTTTAAAAAATCACTATCATGCAGATGAAAACACCTTGACTCTGATAGTCAGACACAGAATAAAAATACTAGCTCCCTGGGATCACTGCAGGCCAGAAGTGTGTTCCCAGTGGCCAGACTGTAAAGACCTCTTATGAAGTGAACGCAAGAGTGCTCAGAAGGGCACTGCCTCAGCAGTGGGGCTGAATCATTCTCAGACTGAATCCCATTCCCGTCCCAACTGTCAGAGATTCTAAACAAACTATAGAGAGTCTAAAGTACCAATATGACTCCAAGTAACTTACGGGCATCGCAGAGCCAAGGCCAACTTTATTGAAAGGAACACAAAATACCTAGCACCCAACCATGCAAAATGCAAGATGCTGGTCTTCTAGCTAGAACGACCAGGCGTGCAGTGAAACAGAGAACTATCATCCACCACTGACAGGGAAATCCAGCAACAGACCCAGACGTGACAGACGGTGGAACTGGTACAGAAGGACTTCAACACATCTGTGATAAATGGACTTCCTGTGGTCAAACATGGAGAGGAGGCAGAGCATAAGGAGGTAACACACAAACACCTAAATGGAATTTCTAGAGAGAAGAAACGCCATCACGGAAATAAAAAATGGAAGAGGACACACAATCCCGTTAATGTCAGGGATTTGTGAAGAGAGACACTGTCAAGCAGTGAAGAGGCCGCACCCAGTGGCTGTTAAGGTCATGGACAAGGAGCTGTAGTGCTGGGTTCCCATTCCCAACTCTGAGATGACAACTGGGGGGTCCTTGTTCAAGGTCGTTACTCCGCTCTTTCTCAGTTCCCTTCTTTGTAACATGAATATAGTAATGGGTGGTAAATGGGGACGTGGCCCCTTCCTGAGCTCCAACTCTCCCTCCCATCCTGTGGGAATAGGATGAATGCACTCAGTAAGCGGACGGTGGGACCCGCCTCGGGAGCCTGGCCAGAAATGGCCACACACCAACTGCTGTGGAATGTGAGCCTGGACTGTAAACAACATCCTTTTGCTCTCACACAGCTTGTGCCTGAGCTCACACCCTCCCGCTGGCTTTGTTTTCTGGACTCTGTGTAACCTGGCCCTGGGAAAGTCTGGGCTGCAGTCGACTTTCACCTATTTGCTGCCCCTGGTGTGGCCCGTGCTCACTTGAACTTGGTGGAAAACTTCACCTGTCAGCCGTCACCCGTGGGCACAGAATTCCTAATAAACCCATGTCTTTCATGGACAGTCCTCCCCGTTAGTTCTTTGAAATCAACAAACAATATGCCAAGGCCCGCTCTTTGGATAAAAAGTCACAAATTCTTCCTTGGCGCTTGTGGTGAGGAATTAAACTAGTGTATAAAGAAAGGAGAAGTTTACCGGCACACATTTACATGGTGGTAAAAATGCTTATGAAAGAAAATGAAAGACAAATAACCCAGCTACCATCCCACACACACAGGCAGCAGGCTCCCGCCCTATCTCCCTCCACTGTCCTTCTTGCGTGTTCTTAGCCAGAGGGCCTGATTCGGGGCTTGCAGAGGGCTGGCACTGTCTGCCCGGCTGGCGCTCAAGAGGGTCAGGCGGTCCTGGCCTGGGAGAAACCTGTTTGCTCCTCTCTGCTTCTGGCAATCTGAAGCCCAGGCGAGTTCTGGGTTGTGATGGCTCCTCTCCCATTCCCCACTCACGCCCTTCATCACGCTGCTCTATGCTCCTCACACCAGTTCTCCGGGAGTCAGGGAGCAGAGTCCTTCCCAGAGGGCAATGCCCACGGAGGTGTTTCCCTGTTATTCCGCCCTTGACCTTGATGCACACTTTGAACAGGTCTATACAACTTCAGGTTAAGTGGATCTCTCCCACTAGCCTGGAAGCTCAGCAATACCATGTACACCAGCGGTTGGCAAACTCATTAGTCAACAGAGCCAAATACCAACAGTACAACGATTGAAATTTCTTTTGAGAGCCAATTTTTTTAAACTTAAACTTCTTCTAACACCACTTCTTCAAAATAGACTCGCCCCAGGCCGTGGTATTTTGTGGAAGAGCCACATCCAAGGGGCCAAAGAGCCCCATATGGCTCCCGAGCCGCAGTTAGCCGACCACTGATGTACAGGGTCTACAAGTGAATTCGGCAGTAAAAGAGCTTCCTCACCCTGATGCTACATGGAATCAGCTGGCAGGCATTTCAGAGGCCAACCCAGGTGATTCAGACTTCATGATCCGGGGCTGGGTCCTAGCACTTGTGTGTGTGAAGTGCTCCCTGGGCGGTGGTCAGGAGCAGCCACATTGGATCTGCGGCCTCCTTGGTCCATTCCCACTCCTTGTGTTCCATTCCCACTCCTTGTGTTCCAGAGAGGTGAGGCCTGGAGTACCTGGCAGGCACACCCAGGCTTCAAGGGTAGAACTCGCCTGATGAGGATCGCTTGCCGGAGGTTCTCACTTCATGATAAATATTGGGGCCCAGGTATCAAGAGTTCTGAAGGTCTCAGGTGATTCTAATGTACCAGCACAGGGAGAAGCTCCTCTTTATTTATTGATTTTTAAAAATATATATTTTATTAATTTTTTACAGAGAGAAAGGGAGAGGGATAGAGAGTTAGAAACATTGATGAGAGAGAGACATCGATCAGCTGCCTCCTGCATGCCCCCCACTGGGGATGTGCCTGCAACTGAGGTACATGCCCTTGACCGGAATGGAATCTGGGACCCCTCAGTCTGAAGGCCGATGCTCTATCCACGGAACCAAAACTGGTTTCGGCGAAGCTTCCTCTTTAAAAGGGTCTGCTTAGTAAGGGCCTTTTTTTTTGTCTGCTACACAGGTTGGTAGCTCTCAGAGTCTCTGGGGCCTGAGGCAGAAGACCAGAACCTGCTCTAAGAAAGATTTCCGGAGATTTGGTATTTATTCAAGAGAGGCATGTGGATTTAAAGAAAAAGATTTCACACAAGTTTATTTCACTTAGCATAACAATCTCCACATCCCTCCATGTTGTTGCAAACGATAAGATTTCTTTCTATTTTTATGGCCTGGTAGTATTCCATTGTGTAAATGAACCACAGCTTTTTTAGCCACTTGGGCTGTTTCCAGATCTTGGCTCTTACAAATAATGCAGCGATGAACACAGTGGTGCCTTTTTGAATTCCTGTTGGGATTTTTAGGATATATTTCCAGAAGTGGGATCACTGGGTCAAAAAGCAGATCCATTTTTAATTTTTTGAGGAAAATTCCATACTATTTTTCACAGTGGCTACACTAGTCTGAATTCCCACCAGCAGTGTAGGCCAGTTCCCCACATCCTTGCCAACACTTTTGTTTATTGATTTGTTTGTGATAGTCATTATGACAGGTCTGAGGTGATATCTCATTATGGTTTTAATTTACATCTCTCTGAAGATTAATAACATTGAGCATTTTTCATATGTCTATTGGCCATTTGTATATCCTCTGGAGAAGTGTCTATTCAGGTTATTTGCCCATTTTTAAAACTGGATTGTTTTGTCTTTCTGGTGGTGAATTGTATAAGTTCCTTACAGATTTTGGAAATTAACCTATTATCAGTGTACTGGTGAATATGTTCTTCCATACAGTGGGTTCCCTTTTCATTTGTTGATGGTTCCTTTTGCTGTACAGAGGTTCTTAGTTTGATGTAGTCCCATTTGTTTATTTTTTCTTTGTTTCCAATGTAAGGGATATATTGGCAAAAATATTGCTATAAGAGATGTCTGAGATTTTACTGCCTATGTTTTCTTCTAGGATTTTTATGGTTTTATGACTTACATGGGAGACTTTTAGTCATTTTGAGTTTATTCTTATGTATGATATAAGTTGGTGGTCCAGTTTCGTTTTTGTGTGGGTATCTGTCCAACTTTCCCAGCACCATTTACTGAAGAGACTATCTTTATTGTATGCCCTTGCCTCCTTTGTTGAAAGACAAATCCACACGATCTCACTTATATGTGGAATCCAATGAACAAAACACACAGATGAACAAAATAGAAACAGAGGCCTGAGTACATGCAACAGACTGACAGCTCTCACAGGCTGAAGGGGGCAGGGAAGGCCTCTGTGAAAGAAGGTGAAAGGATTAGCCTAAAACCATGTGTATATGTATAATATAGTTAGCCTAAAACCATGTGTATATTTATAACAGAGACACAGACAATGTTTTGGTGGAACTTGGGGCTGGGGCTAGGTGGAGGTGGGCAAAGGATGGCAAATGGGAACACCCTCTTGGTCTCCCTCCTTCTCCCACCTTCCCTCCCTCCCGCTCTAAAAATTAATAAAGAAATTTTAAAATAATGCAATTAATAAAGTGGGCTTTATTCATTTGTTAGCATGAGTTAAATGAAATTTTATGTGCTTATAATACTGAATATACTTTATTCTCAAGCACTCATTTAGTTTTCTCAAATATTGATTATATATTAAGTATCAAAGAATACCTCTTTAAGTTCCTTAAAGTAAAAAATGATGCAAAAATATTATTTGATCACAATACAATGACACTAGGATTATTAAACAAGAACCCTTCTATCTGGTGGGAAATCTGTTAGACAACTATAGGGGAAGAATAAAATTAATATTGTAAGATATTAAAAAAATAAAAATGAAAATAATCAAGGAGATAAAGCATGAAATAAATTCAAACTTAAAAGCCAGAAAAAAAAATAAATGTAAGGACTTAAGAAAAATTATAAGAATAGTAAGAGAGAAAACAGGACAAAATTAGATTAATAAATTAAAGACTGATTCTCTGGAACAAAAGACCAAAATAGACTAATATTAGGTAATCTAAAACAAACAAAACCCAGAAAGTACAAACTTATAAATTTAAAAAATAATAAAGGGGCCCAGCCAATATGGCTGTGTGGTATATGACCTTGCCAAATACATAGTAATTAATGATGCATGGCAATTATTGTTGCTATTGTTGTTGTTGTGGTGGTGGTGGTGGTGGTAGCTATTGTTGTGACTAGTTTTTCTCTAAGTCTAGTGTTGGTTAAAAAAAAAGAGAATAGGCAACTCTGATTTCAAGTGTCAAGGATTACAAGGAATTAATTTCTTTAGCTGAGTTTTGATGGCTGAGCCCAGAATTTAGTTTACGTAGAAGGGCACCTCACAAATTATAAATGTCAAAAAGGTGATACATTATAATCTGAGGAAATCTGAGTCAGACAAGAAATGGAACAGAAGTTGGCAAGGGCCGCTTCTCGGAGGATTAGATTAGTCTGTCATGCTAAAGACCCTGGATGTGATCTTGCAGGCCGTGAAAAGTCATTAAAGGGTGGAAGTGTAATTGTGACGGGAGCTGACCTGCCTTCTAGAAATTGCTCTGACAGCATTAAAGAGGCATGGAGAACTGTGGAATAAAAGCCGACTTCCTGTTACCATTGCTTTCCCTGCTGGCACACCTGACAAAGACAATTTCCATTTCTTCCTTAAGTCATCCTCGTCAGCACTGAGCAGAGACATTCTCAGCTTAAGGAAGGGCCTTCGGGCCACAGCCTCTGTCCCAGGAGGCATCCTGGTGAAGAGTCAGCCATAATTCATATCCTAAGCCAGTGGTTCTCAGCCTTCCTAAGGCCGTGACCCTTTAAGACAGCTCCTCATGTGGTGGTGACCCCCAACCATAAAATTATTTCCATTGCTACTTCATAACTGCAATTTTGCTACTGTTGTGAACTGTAATTCAAATATCTGATATGCAGGATGTATTTTCATTGTTACATATTGAACATAATTAAAACATGGTGATTAATTACAAAAACAATACGTAATTATATACTGTGAAATATTTATTTCTAACTACAAATAAATGAAATTTTGTCTTGAGTCGTGGTGTAGCATGGGCAACAGTCTTCATATGACAACAGTAAACTACATTGCTACACTTTGCTACACCGAGGAGCGGTGTGTTGGTTCCTAAGACCATGGGAAATAGGTGTTTTCCGATGGTCTTAGGCGACCCCTGTGAAAGGGTCGTTCCACCCCCAAAGTGATCGAGACCCACAGGTTGAGAACCACTGTCCTAAGCTCTGCTTACACCCTGCACCCAAGTAGGAACTGGAATAGGCTCTAGGTTGCCACTGCTCCTGCTGTCTTTTCCAAACCCACTCCAGCCTTGCAGTCAGAGCCAGGCCCCTGCAGAGTGCGGTAGCACTTCCTGTGTCATGACCCCCAGTGGATGTCCTCGCCATGTGCTAGAGCCCCCAGAAGACCCTGGGTTGCACTCCTTGTCCTTCTCAGTTGGTGCAGTGGCAGCCCATCAACAATGCTTATTCAGCGCCCACCGTGCTTAGGGCTAAGAAATCGGGCCGCAGATAGTACCTGCCACAGCAAAGAAAACCGTGGGAGCAGGGAATGTTTCCCGTGTTGTGTGTGACGCGTGTCAACAGCATCAGCTTTTCCATGCCATTAAGGATGGCTCCACACAACTAAGACTGTGACTCAGCCCGCCCCTCTGCCAGTTTCTAAAGGGCCTGACAGCTAGAGATGCACGAGGCATTGGACAAACTCTTCTTAGAGAATATTTTGAATTTCTCTTTCTGAATCACAGAACATGTCAAAGAGTCAGGCATGATCAATTGGCTCTGGGTTTCATTTTGATTTTTTTTTTTTTGCTCGGTTTTGAACAGCAATAATTATTTAAAATGGCGAGAAACAATTTCTCTGAGTATTACATTTCATTTTTAAATTTTCAATAGCATCAATGCTAAATATGTTATTTCCTCTTGCTGTTTGGGAGATTTAATTTGTTTGGTGAGATAAACTGTTTTGAGCTCTCTGAGAGGGTTCCTACAATAAAACTGCATTTTGCAAGTTCATTTCTCTAAAATGTATCCCAGTACCAGAGTCCATTATTTAAGATATTCTTAGGCAAAAAAAAAAAGTCATTAACATTTAAAACCCAGCGTCTTCGTTATATGTAGAAGTACAATTATCTTTTCCTGGGGTATATAAAAACCATTTTACAGAATACCATTATCTCATTGTCAGTCACTAAGTAATATTGAGCTGTTGTGTGTGGTTACTTTCTGCATTTCATGTTTTCTTTTTCCTGCAAAACATAATTCTCCACAGCTATTTCATAATTATATTTACCAAGATAGATGAAGGACCTTGTTAAAGATCTCAGCCTCATCCAAGAAATGAGATTGAATAGGGTGTCAGATTGTTCAAATCTTCTGAAATAAAAACATTATGGAGATCCAGTTTGTGTGACAACAACATGCATTTAACCAAACAAAAAATAATCAATTCCATGCCAGTGACAGGAGGTGATTCAGCTAGCTGGCTGGCAGTAAAGGTTGTTTAGCAGGTTTCAGATTCCTAATTGGGTGTCTAGCTTGCTAAGTAGCAGCTGGTCTTTAATTAGTTGAAAAATTATTACCACTAAGAGTTGCTTTAAAAAGAAAAAGAACAAAATAATTAAAATGTTAGAATCCATATGGTGGGTGCTTGTCCTCACTTGTCAATAGCTGTTTTCTTTCGTTATCACTAAGAAGTTTAAAAATATCCCTGTGCCACTTACTTTTTAAAATATAACTCATGTAAATGTAAAATCCCCAAAGATTCCCAGAATAGAATAGTAAGAAAACTGCTGCCTGCCGTTTAATGATTCCTTTTGAACATAAAATTATCTCCAATGCTCCCCAACCCCTGGGTTGAATATGTGGTTGCTAAGTGAATCTTATAACAAGTCTCATTATTATAATTATTATTTTGTTAATCCTCACTGGATGATACTTTTTCCATTGATTTTTAGAGAGTGGACGCGAGAGGAAGGGAGTGGAAAAGAGAGAAAAAGAAACATCAATGTGAGAGAGACACATTGCATAGTTGCCTCCCCCATACTCTCCAACCAGAATGGAGGGGGGATCAAACCTTCCATCCCGCAGTGTGTGGGCCAGTGCTCTAACCACTTAGCAACACTGACATCATTAATGAAAGGATTTGTTAAGCTCCCTGATGTGATTTGTTAGGAATAGGTGAAAATATCAATATCTTACAGATAACAGGAAAATTGCCTCTGCACACAGACTCCCTTTCATGATTAGTAGGAAATCCCAAGTTTGACATGATTTTCTAATTATATTTGCACCCTTTTTAAGGAGAAACTCTCGAGTTAATTATACACACATAACAATACTCTTACCTCCCATATTGACAAAACTGTGTCAGTTCAAATAATTTTTCTTTCTATATTTTTTAGTTGGAGGTGGTGGTATAATAGAAAGTGAATGAGTCTTGTCTTAGAATCAGATAACAGAACGGTGGTTGCCAGAGAGGACAGGAGGAAGGTGAAGTGAATAAGAGGGTCAGACACAAGGAAACTAGACTTCAGGTGGCAAGCACACGGGTGACAAATTACAGTCTTGTACACCTGAAATGTATATAACGTTATTAACCAGTGTTACCCAAGTAATTCAGTTTTTATTAAAGAATATACTATTTTTGGTTCTAGAACAACAGGATCCAAATGTAATCTTCCTTTTTTACTACCCTAATATCCTTTAACTAACCTTTGTCTCTATTGTTTTTTCCTATGATGTAATAACAATAAAATCCAACTTTTTCGATTGTAATGCACTCTACAAAGTCACTAGCATGAGTATTTTGGGACCGTATTATCCCATACATTCTTTCATTCGTATCTTATACTTACGTTAATATACATAGGGTGTTTCAGTTACCTGGAAAATTCTTATATGGGGTCTATTTCATGCTCTATGGTATCCGTGAGCAATGATTTATATATGTATCCAATCTTATTTTGAGTAACTATACCATTTATTAACAAATGTTTGAGCTTTGACCACTTCTGGAATGTGAAGATCATGTGATTGAAACATCAGTGAGAGAGAAATATTGATCTACTGCCTCCTGCACACCTCCTGCTGGGGATTGAGCCCTCAGACCAGGCATGTGCCCTGACCAGGAATCGAACTAGTGATCTTTTGGTGCAAGGGCTGATGTGCAACCACTTAGCCACACTGGCTCAGCTGAATGGAAATTTGATACAATATTTATCTTGAATCCTCTAGAAGTTGCTAACTCATAGGAGGAAGAAAATTTCTTAGATACTAGTAGGTATCCAAGTCAACTCTTTAACTGAATGCATGTCTCAAGATGCATACACTTAATGAACAGAATCCTAGTTTTGCCCAACAATGTGGTCCTTTGTGGCTGCTCTAGAACACCATGCCTTCTCCCTTGACAGAATTAGAAGCTCATCTTTTCTTTTATCCAACTGTTAAGTTCTTCTTTAAACCATTTTTTTGTGTCTTAAAATTAGTGTTTCAAATGCATTGCAGGACAATACAGGGAACTCATTTTCAATTGAATGTGTTGTATCAACATTGGTCCCTACTTTTGTGCTTAGGTTTCAGCACTATCTGAAGTCTCTGCCCATGAAACGTTTCCGTCATTATGTTCTGTATGTTTCTTAGTTCACTGCTGATGTTCAGCAAATATCAAATCATCATGATCAGGCATTGCCAACTGGGAGAAACACTAACATGTTTTCCAGGAAGAAGTAAATCGGGCGATATAGATTAATAGTAAACATTTGGTTGACATGTCTAATTTCACTTGGGTTGAACAATTTATTGCATTTCTGTGGTCTGTCATACCACCAGCTGACTTTTCTACAGATGTTCTCAACATATGAAGGGGAGACTGGGCATGAACTTCTTGCTGCATCATTATTGGATAATTATCAACAAGATGTAGAGGATGCAGCAATGTTCTCCCTTTCCGAGACCTGTTGCTATGATAGGATAGAAAACCTCATTGTTCTATCTACACTGTCATAAATGTCTGTAATTTCTGCTGCTACCCAAGTAAATGATTCCAATTCTTTATTCCCATCACTCTCAGAAGATACCCCAGTGACATTTTACTTTGTCCTGCCCTTGGTTTTCCCCAGTTCACTGAACCAGGACCTACACAGTTTGTTCAATCTCGACAGTCAATGTGGCAGTAATCCAGCATTAAGAGACTTCAATATAAAACTAGATTACGTTCCTGGCACATTCTTCTTTGAGAAACAATTTTTCATTTTTCATTTGACACTAAATTGAATATATATTTAAAAATAAATCATGTCCATTTTTTTTTCTTTAAGTTTGTAACTGTCACTTTATGTCCCGGGCTTCAGGCTTCTCAGACTGGTATGGTAAATAGCATATGGTAAAACAAATGAGCAGGGTTTGACACAACCTGACCTTTAAGTGACAGTGAGAGCGAAAGGGCAGAATGAATTTGGCCTTGTCAGACGCTTATAAAAATAGAAAATTTCCAGCAGCCCCGGAGAAGGTCAATAAAAATGTTCCATAAATGGAATGGGGAATCAACTGTAAGTTTTTCATCGAGTGAGGGTGACAGACAGAGGTCTCTCCAAGAACATATAATGAGGATCACCCAAGTCATTCAAACTAAAGATTAGCCAAGAGGTTATGTGATTTATCTCACATTTTCAAGCAAGGAGTGACCATTGTAGAAAATAATATACAGTGGTACCTCGAGATATGAGTTTAATTTGTTCGTAACCTTGAGGCGTGGGAAACTATGAGACACTTGAGTCTCGGTAAACTGGTGAGTCGTGTGCAGCCGGCCGATCCGAGCGATTACTCCTATCTCAAATGTTGCTCATATTTCAAAGCAAAAATCGCTCCCTCGACTGCTCATATCTCAAAAATCTCGTATGTTAGGGCACTCGTATCTCGAGGTACCACTGTATTTAAATGTAGTACATGATCATGTTATAAAAATTCAAAGAGAATAAAGAAGTATAAAGTGCCAAGTAGTCTTTACTCTATCTATCCCTTAGCTCTCTGATTCCCTTTCTCAGAGACACCCATTGATACTAATTCTATATAATAAGAGCCCAGCAACCGAAACAGCAGAATGACCGGAGACCAGAACCACCATGCCCCTTGCCCTAGCTGGTCCCGCCCCCAAGCAGGGACCCCTACCTGTGAACCAGGCCTCTATTCTATATAATAAAAGGGTACTGTGCAAATTGATCCTAAAGGCAGAAGGACCAGAATGACTCTAGACCAGTCAGTATGAGGTTCACTGACCACCTCTTAGTCCCTTTCTCCAGCTGGCAGGCTCTGATCTCCTGATGGCTTACAGGGAACTGCTGGTGGGTGGCAGGAGACATGGGTGGTGCTAAGCCAAGGCTCTTGCCCTGCCAGTTGCCCCACACACAGAGGGCAACCTGTGGCATTAGTAGGGCCAGCGAGTGGGTGGGAACAGCCAACCTCAACCATCAGACACTGATCACCTCCAGGAAATGGGGAATCACAGATGGGTGGCAATGGGGGGGGGGGCAGGGCCCACTGTGGGCATTGGGGAAGATAGACCTAATTGCAAGCCAGGCCAGGGACCATATTGTGCAATAATTTTGTGCACTGGGCCTCTATTTAGTTTTATAAGTTTCCAAATGTATTCTATGCTAACACAATTTGTAATATATATATATATATATATATATATATATATATATATATATATTATTGAAACTATTACAGATGACCCCTATTCCCCCCTCCTTTACTCTCCACCCAGCTCCTGTCCCTCCCTCATCTCCCCCTCCCCCCTCACTGGCCTTCACCACATTGTTGTCTGTGTCCATTGGCTAAGCATATGTTTTTTGGATTATATTTTAAAGTTCTATAACTCTGAAAGATTTCATGCAACAATTATAGAGGATACTAGAGTCCCAGTGCACAAAATTCGTGCACTGGGAGGGGTCCCTCAGCCCAGCCTACCTCCTCTCACACTCCAGGAGTGCTCAGGATGTGCTACAGATGGCTTAGGCCCACTCAAAGAGCAGGCTTAAGCCACAGTCTGGCCTCCGTCTGTGGAAGGTGACCGGGCTGATCAGGGGAAGGTTCTACCCCAATCATCCCACTGGTGCTACCACTGCTGGCTGCCACAGCCACCAAGGTGTTTTCATCAACACAGACTTCAGTTCCTTCAGCACGAAAAAAATGACAACTTTCTTTACGCATTTTTAAGATGTGTCTTTCATAGGATATGACATTTCTTTCTTTTTTATCCTCACCTAAGAGTATTTTTCATTGATTTTTAGAGAGCATAGAAAAGAGAGGGCAAGCCAGAGAGAAACATCAAAGTGAGAGAAACACTTCATTTGGTTGCCTCTTGCATGAGCCCTGACCTGGGCCCCAGCCAGGGAGAAGCCTGTAACCTAGGTACATGCCCTTGTTCAGAATCTAACCTGGATCCTGTGGTCCACAGGCTGAGGCATTATCCACTGAGCCAAATGAGCTAGGGCAGGATGTGACATTTCTTAGCCCTCCAGTGGCAGACCTCCTTTTTTTCCCTCAAGCAGTGAGGTGGAAAAACCCTAGATTCCTATTACCCAAGTTACCAAGAACATTGCCAGTGGTGTACAGGGAGCTTAGCCAATGAGCAGTCAGAAATGGTGTTTCCTCTGCAGCTCACCTGCAGAGGAAGGACTGCTGGGACACCCCCTCTGTCTTCAGGCCCCTTGAATTCCCTCAAGCCTCCGCTGTGGCTTGGGCAGGGCCCCCATGGCTCTGCTCTGGGCCTCACCTGTGCACACAACTTCCACCTCCTCCTGTCTTGTCATGACCTGTTAGAGAGTCCCAGCCTAATTTGCATACTTCTTCTTCTCTCTCTCTCTCTCTCTCTCTCTCTCTCTCTCTCTCTCCATATATATATATATAATATATATATATATATATCTTTAGAGCAGTACCAGTGTTCACACTAAACAGATTTTATGACTATTAATGAATATGTCCAAATGTCTATCCTATATCATAAAAGTGCAATATGCTAAGTGTCCGGCCATTCATTTGACTATCTGTTCAACCTTCCCTAATTGCTGCTGGGGTCCAGCCGATCACGACTGGACGAGATGGGCTGAACATGCCCTGGAGCCCTCGGATTATCCCTTCCTGCATGGCCAGCCTCAATCAGCCCTGATTGGAACTGAACGAGACAGCCCTAATGGGCCCTGATCACCAGCCACAGGAACCCCACTGGTGCACAAATTCATGCACTGGGCCTCTAGTATATGTATAAACAAATGTTACAGGTACAGTTGAAGCCAGTACTGCATTCTTATTTACTTATTCCCAGAGATAAACACAATCCTGCATCTTTCCTAAATTTTTCCAATATTCTACTTACATATATATTTATAACAATACACTAGAGGCCTGGTTCATGAAATTCGTGCACAGGGGTGTGTGTCCCATAGCCCAGCCTGCAGCCTCTTTTATCTGGGACCCCTCAAGGGATGTCCGACTGCTCGTTTAGGCCCAACCCCAGTAAGCTCCCAACTACTTGCCTGCCTGCCAGCTTTATCACCCCTAACCACTACCCTGCCAGCCTGATTGGTGCCTAGCTGATCCCCTGCCAGCCCGATTGCCCCTAACTGCCCTCCTTTGCAGGCCTGGTCACCCCTAACTGCCCTCCCCTGCAGGCCTGGTCACCCCTAACTGCCCTTGCCTTGCAGGCCTGGGTCCCCCCAACTGCCCATCCCTGCAGGCCCGGTCATCCCCAGCTTCCCTCCTCTGCTAGCCTGGTCACCCCCAACTGCCCTCCCTTGCAGGCCTGGTCTCTCTTAACTGCCCTGCTGGTTATCTTGTGGCAACCATCTTGTGTCCACCTAGAGGAAGCGATCTAGTGTTTTGGAGTGATGGTAAATTTGCATCTTATTCTTTTATTAGATAGGATAGAGGCCTGGTACACAGTTGGGGACTGGCTGGTTTGCTCTGAAGTGTGTCCTGGATCAGGGTGGGGGTTTCCGTGGGGCGTAGGGTGTGGGGCGGCCTGGGCAAGGAGCTTGTGGTGGTTTGCAGCCTGGCCACACATCCTGGCGACTCAAGCAGAGACTCTGGTATCTGGTATTTATTTATCTTCTATAATTGAAACTTTGTAGCCTTCTGCAGAAGCCAGGACCAGCCTGGACAGGAGGGAAGCTTGGCTTCCTCCATCTCCGGGGGCAACTCAAGCCTCTTGCTTGCTAGAGCTCCATGGCTGCTGCTATATTTGTTAGTTTAATTTGCATATCACTCCTGATTGGCTGGTGGGTGTGGCATGTGGGTGTAGGAGAGGTATGATTAATTTGTATATTACTCTTTTATTATCTTAGGATAGTTTTATATTACTTCTTAATTACATTTATCATATACCTTTTGTAACTTGCTTTTTTATTTGATATTATGATTTTAAAAGTAATACTTATTGGCACATAAAAGTCTAATTCACTCATTTAAACTATTATATCACTTCCCATTTATGAATCTACTCTAATGTACCCAAATTTATATATTAAGTTGATTTCTAACTTTTTTATTTATAGACAATTCTCTTTTGTGCATCCTTATATTTGTTTTCCTGTATACATATGCCATATTTTCTTAGTAATCACACATCCATATAAGTGTGATTACTAGTTTGGAAGATACGTGCATATTTAATTGACAGGTATTCTTAAACTCTTTTTGAAAATTATTAAACTTTTTACACCAGCAGCAATCTTTGAGTATTTACGCCTATTCTTATCATAGCTCCGATAGAGATTGAAAACATAGCCACAGTATTTTGTGGCTACTCCCTTCAAGATATAGAGTCTATTATCCCACCTACTGAATTTGGGCTTTGACCTATAAAATATGGTAAAAATTACATATATAAATTCCAAAGCTTAGGCAACAAGAGATGTTGAAGAGTCTGCCTTCTCCTCTTTTGAGGATATAAACAATTGTGTGAATAAGCCCAGTCTATTTTATTAGAAAAAGATAGACCATGTGAAAAAAAAAAAAAAAGATGCCGCAGCCAATAGCCAGACATCCGAGTGAGGCCATCAGGTGACTATAACTGTAGGAGACATCCCCCAAGGAATGGGAATATTTCCTCTTTGTTCATGTACACTTTAATTTCTTTTTGATTTTTCAATAATTGCCTCATGTATATTTCAAATAGTTCTTATTAAATTTATCTAGATATTTTATCTTTATTAAGCCACTGTATACAGCTATTTTTTCCATTATAGCTTCTAAGTTGTTGCTTGAAAAAAATAAAAGCTATTTTTAAATCTTTATTATTCAGATTATTACAGATGTCCCTCTTTTTTTCCCCATAGGTCCCCTCCACCCTGTTTCCCCTACCCCAGGCCCTTGCCACCCCACTGTCTGTGTCCATTGGTAATGCATACATGCATGTGAGACCTTTGTCTAATCTCTTCCTGCACCCTCCACATCCCTTTCCCTCTGAGAATTGTCAGTCCGCTCCACTTTCATGCCCCTAATTCTGTTCCATTCCTCTTGTTTGGGGTTCTCTGAGCTTCCTGGACTTGTAAGTCTACTTTTTTCACCAGGTTGTGAAAGCATAATTTGGATGTTGGTATGCTTGATGTTGTCCCAGAGACTCCTTAAAAAAAATATCTTCATATTTTTTCTTTTTGGTCTTCCAGTTGGGTGTTTTTTGCTTCTTTGTATTTCAAATCTTTGACTTGATTCTTGGGATTCTCTAGTCTACTGTTGAATCTCTGTATATTATTCTTTATTTCAGACTGTGTATGCTTAATTTCTGACTGGTCCTTTTCCATTCTCACTAAGATCCTTGAAGGTCTCACTAAATTCCTCAGAAGTTTCTAGAAGATTCTTGAGTAATTGTGTTTTTAAACTCTATATCCAGTAGCTTCCTTTTTTCTATTTCTTTCATTTGTGATGATCCTTTGTCTTCACATTTTCGCTGCTTCGCTGTATTTGTTTCTATGTATTGGGTAGCTGATAAGTCTCTTTGAGTTGAGAGAGTGGCCTTTTGTAGTAGGTGACCTATTGTGCCCAGTGGCTCAGCCTCCCCAATCACCTGAGGTGGACACTCTTGGTGCACCCATTAGTGGGCTGTGAGCATAGTCTTGTTGTAGTTGAGCCTTGATTGCTGTTGTTATCACTGGGAGGAATTGACCTCCAGGCCAATTAGCTGAGAGGACCAGCTATGGCTACAGTGGAAGAGCTACTGTACAGAAGACACCCTTATGGGGCAGACTAGCTTCAGTGGGGCTTTGGTGATCACTGAGTCTCCTCTTAAGTGTGTCACTTATAGATGTGAAGAGTTGTAATCTGGTATGGTTTCTCACTGACCACTGGGTACACTGGCTCGTGGATCTCCAAGGAGGTACAAAGTCAGCCATTGCCTGGGGCCATCCAGTAGGAGTTACAGAGAAATCTGCAGATTCCTCTTCTTTGTATGAGGTTTGGAAGTGCCAGATGAGGCCCAGCTGTGAAACAAGGCAGACTGGTGCTGGTGTCACCTTGGGCCTTCTTTTGATAGCTTTTGACCCAGCTCTGGCTTGTTTGATAGAGAAAGGACAAGCCATTCATATGCAAAAGCCACTGTGCACAGCTTGTCGGGGAGGGGGACTGTAAATTTGGTGGGGTCTCAGGGAATCACCAGGGTGAAGTAAACAGCAATGGCTTCCAGTCAGCCCTGCACCAGGGAGGTCCATCACAGGAACAATGACCACTGTGAACACCTCTGTCTGGAAAAAAGCTGCCCCTGTGTTCCTTCCCCAATGCCAAACAGTCCAGTTTCTCCCCTTTTGTGTCTGGGTGCTCCCAATCTTGCCTGGCACTGGAGCTCAGAGTAAGTAGGAGCTTGTATCTCCCTCCTGATTAAAAAAGTGGCACACACTTCTGTATCTCCTACCAGTCTCAATGAGCTTTCTTCTTAACCTCTACTAGTTGTAGTATTTCCACTCAGTCAGCTTTCCCACAGTTCTGGATAATAGTTACTACGTATTTTAGTTGTAATTTTGATATGGTTGCGGGAGTCAGCAAGTACAGGTTTTGGGTGTTTAACTATGCTGCCATCTTGGTTCTCTCCAAAAGCTATTCATTTGTAATATTAATTTTGTATTTTGCTATTTCTAATTTTTTGACTTATCATTGATTCTTATAAGAGTTAATATCCAAAAAGAAAAAAAACTTACATTTTAAAAAATGTATTTTTATTGATTTTAGAGAGGGAGAGAGAGAAAGAGAGAAGAAACATCAATGATGAGAGAGAATTATTGATCAGCTGCCTCCTGCACACCCCCTATTGGGGATCAAACCCAAGTATGTGCCCTGACCAAGAATTGAACTGTGTGACTTAGTTCATAGATTGATGCTCAACCATTGAGTCACACCACCCAGGGAAAACATTTTTTAATTTTACTTTTTTTTAATGTTACTAAAGTTCTTTGCACACAGTAGGTGCTCACTATTTGACTTCGAGTAGGTCATTTGTGCAAATATGATTTGTTTGAGAGTTATGCTTCTCTTTGTCCTTTAAGTTATGAAGAAGATAAAGTGTATAGCAAACTTGCTGAAGCAATCATTGAAAGATCTGTAAATGAGAACTGCATTCTTCAGCATTTTGCATTTTCTTTTATAGCGATAATATCATGAGCAGATTTTATATTACAAAAGTGTTTGATATTAGAAAAAGAGCACCCTGCAGAGAGTACTTTTCACTAAAAATGCTCTTCTGTCCTTTAAAACCTAGTGCTGGTAATTGAACAAAAATATCATTTGTGGAAAATAAAGCTTTGTTAAAAACTACAAATGCATCAGTTGTAACATACTGTGTATGTGTTAATTCTTTCAAAATCTTTGCAAGTACAACCTACATTTTATTGTTTTGAAAGTTATTACATTCAAAGAACTTTGGATTGTAATTCTGTTTTATTCATTTTGATGCATATTTCTTGCATGAAGTTTGGTAAAGCAGGCAAGACAATGGCAAAGTTTCAAATGATTTTACTAAGCTATACAGTCATGAGTATTTGAGAGAATAGTCCATATCTTCCACAGGGAAAACTGAGGTCGAAATGAGACACCACCCCTACCCAAGTGAGTTCTGACCATCAGTTACATGAACATGCACAGCATCACAATCCTAGAATCTCCTTTCTCCTTGGAGGGGAACAAGATATACAACATAAAGAGGTGTACATACAGTTAAGGACTACACAGTCCTTTGAGATATTTTTTCTGATTTTTTTTGGAGCTTGACATTTTGAAAAACATGAGTGGGTGAGAAATTTGAAATGGATTACATGCTGCTAAAGAGTTTATGAAATTATACAGGAGGCTAAATCAGAAAATTTATGTCATTTTTATATTCAAACTAGAGTCTTGGTGCACCAAATTCACGCAATGTTGGAGGGGGATGGGGGGAGTGTCACTCAGCCCAGTCTGCAACTTTTCCAATCTGGGACCCCTTAAGGATGTCCCACTGCTGGCAGTCAGACATTCTTCTCACAATCTGGGACTAATGGCTCCCAACAAATCGCCTGCCTGCCTGAACACCCCCTAACCACTCCCCTGCCATCCTGATTGATGCCTAACTGCTCCCCTGCCAGCCCAATTGCCTCCAACTGCCCTGCCCTGAAGCCTGATTGATCCCAACTGCCCTCTCCTTCAGGCCTGGTCATCCCCAACTGTCCTCCCCTGCTAGCCCTGCAAACCCTAACTTCTCTCCCCTGCAGACCCAGTCACCCCCAACTGCCCTCCACTGCCAGCCCAGTCACCCTAACTGCCCTCCCCTGCTGGCCTGGTAGCCCATAACTGACCCCCCCCCCTCCTGCTGGCCTGATCACCCACAACTACCCTGCTCTGCTGGCCATCTTGTGGTGGCCATCTTTGACCACATGGGGGCGGCTATCTTGTGTGAGAGGTAATTTGCATATTACTTCTTTATTACATAGGACTAGAGGCCTGGGTAGAAATTCGTGCACAGGTGCAGTCCCGGGACTGGCCCACCTTGGCCTGGCGCCATCCATTCACCTGTACCACCATCCCACTTCAGTCCAGCTGCCAGTGCCTCTACTGCTGAGCCGCATGCCAACGCCCTCCATGTTCCATGCTGCCCTCTGGTGGTCAGTGCATGTCATAGCAAGCTGTAGAATTCCCAGTAAAAGTCCTGGTGGAGGAGCCAATTTGCACATTAGGCTTTTATTGTATAAAAAGAGACCCACTTACATGCATATTGATAAAGCAAGGGCACACTCAAAACCAAATAAAGATAAAACAGTATTATAAAAACACCAGTGAAATAGCTTCCTGGATGGGTTAAAGTATGTATACCTTAGTGACCTCTGCTCAAGTTGCACTGACAGAAATTACATGTCTTGAGGTTATAGAGCTAACATTTCTTGCCTCAGCAAAATTTTACATCTGCAGACATAGTAGCTTCCAAGTGAAAACCACAGCCTTTTCTAAAAAGACTGCTTATCAAATTTTCTAAATAATCATAGAAATTTATTCACACACTCTAAAAGTTACAAATTAAGCATTCTCGGTAAATTATTTAAAAATTAAAAATGTACTCAGAGACTACTTATAATCATTCCACCACACTTTGGATATTTTGAAATTATTGACACATCTAACACATTATTGATTTAAATTATAAAATACTGCTGATTACTATCACTTGTAAGTTAAAAAGTATTTTCACTCTCATTAGTTTATTTAGGAAATATTCTCAACATGCCAGGATGTCTTCTTCCCTGTGAATGTCTGTTTTGTGTTTGAGATTTCCCTAATTCTGCTAATGTGTTTACTTAAAACTTTAAAATTGTAACATATGCTATGTGTTCAAAGGGTGTATGTAGTTGATATATTCAGTTTAAGTGATACTAATGTATGTACAACTCCCAACATAAGAAATGGTGGTACATTTAAATAAACTTTTGAATTATAGTTGACATTCAATATTATATTAATATCAGGTGAACAACATAGTGGGCACACTTTTATATCACTTGCAAAGTACCCCCCAATAAGTCCATTCCCGCCTGTGATGCCATACATAGTTATTATACTACTAGAGGCCTGGTGCACAAAATTCGTGCATGAGATGGGGGAATGTCACTCAGCCCAGCTTGCACCCTCTCCAATCTGGGACCCCTCAAGGGATGTCTGACTGCCCAATGTACAGATAGGATCGGGCCTAAATGGGCAGTCAGACATCCCTTTCACAATCCAGGACTGCTGGCTCCCAATTGCTTGCCTGCTTGCCTTCCTGATTGCCCCTAACTGCTTCTGCCTGCCAGCTTGATCACCCCCTAACCACTCCCCTGATAGCCTGATTGATGCTTAACTGCTCTCCTGCCAGCCTGATTGCCCCTAACTGTGGGCCTGGTCATCCCTAACTGTCCTCCCCTGCAGGCCTGGTCCCCCCCAACTATTCTTCCCTGAAGGCCCCATTGCCTCCAACTTCCCCCTTCTGCTGGCCTGGTCACCCCTAACTGACTTCTCCTGTGGGCTTGATCACCCCCAACTGCCCTCCCTTGCAGGCCTGGTCCCTCCCAACTGCCCTCCCCTGCTGGCCATCTTGTGTCCACATGGAGGCAGCCATCTTTGACCACATGGGGGCAGCCATCTTGTGTGTTGGAATGATGGTCAATTCGCATATTATTCTTTTATTAGAAAGGATTATTGATTATATTCCCTATGTTATACTTTACATCCCTATGACTATTTTGTAACTGCCCATTTACACTTCTTAATCCCTTCACCTTTTTCACCAAGTTCCCAAACCTCTCTCCTATATGGCAGCCATCAATTTGTTCTCTGTGTGTATGAGTCTGTTTGTTTTGTTTGTTCATTTATTTGTTTATTTGGATTCCAATATAAGTGAAATCATATGGTATTTGTCTTTCTATATCTGACTTATTTCACTTAGCATAATATACTCTAAATCCACCCCTGTTGTCACAAATGGTAAAAGCTCATTCTTTTCTGTGGCTAATAATCTGGTGCATTTAAAGGTTCTCTCTGTATTCCCCCAATTGTATTCTTTATTTATCTGCCAGAGATGACTGTTAATAACAGACCTTGATATTCTGCAGATCAGTGTGCTCTGTGGGTGTTTCTGAGTGGCTTTGACAAAATGGTTCTGTGGTAAAATAGGCTTGGAAAAATTAATGTGGAAGCCATATGTTAAAGCAGAGTTTGTTTCCTGTGGGAATTCACAGAACCCTATTGTGCTAATGAACTTTGAAATCTATATGCAATTTTATGTTCTGTAAACTTGCCATGGATCATATTTTAAAAACTAAAAGTCCAGGAATTCTTCTAAACTTTTATGTGGCTTATAATGAAATAAAGATCAGACAAATACAGACATCCTCTATAATAAAAGGCTAATAAGCATATCGACTGATCAGCGGAACGACTGGTTGCTATGATGTGCACTGACCACCAGGAGGCAGACTGCTCAATGCAGAGCTTCTCCCTGGTGGTCAGTGCGCTCCCAAAGTGCTGATCAGCCAGAAGCTCTGGGCTGGCTTACGACTGGTGAGTGCGGTGGCGGGAGCCTCTCCTGCCTCCACAGCAGCTCTAAGGTTGTCTGACTGCTGGCTAAGCCATCAGTTAGACATCCTCTGGGGGCTCCCAGACTGCAAGAGTGTGCAGGCCGGGCTGAGTGACCCCAAGAGTGCACGAATTTCATGCACTGGGCCTCTAGTTTATTTATAAGATTTCAATGTACGTATAATGGAAATTACATCTGTAAGGCAGATGAGCAATGCAGAAGAACCTCAGCTCAAGATCTCAGTGGCACAAAAGAGCAAATATAGTGGTACCTCGAGATATGAGTGCCCTAACATACGAGATTTTTGAGATACGAGCCATTGAGCGAGCAATTTTTGCTTTGAAATACGAGCAACATTTGAGATAGGAGTAATCGAGGGATAGGTCGGCTGCACACGACGCACCAATTTACTGCGACTCGAGCATCTCATAGTTTCCCATGCCTCAAGGTTACGGAATGAATTAAACTCGTATCTTGAGGTACCACTGTATGTATTTCTCATTCACACTAGATGCCTACCATTGGTGTTCTGGGGCTCTGCCCTGAGCAATCTTTCCTTTGAGCCAGTCCCTCGTGGACATTGCTGATCAAGACTTTTGCACAAAATTCGTCTGGTGGAACTTACCAAATGGCTCTAATATTTGGGGAACAAAATTAAGAATTATTATAGATAATGAATTACTTTCCTAGGATTTCTATAACAAATTACCATAAACTTGGTTGCTTAAAACAGCAGAAATTTATTCCCTCACAGTTCTAAAAAGCATAAATTCTAAATCAAAGTCCAGCAAGCCTTCTACTCCCTCTGTGGAATCTAGGAAACCCTTCTATCTTGCCTCTTCTAGTTCCTGGTGGTTCCAGACATTTCTTGTCCTGGTGCCATACATCCAAATCTCTGATATTATCTAACGTGGACTCCTGTTCTTCCTGGCTGTGTCTTCTCATCTTGTGTGGACACTTGTTATTGGATTGCAGTTCTATAGGGATAATCTATGATACTTAACTTGATTGCACCTGCAAAGACTCTTTTCAAGTAAGGTCACATTCACGGGTTCCAGGTGGATACATCTTTTGGGGGGCCACTAGCCAACCCATTGCAGGTACCAAGCTAAGTGCATTGACTTTGGCATTGGCTTCGCATGTTTAGAGATTCCATTCAGATTTGTATGGGTATATTGCCAACTTTCATTTATATCATTCTTCCTCTGAAAAATTCAATCTACTAGTCTTTTCTTTGAATTTTAATTCTATACATACATGCCTATATAAACAATTTATATATTTTCTTGTATAATTTCATAAGTATATAGACAAAGTCACTTTCTTCTGAGCTTGTGGAAGAGGTCTGTTTGCTTAGCAAACAGATTGCCAACAAGATTTGATACATTTTTCAAAATAGTCAACATTCCAGGATATAGCAGTTTTGCTCAGGCACATAAAAATAATTCCAAGTTATACTTTTTCTTTTCCAAAGGGAAACAACACTTGAAGTCTTTTTTAAAAAAGTAAAACAAATGCTATAAAATATTCAAATTGTTACAAAGAATACTTCATTCTAACCCCCTGTGATTCCTGCTAGCAATGAAAATTCTAGACATTGGAGCAAAAAATCCTGACTTCAATTGTTGGTTCCACTAACCACATGATCTGAGGCTAATTTCTTTTTTAATTGTTTTATTGTGTTACATGTATACATATCTTCCCATTGCTCCCACCCCTCCCAGGCATCCCCCAACCCCCCAGTGTCTTGTGTTCATTGGTTATGCTTATATGCATGCATGCAAGTCTTTTGGTTGATCTCTTACCTACCCCACCCCTCTTTAATCTTCCTGCTGTAATTTGACAGTCTGTTTGATACTGTACTGCCTCTGTATCTATCCTTTTTTCATCAGTATATAATGTTCTTTATTATCGACAAATGAGTGAGATCATGTGGTGTTTCTCCTTCATTGACTGGCTTATTTCACTAAGCATAAGGATCTCCAGTTCCAACCAGGTTGCTGCAAATGGTAGGAATTCCTTCTTTTTAATGGCAGCATAGAATTCCATTGTGTATATGTACCATAGTTTTCTGATCCACTCATCTGCTGATGGGCACTTAGGCTGTTTCCAAATTGTAGCTATTGTAAATTGTGCTGCTATGAACATAGGGGTGCATAAATCCTTTCTGATTAGTGTTTCTATTTTCTTAGGATAGATTCCTAAGAGTGGGATTGCTGGGTCAAATGGGAGTTCCACTTTTAGTTTTTTGAGGAAACTCCACACTGTTCTCCATAGTGGCTGCACCAGTCTGCATTTCCATCAACAGTGCACAAGGGTTCCTTTTTCTCCACATCCTCACCAACATTGTCATCTGTTGATTTGTTGATGATTGCCATTCTGACAGGTGTGAGATGGTATCACATTGTCGTTTTGATTTGCCTCTCTCAGATAATTAGTGACTTTGAACATGTTTTCATGTGTCTCTTGGCTTTCCTTCTGTTGTCTTTCAAAAAGGTTTTATTTAGGTCCATTGCCCATTTTTTTATTGGATCATTTATCTTCCTTTTATTAAGTTGTATAAGTTGGCTGTAGATGTTGGAGATTAAACCTTTATCAGTGATAACATTTGCAAATATGTTCTCCCATACAGTGGGCTTTCTTGTTGTTTTGTTGATGGTTTCTTTTGCTGTGCAAAAGCTTTTTTTTTTTATGTAGTCCCATTTTTTTATTTTCTCTTTAGCTTCCATTGCCCTTGGAGCAGTATCAGTGAAGAAGTTCTTTAGGCATATGTCTGAGATTGTGCTGCCTGAGGATTCCTCTAGTATTTTTATGGTTTCCTGTCTAATGTTTAAGTCCTGTATCCATTTTGAGTTTATTTTTGTATTTGGTGTAAGTTGGTGGTCCAGTTTTATTTATTTATTTTTTGATTTCTTAATATCATTTCTTACCTGTAAAATTGAATGATAATTCTTCAACCCATGAATCAGTACCCTGGTAACATTTGGTAGGTATTTACTAAATGCTCATTGCAATGATAATTAGAGGCCTGGTGCACAAAATTCATGCACTGGGGGAGGGGGGTTGGCCATCAGTCCATCCTGCACCCTCTTGCAATCTGGGATCCCTTGGCGCATGTCTGACTGCCGGTTTATGTCCAATACCTGCAGTCTGACATCCGGCCCTTGGACATCCCTCCCGCAATCAGGGACTGCTCACCCCTAACCACTCACTGGCCTGCTTGATCACCCCTAACCTTGCAAAGTATTCATTCACCTGACTTCCCTCTCAGAGGAGCTGGGATAGTCTTCTTCAGAATTCCATCCTTGTTGGGCTCCTCAGTCCCCTAACCCAGTGGTTGGCAAACCTTGGCTCGCGAGCCCTGGTTTGCCACTCTGTTGACGAATGACTTTGCCGACCACTGTCATATACTACCCTTTACCTCTTTGCACACAATATGCCACAATTGCCTAATCCTCACAGCTTCCAACTACACAGGAACATTTAGTTTACCGGTGGTTGGCAAACTCATTCGTCAACAGAGCGGCAAATCATGGCTGACAAACTTCATGTAGCTCACGAGCCATGGTTTGCTGGCCACTGCCCTAACCGTTCTGCATTCCATTAGACAGTTGACTTTTTTTTCCCTCATTTGCACTTAACTACTAACAGGAGAAGAGGTATACCAGTAAGAGCCCACAAGTGAATACAGAATCAAACTGCCTGCTATATTCTATTTCTCAAAACGTATTGGAAGAGAAATAACAGCTGACAAGATTGCCTGATGCTGTTGCATCAAATGATTACTTTTTAAGGAATTTTTGTAGGAATTGCACTTATGTTTCATGCCACCAATTTACCTAGGGAGACTCTCAGGGCTAAAATGGAGCCCTAAAGCTGTTCACGCCATTACGCAGGTCTTCGTTTTTAGAATCTTAGGAGACAATTTTTTTCTGTTATTAATATCAGGAATAATTGGTGTCTATCTTAAGGAAAGCTTGAAAAATGTAACATATTAGATCTTCTTCCTTGTCTGTTAAATAGTGGAATATTTGTGGTCAGCTTGTGGCAAATGTATGGAACTTAATGGTATAAAAATCTGATTAGCCTCATTGGTGGGTTGATTTTTATGTTTTACTTTGTCTTGTGTTTACCTGTACTCTCACTCTATTAAGTTTATTCTTTTTAGCTGCATTGGGTAATTGTTTTAAAGCCACCTGAAATTCTGAAACCCTCTTCATAACTTTATAAATCCTTTAAGAACCATTATATATGAATGATATTTAAAACAAATATTTAAATAACAAGCAGAGAAAGTTTAAAGTATGTTGGGGACTGATGCAACTCTAATGTACTAGTACAGTAAAAAAACAGTGAAAAATGCAAATTTTTCTGTTTATCAAATGTTAGTTTTAATATCTATTAGATGTTAAAAATTCTTTATACAAAACATTTTAAACTGCTTTGAAATACAATTTTATATATTCAGAACACATGTAGTTTGCCACACATCTAAAACTTTTTCTATAGAAGTTCACTTAGGAAAAAAATCTTATATGACAAATTGTTATAATATATAGGGTAAGACACACAGTCTATTAGGAAAATTGATTTTGCTTTATAAGGTACATCTCTTCAATTAAATGTGGTAGTGTAGAGTTTAGGTTTATACCAGGTAAAAGATTAAAATGCCATGTTAATGAGAATACTTTAGGAAAAATATGAGAACATAATGTTATGTTTTTTTCATATCCATTTTGGCAAAAATGCTAAATTAAGAAATAAGGAGATATGCCTCTTCAGATATAAAATTATATAAAGTAGCCATCATATTTTTTCTTCATTTATTATGGGTATATTTTAATTTAAAAAGACATGACAAGAAAATCATTAGAGAATAAGGTAGTTTCTTGTGTGAACATACATTTGTCAAGAGAAATGATCTCTCTTAGATCTTGCTCTTTGAGCACTGGGAAGTGACAAGCATTTGTTACTTATGCTCAGCTGACAATGAGGCTGTCTCTCATGAAAGACAAATGAAAAGAATTGGATTAATTTAGTGATAAAGAGATTTACATTTTGCTCTTTTTAGCATGTCTTTTGGAGATTGATGAATAAGAAATGAGATAAGAAAGCCCTTCAGAAGCTACTATTGCTGAATATGGTAGAAAAATTGCTCTTGCTGGAAGATGAATCAAGTTTCTGTCAGGTAAAGCCAAGAAAAATTCTCTTGTGTTATCAACTAATCTTACCAGAGAGGGACTATTATGCAAGATGTATGACATTGCTTTCCCCTTCTCCCAAAAGCCAGGTGGCTGTGCACTGTGCCAGTTTTAACAAGTTTCTTTACCTTCACTTAATTTATTTACCAGCTTAGTCATGGTTCCAAAATATTGTCAGCCCGGCTGCTGTGGCCCCAGGGTTGAGCATCTACCTATGAACCAGAAGGTCATGGTTCAATTCCAGTCAGGATGTGTGCCTGGGTTGCATGCTCCATTCCCAGTAGGGGGCGTGCAAGGGGCAGCCCATCAATGATTCTCTCTCATCATTGAGGTTTCTGTCTCTCCCTCTCCTTCCCTCTCTTGAAATCAATAAAAACGTATTTAAAAAATAAGACAAATATTATTTTGTATATCCACTAAGCTTCATCTAGTCTTCACTATTTAACATAAGTTATTAAATCTTATTGATAACTATAACATTCAGTTTACTGAAGTTATTTGTTTTGCTCTATTTTTATAAAAACTTTATACCGGTGAAAAAAATATAAACTAAACTCAAGGAATATATATTATGTTATTTTTCCTGCTTGCACTCTTTTAAGTACATGCTCCCCTGTTAACCAGAATCCTAATTTCTTTTTCTTCGACTCAGTATGCGTAATAGCACAAAGTTACAAAGCTGTAGTTGTGTATAATTCTAATGCTATATTGGGATTACACTAGTGTTTTGCCAAGCACAACATCCGCAATAAAAACTAACTTAGTGTGAAAACTCATTCCAAGAAAAAAAAACACAAGTAGCCCAGTATTTTAGGATGAAGAAGCATAAGAAAGCAAGTGCCCCTTTCAATCAGCTGGGCTATTTTTCAACCCTTCTAAGAGCTATTTAATCCAGTACTGTGGGGTCCTGAAATAACATGGAGAAAACAGGGAAGACCTTTGGCTTCTGGTAATAATAGCTGATCCAATAGAGGTGCCTCAGGGGGAGGAAAAGAGGAGATGCATGATTCAAGAACCTTTTACAGTTAAAACTGATACAATTGCTTACAATTTAGGTCCTGTCATTCCTTGCTTAAAGCTCTGGAATGGCATTCTACTGCTCTTTAAACGGAATCCCTGTTCTTTACAAGGCTCTCCCTCCTGCCTCTGCCCTGCATGAGGCTGCCACTCATTCCTCTTCCTTCTGCTGTCGGGCCTCACCAGGGCCCTGTCTCCCTGATATGCCCAATCCCTGCCTGCAGGCATGGCACTGGCTGCTCTCCCTGCCTGGAATGTTCTGCCTTGAGATTCCTGCTCTGATGCTCCTTTCAATACTGGATTCTCAGTTTAAATTTTACCTCTTAAATTTTAGCAAACCTTCTTTGATTATTGAGACTAAAGTTGACCTTCAAGTCCTTTCCATCACATTACAGTGGTACCTCGAGATACGAGTGCCCTAGCATATGAGATTTTTGAGATACGAACTGTCGAGCGAGCGATTTTTGCCTTGAAATATGAGCAACAGTTGAAATACGAGTAATTGCGCGGATTGGCCGGCTGAACACGACCCACCGGTTTACTGCGACTCGAGGGTCTCATAGTTTCCCACGCCTCAAGGTTACGGAACGAATTAAACTCATATCTCGAGGTACCACTATACTCTGTTTTTGTTTTTTAATGCATATGTGGGCTACCTGATGTCTTCATTCAGGGGAGGGCTCCATAATAATGTTTCTGACAAAAATGGACTCTCCAGCCCCGCTGGTTGGCTTAGGGTTGGAGGCCGAGGTTCAGTGCCCGGTCAGGGCACATGCCTGGTTGTGCCTCGATCCACAGTAGGAAACATCTCATCGATGTTTCTATCACACTCTCCCTACCTCTCTCTGAAATCAGTAAAAGCATATTTTTAAAAAAGTGCTGACTTCACAAAATAAAAATAAATACAATAAAACGGGATTCAGTAAGATTACAGATGCATAGTGTGCCATGATTTGCTTATGGAAATGAGATGCCTCATTTGCCAAGGAGTAAACTCAGTATTTGTGAGTTGATCATTTCACTTCATATTTAAGGATTCTGAAAAAGACACAGTTTATGTACCCGGAGAGGTAACATTAAATAGGACTGTATAAAAATGGATTTGTTCCACATGAACAATCAAGTTAGAAAGATGTATTCTAGCATTGGATCCTTTTTTTTACATAGAGCATGTTATGATTCAATATGAACTTATAGATCATTTCAAAGACCTAATTTTGCCTGTTCATACTAGCATGCTACCTCTGAGCAGTAGCTCAAAAACTTGAATGTTTGTGGGAATCACCAGGTGGGCTTGTTAAAACATGGCTGTCTGAAGCCACCCCCCTCCCACTCCCCCTCTTCCCCTCTCACCCCTCCCTCTCTACCCTCCCCCACCCCCTACCACTGCCTGAGTGTCAGGGCCTCTGAGTCTGGTCTAGGGCCCAAGATTTCACATTTCTAACATGTTCGCAGGAGCTGCTGACGCTGCTTGTCCAGGGTCAAGTTTGAGCAGCTTGTCTTGCATGAACCATTGCATTCTTTTTTGTTTCTTAACTATTTTATCTGTGAAATTATAGTGTGAAGTGACTTATATGTATCTATTTCTATGTTAGTCATGTTCCCTGCCTTGGAGAAAATCATGGAAAAAAAGACGTGACCGATTCTGCCTGTGGTAGATGAATCTGGAAACCCTTTCAAGAAGAGAGGAGTTTGAAACTGAGAAAGGCTGTTGTAAAAGTTAAAACATACAAATGGCTGGGGGGTGGGGGGAGTGGTCAGTCAGGAAAAACGAAGACATATGTAAACCTTCAAACAATAAATAAGAAAAATAAGAAGAAAAAAGTTAAAACATACAGAAATCCCTTAATTTAGAAAAATTGTTATCTCTTGTCCTTCATTCCTCCCAAATCCCACCTTATAATTCTCACTGGAGAGAGAGAACAGTCTTAATAATTTCTAGTGAAATCTGCCAGAATGTCTCCACATTCAACCCTTGGAGGGATTCCCTAAATATCCAAACAGAATAAGCTGGGCTCTGTGTCTCATACACATAAGAAAGTTGAGAAAATATGTCCAAATATTTTCTAGGGTTCTCTATTCGGTAGGAAGGGTTTTACTGTGACTCCCAGCTCCAAATTGCTGGTATTGACTCTATTCTTATTCCTCACTCTTGGTTTCTGCTCCTTTGGTGCCTTTTCTCCCTCCATCCTGCATGTCTTAAGGCTGGGACACCTTTAAACCTTTTTCCCCAATGCCGCACACATCAAAGACTGCTATGTACAACAGACTTTACTAAATATAGTGAGTTCACGGAGGGTAATTATAGTACTGAGAAGGAAATGATTTTTCAAGCATTACAAATGTCAAGTGTTACAGTTTCAAAAGGCTGCCAGACCATCCTCGCCACAGGAAACCTATTGCTGGCTGTGGATCTGTCCTTAAAGCCAGATCCCCTGCCTCGCTGTCCACGTTCTTTGCTTTTTTTCCTGAGAGATTTCAAAAATGTCCGTGACACCTGCCCCTCATTTAGGCAGCTGGAGGTAACTCCAAAGTTCCATTTATTCTCTCACGCTAAGCATAATTTTTCTTATGCTAAGCATCATCCTCTTCTCCACTAGCTGAATGCTCAACTTACCTGTTATAACTAAAGTCAAATGATTTCCTACATGGGGCCTACACCTTTAGAAACACAAAGCAGAAACTTTAAAAACACCTATTGAGTCAAAAAGAAATAACTCCAAGTTTATTTATATACTAGAGGCCCGGTGCACAAAATTCATACATGGGGTGGCAGGGGTGGGGTGGGGGGTTGTCCTTCAGCCTAGCCTGCTTCTTCTCCAATCTGGGATCACTTGAGGGATGACTGACGCCTGTTTAGGCCAGATCCAGGTAGAATTGGGCCTAAACGGGCCGTTGGATATCCGTCTCACAACCCAGGACCGCTGGCTCCCAACTGCTCACCAGCCTGCCTTCCTGATTTCCCCTAACTGCTTCTGCCTGCCACTCTGATGACCCCTAAACACTCCCTTGCCAGCCTGATTGATGCCTAACTGCTCCCCTACCAGCCTGTTTGCCCCTAAACTGCCCTCCCCTGCAGGCCTGGTCACCTATAATTGCTCTCTCTTGCAGGCCTCATCCCTCCCAAGTGCCCTCCCCTGCTGGCCATCTTGTGTCCACATGGGGGCAGGATATTTTGACCACATGGAGGCAGTTATCTTGTATGTTGGAGTGATGGTCAATCTGTACATTACTCTTTTATTAGATAGGATAGAGGCCTGGTGCATGGGTGGGGGCCAGATAGTTTGCCCTGAAGGGTGTCCTGGATCAGGTTGGGGGTTCCCTTGGGGTGTGGGGTGGCCTTGGCAAGGGGCCTGTGGTGGTTTGCAGGCCAGCCACAACCCCCAGCAAACCAAGCCGAGGTCCTGGTGTCTGGGATTTATTGATCTTCTACAATTAAAACTTTGTAGCCTGGAGTGGAGCCAAGCCTTATGCTTGCAGAGCCATTGAATCTTTGTTGCCTTAAGTGGAGGCCAGGGCAAGCCAGGGTGTGAGGAAAGCTTGGCTTCCTCCATCGCCAGGGACAACCCAAGCCTCCTTCCTGCTCTCTCTGTGGCTTTAGCCATATTGGTTTGGTTAATTTGTATATTTGCTCTTATTGGCTGGTGGGTGTGGCTGATGAGCATGGCTTGTGGGTGTAGGGGAGGTACAGTCAATTTGTATATTACTCTTTTATTAGATAGGATTGCAGCTCCAATTCATTTGCAGTATTTTTGGATTGTAAACAATTGTGTGTAATGTTAGAACAACTTCTGAGCTTATTATTATTTTAAATTGTTCAGGCAGCAAAGGTAAATATTTGTGGTAGGTAAGGCAACTTATCTGTTTAGGCCATGTATAATCTTTGGGTAAGCAGCTGGGAAATGATGTCAGTGAACTGTGTGAGGAGTTATGAATGAAAGGAGTGAAAGCAAATATGAGGTTTAGTGGTATATGAAGTTACTATAATAATAAAAGTAATAAAAGTGTAGTTAGACTGGACAACCTTCCAAGATGACCATCCGAATGAAGCTGGGGCTGTGAGGGCTGAGGCAGCTGCCACAGTGTGGGGGCCAAGCGCCTTGCACAAATTTCACGCATCAGCCTCTAATCCTATCTAATAAAAGAGCAATATGCAAATTAGCCATCACTTCACTACACTCACAAGTTACGCCCACCAGCCAATCAGGAGCAAGTATGCAAATAAAACGAACCCATTGCCAGGGAATTTCCACAGGAAGCCAAAATTTCCATACACTCTGACCAGCCCAGGCCTCCACTCAAGGCTACAAAGTTTCAATTATAAAAGATAAATAAATCACAACAAAAATGGCTGTGGCCATGAAGCAAGCAGGAGGCTTGGCTCTGCTCAAGGCTACAAAGTTTCATTTATAGAAAATAAAAAGACCCTAGGTACCAGGGCCTCCATTTGGGTTGCTGAGGGGCGTTGCCATCCTGCAAACCATCACAGGCTCCTCACCCAGACCTCCCCATGCCCCAAGAAAACCCCCACCCTGCTCCGAAAACCCTTCAGGACAAACCAGCTGGCCCCCACCCATGCACCAGGCCTCTATCATATCTAATAAAAGGATTATATGCAAATTGACCATCATTCCAACACATTAGATGGATTCCCCCTTGTAGTTAAAGGTGGCTGCCCTCATGTGGACACAAGATGGCCTCCAGCAGGGGAAGGCAGTTGAGAAGGACTGGGCCTATAAGGGAGGGCAGTTGGGGATTACCAGGACAACAGAGAAGGAAGTTGGGAGTTACAGGGCCTGAAGGGAAGGGCAGTTGGGGGGAGGACCCAGGCCTGCAGGAGATAGCAATTGTGGGCGACCAGGCCTGCAGGGGAGGGCAGTTAGGGCTTACCAGGCCTGCAGGGGAGGGTAGTTAGGGATAAACAGGCTGACAGGGGAGCAGTTAGGCATCAATTAGGCTGTCAGGGGCTGGCAGGCAGGTGAGCAGTTGGGAGCCAGCAGTCCTGGATTGTGAGAGGAATATCTGACTGCCCATTTAGGCCCAATCCTACTTGGGCAGTCAGATATCCTTCAAAGGTCCCAGATTGAAGAGTGTGTAGTCTGGGCTGAAATACACCCCTGTGCATGAATTTCATGCACCGGGCCTCTTAATATAAAGGATGAGAGAGAGGGCAGTTTTGAAAATGAACTCTTTTTTTATGATTGTCATACATATTTTTTCTCTGTTAGTTCATATTTCTGGCTTTGATTTTTCTGTCCATTATATGGTGCTTTACCAAGGCTTATTTCTGACCACAGATACTAAGTGGTAGTTTACATAAATGATTAGGCATTGAAGCATCATAGAAATAATTATAAACTACACTGAAGATGGTTCCTCACAGTGAATTTTGGAAGGCAGATTTTGGTCATAAATTATATATCTTTTCCAACACCTATCTATAATAATAAAAGTGTCATATGATAATTAGACTGGGTGTCCTTCCCGGACGACCTTCTGGATAAAGCCGGGGCTGTGAGGGAAGCCTGGGTCCTGGGTGCCAGAGGGAAGCCTGTGTTGGCAGCTGGAGGAAGGAAGGCCTACTCTTGCACAAATTTAATGTATCAGGCCTCTAGTTCTGTATAATAAAAGGGTAATATGCAAATTGATCCTAATAGCCGAATGGCCAGGAACAACCGGTGGCTATGACACACACTGACCACCAGGGGGCAGATGCTCAATACAGGAGCTGCCCCCTAGTGGTCAGTGAGCTCCTGCAGGGGGAGGTCCACTCAGCCACAAGCCCAGCTGATGGCTGTGAGCACAGTGGTGGTGGTGGAAGCCTCTCCCGCCTCCCAGGCAGTGCTAAGGCTGTCTGACACCTCCCTTGGGAGTGGGCCTAAGCTGGCAGTCGGACATGCCCTGAGGACTCGCAGGCTGCCAGAGGGATGTCTGACTGCCAGCTGAGGCCCAGTTCCCTGAGGAGTGGGCTTAAGCCCGTTAGTGGACATCCCCCAAAGGATCCTGAACTGTGAGAGGGTGCAAGCTGGGCTGAGGGACCTTCTGAATACATGAATTTTTGTGGACCAGGCCTCTAGTACATAACATAATGAGAAGATTACTATGCTTTGGGGTGAATCTCCATAGATTCAAATGTTTCAAAAAGGTTTGGGATTCTCTGGATTCCATTTTATGCTCCAAAATCCAATCTCTTCGGAATATGTCCCATTTTATGAGACTGACCTCTCAAAGTTGCTATTAGCCTTAAAGAATCTATAGGAATTTTGTAAAAATTGACCTCACTTTTACTAGCATAATTACATTTCTTTTAAGGTGTTAGGCCAATGAATTATTTTCTTTGCCCAAAATACATATTGTTTATCTTGGTTATTATTATTATTATTATTATTATTATTTTGTCATTTGTGTAAAAGTACTTATGAAAATAAAAAGCTTGTTAATCTTAAGGTATTATTTCTCCTGATGATATTACATTTCCTTCCACTTTTCAAACATCTTTATTAAAATACAATTCACATGCCATAATATTTTCAAAGTGTATAATTCAGTGGATTTTGGTATATTCAGAGTTGAGCAATCATCAACGTAATTTAAGACATTTATCACCCAAAAATGAGATCCCATAATCCTTACTTGTCACTCCCCATCATGACCTTCCCTCTATCTCACAGCCATAAACAACCACTAACCTACATTCTGTCACTATAGATTTGCCTATTATGGACATTTAGTATAAATGCAAGCTACATATGTGACTGGCTTATTGCAGTTAGCATAGAATTTCCATGTTTCATTAATATTGTAGCATGTATCAGTATTTCATTCCTTTTTATTGCAGATACTATTTTGTATATCCATTCTTTAGTTGATGGGCAATTGTTTCTCCTTTCTTGGCATTTATGAATAAATATTTTTGTATAAGTTTTAGTATAAAAATGTCTTTATTTCTTTTGAACATGAACCTAAAGATAGAATTGTTAGACCATATAATAACGTTATGTTCAAGCTTTGTAGAAACTGCCAAATTGTTTTGTAAAGTGGCTGTACCATTTTACATTCCCATAAACCAGTGGTTGGCAAATTTATTAGTCAACAGAGCCAAATATCAACAGTACAATGATTGAAATTTCTTTTGAAAGCCACATTTTTTAAACTTAAACTTCTTCTAACACTTCTTCAAAGTAAACTCTCCCAGGCCATGGTATTTTGTGGAAAAGCCACACTCAAGGGGCCAAAGAGCCGCATGTGGCTCATGAGCCACGGTTTGCTGACCATGGATCTAACCAATTTAAAATGTTTTTTTTTTCTATTTCATTTATTTGTTCTCTCATTGATTTCCATTCTTCTACTTGGATTGGATTTAACATGCTCTTCTTTTTCTATATTCTTCAGGTGAAAAGTTAGGTTATTGAATTGATCTTTTTAATTTTAATATTGGTATTTACAGTTACAAGTATCTCTTTGTGTAGTTATATCCCAAAGTTTTTATATGTTTATTTTCATTTTCATTCCTCAAGGTAATTTTGAATTTCACTTGGGATTTCTTTTTTGGCAAATTATTTAGGAATAGTTTGCTAATTTCCACATACTTGTGAATTTCCAAGCTTCCTTTTGGTATTGATTTATAATTTAATTCCATTGTGGTTGAGAAACATACATTGTATTATTTAAATCCACTTAAATGTGTTAAGCTTGTTTTATGCCTGCACTTATTGTTGTATATTTTGTAAGTCCAACAATATAATTGTATTTATCTTGTCTTATACAATTGTGTTTAAAATCAGTTAAGAAAACAATAGGCAAAAATATTTAATTATATTATCTTTAATAATTGTATATAATTATCTTTACTCTGAGAAAATTTTTTTTAAAAATATGTTTTTATTGATTTCTGAGAAAGGGAGAGAGAGAGAGAAATAGATAGAAACATCATTGATGAGAGAGAATCATCAATTGGCTGTCTCCTGCATGCCCCCTCCTAGGAATGAAGCCAGCAACCCAGACATGGGTATGTACCTGACCCAAAATGGAATGGAACCATAACCTCCTGGTTATGCACATATGGTTCATATGTCCATGTTTAACCACTGATCCACACCAGCTGGGTTCTTTGATATATATATTTAATGTGAATTTAAATTATTGCTTGATGTCATTTCAACCAGAAGAATTCCTCTAGTGTTTCTTGGGAAGCAGGTCTGCTAAGAACATTATCTTTCAGTATTGGTTTACCTATAAATTATTTCATTTTCCTTTTTAAAAGATAGTTTGGCTATATGCAAAATTCTTGGTTAACATTTTATTTTTACTTTTGGCCCTTAGAACATGTCATTTCATTATCCTCTGTTTTATTCTTGTTTCTAAAACAAAAACAAACCTCACTAATCTTATTGTGTGTTTATGTGGGGAGTGGGCCTCCTATAAGTAGATAATGAAACATTTTTCTATTTTTGACTCTGATTTTTACCTTTACCTCTGGCTTTTAAGATTTGTCCCTGCTATGCCTAGGTATGGGTCTCTTTGTTTTTGTCCTACTTATTGATTATTAGGCTTCTTGGATATGTAGCTTAATGTTGTTACTTTTTAAAAATCAGTTTTAGAAAGTTTTCAGTCATTATTTCTTTATATATATATATTTTTTTTTTCTTCCCCTTTCTCCTTTCCTTCTAGTAATTCTGGTTACATAATTGATGGTTCCTGAGGCTCTGTTCATTTTATTTACTATTTTTTCTCACTGTTTTTCAGATTGAATCCTTTCTATTTATCTGAAAGTTTGCTGATTCTTTTGACACTTCAAATCTACTACTAAATTCCTCTAATAACTTTTTTATTTTGATTGTTATACTTTTCCACTCTACACCTTCTGTATGAGAGGATGCCGCCTAACTAAAAACTTGACATTATATATTTATTCCCATTCAGAAAATTGTTGACATTTGATAAGAAATGATATTTTAATTTACATGATCAGATATAGAGAAAATGTTTTCAGGTAAACAAAAGTATTTGGAATAATAAAACAGCTTATTTATATTAATTGTCCTTGTTATGTTTATATTTGTGTGTGTGTGTGTGTGTGTGTGTGTGGGTGTGTAAAACAAATATCTGGATGTTTTAACATTAGTTGGCTGTAGCAGTTCCTAAATTTGATAGTCATTAAGAATGATTTAACCTTAATAAACTTTAAAGATATTTTCCATTACTGTAAATGCTTCATGGCATATATATTTCTTCCTGATTTGTTAATATTGCTCAGTAAAATTGCAAGTCTTCTGCAATATTTATTTGTTTTTATTAAGAGCAAATATTCCTATTTTAATTAAAAATCTGAAGCAACAGTTTTAAAGAAAAACTTCATGTCACCACAAATAGAATCAGGATCAGGTGAAAAATAAAATTCCATATACAAGCACATATAACTCATATCTATTACTATAGAATCTTCCTATATAATATATATTATTTTTGTAAATCTTAATAGCAACATACAGGAATTTTATAACAACATTTCAAGATACATTGCTTCCTATGTTTACAAAATTGCTATGCAGAATTCTTGAGAGAAGACATTGTTATGTATAGACTAGGTATCTAGTGGGTGAAAGTATATATTAAAAACTGAGAAATTACATTCCTTTAAAGTTACAGTTTATACTCTAATTTCTAATGGTACTATCTTCTGAATTGTTTATAATTTTTGCTGGAATACATAAAGTATTCAACTAATATTATAGGGTAATGTTAATAGCTAATGGGATAATTTATAATACATTATAAAAATCACAACTATCATATATTGTTTTACTTGCAATTTTATATACTGAAAATATGTTTACAATTAAGTTTTTTTCAAAGTCTTAATATATGCTAAATAAACCTTTTCTTTAAGTTGAAAAAAAATCACCTTTTCATATTCTTAATATACTTATCTTTTATTCAGCTTACTACAATATCTGAAAAATTTTAAATCCCCAAATAAATGTTCATTAGCAGCTGATTGCTTAATTAACATCAAAGAAATGGTACAAAATCAAGAGTAAGATTTTTACAGCTCTCTTTCTTAAAGCGAATGGAATAAAAAAATGGACTGGCTATCAGCAGGTCAGTTTCCTGCTTGTAACCTTAGTGACAGCAGTGTGACCTTGAAAACCACCAGTCTCTGCAGAATTCTCTTAACCTCATCTACTACGGAGAGCTCTTGATTTGATAATCTCTATAGTCTCTTCTCAAAGAAAAGATGCCTCAATAAACTACTTGGTTTTGCATGTGCACGTGTGTCTCTCTCTGTGCCTGCCTACGTACCAGTATGTGTGTTTGTGTTACGCATTTGCATAAGAATTCAATAAAATCGCAGATTACTGTCAAAGTACCTCCATTCAAACTTGCTGCCTTTGTCCTTGTTTCTATGTGAGCATTTATTAAAACCCTATGATAAGGGATTTGAAGGAAAAGGAAAGACCATACTTCTGGAGACAGAGGTAAATGTACCTTAAATTCTCTACACTGTGTAGGTACTGTACTGTGTCACACGTTGCTGAATATCACAGAGACCCCAAGAGCTCGTTTTCCTGATCCCCATTTTACAGACGAGGGGACTGAGTTTTAGAGAGATCAGAGAACGTGACCAAGGTCACATAATTAAATGGTAGAGAACAAGTGAGGAGGGGGAAAAAAAGATGACTGATAAGAGCGGCGTCTCAAGAACGTCCAAGAGGTGATGGGAAAATAGAAGGGAACATGTCAGTTACCAATTCAGGTTTTTAAGAGGAAGCTGATTAGCTTGGAAAGTTAAATCCATCAAAAGGAAAGTGCCTACACCGGTAGTCTGCAGCTTTCCCAATGCTAACTGCAAATCAAAGGGTGTTGACATGCACACACAAACAGAAAAAAATCTGAATCAGAAAGAAAAAAAATGATACTGATGTTCTGGCTGTGGTTCTGCACTTACTAAAAGCATTCACTAATTCTTACAAACTTTGAGTATGCCTGGCACTGCTCTGTATTCTTAATACTAACTCATTTAATCCCAGTAACAACTAGTTGAAGTAGGAACTATTATCATTATCCCCACTTTATATATCAGGAAACGAATCACAGGTTTTGGGGGACTTGCTCACGGTTGCACTGCCCATTAGTGATGGAGCTGAGAGAAGAATTTTGGCATTTTTCTCTCTAGAGACGAATGCACGGTGCAATATGACATGATAATCTCATGTGCCCACTGAGCGCTTAAAACAGGGCGAGCCCAAAATACAGTGTGCTGTGGGAGACCCAGGATGAGAACAAGACTGAGAGTAAAGAGAGCTGTGTGTTCGCTCTCCAGTGTGAGGACCACTGCAGTATCAGCAGGGGGTGGAGGAGCGGGCATCACTCATGATACCCAGTCTGTCCTGCACGTGTCCCTGGATGGCAGTGTGAGTAAATAGCAGGAAGAAGCAGAGGCAAGAAGTGAACCCATCATCTTTGAGCGCTCTCCCTGGTCCACTCTGGGACTCAGTCCCTGAGGCTTCTGTTATTTTTGAAGGGGAGGCCTCAGCCGGTGTAGTGAACACACCTGTTCACCCTGTTAGTGAGGGAGGGATCCCACAGTCTAGAACCTTGGTCGGCAAACTGCGGCTCTTTGGCCCCTTGAGTGTGGCTCTTTCACAAAATACCACGGCCTGGGCGAGTCTATTTTTGAAGAAGTGGCGTTAGAAGAGGTTTTAAGTTTAAACAATTTGGCTCTCAAAAGAAATTTCAATCGTTGTACTGTTGATATTTGGCTCTGTTGACGAATGAGTTTGCTGACCACTGGCCTAGAAGTACAACATACTGAGCACACACACCTGACTTAGGACAGATGAGAGAGAAAGCAATTGATTTATCACATACACCCCCACCTAGGGACCACGTGGGGAATGCACTCAGCGTGAACAAACAGCAGCATTGAGAGGCAGGCTTCACAAGAACAGAATGAAATGCCTTTCGGTACCTCCAGGAGGATGCAATTGGCCTGACTGAATAATTGCTACAGCTGGCAGGAACGTGAAACCTATTAAGTTGGGGACCAAGTGGGTGCAGCTGATCTGGTTGATAAAGGAGCTGACATTTCCCTCTGCCTGGGCAACAGATCGGGCCAGAGCTGCGGAATTCACAGTTAGGCCTTTGGGGTCCTGTGTGGTTCAAGGCTTTCAGGACAGCCACTGAGAATGTAGGCTTTATTACAGAGCGGGGAAGTTCTGGACTTCTGTGATTGGCCAGGTGAGTGCCTGAGCAGTGAACGGGCAGCTGTGCCGAGTTGTTCCTGTGTTTATATTCTTGAAGGTAAATACTCGGGAAAGGTAGTTTTAAATTCCACAGTAGGATGCAATTTTCCTTCTGCACATGAGTACATGAAAGAGCTTCAGCGACTAGAATGTGCTGAACAATTGTATTTTTGTGGAGAAACGTGCTGAAATGCCATTTTGGATTTTTCCCCCCCATTGGAATTGTTCAAGCTTGAAATGGCATTTCAGAATCTCATTTTAAAATAAAACTAATTCAGATGTGTTATAAAGAAATACATGCTATCTAAAAATGAAGGTTATTATTGGAACCAAATACCATATTTATATGCATTTGCAAAGCTTGTTTTTCTCATTTACTTAGGGAGCAAGCACTTGGTTCCCATAATACAATATTTACTCAAATGACTATATATAAAAGAAATCATTTTATTGGAAACAAAGGGGGTATTTTAGAAAAGTGATGAGTAAGCAGTAGCATGAAGCCCAATGAATGAATGGAACTGGGAACTGGTAACAGTCAAACCTCAGATCAAGTGACAGTGTTGCAGAAACTTGAAGAAAGCGAAAGAGAATTAAGATTTATTCCTTAATTGTTTACTCCCGTGATAATTTTTGCTTTCCATTTTAAACAAGGCAGTTGGAGTTATTTAATTATTTGAACCGAAAAGTCTGTTTTAGTGCAGAGTTGAAGCTCCATGAGCACAGGAATCATGCTTATCTTTCCATAACTACAGCAGCTCTACTGTCTAGTCTAGCTCATCCTGTGTTGCTTGCTGTTTTTATTACCATTTCTTACAGGCGCTAATTTAATGGTTTTATGTTTTATAAGGAATGCTAGACCCAATGTTGTATTGTGAGGGAATATGCTAGCATGTTCTATTAGAAATCTAAATATTCAGAGGCTACCACAGGATCTATGTTTACTTTCAGGAAGACAGGTGGCTCAGTACAGGTAGGACATTCTGGGATGCTCTTTGCCTGGGTGGTTCTGAAGTTCTTATGATACTGCCTCTACCTCTGGGTGTAGGGTGACTATTCACATTATCAGGACTACTCAGTGAGTGGGAAAGAGAAAAGGAAGTATCACTGTAACGGCCTTCCTTTTAAGGATGGCCTGGAAGTTCCCTACATTACTTTTTGCACAACTTATTAGCCCAGATGTAGTCATGTGGCAACATCCACTACACAGAGGGCTGGGAAATGTGCCCATCTCGTGTGGATTTGTGATATTAAAGGGATGAAGCATGGCAGAGACACTGAAGCAATGTATACACACATACATGTATATACAAAGGTATAGCTATTGCTTGTGTTAAAATGTAGGCCAGGATATTATAATACACACACACACACACACACACACACACACACACACACTTATAAACAAGGGTGAGTAAAATTAGGTTTACAGTTGTGAGTACATGAAACAGTTTATTCTTCGATTGTTATTTTTTAATTACTAGTGGCCTGGTGCATGAAATTCATGCATTGGGCAGGAGTCCCTCAGCCTGGTCTGCACCCTCTCTAATCTGGGACCCCTTGGGGGGTGTCTGACTGCCAGTTTAGGCCTGATTCCCCTGACAATCTGGGACTGCTGGCTCCTAACCAATTACCTGCCTGCCTGCCTGATTGCCCCTAACCACTTTGCCTGCTGGTCTGATCACCCCCAATTGACCCCCTCTGACAGCATGCTCATCCCCAACTGCCCCCCACATAACTTCCCTTCCCTCATGGCTCCTAACTGCCTCTACCTTCACCCCTCCACCATGGCTTTGTCCTGAAGAATGTCTGGAAGGTCTCCCAGTCTAATTAGCATATTACTCTTTTATTAGTATAGATAGAGACCTGGTGCATGGGTGGGGACCAGCTGGTTTGCCCTGAAGGGTGTCCTGGATCAGGTTGGGGGGTTTTCTTGGGGGATGGGGTAGCCTCTGTGAGGAGCCTGTGGTTTTTTGTAGGCTGGCCATGCCCCCATTGGGGTGGGGGTCCCCACTGGGGATAGTGCTGGCCTGAGCGAAGGGTTGGGGCAGTTTGCAGGCCAGCCATGCCCCCATGGGGTGAGAGTCCCCACTGGGGGGGGGCATGGCCAGCCTGGGTGAGGAGTTTATGGTTCTTTTTAGGCTGGCCATGCCCCCCCCAGCAGGGACCCTCACCCTATAGAAGAGTGTCCAGCCTGGGTGAGCAGTGGACTGAGGGCCACTTCAGACTGACCACACCCTGCCCAGGGTGGGAGTCCCTGCTGAGGTGCCTGGCCAGCCTGGGTGAGCAGCTTATGGCTATTTGCAGGCTGGTAATGTCCCCCAGTGGGGACCCTCACCCCATGGGGCATGGTCAGCTTAGGTAAAGGGCTGAGGGCTGTTTTCAGGCTGGCCACATCCCCCAGTAGTGATCTGCACCCCAATGGTGGCATGGCCATTCTGGGTGAGGGGCTGAGGGCCGTTTGCAGGCTCCTCCCTTGGCAGCCAGTCCAGGAAACCCAAGCCTCCCACTTGCACTGGCCTGCGCCGTGGCTGCTGCCCACAGGCCCCTCCTTTCACAGCTGACCCAGGTGGGAGGGAAGCTTGGCTTCCTTCATTGCACAAGGCAACCCAAGCCTCCTGTCCACTCTAACTGGCTCCGTGGCTGTTGCCATCCTTTTCCCATTAATTTGCATATTCTCTCCTGATTGGCTGTGGATGTCGTGGAGTGACAGTCAAGTACCATATTTCTCTCTTACTAGTATAGGTTGTATTATCTTCCAATTGAACAACTATTAACTGTGTTTATATATTCTCCACTGTCCAGTATTTGGAGTTGCAATGTTTGTTTATTCATCTCTCTACAGGTGGATGTTTTATTGTGACTTGTGTTTTCTGAAAGTTCCCAGGTGGTTTTTAAGCAGCCAATCTGACATATTTTCATGAAATAGCAGTTGCGAGGCACTTATAAGATAATTAGGACAAGAGACAGATAAATAAGAGGTGATTCAAAGGCATTTAAGGGATCAGATGTAGGTGACTTAGTTACATCTTTGAACATCATAGTGCAGTGTTAAAAGCATGGTTCACATCCACTTATGAAGTGCTGAGTCTTTATCAAGCCAAGTGCTAGGGGTAAGGGTAAGAGATGGTGTCTTCTTTGGAAGACAGAATATTTTGTTTGTTTGTTTTGGTTCTGCTGACTTCACAGAAGAGTGGTCAAAGCAGGTATATGCATTGCTATTTTACATGTGAAAAAAAATGACACTTGATAGCAAGTGATCAAGTTTCAAATCCAATCCTCTGAAATCCTACTGCTGGGTTTTCTTCTTTATTTTTTTTTAAATATATTTTATTGATTTTTTACAGAGTAGAAGGGAGAGGGATAGAGGGTTAGAAACATTGATGAGAGAGAGACATCGATCAGCTGCCTCCTGCACGCTCCCTATGGGGATGTGCCCTTGACTGGAATCGAACCTAGTATCTTTCAGTCCACAGACCAATGTTCTAATCACTGAGCCAAACCGGTTTCGGAAGGTTTTCTCCTTTATGTGACTGCCTCGCAGGGGAGCAAATAAGAAGCATCATTTATATGCACACAGTCAACTGCATGTTTAACCTTCAGACCAATGAATCCCAGTGGCTATCATTAACAATGTATTTGATAGTATAAAAGTGCCTATCAAATAGGACTCCTTGAATATCCCTCCTTTTGTGGCAACTGTTTTAATCCTGATAAAACAATATGAATGAAACTGCAAGTAAGAGCAGCTGGGAGTTCCATGCAGGGACGTTTACTGTATTTATTGCTAATATTAGGGGACGGCCCCCAGAGAACAGATCTGCTTGGCTGAGCCCTGAAAAATTTCTCCCTCTTCATCAAATTATTTGAGAATTCATTTTGAAGTCTAAGGTCATTGCTAAGGTGAGAGAGCTTTGGAGAAATGGAGGAAAGACTCAATACTGAAGTTATATATTTTTTAATGTCATATAAACTCACTGGTATATTCAGTGTTTTATCTAGCTCAGCATGTATCCTTGGTTGGATGCCATTCTCAAGATGTTGAAAAAATTAAGTTGCTTTTATCTAGATTTGTCTCTACGAAAAGATGCCAGCTAGTATAAGACAACACCTTTTTCTTCTGTGAATCATTTTGTAAGAACAGATTTCTTTCATATGGTTCTCATTGGTTTCTACCTTAAGTTAGTCTCACACTTTTTATTCCCAGTGTTTGGTTACACCGGTATTGTCATCCAGGTTTTACAAATGGAGTAAGTGGGCACCCACCAGAGAAGTTGAAACAATACCAATAAGTGGCTTGACTGTAGGAGTGGAGAAGGTAAGAGACAAACTGGCTCCACGAACCCTTGCTCTCCCCTTCTCACTCCTGCTGTGTGGCAATGGAGTGCAGGGTTTGAAAATTCCACTTGCTAAGAAATATACCAAGTGTATGCTAGCATATTATCAAGCACGTTGAAGGCATCCTTAATGCTCAGGCACCCCGTAACTTACATGGGCTTGTCCCCTTTTTATAGGTAAAGGAAACTGGTGCTTCGAGAAATGAAGTAACTGGTCCAAGGCTACATGACTACTCTGGTGGAATACTAGACATGGATACTAGACATGGATACTAGACATGGATACTAGAAAATGCCCAGCCTCTCTGGTAAGATAAAGACCTCACTCTACTTTTTAAATGAGAGATTAATTTTTGATATGTTTTAATTTTGGAGGAAGGGAATTATAGAGAGGAAGGAGGAAAGGAAGAAATCTGAGAGTTAAAGAAGTTTTTCTGGTATATTTTTGAGTGGAAAAGCCATCCCTGAGTCATCTTTTAATTTTTACCAAGACTAATGGTTTGAGTAGACTTGAGCATTAATGAGCGTTTACTATGTGCAAGACCTAAATCTTTTATATCTTCCAATCCTATCAGCTATATACTACTTAATGTTGCCATTTTACAAATGAGAATATTGAGACAAAGAAATTAAGGAGCATGCTCAAAATCACAGCTATCAATGATCAACATTAAAATTGCAACTCAGTAACCCAGTCAGTCAGCTTTTCGCTGTTTGAAAAGCCCTTGCCCTGATCATGACCAAACATAATTGATTTCCCATCAGAACGCTTACTGAAGATAAGACTTCAGAGATTTGGTTATACACTTTTGCTTAAAAGGTGCAAACATGTGCATTTATTATTCAAAATGTATGATTGTAACATTTATTATGAAGGCAACTGGCATGTGGGTGTGCTGCCAAATAGCTGGCAAACCTGGACTATGAATAACTAATTTATGCCCTGGGTGGTATGGCTTGGTTAGTTGAGTGTTGTACAGTGCACAAAAGGTCATAGGTTTGATTTTCATTCAGGGCACATGCCTGGGTTATGGACTCATCCCCAGTAGGAGACAGCAGGTTGATGTTTCTATCTTCCCTTCTCCCTTCCTCTCTCTCTCAAATCAATTTTTTTTTAAAGACCTAGTTCCTGTAGTTTTGGCTTCTGAAAAAGCACATCAAAGCACCAATATTATATTTGACTTTCTCTATCTTTATTTCCTACTCCCTTTATCTTTATTTCCAAAATTCGTGCAAGGGGCTTGAGCTGCAGCGGCTGCCTCCACCTCAGCTTCATCCAGAAGGTTGCCCAGAGGGATATTTGGTCTAATTAGCATATTATACTTTTATTGCTATAGATAGTATTTTCAGTTCTATAGTAACCAGTTTTCTTCTTTCTCTCTCTTTTCCTCTTATTTTTATCCTGTTTCTCATTGTTCCCTCATTTTCTTTTTCTTCTCCTCTTTCTCCTCTTTCTTGTCTCTATTTTGCTTTGGTTTTGTAAGGGCCTTGCCCTGCCTTCCTTCTTCCTTCCTCCCTCCTTTCCTTCCTTTTTTTCTTCCTCCTTTCCTTCCTTTTCTCCTTCCCCCTCCCTCTATCTTTCTTTTCTTTAAAGCATTCTGATTTTGATAATTAACATCTAACAGTTACAAAACCAAGAAAAGAATTAGATAGCTATTAATCACCAATGATTCAGATTACAAAAAGAACTTCAGGACACATTATGTTTTAATGAACGATGTGCCTGAATTGGCTTTTCTCTTATTTTGCCAAGTAGAAAGAAAATGCATCATTAGCTACAAGAAAATCATATAAGCACAAAATAGTAAACTATCCAACTGTGGACAAACACTGCACATTTAAAATATTACATTTTCAGAGCCAGTGGGAGAGATGTTTTTGTAAATGCCGGAAAGTCAAATGTGAGTATTAGCCAACTAAGTGTAAAAAATGGAGGGTTGGAAGCAGGAGAGGGAAGAAAACACTTTTAAAATAGTGAATATGTATTCCTAGAATCAAATGTTTTAAAACTTGGATGAGTATACCATTAAATGAAAAATTATTAATTGAAAATAGTAGCTATTTGAATATGGTAAATAATTAAAAAAAAGAGGCGATGAAAACATTAATTTATTCTTAGATTTAAATAGGTCTACTTCAGAATTAAAATGTAACCCACTGTAAAATTTTAGAAACATAATTCATGATTTCAATCTGGACTATTGAAGTATATAAGCATAATTAAAAAGTATGTATTTCTTCACTGTTTCTCCATCCAATACGGCCTTATGTTAATAAAATGGTGAGGTTTTTCTTTTTAAATGCAAATTTATTCTAGCATGAAGTAAAATTACATAATTAAATGTTTATGGAAACTCAAGATTAATTTGCAGCCACATATGTATTTGGAAGAATGTTTCTATTTATTTGTCTATATTGCTTTTTGTAGCACCGATATATCACACTTTGGGTTTTGTAGGGAATCCAGATTCACCCTTGTAGTGTTTAATCTTCTTAGTTTGAGGATAGAGTAGGTCAGCTTAAAATATATCTTTTAATTACAAAAGAGAAAAATAACATCCCACCCCATAATGAAGTGTGGTTGCTGTCCTAGAAATCCTCTCTGGAAAATTGACTCTTAGATTTCTCATTGGGGTTTGGCTTAGAAACGGATAATATATTTACAAAGTGTATTCTACACACACATTAAGGAACATACTGTATTACTGCATGTCTGGAGAAATACAGTCTGTTCGTTTTCGTTCAGAGGTTGCTTTGTGGAGTCTGCCATGCTTTCAGTTTGTAGAAGCTTGCAAACAGTTTCCAACAGGTTCACTCCTCTCTGCCTTGATCAGAACACTGTCCAGGAAACAGGAGAGTTTGATTGACATCATCCAGAATCTTTGCAATATGTAGACTGGGGCTAGTAGGCTGTGACATAAAGAACTTCTATTTTTGTCACCTATTATCTCTTTAAGTTAATTTACCTATTCTCTCTTTAAGTTAATTTAGAGGACTGCGTTTTCTCTTGTTCTTGGGTTGGGAAGCTCTGTGAGTTTCATGCTTATTCTGTCATGACACAAAGCTATTGAGTCAGCACTGAAAAAGCTCAGACCACCTTCCCTACTCCAGCTTGCTTGGTGTAGACAAGGAAGCATCTAACTCAATAAAGGGCACATACATGGATGGCTTCTTCTTTCTCCATCTTATAAATGTTCTGTTTTCCTCCCATCTTAGCAAGATTCTAAGCAGTACTCTCTCCTCTCTGAAGATGAAGTGGGGGTGGAAGAAGACATAAAAGGAAGAGGGAAAGTTCCTTTGTTACTCCTGTTTTGTTTTGTGCGGGTCGTAGTCATATCGACTGGAATGCTCTCTGCTAGGAATGTCTGGGGTGCCCTCACCTCGTCACCTGTAACATCTCTCTTTTCTAAACCAATGCTACAAATGGACCGGCCTTTGTGCTTCTTATTATGATTGTGAGACAGACACCCTTCAGCAACAACTATTAAGGAACTTTGAAGAAGAAAAAGAATTTACCTTTCATAGGTCCTGGAGCTTACAATGTAAGGCAGGAGGCACCTGGCAAGAATGTCACACAAGTAAGCGGGGAGCGCATGCACGTGGCCCTGGGGTCCTGCTTTCATCAGGGTTCAGGGCAGGGGCATAGGTTTTCACAGGTTCACTTTTCAGCGGTGAATTAAAACATCAGAGCAAGATTGTAAAGCATTGGAAGAGGAAAAAAACAGGTAGCTCAAATGGTCAGTTATAGAAATGAAGATGTAAAACAAAGGATCCTCACTGGGAATTGCAACGTGGGGGCAGTGGCAATGTGTGGCTGGCAATATGCTTTTTCTTTTCCTCCCCCCGCAAAGGAAATCTTGATATAATTCACAATATTAAACCATTTGAGATTATAACAGAAAAGCACCATACACAATTAAAAAGCAAACATTTTTTTTTACAGATATGACAGACACAGACAAAGGGTTTTTATCTGTAACATATAAAGCTCACACAAATCATTAAGAACCAAGTAAAAAATAGGAAAAGGGTAAGAAAAGACAACCCCCAGAAGAGAATATAACTAACGAAGAGAATATAACTTAAGAAGCAATAAACATCCCAGCCAGTGTGGCCTCGTGATTTAGTATTGATCTATGAACCAGAAGGTCATGGTTTGATTCCAGTTCATGGAAAATGCCCGGGTTGTGGGCTCAATCCCTGTAAAGGGTGTGTAGGAGGCAGCCAATCCATGATTCTCTCTCATCATTGACGTTTCTGTCTCTCATACCCTCTCCCCTCCTTTCTGAAATCAATAAAAATATATTTTAAAAATCTATAAGCATTAAAAGAATTTACCTAAATAAATACAAATGGAAACAATGATAAGTGTCACATGTGCTTTTTTCAAAATGCCTTTTTGAATTGGATGCCTTGGCTTAAGTCAGGCACTTGTATCACAAAAATAAAAGACAACTATCAGGGCTTATGCAGTAATTACCGACGAGTTTGAGGTGATGCTGGTGTAAACAAAACTATTGTGCTGTAGTCCTGTAAATGTATAGCAAATACAATTCCAGCCATGGACTATGCCAGTGGTCAGCAAATTGCGGTTCGCAAGCCACATGCAGCTCGCGAGCTGTGGTTTTGCCATTCTGTTGACTAATGAGTTTGCTGACCACTGACCTGGATTCTTGATTCCAATACTTACAGGCTCTTGTTATTCCTTGTGATTAAGCCCTTATCCCAGTGGTCAGCAAGCTCATTAGTCAACAGAGCAGCAAACCATGACTCATGAGCCGCATGTGGCTCGTGAGCCGCAGTTTGCAGACCACTGGGAAATGCCATCTGAGATAGTGTGAGTCTAACAATGCATTTCTTGTAATAGATCCTGGTCCCTAAATGGCTCATGAGAGTGGCTGAGGGTTCTTTGCCAGCACCAACCCCATCACCATTGCTGACCTTTTCTCCTCTGTGGTTGCATCGATAATGGTCAACACTCTGTTACTACCGGTTGCTTATTCTCCCACAGCCCCTAGTTACCTGTTGATATTGTCTGTTCTACTAAAAATAATGTTTATGCAACACATCCTATCTAATAAAAGAGTAATATGCAAATTAACTATCACTCTGCTACACCCACAAGCCACGCCCGCCAGTCAATCAGGAACGAGTTAGCAAATTAACCCAACCAAGATGGCTGCAGCCACAGAGTAAGCAGGAGGCTTGGATTTCCCCGGCAATGGAGGAAGCCAAGATTTCCACACACCCTGGAAGGCCCAGGCCTTCACTCAAGGCTACAAAGTTTCAGTTATAGAAGATAAATAAATCCTAACAAAAATGGTTGTGGCCATGGAGCCAGCAGGAAGCTTGGCTCAGCTCAAGGTTATAAAGTTTCAATTATAGAAGATAAATAAATCCCAGGTACCAGGGCCTCCACTTGGGTTGCTGGGGGCTTGTGGCCAGGCCACACACCCAGGCCACCCTATGCCCAAAGGGAATCCCACCCTGATCCAGGACACCCTTCAGGGCAAACCAGCTGGTCCCCACCCATGCACCAGGCCTCTATCCTATCTACTAGAAGAGTATTATGCAAATTGACCATTACTCCAACACACAAGATGGCTACCCCCATATGGACACAAGATGCCTAGATAGCCAGCAGGGGAGGGCAGATAGGAGAGACCAGGCCAGCAGAGGAGGAAAATTGGGGGTAACTGAGTCTACAGGGAAGAGCAGTTTGGAGGGGACACAGGCCTGCAGGGGAGAGTAGGTGGGGGAAATCAGGCCAGCTGGGGAGGAAAGTTAGGGGTGGCCAGGCTTGCAGGGGAGGGCAATTAGGGGCAATCAGGCTGGCAGGGGAGTAGTTATACATCAGTCAGGCTGGCAGGGGAGTGGTTAGGGGGTGATCAGGCTGACAGGCAGAAGTGGTTTGGGGCAATCAGGAAGGCAGGCAGGCAGGCAAGAAGTAGTTGGGAGCCAGCAATCCTAGAATGTGAGAGGGATATCCAACTGCCCGTTTAGGCCTGATCCTTCCCAGGGTTCCTCCCCATCACTGGAGTGGTCCCAGATTGGAGAGGATGCAGGCTGGGCTGAGGAACATCCGCCCCCCACTCTCCAACTTCCCCGTGCACGAATTTCATGCACCAGGCCTCTAGTACTAGATAATACATGAATGACAAACAGCAAGAGGATATTTATAATGCAGAAGTGCCAGGGGATCATATGTGATTTTGTTTTCTAGCATGCTAATATTTTGGAACACTTTTACCTGCAGTTGAATATAGAGTACCTGAATAGAACTAATCATAGCAAGCTCCATAAATATGCAATCCTGAACATGATGCTCAAGTATCTCACATTTTCCCTTTGGGCCCAGCTTGGCCTTACACTTTGCCTACAAAGTTCTTATTGCATTACTAGTGTCCCAGTGCATGGATTCATGCACATTGAAAGAAAATTAATTAGAAAAAATATTTTAATATTACTTTTTGCCTTTTCTCTGTAATAAAACCATCAACCAAATTCATGATTGACAATGACAGATTGAAACATATGCATGTGATTGGCACTAGTGAGCGCTTTATATGTATCATGCATGCGTGCGTCAATTTATCCTTTTATAAATATACTAAAGGCCCAGTCCACAAAATTCATGCACTCAGAGCAGGGAGAGGGGGGTGAGTATCCCTCAGCCTAGCCTGCACCCTCTCACAGTCCTGGAGCCCTTGTGGAATGTCCAACTGATGGCTTAGGCCCACTTCCTTTGGGGAGCAGGCCTAATCTGGCAGTCAGATATCCTTAGCCCTGCTACAGATGCGGGAGAGACCCCCACCACTGCTGCACTCGCCAGCTATGTGCCTGGCTCAGGACTTTTGGCTGAGTGGCGTTCCCCCTGTGGGAGTACAATGACCACCAGGAGCTTCTGCCCACTGTTGGTCAGTGTGCATTATAGTAACCAGTCGTTCTGCTCTTTGGTCAATTTGCATATTAGGCTTTTATTATATAGGACTAGGGGTCCAGTACATGAATATATGCACTTTGAAAGAAACTGTGGGCCACACGGCTGTGGTAGGCACAGGGGTTGGTCTCAGCCCCTCCTCCATGCCACTGCCCATCCCATCCCATCACGTCCCCTGTCTGCTGGCAACCCCAGTGCTGCTGCCACCACTCCCACATGCTGAAAATGCTGGCCCCACTCACACCTGCTGAAGGCACAGAGCTATTGCGGCTGGCACCAGCAGTGGTTGGGAGCAGGGCCAGAGTTGGCAATGGATGGGAGCAGCAGCTGCTGCCCTGATTGTCCCTCAGGAGGAGGGGGAGGTAGAGAAGCCCTCAGGCAATCAAGTCTGGCAGCTGCTGGTCATACCCACTGATGGTGCCAAGGAATTGGGACCAGTGCCAAAACCAGTGCTGGCAGTGGGTGCGTGCAGTGGCTCTGGCACCAGCAGCATGTGTGAGCAGCATATGTCAGCTGTGGGTGTGAGCATCAGGTGGGACCACGGCATGTGAGAGCAAAGAATTTTCAGTAACAACCAGAGGCTCGTCCCAATGACAGAGACTGGTGCCCCACCTTGGTATGGAGCCCTGCTCACCTGCTCCACCATCCTGCTGTGGCCAACATCTGCCATGTTCTGCACACGCCCCCTGGTGGTCAGCGTATGTCATAGCGACCAGTTGTTTGCTTGTGCAGTTGTTCTGCCATTCAGTCTATTTGCATATTAACCTTTTATTTCATTGGATATAGATAAACTTACTTAATTAGACCTGCTTTCTGATTTAGCTAAACTTTTTCCAGCCCTGTGAAGCACCCCAACTTCTCTTTTAGGTAATTGTATGTCAGCAACACAGCAGTAAATATCAACATGAAACACATTATTATTGTAGATCATGCAGAGAGAAAAACAGGTAAAATATTTAACAGTAGCAGTGTTTGACTATATTCTGTGCAGTGAGAAAACCTGAAGTCATTTTCAAGGTCCACCATTTCTTACTTCTTTTTAGTTGGGTCAAGTTTCTAAACTTTCTAAATCTCTGTTGTCTTGCTAATGAAGAGAAAATAGGATTCCCTCAAGTCTCTTATCTACCTACTCTAGAACTTCTGTGAGTATCAAATGAGATGAGGCACAGGAAAATGCTCCACAAACATTTTGTTGAACTGTAAAATGTTTGCACCTGGCTATAAAGCAACTTGTGTTCCTGGGCTGAAGAAACTCCAAGGAGATTAGTTGCTAGGGAGAGGAAACCAGGCATTGCTATGTGACATCATTACTTGGCGCCCACAGCCACTATTTCTGGGCTGGACTGGGCTATGAACCACATTTTGCGCCAAGGAGACTTGGAAGCATTGGCTGTGATTTGGTGGGGTGTAGCTCTGGGGTGGTGGCAGGGCCTGTGACCCACTTGGGGGAAGCTGAGTGTTGTTTTTTTGTAGCTAGATCTTTGGTGCCATTTATTTTGAAAGTAGTGACCCAGTTCACGAAATTCATGCACATTAAAAGGGGATTAGAGGAAATAATTTAATATTGCTATTTGTCCTTTCTCTATAATAGAAGTGTCAGAGATGAAAGAAAATTAGTAAAATTTATATGAAAACCTTCCTCCTGTCAGAGTCTGGGGCTCACCATGGGACCCAGAGTCAAGTCCCCACCCACCCACATGCACTTCAAAATCGCATGAGACCCAGTCCTGGCCACCTCCTACCCCTGCATTGGGCTAGATCCAGACCCAGCCAGTTCCACCCATGTCAAGCCCTGCCAGGCAGGGGGTGTAGTCTTAGGTTCCTTGGCCTGGTGCCAGGATGGAGGACATGGCATGAGGTCCCCCACCCCAGACTGGGGCAGGAGGTGTGACACAGCCTCAGGTCCCCCATCAAGCCCCATCAGCAGGGATGTGCAGCCTCAGGTCCCTCATTAAACCCTTATGGGCGGGGGTGCAACCTCAGTTCCCCTGACCCAGCACATGGGGTGAACCTTGAGGTTCCCCAACAAGCCCCTTTAGGTGGGGTGCATGGTCTGAGGTCCCCTGTCAAGCCCTGCCAAGTGGGAGGTGCGGTCTGAGGTCTGTTTCCAGGGTGTGGGGCATGGACTGAAGTCCCCTGTCAAGCCCAACCTGGTGGGGGTGCGGTCTGAGGTCCCCCGGCCTGGCGCTGGGGTGGGGGAGCAGCTGAGGTCCCCTAGCCCAGTACCAGGATGGGAAGCACACCTTGAGGTCCTCTGTCAAGCCCTTCCAGATGGGGGTGTGTGGCCTGAGGTTCCCTGTTAAGCCCCACAGTGGTGGAGTAGGGCAGAGCTGCAGGTCCATGCTGATTGCTCATTAAGGCTCCTTATGGGAACTTGGCCTCAGCTGTGGGTACAGCCATCTTTGAGATGGAGTGGTCAATTTGCATATTCCCTCTTTATTAGCTAGGATGGCCAGAGTGCATTATGGCAGCTCCTGTGTTGAGCGTCTGCCCCTGGTGGTCAGTGCACATCATAGCTACTGGTCAGAGAGAAGGATGGACATGTAGCCTTTTATATATAGAGATTACTTCTATGCTTTGTTCATTTTTACTTTTCCTCTATTTCCTAAAAGGTTCAACTCCTTTTTTTTTTGTGTGTGTGTGTGTGTGTGTGTGTGTGTGTCCTTCCTTTGATCAATCTTTATTTTTTCAGATAAATTCTTCATTTACTATGGTGTTTATTTACTTTGAATTTAAAATGTATTTTGGCATGTTGGAATTAATTTGCTTCTTTGAAATTTTGTGTGTGTGTATAGTGGGGGGGGGGGGGTTTTTTTTTTAGTGATAAGATGATGAAGTTGTCCAGGTTTTGGAAGGTCTTCCCTAACATTATTATCCCATAAGCTCAGTTATTTCTGCAGATTGCACAGCATCATGTGAATCTTTACTTGAAAATGCCTGCATCGTTGCTTCGGTCCTATTAGCCCTGTTCCACCTTCCAGGTGACCCTTTTGTATAGGACTCAAGAAGAGTTCATATTGATCCTCTTCCCTCCTGCATCTCATCCACAGGAATGGTGATGGCTTTCTTTTCTCTGCAAAACTTTGAGAGTATGAATAGAAATACTTTTGGAAATCTGTTTTTTGCTTCGCCAGCAAAGTGTCCAGGATTCCTTTATCTTGCTTATATACTTCCTGGTAGGTGGCAGAATATTTTCCAACAGGGATACATATTAAGCATCACAAGTGTTATTTTAAAGCCTTTTCCTATTTTTACTGGGAGTTAGGAAGTAATACCATTGATATATCCTCCTTGGGGTATGTATCTCTCAGCATAGTTCTCTCCAAAGAATCATTCCCACTGGCCTTTGTGGGTCAGTTGTTAAGCATCGACCTATGAACAAGAAGGTCATGGTTTGATTCCCGATAAGGACAAATGCCCGGGTTGTAGGTTTAATCTCTAGTGTGGGGTGTGTAGGAGTTGGCTGATCAATGATTTTCTCTTGTTTTTGATGTTTCTGTCTCTCTCTCTCTCCCTTCTTCTCTGAAATCAATAATGATAATAATAATCATCCCCTTTCTTTTGCTTTCTGATATTATGATTTTACTCTGATATTGTGACTGTTACATTCCTGATGTGGCATGGAATTTAAAAGTTCTCTAATCTACTTTGGAAATTGTTGGTCATGTATATTCTGTAGTTTCAATTTTAATTTCCTGTTGCATATGTCTCTTTCTCTATCTGCACATATCTATAAGTATTTTGAAACATATTGCAGAACAAGATGGTAAACTAGTACATCTTATTTAACTCCAGAAACATGCACAGCCTGCATTTCTTTCCATTTTAGAATTGCTTGTATTTTTAAAATATAGAGTGATTTAATTTAAACAGCCAGACTTTCAAATTATCTGAGAAAGTGTGATTGCTCTGAAAACAAATGGAGGTACCTTACATGGCTCCATGAGTTATGAAAACATGGCAGAGTATTGTAGAGGGGTTAGAAAAGGATGAATCTCATCGCTCAGAGTGTTCATACTTTTGATCAGTTGGTTAAGAATAGAAGTCTGATTTCCTACATACTGGTTAGTAATGGTGGATTTCGTAATCAAAGAAAACACAATAATTTCAAGGGAAACATAAAAAAATGCTGTCTATCACTAGCTACACATTTCCTCCATCTTTCAGGTAATTTGTGCATACTGTCCCAATAGAACTTTTCTTGTTTTCCACTTCTTCGTATGTTTTGATGTGCTGCTCAGAAAGTGCATGGACTATCAATCTGAAGAAGGGGTAATCTGAAGGAGCAAGGTCTGGTGAATAATGCGGGTGGGTTACTACTTCCCAGGCAAGATCTTTTAATGTGTCTTTAACTGCTTTTGAAATGTATGATGGTATGTCATCATGAAGCAAAATTACTTTGCCATGTCTTCTGGTCCATTCTTGTCATTTCACAGTCAAAGCGTGGTTCAAATTGATTATTTTTGTCAGTAACAATCAATATTAATGGTTTCACCTGGTTTTAGAAGCTCATAATATACCACACCTTCCTGATCCCACCAAACGCAGAGCATAGTCTTCTTTCTAAAGAGATTTGGACTTGCAGTCAATGTTGATAGTTGATCTGGATCAACCCATGATTTTGTGCATTTGGGATTCTCAAAATAAATCCACTTTCATTGCCAATCACAATTTGATGCAAAAAAGACTTTCTTTTGTGCCATTGAAGCAACATTTTACTGATGACTTTTCGTTTTTCCATTTGTCTTTCTTTCAGTTGATGTGGCACACATTTTCCTTTCTTTAAAATCTTTCCCATTGCTTGTAAACAATCAGAAATTGTTTGCTGAGCAACATTTAATATTTCTGCAAGTCACTTTTGAGGTTGACATGCATCTTCACCCAATAATCTTGTAATTGTTGGTCTTCAAAGTTTTTCGGTGACCTGAACATTCTTTGTCTTTCACATTGAAATCATCACTTTTAAGGAAGATGCTGACGACACCTTGCCATGCGAGCTATTAGCAGCTGTGTATCACTACAGGATGCCTGGGACCAAACCAGAGAGGGTCAGACCAGCATTGTCACCATTTGTCCACCATCCAGATACCATTGCTGACATGTACACATAAGGAACTGTTTGACATTGAAACTGGGACTCAAAGCAATCGAACATTGAAATTGGGATTCAGTCATTCTTCTTTTGCTCTTGTGGGTTTATTTCTAGCCTACAGGGGCAAGATGTTTTTAAAGACAAGAATCAGGGAGTGGGGGGAAAACAGATGCAGAGGCAAAGAAGCAATGAACAGACTGTCCTGCTACAGTGGGAAGGCAGGGAGGTTGGGGGGGAGGGGCCTGTAGGAGATCAACCGAAGGACTTTTATGCATGTGTGTGTAGGCATAGCCAGTGGATACAGGGCAATGGGGGGTGGGTAGGGAGGGAGATGGATGAGGGCATGTACTGAGGGGTGGGGAGGGCAATAGAGAAAAAAATAAATAAAATAAATAAATAAAACAAAAAAGAAATCATCACTTTTAAAGCATTTAAACCAGCATTCATAGGTATCTTCAAATGGAGCATGTTCAACATAAGCTTCCCAAAGTATATAACATTCCACAACACTTTCTTCAAACTAAAGAAGTGAATTAAAACTTCCCACAAATGCTCTTTTTTTGGTGCAAAATTTGACATTTTTAAGTATAAAAATATCAATGATTTTAACACCTTCAACAAATTTGATATATGAAGTTTTTGGCTCACTAGCTGGCTTTGTATGTATAACTGAGTTGTGACTGTCTTGCTGTCAATACAACAAAATAGCATACATATCAAATCATATATATATATACATGTGTGTGTGTGTGTGTATATATATATATATATATATATATATATATATATATATATAAACATATGTGTAACTACATCTATTGAAAAAAATCCGCATTAGCAACTGGTACACCTAATATTTACCATGCAATGGTTTGTTCACATTTTTCTTCTTGCCAGAACATATTTCTGGAATCCATGGTTTCAACTCATCACTCTTGATTTTTGAAGAAGTAAATGCTAAAACGCTCCATCTATAATAGCATATGAACCCATCTATAATAGCAGATCCCCTTATATTTCAGGATCAGAAATATAAGTAATATCGGTAGGTAGAAAGATTTTACCTGATCTAAAGTTCCTTTATTCACTTGTTAAATAATAATTAGAAAAACAATAAAACCATGATTCTTATATAAAATGAACACATATGAAATAATTTATTTGACTCATTATTTAATGAGGAACCTAGTGGTTTAAAAGATAACTCAAGGAGCCCCACATTTATAGTCAAATAAGGAATTCTGACAGAAACTTACAAATGGAATCAAAAATGGCAAAATTCTTGAAACCTATAGGGCCATAGTCAATTGCACTCCAATAGACATAATTTGAATATACGTGGATGGAAATTGTTTACACTAGTATCAGTTTGTGGTAAGTTAACTTCTATATGTACAGAGTAGTAAAATAGCCTCATAGGAGACAAAGATAACCTTCATCTTTGATGAATGAGTTAACCAAGAGAAACACTACATTCCAAAACCTTTTAACAAGTTTTCCTCAGTAAAGTGTATCTTAGATCCTTTCAGGCACCGCTTCATGTATTTGATGGAAATGCTAAGTGCTTGCTATCCTATGTTTGCACAATTAGTCAAAGTTTTATGGTAAATTAATACCTCTGTAGGGGATCGTCTGAAGTGGCCCACTAGCTTGCTTTGTATGTGTAACTGAGTTCTGATGGTCTTCTTGTGGAGTCTCCATTAGAGTAAAGATTCTTGGAGACCAATGACTGTGCTTTGTGCGTATCACCTGACCTAATCCTGATTCATATTATATGTTTAGTTAATGTCAAGTGAAGGCATGAATAGTTCGAGAGACAATTATTCTAAGGTCACTTGGTTAACTCAAAAGGATAATTTCTTTCTCCCTCCCTAGAAAAATTTAATTATTCAAATATATCAACTGAAAAATAAGAACCGCATAATACATTATGCTTTTTTCTAGGACAAGTAAGTATTCAGTTCACTTTTTAGTTTCATGAACATTTTTGCTTAGGAAAACATTATTTGCAGACAATTGTGCATATTCCAGTTACTTGTCACATTTCTTCTAGGTTCAAAGTATTCTTTGTCCTTACCTTGAAGCCTTTGACATTTAAGTTGCAGGGAGAGACTCTGGTAATAAGAGAATATGTTTTGTGCACTCTTGGTGCTGCCAGTAATGTTTTCAAACGAAAAATTAATTTTTAAACAGTAGACTTCTGTGACCATGACACTATTATTAAAATCCCTTTTTGGCACAATATCCAGCTTCCTTTAGTTATTGTTGATGCTTTTATTTTTAAAAAGCTATATTTTATGTTATGTTGGTACCTTTACCTCAAAATTAATATTTAATCCAAAGTATATTAGAAAATAAAATAGAAATGCATTAACATTACATAAGCCTGAAGCCAGTAGGGTCTTAAACTTCCATTTAGCATGTTGGAACAGGGTGCATTTTTGTTTTTGTTTTTCTCTTCTGGAAATAATAAAAAGTATAAGAAAGGATTATGCTAAGGGTAAATAGATTAGAATAGGCTACAATATTTGGAGTCTAAGGTAAAATAATAATTAGAAATAATTATCCATACATTTCCAGAGTCAAAAGAGACTCAATATCTTAGGAATTTGTACTTATATTGTTTTCAGACATAAATATAATTTTTACTTTAGAAATATTGTGGTTTTGAAAGGAAGGACAATATCATAATTGTTCCTAGGAGCTTCCTTGAAATTATCCTCATTGAAATGCTCTCCCTCTTTTTCATTTTTTAGTTTTAGAATAGTAATACTTGATTTTAAAAAAGTAATAGCAAGAACCTTTAGTTGTATTTAATAATAAACTCAGGCTGTCAAGGGCATTTGCTGTACTTCTCTGAATTAATCTCACAGAGCCTCCAAATGGATTCATACCCTTTTGGTGAAAATAGCACCTCTAATCTAAATATGCTTCTTCCAGAGAAATAATTGCTGGCCAGTTCGGTTCAGGTCAGTTTATTAAGTACTTTTTGACCATCTATTAGGTGTAGAACCTCAGTTTTAATTATAGGGATACACAAAATGAATAGCACTTTCAGGCCAGTGGAAGAGATAAACAAAAATATAATTTATTGTTCAAGGGTATAGTATGAGAAGGAATCTCTTAAAATTCTCATAAGTTCAAAGAAATTTTCTTGAAGTATATGGACCCCTGGGCTGAGGGTTGAATACTAAATAAGATACGATGGTAAAAAGATGTATGAATATATGTGTGTGTATTTTCAATTTTTTTCTAGTTACAAAAGTTGGTAAAGTGGGATGGGGTAAGGAGATGTGTTATGAGAAGCTTTTGCTGCTTCTTGGTAACGAAGCATGTACTATATATGGCATGGGGGCATTTTATTGCCTCTCCTCTGGGCAAGCCTTATCAGTTTTAGATGCTAAGAGACCTCTAACGGTCCTTGGCTTGGTCTCTGAACCCTTAGTCTTACCCACTCTGGGACAAGAGACATTGCTCTGCTTTGGTGTTTTTCTCTTTTCTTTTCTTTTCTTTTCTTTTCTTTTCTTTCTTTCTTTCTTTCTTTCTTTCTTTCTTTCTTTCTTTCTTTCTTTCTTTCTTTCTTTCTTTCTTTTTTGTGTGTGTATGCTGGGTATTCTGAAGTTTCTGTGGCTAGATAGGCAAGGAGCATGGTGTGAAGCTCTTGTCTACAGGTTGTGCATGCCTGTAAATATCTATACTAATATGCTAATTAGACCAGACATCTTCCGGATATCTTTCTGGATGTCCTTCTGAACAAAGCCATGGTGGCGGGAACCAAGGCAGAGGCAGTAAGGGGTGATCAGGCTGGCAGAGTAGAGCAGTTAGGGGTGGCCAGGCCAGCAGGGAAGAGCAATTAGGGGGATAGACTGGTAAGAGAGAGCAGTTAGGGGGATCAGATTGGTAGGAGGGAGCAGTTAAGGGTGACAAGGCAGCAGGGGAGAGCAGTTAGGGGGATAGGCCAGCAGGGGAGAGCAGTTGGGGGGATCAGGCTGGCAAGGGAGAGCAGTTAAGGGTGACCAGGCCGGCAGGGGGAGCAATCAGGCAGGCAGGCAGAGTAATTAAGGGTGGTCAGGCAGGCAGACAGGTGAGCAGTGAGCCAGTGGTTCTGGATTGCAGAGGGTGCAGGCTGTGCTGAGGTACCCCCCAACCCCATGCACAAATTTTGTGCACTGCAGCTCTAGTTGTACATCAGATTGATTGTTGCTTTGTGTCTATTTGTTGTTTGGTTTAATTTGTTTAAGGATGGGGCATATCCCACTTTGATGGGGGCCAGCTACTTGTGACAGGCTGAATCCATGACAGGGATTGCAGGCACTTCTCAAAAAATGCAGAGGATTCTTAATCTTGGGAACTCTCCCCTTCTCCCTCTCAAGGCGTCAGCAACCAGAAACTCTTAGCTAGCGAGAGTTTTTATCTGTCTGTCTGTCTGTAATGTAACTTTGATTACTGATATACTTTGCTTGCTTTCTATCTTTCGGTAAATTATATAATTTTTTCCCTACCTGATCCCTGTTAATGAGTGAGTCGTGGCAATATGTTTCTTTGCATGAATTCAGTAAGATCAATTTCCAGCTGGGGTTTTATTAACAAAGACTTTGGAATGTCACATCTAACATGCCTGGACTCTGAGTGTTACCAGAAAGCTGTAAGGAATGAAGCCAATAAGCCCCTTGAAGAAAGCCTGGTGCCTTGCATGGTCACATGGTTCATGGCAGCCTTTCCACGTAAGGAATGAAGATTGCTTTCCTGAGAGATGGCAAGGAAGGAACCTTAAGTCATCCTTGGGGACCTCAAATTGAGGAATTCACCCAAGTCTATAGGTATTGCATAAAAACCTGATAGCAGCTAGGTGGCCCAGCTTCTTTGCCTTTGGGGGCTAATTAAATCTTGATCATGAGATTCCAGCAAAGCATATCTTAAAAAAACAAAACACCTATATGATCAATTGCTATTCTTATTGTGTTCATGAAAACAATCAGGCCAAATTGTAACCAGTCTTAATACAGAAAATTAATTGGTCCTACTTAGCTCTTTAATAAAAATGAGGATGATTTCAGGGGGAAACTTAATAGGGAATCATTAGAACTAAAGTGTGTTTTTCCTTCCACCAGAGCACTTGTTATAATTCTTACTGTTCTAACATTTACCCGGTAATACAAAATTTTATAACACAGCTTGTCTCCACTGGGTTGCAAGCCCTACTCATACTTAAGGAATGCCATCTCTAGACACCACTGCCATCTCCTTTTGTGCCCAGGCCTCCTTGTCCCTCTGACAGAGAGCAAGGATCTCTTGGCTCTGAAAGAAAACTTCACCCTCCTAGCATGAACTAGTTTCAGAAGAGACTCTGCACCCCTTTTTCCATGAGAGAATTCAGAGCTAAATTCCTTGAGAAGATGTGGTAGACAGACATAAGCAACTCAAGGAGGATGGGCCGACCAGAGGAAATATGAACAGGACCCTTAGTCATTCCTCTCACCACTCCAACTGCTCTGAAGCTGGTAATGGAGGAACCTATGTAGAGCAGACCTTTACATTTTGCCTGGTAGGAGTTGTGACACCTATTGCTAATATGTAGAACTAGAAGCCTGGTGCAGGAAATTCATGCTTGTGTAAGGTACCTAGGCTTGACCAGTAATCAAGACCAATCAGGGCCTTCCAGCTGCCACCAGGGCCTTCCTACATTCCATGCCTCCCCCTGGTGGTCAGCTCACATCATAGTGAGCGATCAAACTCCCAGTCTCCTGGTCAAACTCCTGAGGGGTCACTTTGTATATTAGCCATAGATAGATAGATAGATAGATAGATAGATAGATAGATAGATGATAGATAGATAGATATAGATACAGATTATTCATTTTGGGAAGAAAGTCACAGAGGGGACCTTTATATGTTGGAACCCACTGTCCAGGAAAAGGATGCAGGAATATTTTCTCTAAAAGTTGCTGCAGTAACTTCCTGTAGTGAATGTCTGACTTTTGTTGGGGGTTCTAGTTATTTTCTTTAAGTATCTAGTAACTACAGTATGAATTGTTCTGATAATTTCCCCCTTCCCCACAGTCATGGACATACTAAGCTGCCAGCCAGTTGGTTTCTGATATGTGGGGTAACTATTCATATGACTCCACTGACAGCACCAGGTGGCCCTGTTCCTTAGGATAACTGACTGTCTTTGTGCCTCAGAAACATCCCAGGGTCTGAATCAAAAAAGACCTTCTCCCTGCTGTGGCACCAGCCCGCAATGATACTCTCCATGTGGGGCCATGCTGACTATATTGCTTTAACCATTTCTGTTATGCTGGTACTGGTAGGCTCCCTTAATGTAGAAGTGACCTGGCTGGCTTGTAGCATGATAAAAACCCTGAATGCTACTTCTAGGGCTATCCACGAGATATATCAAGAGCTGAGCCAGGTGGGGGCAGTAATTCCAGAGAACCTGGCAGCAATAGATCATGTGCTGTTGTAGCATAACCACAGTTATGAGGAATTTAAAGAAATGAGCTGTTTTAATCTTTCTGACGATTCTCGATGGATAGAAAATGCCATTTGGTAAATTAGGGAAACCATCTCCAAGGTAACATGAAAAGGGTTTTTCGGATTTGACTTATCCAACCTAACTTCCTGGCCACCTAACCTGTCTGGGTTGTGGAAATTCTTTTGAATTTTTTCTCCTGTTTATTTTATTTTTTTTTTGTAGTCTAATTGCTTGTTGCTGTATTCAATGTCTTCCTCTTTTTAGATCCTGCATTTGCTGTATTCCATCCCCCTGAGACTTTTCATCTAAAACGAATTTCATGGATATGAGATGAAAAAAAAAAAAGGGGCAGTGGAGAAATGTTAGGAGCAGAAATAGAATATTGGGCACCAACTATAATTAAAAGACATATTAATCATGCTCTGTTAACCACGGTTGTTTTGTTCTGATTCAAGAAGGCACATTCTAACCTGGCTGGGAGTTGCATATGAGACCTGGGGGCTCACCTGGAAATGCAGCCCATTCTCCCCATCAGGTAGCTGCCTATTATCATGGAAAGATAACAGCCTTGTTGCAGAAACCAAATTTCCAGCCCTTTGAAGACCCCAGCTCTCTGCATATCACTAGCCCTTTGAAGACCCACAGACCTTTGCATACCCGCAGGCCTTTGCAAATCTACAGACTTGCAAACTGCCCATATGGCATGCCTTTGCCTACTTCCCCATGTAATCTTTGTCCTTCTACCCAACATAAGCAGTTGGTGGGGGAGGGCAGAGCAGAGTTTTGTGGATGACCTGCTGCTCTCCCATACTGCTGGCAATATTGGAATAAATGCTCATAGATGATTCAACCCTGTTTCTGTTCAATTGACTTAAGGAGTGACAGACAGCATGGACCCATTGATTGTCTGGGTACAATTTTAGAATAAATACTATTGTGTCCCCTTCTTCCCCTTCTTTACCAGAACCAAAAAGCAATCTTTCTACATTGTCACTGTGAGAACCTGGTGAAGTTCCTGAAGGTAGGTCCGCATGAAAGTATTGGGGCCTGCGCATACCGTGGCTTCAATTTCTCATGCTGTTCCACACTCAGCCTCTAGCAAGTGCTGTTTAAATCCTTCACCAATTCCAGGTTCCACCTGCTCTATTTGCAGGTGATCAGGATTCGCCTGTCTCTTCAGAGTTTCGAGGTAAGGTTTGCTCTGCAAACAGTTCTCTAATGGCTTCTAGTAGTTGTTGCCTTTTAGTTTAGCCAGCCTTTTGTTATTGCACAATTGGAAGTAATGATTGCTGAGATCTTCTTGTATTGGAGCTAGAACTAAACATCTTCAAACATACTTTAAAATATTCTTTCATTCAGCTCAGCCAGTGTGGCTCAGCAATTGAGTGTTAACCTACGAAATAGGAGGTCATGGTTTGCTTCCCAGTCAAGGCACATGCCTGGCAGCCAATCAATGATTCTCTCTCATTATTGATGTTTCTCTCTCCCTCTCCCTCACCCTTCCTCTCTAGAATTAGTACAAATATATTTTTAAAAACTTGCCTTCATTCAAATTCACTCTTGACTCTACCATTCCACTGAAATGGGGGGGATCTTTACTGTGGCTTGCATTCCCCAGAGTGAGAAAAATAATTCATGACTCACATGGTGCCGGAGCATGGGATAGATCTCTTGGGTGCGGGTGTTGCTCCCACAGGCCTTCCTGCTGAGGAGTCACCATGCTGTCCTGGAGGAGGTTTGGAGGAGTGCCCCTCGGCTGCTTCTGTTCAACTTGGGGCAAAGACCTTAGGGAGGTGGTAGTCCCTGTCCTCCAGGACCCAGCCATTTCTTTAGGATGCATTTCTTGGCAAACAGGTGCTAGGTTACAGATCATTGTTGATCGCAGGATCCATGGGTCTCCCATCTTTTCCTCAACTCTGGCCAGCTCATCCAACCTGGCTGTCCTTTCTTCTTGCCTTCCCTCTCCCTTTTCTCTTGGGATATACACTTCATTATGGCTTCAGTATATTAAATGTTTAAATATCTCTTTCAGAATATTAAATATCTTTAAGGAAATGAAAGCCAGAAAGAGACATGTCTTCCTGAAGAAAATCTAAATTTCCCCTGGGCCGTATCTTTAAATTCAACAGATTTGAAATTTTCTCAATATAATATGCACAACACTTGTAGCTTTGTGAGCATGTGTGTGAACACATCCTTGAAAATACATATGTACAGGAAAAGAAATAATGAAAACAGGAAGAATATTGGGAAATGCATATAACAGCAGTCAGGACTGTTTTTCCTTTATTACACTAACATCTTTCCTCTATGTTTTAAAAGTGGGAATCATGCCCTGGCTGGTGTGGCTCAATTGGCTGAGTGTCATCCTATGCACCGAAAGGTTGCTGGTTCAATTCCTGGTCAGGGCACATGCCCAGATTGTGGGTTTGGTCCCCATTGGAGTGAGTATGGGAGCCAACTGATCGATGTTTCTTTCATATTGATGTTTCTCTCTCCCTCTCCCTCCCTCTCTTTCTAAAAATCAGTAAAAACATTGTTTTTTAAAAAATGGGAATGTTCATCATTTTTATATTTGAGCACACAGAGACTTATTATAATTGCACTCATAATGTATTCTGGGAATTCAAAATCCAATTCAGTTTGGTATTTAGATTAAAATGCCCTACATTTCAATGTTCTCCCCTCATTATTTCCTGTATGGATTTCTAAAATGAAACTTCTATAATTGTGTTAATAATAAATACATTCTTAAAGTTTTATCGTACTGCTATAGTATTTAAAATAGACAAAGACATTTAAAAAAGCATTCTGGGTAAGAGTGCAATATAGGATCCAAAATAATTGAGAGAGATTTATCTGTAATCTATGAAGTTTATGGATACTTTATTTCTAGAACATAGAAACATTAACTGCAAAAAATTAGGGCAGGAGAGTATCAGAAAGCCCCTACAAATTTAACATGCTGGTGGCTGCTGATGGTAGGAAATTAACCCCCATCTTCTGTTTCTGGAAGCGATGTTGTTTTCACAATAATTCTTTGTTCCCACATAATCCCCATGGCTCTTTTACTTGATATATGTGTGTGCAAATTTGGGGAAGAGCCGGTTTGTCTCTAAGTATGTGTGCACACATACAATTGGAAAGCAAAATTTATTTAGTCAGTATAACATGCTGGGTGTGTTTTTAGTGCATTGCATATATTTCTGAATTCTGTTTTTAAAACAATCCTAGCAATATTACTACTATTATCATTCCATTTTTACAGATTGGGCACCTTCAATAAGTTGCTAAAGGCAATTTAGAAATAAATAACTCAACCCTAGTGAAATCTGGTTAGTCTGGTCCAGAGTCCATGTTCTTAACCTCCTCTCTGTATGGCTCTCAGGCTGGGATTCCTGCAATCTTGTGTGAATATCCATATGAGTAGCAGCACAAAGTAGATCTAATATTTCATATTTTCAATCCATATATATATATATATATATATTTTAGTGAAGCAGTGGTTTTAAGATGGAATGACAGAAGATTATTTTTGCTTCCTTTCCAAAAAACTTTTCTATACTGTTTCACTTTCACTTTCTCAAATATATGCTAACCCTATCCCTTCAAGTTCATTGGAGGCAATGCTGATTAGCTATGTACTATGATTTAATAATTGATGTCTAGTTAATGTTCAGTAAAAACTCAAGTTTAGTCACTAGATATATTACATCATGTGTGTGTGTGTTGTGTGTAAGGCACCCCTGAGAGTTTCTGTTTGTAAATTACATAAGCCATTAAACTACAAATCAGAAATGCTTATGTTTATTTTGCCCGAGGCAAGTTCAAGGATATGCTGTAACGATACCCAAATAAGGCATTTGTATAACACTCATATTCAGTTTAAGTAATATATTATTTAATAGTGTGCATCCCATCACATATAATATACTTTTTGTAAAATATAAGGAATATGACATACTAGTTGCTGTTGAGAGAAAACGTACAGGGATAAAAGGATGTGCTTGCTAACAAATGGTGGGCTGATTTGAGTTACCCACCATCATGCTTCATGCACCTGTGTTCACCTGTGCAACCTCTAGACGCCCCTCCCAGAGTTTGGTTGATCTGTCATTCCGATTGAATCAAAACACCCAACTCCAAAGTAGACAGCGGTTATTCCCAATGGATGTCATGTGAGAAAGGGACCATGTTTCTTAATTCCAGGATGTCCTTGTGCCCTCTGGGAGAAGTGGGGTTTTGACTATTCAGTCTGCCTCCGATGCACAGATTGCGAGTGTTATCAGTTATGTTGACGGCTTGTCCTCACATGGTTGAAGGCGGGCTGCAGGGATGATGGGAATCTGTGGGCGGTGGAGGCAACGGCTGTGCCCTGAGGTGTTAGAAGTCTGCAGTGTTGGGAGGTCTGGTGCTGCCTTTTATATTCCTCCTCCCTGGAAATCGTCCTTCCTAACAGATTTTGAACTAAAAATAGAGAGAATCCTCCATGCTCTGCCAGAAGTTTAATTTTTCAAAGAAATCTTGCCATCTTCTTTGAAAAAACTTCCACTGAATTTGACACCTTTTCCTTCTCTTATTATTTCAACAATCTGGCCACACATTTTTTTTTTTTCTGTTAAAATAGGAACATTAAGGTCAACATTACCTTTTATTTTCACAACTTGTTTTCTTTCTAACAATTCTTTAGAACGTTGAATTCTTGGAGCCAATGTTTATGAGCTATGTATTCTGATTTAATTCTTGATTTCTAGTGGACAGTAAAAACTCAAGTTTAATCACTCAATATATTATATCCTGCCTCTATGTACATGCATTGTGTGTAAGGCACACCTGGGATTTTCTGTTTGGAAATTAGACAAGCCTTTCTGATTCTGGCATTCAGAGAATTACTGCATGGTCGGTGTGGCTCAGCAGTGTGTCCACCCAGGAATGAAGAGGTTGCCGGTTCCATTCCCGGTCAGTGCACATGCCCGGGTTGTGGGTTTGATCCCCAGTGTGGGGCATGCATGAGGCATCCATATGCTTATGTTTATGCTTATGTTTATTTTGCCTGAGACAAGTTCAGATATTTTTTGATGGATCTATATTTAGTCAATGAAAGTGCATATCATATACATTCCTAGTCAATCTTTAGCACACTTTATACCGAAAAAGACTCTTTGAAGGGTGGAATTATATATACTTTTTTCAGAAAGAGGGTCAACCTATATTAAAACTGCATCTGAGAATCTATCAGGTTATATGCAGAAATCATTTAATTGTAAAATGTCCATATTATCAGATTAACTTTGATTATATGTGAATAATATGTAGTTATAATCCAAGTCCACAGAGAGTGTTCCCAGAATTTCTGCAGTTGGAAATTAATACTAACAAGCAGAGGAGCTGGATTAAAAAACGTGCTAATAAAATATGCCCTGCTTTGGATTTTAAATGTATGATTTCTAGTGTGAGTATCCCCCACCACGTCCCGCATGGTTTAGGGTTCAGGTTTATGGTTCAGCTTCTGGAGGAGGCCAAACACAAATGAAAGAGACTGGACAAGAAAACATAAATTTGGGAATTGGGGGCCAGACAGGAGCCCAGCTCAAGAGGAAGGACTCTCTGCTTTGCTCTGGCCTTGCTATCCCTTTTATTCAGGTTTTGGAATACGTATATTTTAGCCCTTAGGCAGGCAGTTCCAATAATAGCCAATCAGCAAGGATTTGCATAAGACTAAAAGATAGAAGTTGCTTCAGCTACCTTTGTCTCCACTAAACAATGGGTGCAGAGCTCTGACCTTTCAGAACTCAACATCTCTAGCCTTCCAGGTTCCTTGTCAATACCTCTCCGCTAGTGAAATCAAAGATTTGAAATACGAAGAAGCAGAAAACACTCAACTGGAAAAACAAAAATAAAAAAGAATCCAAAAATTTGAAGTTAGTGTTAGGAGCCTCTGAGACAACTTCAAGCATACCAACATCAGAATTATGGGGGTGCCAGAGAAGAGAGAGAGCAAGATACTGAAAACCTACTTGAAGAAATAATGACTGAAAACTTCCCTCACCTGGTGAAAGAAATAGACTTACAAGTCCAAGAAGTGCACAGAACCCCAAACAAAAGGAATCCAAAGAGGACCACACCAAGACACATCATAATTAAAATCCCAAGAACAAAAGACATAGAATATTAAAAGCAGCAAGAAAAAAACAGTTAATTACCTACAAGGGAGCACCCAGATGATTCAGCTGATTTCTCAACAGAAATGATGTAGGTCAGACAGGAGTAGCAAGAAATATTCAAAGTGATGAATAGCAGGAACCTACAACCAAGATTACTCTACTCAGCAAAGCTATCATTCAGAATTGAAGGTCAGATAAAGAGCTTCACAGATAAGAAAAAGCTAAAGGAGTTCATCACCACCAGGCCAATATTATAATGCTACAGAGAACTGGAGTAATCAAACAATTCTCAGAGAGTTTGGAGTCACACTTTATTCTCTGGTGGACTTAGAGAAAATGAATTCAAATTCTAAGCAAGGCTACAATCAGAACTTCCCTTTTTATTAAAGAGCCAGCCCTGTGTGTGCTTAGTGATTATCCCGCTGCTGGCCTTGAAAACAACACAGCTCTATCCAATTAAAATATGCACCTGGCATGGCATTGAAATTATGAGCATATCTAGTCTCTGGCCTACAAGGTCAGACAGCTAAGTTTATTTTCCTCATTACTCAAGCAGGCTAAAGCAGTCTAGAAAGCAAAGTTATTTTTTTAGAATAAGAGACCGTCTAAAAACAAACAAACAAACCAAAAAAAAAAAAAAAAAAACAACAGCAGAGAATTCCAAACAATAGTTTTACAAAACAGGGTTTAGCCTTCTCATTATGAAATGCTGAAAGGTATTCTTTAAGAACAGGAAGAAGAAGAAAAAGGCAATGATAAAAATTATGAACAACAAATACACATCAAGTGAATCTAAAAATCAAGTGAATTAAAAATCTGATGAACAGAATAAACTGGTGAATATAATAGAATCAGGGGCATAGAAAGAGAGGGGACTGACAATTCTCGGGGGCAAAAGGGGTATGGGGGATGCGGGAAGAGACTGGACAAAAATTGAACACCTATGAATGAGGATGGGGGGTGGTAGTAAGGGCAGGGAGGGGCGGCGGTGAGAACCGGATGGAGAGGAGTTATCAGGGGAAAAAAGAGGAACAATTGTAATAATCTGAATAATAATTATTTATTAAAAAATAAAATAAAAGGCATCACCAAATAATAATAATAATAACAATAATAATAATCTAAGTTGGAAAGGATCTTAGAAGTCATCTAGATAGTTTTAAGTTGATTTAGAAATTACCTTTGTTATATGTCTGACCACACTGTTGCTCTTTGGACACATCTGTGAAGGATGTTTTGACCTCTCAGAAGGATCCTAATTGTTGCCGAGTTGAAACTTCGGTAATTTCATTAGATAAAAATTTCACTAAATTCTGTTCTTCCTTTTGAATTTAACCTACTAAGTCTCATTCCTCATTGACCTAAGCTCACTTTTTGGAGATAGCCATTCTGTTCACTGTAGCCTTAGTTTTCTGTCCTGAATAAACTCCGATAAAAGGACACTGAAGAGACCACCAGTGTCTACTATTCAGAGTTCTGCTCCTGCCACTTCTCTCCTCCTTAGTCCCCTTTCTTCCTCATTTCCTCTGTTCCCTAAAGTCTCTGAGTTGCTATGTCTTACTCTATAAGTTCCCTTTTCTGCTGAAATTAATGAGAATTGGAATTTGTTGTTTGGAACTCAATAGTAGAAGAGTTACCATGTGTAAAAAATGTGTGAACATTTATACACATTTTACTTCTCACTCTTTTAATTTACTAAATTTTGCCTTTTAAAAATTATTTTGAATTCTTTACTTTGCAGATTGAGAGAAATGTCAGATTCATCTCAATGCCTGACTATCCTATAGCTCACTCTTGGTACTCTTAGGAATAAAGATTCTGTCATTCAATGAGCACAGTCATGGCCGCTATAAAAAGAAGCATGAGTGCAAAATGGTATTTGAACAAGTAGAGAAGGTGGGTTTGATTTAACTCCTCCTTTGATTGAGATACATGATTTAATTGTTAGTAAACGTAATGCCTTGTATTTTAGTAGTTAAAATGGGTCTGTTTTTGCCTTATGTTTTCCTGAAATGGAAAATACATCACTATTTAAGCTGAATGCTAGTTAAGATACTCATCAGCAAAACTGATTAAGTAATTCACTCTGGCAGTGTACTTAACAACTAACGTAGATGAACGTCAGCTCCAGTATTTATTATTACTGCCGGGTCATCTCATCTTTAGAAAGGCCACCATGCCGGTTTACACCCAAAGAGGGATGGTTTTTATTCATAAACATCAACAGTTTTAATCCAATAACCTTTTCAGTATCCACTAAGACATATAAGAAATACTTAAGCCTGCCTGGCAGGCACATTCAAACTTGCAAGCCTGACTGAGCTCAGCTGGGTTCCAATGGAATGATTCAAAGCAAGATTAAAAAAAAAATCGGGGAAAAATGAAGATTTTGTTAGGAACAACATAACATGATCATGAACATTTGGGCACTGCCAAGTATAGACAATCCTTTTATCAGTGTTGTTCTTTATTTCCCAAAGAAAGGGCACAAGAAGCACCTGCCTAACTGAATATTTTGCCCATCTGCAAAGAGATATGAACAGCTCTATCATTATAGCTCTGTGGGATTATTTTTTTTCCTTAACAAATTTCCTCACTTTAATGAAGCAAGTATAATTGTCCACGCAAATGCAGTTATCACTACCCTCAATTTTCTCTTCTAATTTTAATGTTGATGCAGATTATATACCAAACAGACATTTATTGTAATTATAGGTGTTTTATTTTCTCAGTGAGCAAGTAAATGTATGCAATTTACTTTATGTTTTTGTTAAATGTTCTAAACTGATCAAAAAGAAAGGAGATGTTTGCTCAGGTAGATATATAGTGGTACCTTGAGATACGAGTGCCCTAACATACGAGATTTTTGAGATATGAGCCGTGGAGCGAGCGATTTTTGCTTTGAAATATGAGCAACAGTTGAGATATGAGTAATCACGTGGATCGGGTGGCTGCACACGACCCACCAGTTTCCCATGCCTCAAGGTTACAGAACGAATTAAACTTGTATCTCGAGGTACCGCTGTACATGTATGCATATTCCTGTGTATGTATTATCTATATGTATACACATATATATTATATGTATATATAGAATATAAATCTGGGAGAGATAGTATGCCAAAAGATATGGCAAAACATTAACCAATCAACGTTTCTATGCAAAGGGTATATAGAAGCTCTCTGTATTATTCTTACAACTTTTCTGAAAGTTTGAATTATTTAAAATAAATAATTAAAAATAAAACAATGTATTTCAGACATGTGCCAAAAAGAAGATTCATTCTCATCATTAAAGAAAATATCACCCTGAATTCAAGAGTTTCAAACAACTTAATTCTTTAAAGAAGACACATTTGAGAACAATTTGCACTCATTTTGGCCTTTAGTCTCCTAACATTTTAATTTGTGTTTCCTGGGAGCAAGGATATTCTTTATGTAACCACTGAACACAGTTATCCAGTGCTAATATTTTAACACTGATACTTTATTCTAGGAGTCACATTTTATTTTATTATATTTTATTTATTTTTTTACAGAGATGAAGGGAGAGGGATGGAGTTAGAAACATCAATGAGAGGGAGACATCAATCAGCCGCCTCTTGCACATCTCCTACTGGGGATGTGTCCACAACCAAGGTACATGCCCTTGACTGGAATCAAACCTGTGACCTTTCAGTTCATAGACCCATGCTCTATCCACTGAGCCAAACTGGTTTGGGATAGGAGTCACATTTTAAAGTTTGTCCTCATAATTCTATTTTTGGTCCTTTTTTTATTCTTTCAGGATGGGGCTTACGATCCATATTCTTTCTTTTACAACATGGACATGTTTAAAGAATCTAGGCCAGTTATTTTACAGATTATTTCTCAATTTGGGATTTTCTGGTGTTTCCTCATGATTTGATTCAAGTTATTTATTTCAGACTAAAGGATAGAAATGATGATTCCTTCTCAGAATACCAGACCTACGTGAAGCACTATCAAATACTTGGTTTTATTTTTATTTTTTTTCTACTGGGGTGCATACATTTTTGTCCCACAAACCAAGTGGAATTTTAAACATGAAACACAGTGGTGAGGCAACTAAACCTGCCTCATAAACAGTATTCTCAGTGGAAGAGGCATTTTCAGCCTGGATCCTGATTGTGAATCACTTCCTGCAGAGAATATTGAAACATCTCAGTTGCATGTCTTTTTCCTTGCAGTGACAGACCATTTGATCAAATAAAAAAGCTTACTATTGAGACAGCTGACCAGCCTGTTCGGTGCAGAGGGAGATCACAAGAGTCTAGGGTGGGGCCATCAGAAAAATGTACTTTCCTACAGTGGACAGTAATCAGCACCAATCATGTTTGTGAGAAATAAATATACTGATGGTTAAAAACTGCTGAACAGAGTAGATATAACTTTTTTTTCATAGATTACAATCTATGAAAAGATATAATTTTGACTTGATCTAAATTGTGTTGACTAGCAGCTGGGTGCTTCCGACTTGTGCTATTCCCTGATCCCTGGCATCTGAAAGTAAACTGAAGCAGGCCATATTTGACCCAGAACTCTAACTCATGTGGTTTCAGAGAAATCAGGATAATATTTAAAGAGATCTGCTTAACCGACTGTGAATATAGCTCTTAGCTCAAACTAGAATGAAATTTAACTCCTATTCCCTCTAATTCTTGACTCTTCTTGAACTTCTGATTAAAATATTGTAAGTGAATCCATACTTCTTGATTTCTATTTCTCCGGAGTTCTGGATGACTTGTACAATTTTTTCCCTAACTTTTTTCTGCTTAACTCTTTTATGCCTCAGTGTGTCCTTTGCTAGATTTTACCGTTATTACTTCCCACTAAACATATCATTAACTACTTTTTTTCTCCTGCCATGCTTGAAAAATACCCTTCATTAATTCCTTCATGAGTTGGTAATTAAAAATACATTATCAGAAAATATTCTGCTCAACATCTTTAGTTTGTGGTAAATAGTTCTGTGGTGTGCCAATCCTTTATGGTAACTTTCTAAAATCTCTAGATGAAGAATGTGCTAGAATTAGATGCCTGAAATGATATGGATTTTCTAGTGCTTGCAATATACTATACAAGAGGTTAAACAGATCTCTTTAAATATTATCCTGATTGCTGTTAAGCCACATGTTGTAGTTAAATGTGGGGGCATTAAAACAACAACAACTCATATTTATAGCTCAAATGATTAAAATATACGGGGCAGAAATATGAATTATTAAATACCCACAAGACCAGATAGTTAAGTGACACTATATTTCTATGGCCATTAGGCTGTCAAACCTTTTTTGGGTTGAGATATCACCCTTTGATATTACTATTATGTCTTATCCTCCCCAATTTCACTCTATCAAAGAGGTTTTAGCGTAAGGCACAGAAAACAGAGTAATTAGGAATGTAAGGGACTTTACAAGAAATGGAAGATTATGATAACTTGAAATCGGCCTCTAAAGAAAGTTGTCAGTATTGGTGATTGTTGGGTTATGTATTATTGAATGAAATGTTGTCATATGCATTTTAGAGCATAAACTATAGGCAAAGGATCAGGTGACCTGGAGAAGAGTCCAGTTGTGACCCACATGATGATCTTGTCTTGAATGCCAGAACTTGGAAAGCAGTGCACATCCTTTCAAGGTGCAATGAGAAAGTTTTACCATACTCATCCTTGCTTTCAATAGTTTCAACATTTAATTTCCATGCATTTATTTTGTTTACTTCATATATATATTTGTTTGTTGTTTTTAATATATTTTATTAATTTTTTTTTTACAGAGAGGAAAGGAGAAGGATAGAGTTAGAAAAATCAATGAGAGAGAAAATTTGATCAGCTTCCTGCACTCCCCCACCCCCCCAATGGGGATATGCCTACAACCAAGGTATATGCCCCTGACCAGAATTGAAACAAAGACCCTTCAGTCTGCAGGCTGACACTCTATCCACTGAGCCAAACCGGCCAGGGCTTGTATATATGTTTTTATTGGCTTTAGAAAAAGTGGAAGGAAGAGAAACATCAATCAGTTGCCTTTACTGTGGATTGAGCCCACAACATGGGCATGTGCCCTGACCAAGAATTGAATGAGCAGGAATTGAACCAGGGTCCTCTTAGTGGAAGGGATGTTGCTCAACCGACTCAGCCACACCAGCAGGGCAAGTGTCCATGACCTTAGCGGGAATAGTAGAGGAGAGTGGTTTGCCCATTACTGACATCATACATTGTCCTGATGATCAGGCATTAGACTTGGAATAAGAAACTTGTTTTTTTGTTGCTACCAACTGGGTGGCTTTGATGAAGGCATTTACAAACACCAAAAAGTCTGTCCTTAAATTTACTCACCTGTCACATAAGGAGGTTGGACTGGGAACACAAGCTGGCAAGGATGTGGTGCAGGGAGGCACTCAGCAAAAGCAGCTGCATATGTGCTCTTCCTTACACTCTATTGTAATAGTTTCCTAGGGTAACTACACGGACCATAGGTCAGCAAAAGTGGAAGAGGGATTTTTCTACTGAAGGATCATCGTTTCAGTTACCTGAGTTTTTGAATTTAGCTATTTTGTGAGGATTTCTGCCATACTCCTGCACTACAAAAAAAAAAAAAAAAGGCAATTCTGGCAACCTATAAACTGAAAATGGAGCAATTGCTCCTAAAGACACTTCTATTTAATCCTACAATTCTGAGGCAATTTTCTCCTTTTCATCTATTGTATTCTACAAGGCTAATATGTTTAAAAAGATTTGCTGCCTGAGAATGTTAAGTGATATTTATGTCAGCTCTGAGCACTTTCCTGCCATTTGGGGGAGGTAATTATGCACATCAAGTCGGTGGTGACAGTGACAAGACTTGGGCACATTTCAAATGGTGCATCAAAGACCCATTTTGGTTCCTTATGAAGCCATATTTCTCACGTTGGACTATCAGTTGGGAAGAAGTAGTTGCACATAGTGTGCACTTGCTGTATTTTCTGCAGATTGATCCTATCATGGAAACCTCAAGGGCTACCAAGGTGAGAAATATGGCCCAGCTGGAAAGAGCAAGGAGGACACAGAAAATAAAAATAGTTGAAGTGATTAATAAATGAGCCGGGGCAATTTGGAAGCACACTCACTGGCATTAGAACCTCATTATTTATTCCCTTTTCTTATTGCTGCCCACTTTTATCATGGTTTCTTCCATCTTTCTCTACTTGAGTTCCTTGAAATTAACAAGGACATCCTAGCATAAATATTCATCAAACGATTTAAGACTTAAAAGATACAACTGGCTGGCATGGCTCAGTTGGTAGGGTATAGATAGTCCCATGCACCAAAAGGTTGTGGGTTTGATTCCTGGTCAGGGCACATGCCCTCCTTACAGATTGAACTCCCAGTAGGGGGCATGCATAAGGCAGCCAATCGATGTTGCACTCACATTGATTTTTTATTCTCTTTCCTTCTCTCTTCCACTCGCTAAAAAAGTCAATAAAAAATCTTTAAAAAAAGTACAATGTATGTCATGATTATTGTATTAGTTTTCTAGCGTACCTACAACAAAGAACAACAATTGGTATATTTTTAAAAACAAAACAAATTTTTTTTTTTCACAGTTCTGTAGGCTAGAAATTCAAGATCAAGGTGTTCACAGGTTAGTTGCTTGTAAGAGCTGTAGAAGAGAATCTGAATCGTGCCTGGTTTCTCCTGGTTTGCTTTGGCTTTCTTTGGCTTCTACTGCAACTCAGTGGTCTAGCCTTCACCTTCACATGGCATTCCTGTATATGTGTCGGTGTCCAAATTTCCCCTACTTTTAAGGAAAGTCATATAGGATTCATATAGGATTAGTACCTCAACCGACTCCAATATGACCTCATCTTAAATAGTCATATCTGAGCAATGATCCTATTTTTAAATAAGGTCACCTTCTAAGGTACTGAGGTTTAGGACTAGAACTACATTTGGGAGGGAACACAATTCAACCCCAGGAAGTAGAAATGTAAAAAATCATCACAAATTTGGCCACCTGCTTTACTGTGTCTCGTCTCTTAGGTAAAGTGATGCCTCACATTGCTGATTGTGCTGTTCACTTTAGCTGTCTAAGTTTTTCTGGGTTACCTCCTTTTTTTGTTATCAGTCTCTACTATCTGGTACATTTACTGATAACATATTATGCCTTTAAAACCGAACTGAAATAGGTCATACTATTGAAATATGTCTCTCTTTCTATTTCCTGTTTTCCCCTCTATTTCAAGTATTTTTATTCCTTTTCCCCCATCTATGAATCCTTTGCCCCCCTTCCATGAGCCTTATTTTCATTTTGGTAAAAGAACATTCCATATTATTTCTGGAAACAGCACCTAAATATTAAAACATTTGTGTAATTTTTAAAAAGCATGTGAAATCATTTCTATTTTTGATATAATTCCCATTTTCTTAAACATTTTAGAATCAAGCCTAAGTATTTTTTCTGACACATTGATTACAGTAAATGGACTTAACCGTTAGTTTAAAGTATTTTAAGCCTGCAATAGAGTTGTTTTCTAACTTTGAGATTTAGGTGAGCCATTTTATAGACTATTAGAGGTCCGGTACATGAAATTCATGCATGGGTAGGGTCCCTAGGCCTGGCCAGTGATCAGTGCCTTCCTTCTGGTTTCCACACCGCCCCCTGGTGGTCAACACACATCATGGCAAGTGAGAGAACTCGTCCTGGTTGTACTCCTGCAGGGACTCTTTGTATATTAGCCTTTTATATATATAGATTAGTTGTTTATGAATTATTGTAGTCAACCATTCATTTGGTGTGAAATAGCACAGAAATAATTGCATCCTTTATCTGGTTGTGAGGACCAGAATTTTATATGACATCTCATATAAATCAATATATTATTAATGCTGTATAATGTAATGGTTTGTAGAGATCCTAAACTTGAAGGTTCAATGCAAAATCTGTTGACAATAACATTGAATTGAAGTCACTCTTTATTCATTGAGGCTATCATATAAAGACAATTTACTCTCTTAAAAAATTTTCGATATTGTGATTAATAGCATGTTTCCTAACATCAAATGGTCAAAGCAGTGTCAAAGACACTTTTGAATGGGATGAGGCTGCTCTATCTTCCAAATGACTTTACCATCCACAGCCAGTCCATGGTGACTTAGACTTATCTTCTGGTGGCACCAAACCAATGAGCCCATGAACACCTTGGCGTTGAACCCACAGCATGGATACATGCTTGGTTTGTTAGATCACTCATGAGAGCAATGCTTATTTTATTTTATTTATGCAGCAGCTTTTTATCCAAGAAACTAGGAAAAGATAAGGATTTCAACGAATGAACTAAAATTAGGAAAGCTACTATTCGTACTCTTATACAAAACGTAGAGACACTCTCTAATTTCTGATTATTATTTTGTATGTAATTTATATGCTAACCCTTTAATAAGGACTATCTTTGTTTGAAAGATAGATGAATTTACCCTTTCCCCATTAATACTTTGGTTACCTTATATCTATGTAAAAAAACCTAAAACAAAACAGGAAAAACCAAGTACTGAAATGAACTTGAAATTTTGAATTTGAAAGTCATACTTAATTTAGCTGACATTTATTCATGATTGGCATATGTTTAATTTGTTCCACAAATAGTTCATAAATTTTCAGTTCTGTAGAAGATACATAGTTTCAAGTTATTTCTATATCAACCTCATTTTTTTTTTTAAATCTTAACAATGGGAATCAGTCCTAACCAGTTTGGCTCAGTGGCAAGAGCGTTGACCTGCTGAAGAGTCCAGGGTTCGATTCTGGTCAAGGGCATGTACCTTGGTTGTGGGCATGTCCCAGTAGGGGGTGTGCAGGAGGCAACTGATCAATGTTTCTTTCTCATCTGATGTCTAACTTTCTATCCTTCTTTCTTCCTCTCTTGGAAAAATCAATAAAATGAAATAAAATGGGAATCACATTCCCTTTGTAGTGTGGTTCTTAACCGATAAAAAGTGCCCCCAACATCTGCAAACATGTTTAAATACTTATACTTTTCTGAGCACCGTGGACATAAAAATATGTTACTAATTATTTTATTTTCTGAAAAACAATTTATATGTTGCCCACAAATTTTTATTTTGGGCATAGGGGGGAAAGAAAGACACTGTTGAAATAAGTAAAGGACATTTTAATGTATTACTATGTAAATTGTAACCATTTCTAATTTCACAAGTGATTCACTTAAGCCATTTAATGGAACCAAAGGCTAGAAAGCAAGCAAGATTCATTTCTTCTCCCTCATTTTCTAGCTTATTAACACTGGCATTCAGAATTGCTCCCTGATTCATCAAAGCAGAACTGTTTGAAATGCTTTTAGTTCTTTCCCCAAAATTTATATTCTACATTATACTATAATACATTTTATGGGAATTAAAAAATTGACTATGTAATCAGAGGTCTCAATTCTAAATTTGTCTCTTGATTCTGGCTGTCATTCATACTAAATATTTTCTTCTGCCATGTAGGATCATCAGCAAAATAAAAAAAATAAAAAAAACAAACATTAAATCTTTCTTTGTCAAAGCATGGATGGACCTGGAGATTATTATGCTAAGTGAAATGAGTTAGAGAAAGACAAGTACCATATGCTCTCACTTATATGTGGAATCTAATGAACAAAATAAACTGACTAAAAAAAAAATAGAAAGAGAGGCGTGGGTACATGGCTGACAGCTGTCAGAGGGGAAGAGGAGGGGGACTGGAGGAAATAAGGTAAAGGGATTAGCCATAAAACATATGCATGACATATATGCCACCAGACAAAGGTGTGGTGATGGCCAGAAGCAAATGGGGGCAGGGGCTAGGTGGAAATGGGCAAAGTTGGGGAGGGGGGAAACATCTGTATAGTGTCAACAATAAAAATAAAACAACCAACACAGTAAATCTGAAACAGACTTAAAAAGTCATGCAGTCAACCAGCCTCATTAAAGGGGTAGCAACTCAGGCCCAAGAGAGTTTTAGTGAATTTCCCAAGGCTATATTCTCAGAGACGACAAAGTCATGTCTGGATTCCATATTTCTTAAGTTCAGGCTCATTTTTTCTTAATAGTTTTATAATTTTCAAAATGAAAAAAAGCTTAATAGTTCTATTAAAATCAACTAACTTAATAGTTCTATTAAAATCATTTCAGACAAATTCCCGAATGTCGACTTAAAGCTTTTTTGTTGACATACACACAAAAATCCATTGGCCCCTGGTGAACCTTGGAATCAGATCATAAACCGGCCGGCATGTAGAAAATACTCTTCCTGGCACTGTGCTGGCCAGAAAGTCCTCTTGTTCCTTCACCAAACAAGTCCTATTGTAACCTCCACACCTCACCAAGAGGTTGTTCCCAAGTTCATGACACGTCCCTACACAGTCACTCTCTTCTTTCTTGGTGTCTGTTTATCCATCAGGGCACATGAATAAGTGTCAGAGGTAGCACTAATTTTCAGTTCTGGTGGCGAGAGGCTACCTGATTGCAAATTCCATGAGGAGAAAAATTGTCTACCTTTATCCTTTCATGTTATCAGATTCTGATAGGGGAGCTTAATCATTATTTTTAGAATGAATAAAAGAATTGTTTGAATTACTTTCTCACAGGACTTCTCAATGCCCCAAACCTGGAACAGCCAGCTTCATTAATAATAGCTGAATAATAACCCTTCTTCAATAATTATAATGAATAATAATACTATATAATAAAAGGCTAATATTCAAATTGTCCTCTCGACTGGGAATTTGACCAGGGGGCGGGCCTTCCAGCCAACCTCCTGAGGCCCCTCCTCCCAATCAGCTCTGCTCTCCTATCAACACCTCGCCCCCATTGCTGATCTGAAGTGAGGCCAGTTGGACCCCATCCATGCATGAATTCGTGCACTGGGCCTCTAGTTTGTTAATAATAGAACTGGACCACTGTCTTCAGAGGAATCCTGTGAAAATGATGAGTTATATGGGAAGAAGGTACATTAAGAACATTAGGATTCAATAGCAGTTATATTGTTGTTCTTTAAACTGAGGCTCACCAACATAGGGGAGATACTAAGATACTTGGACAGGGGGAAAGCACATCAGAGTGTAGGAGTGTGGAAGAGGGGGGAGTGAGCTCTTATTCAAGTCCAAGTTGAAGAAGACCAGGTCAGCAGAGAGTATCACTAAATGGAAGCTCATACTTTGAGGGCTTTGACTGATTCATTGAACAAATACATTTAAAGGGGCGGTTATTTAAATGAAGATGGATGACTTCATACACACTAGGAAGAAACTCCAAGAAATAGTAAGTGGCTGGCAGAGAGAGAATGGTTTTCTCTTTTGCCATTTTAATAGTTGACAGTTAATATGTTTTCCTCTTGTGTAGTATCCAAAATATATTTTTTGTCAAGTAGCCATTAACTATGGCAATTATTCATTGCATGTTTATTATGGGTAGGGTAGTTACTAAGCATCATCTGAAACATCATTAATTCCTCATAACCATCCATGATGATATGTATTGTTATTCCCATTGGGAAGATGAGGAGACTGAGGCTTATTTAGGTAAAATAACGTGCCCAATGAGAGTCATAAAAGGACACTATGAGTTAGGGTTTTAATGTGTGGGTTTGTGCCCTATGAAACCATCGATAGTAACCTCTTTGATTTGTGGATAAAACAAACACCAGCCCTAGCCTCTTTTGTTTGGTTAGAGTGCCAGCCCTTGGACTGAAGGGTCCCAGGTTCTGTTCTGGTCAAGGGCAAGAATCTAGGTTGCAGGCTCAATCCTTAGTCCCATCAGAGCTTGTGCATGAGACAACCAACTGATTTCTTTCTCTCTTCCTCCCCCTTCTACTCTCTCTAAAAATCAATGGAAAAACTATCCTCAGATGAGGATTAACAAAAACCAACCAACCAATCAACCAACAGACAAAGAGAGCATTCATTTCATATGATTCCACCTTATAAATACTAATATGACTGTGAAAATCATTATTGTAATTACCATGTTAGACTCCCTCATTTGGAGGACAATATAATGGGATTTCAGAATCGTCAGAGTCTCAAATGCATTTCAATTCTTCTGAATCTTCCATGTTTCTCACTTCCCATTTCTCCTGAGGAAAGTGATCTAGATGCCAACAAGATTTTGCAAATTGCTGAAAAATTCCGATTCTAAAAGTGCTCTTTATTTTTGTGATCTGTGAAGTAGTTTTTCACAAGATGACTGTTATTTGAAATGTAGCATATTTTCTATATTTTTAATGGGAAAAAGCTGAAATTATGGAAAATTCTTTGTAAATGGTTGCGAAATGTTATTTTTCCAGTGCTTTTAAATTGATCTATTTTAGAAATTGTTCTCTTGTGTATTGTACACAATTTATTCATAAAAGTAAATTTGTAGAAAGTAAAAAAAAAGATAGTTTAATTCTTTAAAACAAGCATTAAAGAGCTCATTTTTTGCTGGCAAAACCACAAGGAAAAAGCGGATGAAGCTATAAAAAATGCAATTTTATGCCGGATAAATAAATGATTCCACTAGGTGGCACTGTTGATTTATCTACCTGTGTCATTTGGACACATTTTTATCTTCTTGCAAGCAGTAAGAGTCTTGAGTTTTTTTACTTACTTTTTTTTTAAAATCTAATGAAAATTTCTGCATAGAAAGAGCTGGTTTGGGCAATTCTGAACTTGAAAAATGGCTCCTTCTTGCCTTTGAAACCTTATAAATAAGCCTGTACCCAACAGGTTAGTTCTTTTGGCATATAAACAAGAAGGTTGATGACATATGTAACTTACCATCTGGATTTAATAGGTTTAGAAGCAAACTGTTTTCATCTCATCTATCTCTCACTATTCGGGGATTGTTTTAAATAGGACTTACGTTATTGAAATATCTTTCTCCTTGTCATCTGCTTGCTCTGGAAATCAGAGTCTCTGGCTCGCCCAGGGAATTCAGGTTTTCAATGACTTTGCAGTGCATGTGGAGAGACGCAATCCCGTGGGCCCCGACAACCCCTGAACATTCTGACTGGGTATTCCAAGAATGCAAGGCACTGGCAATCTGGGCCATCGCTCAGGGTTGTGTTTGCAGAGAGCAGCAACCTTGTGGGATGCAGTAATATCTCCCTCTGGAACAAGAGTAGGCTTGCTTTTATTTACCATAAAAATGATTATTCCTCCAAGCTCAATGTTCTTCCTCTGTAATGTAGGCATCCATCATGGCTCTTGGCATTGCCCTCATGGGATTGGGGGAACCTAAGGGGTTGAAGCAAAAAAAAAAAAAAAAAAAACACCATGAAGTTCTGGCTACTGCTTTTGCAATGAGTAATAAAGTCTTGTGTCTCTGATTCAGGAGTCACATCTTTTTTTTTTTCCTGCCAGCATCTATGAATCAGTAAATTCTGGATCCTACACAGCTTTTGACAGCACACACTGTTGTTCTCCATCCTCCTTGCAGCACAATAAATTGATTCAAATCTGATTCAGGTGACTAACAAGTCATCTGGTGAAGTTCAGTCTTTTAATCTAATAAAATAAGACTTTCTAGAACTTTTCTGAGTAGTAAATGGCCCATCCTCAGGCTTAACTCTTCAGTGACAGGGATGTGGTAGCTTATTGCGGTTAATAATAGTACTGTTAAAAACTTACTCTTTGTGCTGAGCCTTCCTTTTTAACCTACGTCTTTCTCCCAGTGGGACCACTTCTGTCTGTGAAAACTATTCAGATATGTGTTGGTTCTGAATACTCTTTTTCTTGTGGTTGTTCTCTACGCGTTATGCACAAACATGTTGACTTTTATTTTAAACACAGGCCTCAAATATGACAAAATATACATTTTTAAATAAGATCTGGTTCCTCTTTTTCCCCTAGGCCTCTCTCCCTATCCGCTTTACTTCTGACCAAATTAAGTAAGTTGAATATTTATTTTAATTCATCTTTGCCTCATGGGTGCCAAACATAATCCCTAACAAGTGGTCTGTTCTCACAAACATTTCTTGAAAGAATTAATGAACAAATGAGCTGTATACATTGGAATATCATCACCACCATTCTGTTTATTAGGCTGCTAGTAATGTGACCTCACATTTGTCTTTTATGAAATTTCATTACTCAATGGAGTTATGTCAAGGAGATGGGAAGGAAAGAAAACAAACTCATATCTTGCTTGTGTTACTGTTACTGGATGTGTGATGTTGGGCAAGTTATTATTCAAGCTGCTTTAATCTCTCCTCAGTTTTAAAATGGCAAAGAACATCTACCTCATAGGGTTTCTGTGAAAACTAAATGAACTTACATAAATTATGTGAAATGTGTAGACATGAGCATCACATGAAATAGGTACTATGTAAGTGCTGGCTATATAATTATAAGTCAACATGGAAGCAAGCAATATCTTACATACATTTAAGTGGAGTAGAAGAAATGTGAAGAGCAGCATGTACATGTCCAAAGAAAAGTAGGACAAATGGGGAACGGCTTTCCAAATGAGCAGCTGTTGGAGAAGGGTTGACAGAAGGACAAAGAACTTCCAGGGTGAGAAACCTGAATGAGTACAGGTCTAGTCGAGAATTGATAAACTTATTTTTTTCTTCTACCACTATTATTCATTAAAATAATATAGAAAATGTGTGCTATCAAGGTACAAAAAAGGAGCACTTTTTAAAAAAATCATCATTTGAGGATATTTTTTCCGTTGTTTCTAGAAAGAGTGAAAAAGGGGCAGCAAGAGAGAGAGGAAAACATATGTGAGAGACATAATAATTGGTTGCCTCTCACATGCGTCCTTATGAGGCTGGGGAACCTACAAATGAAGTTCATGCCTTTGGGAATTAATCCTGCAACCCTTTCGTTCACCAGCTGACATTCTAACCCCTGAGCAAATCAGCCAGGGCAAAGGGGCACATTTTTAAGAGAAAAGATATCTCTACTCACAAATGGAGTAAAGAATCATATTTTTAGAGAGAGGAAGGGAAAGAGAGAGTGAGAAACAATGATGTGAGAGTGAGACACTGATCAGCGGGGGCAAGACACCCATCCAGCTGGGTCATACTGGCTAGGACAAGAATAGTTTGTTGTTGTTGTTTTTAAAGGAATTAAAAAATATTTGGTATAATTTCCTTTGGTTCATTCTGACTTCTGTGTGAAGGATGGAATTTTAGAAATAGTGAGTGACAAATACATGGTTGTTAGATCATGTACAAGTAGATTGTACAAGTAGTAGTACTTTAGGAGAAAAAAATGATGATTGGGATTTTAGGAGTGGGGATAATGATGGGATTAGGGCTATACAGGGCTGCGTAAAATTAGGCTTACAATTGTTCATAGAGAAAATAATACAAATTAATAAATGATAATACAAGAATAAGCTCTCTGTTTCATGTACTCACAAATATAAGGTTACCTTTGCCCTCCCTTGTATAATGAAGGAGAAACAGACAGGCCTTACACATGAGAAGGACAGGGATGCAATTAAAAGGAAAGAATCAAGAAGGCAGGCTTTGTGCTGCACAGTTGTAGAGAATGTAGTACCGTTTCTCAGAGAAATATTCCAGGACTGGATTTGGAAGGGAAAACATACTGAGTGTCTTGAATACAGCCAAGTAGGAATGCCATCCTGGGTATACCAGCTGGATTTTATAGCACAGAGCTCAGAGGTGGCATCCAGACTAAAGACATACATTTCAAGGTTATTAGGATATTGATGGTATTGCAAATAACAGAAACAAATGAGCCTCCTCAGGGAAAGTGCATAAATACAAAAGAAAATAGAGCATGGGATCGAGTTTTGAAGTACTTGGTTTTACAGTTGTTGAAGACAAAGACCCAGTAAAGGACGAGATGATAGAACTTGTAAGGAGGATATGGCCAGTTTGGTTGAAGTGTCCCAGAGCCTAGTTGAATGCTTAACTTGGACAAATGCTGCTCAGAATTTATATATAATAAGGGCAAGAATTAACCAGAGAATCTGATAAGACTAGAGTTCTTCATGACTCAGAGTCTTAATTTTGACTGAAATTTATTAACAAGTACATTGAGTTCTGCGATATATAATTTTTTTGGGGGGGGATCTTAGTTTGCCTTCAATATTGATTCCTAAGTAACTTTGCAATCACCAAGTTTTCCAATAAAGCTGTATCATTATTCATTTTATTATGAACATGGTCTCATATTTGTCATTTCCTCATCTTTAATTTGCCTTTGATTTAAACTGTGTTGTTATTGGATCATAAAGAACAAAAACACTAAATATATTTTCAATTCAAATGAAAACAGATCCCTGCCAAGCTATTTGTGCTCTAGTCATCTCATCATCTACCATGATGAACTTTTTTTTCTCCCTCACTCCTCCTCTCCCCCATTTTTTCCTTTTAGTTAAGGTGTTTTCCGGTTACTTTTTTTTTTTTTGCTTTGAATGTTTCCTTCTAATTTCCACTTTCTGAGAGCAATGTGAAAACCAAACACACACACACACACACACACACACACACACACACACACACACAGAGAGAGAGAGAGAGAGAGAGAGAGAGAGAAGATAACACACACACACACACACACACACACACACACACACACAAACAAATACACATACCACAAAATAAAAGCATTTTGGCCAAAATGGAAATATCTGGAACTGCATTAGCAAGGTCAGTAATTTTTCTTTTGTAAGAAAAAAATTTTGAGTATAGGCAAGTACTTCAGAGAAAAGTAGTCACTTTCTTTTCCCCCTACCATTATCTAGATGGGAAATTATGTATTCTTTAGTTCCATTTATCCTTCTCAATCCAGTTAATATTGTTTACAGAGATTTGGAGTCTCCAAGATTACAGAGTCCAAAATAAAGTGAGGGTTTAGAAATGAGTTAGATATCTAGAATATGCTCTTATGAAAAGTTTTGGGAGAACCCGAGTTTGTATGCTGTGCTAGGCTCTCTTGAGGTCCTCTTTTACATGGGGTTCTTTTCCCTGGTTTATCACAAACTCATTTGCTATTGCCCTCTCCATGGTTTTAAGAAATTAAATATTCTTTTATTGTTGTATTCCTCTCTGCTTTCCTGTAAAGGAGTAAGATCACACTTGTCCCAACCAGTTTCTTTACATCATAACCTCCTATTAACTTTTTTCAGTGATATCAGGACAGAAAAATATGTTGTGTCTTAACAGTGAGCTCCAGGGGAATAATTTGTTGAATTCCTATTATTTTAACAGGAATAATAGCAATGCTTGCTCATTCTTCCTCCAGGTTTGGATGAGAATTGACTGAGATAGTGAATGTGAAAGTGCTTCATACATGGGTGAATAGTATGAATGTCAGTCACGTGCACATCTTTAGTATCCCAGATTTATGTGATAAATGTTTGAAATCAAGTACAAGTCAACTTCATCAAGTTGATTTCTACAATGATATCACACTCAAGTTATTTATTTCATGCATTCTGAATATATTTAATTGAAATGGAAATGGTATCATGCTAGAGATCCTAATTCTCTAGGTCAATGGTTTCAAACTTCAAGATGAACAACAATTTTCCAAGGTCCTTGTTAAAAGTAGGTTCTTAAGTCTAACCTGTAAAGATTTTAAGTTAGTAATTCTAGATGGAGTCAAAGAAAATGTATTTTTATTAAGGCCCACAGTTGATTTTAGTGTAGGCCATCTGGTGGCCCACTTGGACCAAATGCTGCTCTAGTCTTGTTTTATGGAAATCTCTGCCAGTGCTGTCCCAGATGCCCATGAGCTCTAGAATCAATGGACTAAGGTTTGAACTGCCATTTTCTACCCAAATTATAAAGGCAGATTGCTGAACTTCTTTGAACCTCTGTGTCCATTTTGTTTTCTAGAGCTGCCATAGCAAACTACAAATTCGGTGGCTTAAAACACCAGAAATTTATTTTCTCATAGTTTTTGAAGCCTGAAGCCTGAAATCAAAGTGTTAGCAGGAGCAGGCTCTCTCTGAAGACTCCCTGGAAAAAGGCTTCCTAGCCTCTTCTAGCTCCTGGCAGCTGTGGGCCAGGCGTGGCTTTTCTGGACCTGTGGCTGCATCACACTAATCTCTGTCTCCATATTCACCTGGTATTCTTCTTCCTGTTTCTCTGTGTGCTTGCTCCTCTTTTTACACAAATCCACTGATCAGATTTAGGAACCACTCAAATCCAGTATGACCTTATCTTTACTTAATTACAACTGCAAAGACTGTATTTCCAAAAAATGGTTTCATTCTGGTTGGACATGAACATTGTACTGTTCAACCCAGTACAGTGACCTTGTATTAAAAAGACACATGATATACTATTTAGGACATCTAGTTAGCATCTGGTAGTAATAGATGCTTAGTAAATAATAGTTTTTCTTCTTTCTTTGTGAGAATAGCTTAAGCACTGAATCAAAACAGGTTTGGACCAGGGCTAACTACATTCGGTTTTGCATGGAGACATTAAAAAAAAAATACAAATTCTAGGTTGCTCGCTGTGAGGCATTGTCATTCAATTATTGTTGGATGAGATCCTAGAAACTGTCTTTTTCAAAGGTTACTTAGGTGATTCTGAGGTACATTCAGACTTTAGAACAACATGGTTTGGCTAAAAATTTATTTCTTCATTTATAGAACTGGAATTTAAAGATACTTCATTTGCATAATATTTGCAGAAAGTGTAACATATAAACTTCTTAGAGCATACATTTATTTGTCATGCTAAATTAACCCAAAATTTCAAAGAGAAGCAAAGATCTTAGGCAGGTATATTTGGGTATTTGAGAGTTAAAATTTATCTCTCTGATTTTAGTTTGAAATTTCAAGGAAACCTCTTTTATCTATTACTAAGGTCTGGTGCATGAAATTTGTGCACAAGGGGGTGTGTCCCTCAGCCCAGCCTGCACCCTCTCCAATCTGGGACCCCAGTAGAATGGGACCTAAATTGGCAATTGAACATCCCTCTCACAATCCAGGATTGCTGGCTCCTAACTGCTCACCTGCCTGCCTTTCTGATTGCCCATAAGCACTTCTTCCTGCCAGCCTGATCACCCCCTAACCACTTCCTTGACAGCCTAATTGATGCCTAACTGTTCCCCTGCTAGCATGATTGCCCCTAACTGCCTTCCTTTGCAGGTCTGGTTACCCCTGACTGCCCTCCCCTGCAGGCCTGGGTCCCACCCAACTGCCCTTCCCTGCAGGCCCAGTCGCCTCCAACTTCCTGCCTCTGCCAACCTGATCACCTCTAACTGCCCTCCCTTGCAGGCTTGATCACTCCCAACTGCCCTCCCTTGCAGGCCTGGTCCCTCCCAGCTTCCATTCCCTGTTGGCCTGATTACCCACAACTGCCCTTCCCTGCAGGCCTGATTCCTTCCAATTGCCCTCCCCTGCTGGCCATCTTGTGGTGGCCATCTTGTGTCCACATGGGAGCAGCCATCTCTGACCACATGGGGGCAGCCATTTGTGTGTTGTAGTGATGGTCAATTTGCATATTACTCTTTTATTAGATAGGATTTTATTAGATAGGATAGAGGCCTGGTGCACAGGTGGGGGCCAGCTAGTTTGCCCTGAAGGGTATTCTGAATTACGGTGGGAGTTCCCTTGCAGTATGGTGGGGCCTGAGCAAGGGGCCTGTGGTGGTTCGCAGGCTGGCCATGCCCCCGATGACTCAAGAGGAGGCCCTGGGATCTAGGATTTATTTATCTTCTATAATTGAAACTTTGTAGCCTGGAGTAGAGGCCAAGGCCAGCCAGAAAGTTTGGCTTCCTCCATTGCCGGGGAAACCCAACCCTCCCACTCACTCTGTGGCCACAGTCATCTTGCTTGGGTTAATTTGCATACTCACTCCTGATTGGCTAGTAGGCGTGGCTTGTGGGTATAGCAGATGTATAGTCAATTTGCATATTACTCTTTTATTAGATAAGATGGGATTCAATAGAATAAAATATTATTAGAAGAAAATTATAACAAGACCAAATATAAATCACTCTCTCAAACTGTTATTTTCTTTGGCATGTTCTGGCAATTTTGCAGGTGAACTTAAGTCTCTCATTCATTTCTCCTACAGTCCTTCAAATGAAATAATTTTTAATTATGTTAAACTAGATGCCTGGTGCACAAAATTTGTTCATGGGAGGACTGAGGGTGTCCCTCAGTCCAGTCTGTACTCTTTCCAATCTGGGATCCCTCTCACAATCCACAACTGCTAGCTCCCAACTGCTCACCTGACTGGCTGCCTGTTTGCCCCTACCAGCTTTTGCCTGCAGGCCTGATCCCCCCTAACCACTCCCCTGCCAGCCTGATTGACACCTAACTGCTCCCCTGCCAGCCCAATTGCCCCTAGTTGCCTTTCCCTGCAGGCCTGGTCACCCCACACTGCTCCCCCCTGCTGGCCTGGTTATCCCCAACTGCCTTCCCCTGCAGGCCTGGTTGCCTTCAAATGCCCTCCCCTGAAGGCCTGAGTCCCCCCACACCTGCCCTCCCTTGCAGGCCTGGTCCCTCCCAACTTTCCTCCCCTGATGGCCTGATCACCCACAACTGCCCTCCCCTACCAGCCATCTTGTGGCAGCCATCTTGTATCCACATGGGGGTGGCTGTTTTTTGTGTTGGAGTGGTAGTTAATTTGCATATTACCTTTTTATTATATAGGATATTTTCTTTAGAGTTTCAATTATTTGCAATTTACCTTTCTTTGGAAATTCATTTAATTTCTGAATCTTACTCAAATGTTCTTCTTACCAAAGAACAAAGAGTACAGTGTCTTTTTCTCAGCCTAGTGGGATTACAGGCATCAGAAGTCTTCAGGATTACAGGCAGTGAAAATCATAGTGACAGTGAAATTACTGTGAATGAAATTCATTTTGCTGATTATAACACACATTCACTCCTGGGGTAGCCTGTTCTATTGTCACCATCAGTTGTCACACTTACTTTGATAGGAATGTTAAAAGTAGAAATTATGTTCATTTAGTAATTCACATCTTTAAAATACTTAGAACTTAAAGAACATACTTTTTTCTGTTATCCTTGTGTATTAGCTTTGGCAATTGGATCAGATGCATTAAAGTTAGATGTGGATATCTGTGCTCTCAGCAAGACAATACACATTTCATTCAAATACAGGAGTAGATTTTTTTTAATGTTGAACTTAGGGAGATAAGCTAAGTTTCCCTGAGTTGCCAAGGGCAACTTCATTGCACATGAAATTAGGAGCTACTCTGAAAAGATGGCTAGACACATTCCTATATTTCATTTCAGGGACATCTAATATCTGTTATCTCCTACCGTTGAAACACTGCTGATGAATTCTGCCTATCTCTTGAATCAGGTGTCTGAGCTCTATGAAGAAGTGAGAATAATAGAAGTGATAATATTTCCATGTAGCAGGACACTTTATTCTAGTCTTCAATAAAATGATATTCCTATGAAATAAAGTGGAGGTATAACCTGAACATTCATCAACAATTTCAAACATAATGTATATATAAGAAGTCAAATGTATTAGTGCTACATGGCAATAACTGTAATTTTGCTACTGTTATGAATTGTAATGTAAATATCTGTGTTTTCCAATGGTCTTAGGTGACCCTGCTAGCTGTTTGCGACCCACAGGTTGAGAACTGTTGCTGTAGAGCGGTGTAGCACGGTAAATCACACTTCTCATAATAAAGAGCTTACAAGAAATTCTAGTACTTTTACCACTTCCTTAGGGCAGAAACCAAATTCACCTGGTGAAAGGTCTATAGAAGACATCAACATTTTGGAATTTTCCAGAATTACTTCACTTTAACAAGCATGGCTGTTTCTCTTTTTCATGCCTTTTAGCAAAGCCAAGAGAGGCTGGCAATTCCTAACAAGTTTAAACGAATATCACATAATACCACGAAGTAAATTAAATACTGAGATAATTAAAAAAATGAAACAATTAAATTTGTAAGGAAGAAGTTTGCACTGCCACATGTTTTGGCTTCCTCTTTTTACACATAGATTCCTAAGAAAGAGTCAGGTCATGCCTGTATTTCTTACTTTTCTGCTCTTGGCCATGTCATCTTTGACCTGTAGCATGTAGGAGCACTTAGCTACACTTTGAAAATATAGAAAAGAAAGAGTACCCTGTTTATTATCTAAAGCCTGTTTTCTTTTTATATTCCAATAGGAATGAATGGACACTTTTTCAGATGATTATTTGAAATAAACTCCTCCTCAAGTCAGTCTTCAAATTTATAGATATATAACCATATATATACTCTAATATAGGGATTATAGATCTGTAATTCATATATTGAGGTAATTATGACATTCATGTAGGAAGAATTACATCAAAACTCTTCTTTATGAAGTATCCTTAAAGAGTTATGAAAACTGTGGGGACTTGGGAAACCAGAAATACTTCAAATTACAAAATTAAATGACATGCTGTATAAGATAAAACAAACATAAACTAGTGCCTAAAAAAACAAAGGAAATACAAGGTGGCCAGCAATGAGGAAAATGGAAAGCCAGAGGGCATGGACTGAATTTTTGGCTGCCCTGTGAGAATTTGAGGAGGTTAATTAACAACAAGCATGGGTCTGAATGGCTGGGTGGGGACAGCCAATGGGGCTTCAGTTAGGCAATGATTTGAAACTGACTGTATTGATTTTACCTGTACTGCCTATCTCTTGAATCAAGTATCCACTGCTGATTATTTCTGTCAATACTGTTTCACACTTTTAAAATGTGTTGACTGATATAATTGTCAGATAGAAGAAAAGAAAAAAATAATAAAAGGAGGAATAAATGACGGTACATTTATGTACAAACCTATCTATAAGAAAACGTTGCTTAAAATACCTTTTCACATTCATTTATACTGTTAATTATCCTTTTTTAAAAATTGAGAACATAACTTCAGTTTTCATTTAATAAGATCCTATTCAGTTTTTCAATCTAAAAAATGATATTTGAAGATAATTATACATATCTAATTACTTCAGGAACTTCAAAATATGAAATACCTTTATAAGAAATCACTTAGGGCCCTGGTTCTATTCAGAATGTTGACTCACAAACCAAAGGGTCCAGGGTTTGATTCTGATCAAGGGTTGTAGGTCTGATCTCCAGTTGGGGAGTGTACAGAAGGCAACCAGTCCATGTTCCTCTCCCCTCCCCCTGCCTCTCTCACCTTCCCTTCCACTATCTCTCTCTAAAAGCCAATGGAGAAAATATCCTCAGTGAGGATTAAAAGAAAAAAGAATCACTTAGGGCTCAAATTTTAGCTCATTAAATATCTTCAAAGAGGGTGAAAGAAATGATGAATCAATTTGGGTCACTTCAATAAAAAATTCAGGATTAGAATAAAAACATTGTGAACATCTCTGAAAATTGCTTAGTTCATCTCCAACTTTGTGTTTGACCTTGTGAAAGTTCCCTTGGTCTTATAGTGCTTGGCTCTTTAATATGGAGCTATTCTTTTCAGGATTTGTTTTTTAAAGAGGAATATCTAATGTACTGCCTCAAATAGTTTGTGTAATAAAGCAAGATGAGTTGTTAAATAAGTAATATCTGATATTTATAGTCTAGAATAAAAATATGTTTATGAGAAAAAAATCTTTATGTTCTGTTTCTAACCCCTGAGATGAAATGTTCTCGTCTATGATTTCAGTCTCCTCCTGACCCTAAGAATTGCAAGGAGATTTCATCAGGATGAAAACTTGATGATTATCTGATCAGCATAAGGGAGGAACAGGGCGAGTGTAGGAGAAACACCACAGGAAAACATTAATAATTCTTTTCTGTTTTGCCTTTCCTTTATGGGCCCAATCAAAATATTACTTACATTTTATTGGAACAGTTTTTTATACTTTTGCTGAGTGAGCATTTTAACTTACAAAGTAGGCACTGAGAAGTAGATTGATTATTCAGCCCACTCTGAAACCTATAAACATGCTGAGACTTTTCATAATTAAAAATAATCTTCGAGGAATATTTGTATTGGACATAGTTTATTTTTAATAGTTAACACATTAGGAAAAAATAACTTTAATATTTAAAATGTTAAATTACCCAATAATTATGCCATTAATTTTAGAAAGCAATGTTTTTCCTTTTACATAAAGGAGCAGCTATATCTATATCTGTATAGATATATCTATATACATATATGCTTATATCTAGCTTTTTATTTTATAATCATAGATTATAGCTGTATTATTGTCTCCACCTTCTTTATTAATAAGAAAACATATAAAAAAGGTCATTTTAAAAGATTTTCACCTGGCCTTCTATAATATGGAGTTTTGAGACTTATGAGAAGAGTAGTTTATGACTTTCCTCAATTGTTTCTTCCCTGCGCCACATCTTCATGACTTTGTCATCACAAGAATGTCCAGCTCAGGGCCACCCGGCATGAGCTCCGAAGCAAAGTGCAGGTGGTTGTTACTTGTGCTGGGTTTGGAGATGCCCAGGTGAGGCCAAGCTGTGAATCAAGGCCCGATGCTGCTGGTGCCAGGCCTGGGGCCACTTATATGGGCTCTGATCGCTATCAGTGTTTCTCCAAGAGCATATTTTCCCTCCTGCTCTTTACTCTTCCCTGTCTCAACTCTCATTCCCAAACAACTTCCCTGGAGCCTTGACCACTGTTTATTGTGTTCTTCCTGTTTGCATGAGACATGAAAGGTAGCAGGGACTGAGGTAGGAGCAATGCCCTTCTCCAGCTGAGAGGAAGCTCTGGGGATGTCTGTTTCTCTAGAAAGTAAGACTGTTATGGAAAAGGTTGTGGACAGAGTTCACAGTGACTACTCTTGTCCTGTTCTAGAAACAGGAAAAGACCTTTCTCAGGTGTTCACCCTTTCTCAGGTGGGGTCTCTGAAGGTAATGTCTATAAAATGCTCTTCCTAAGACTGTGAACCCTTAACTTGCCATTCTCACACAGGTTCACACACAGATTACCATTTAAGTCATTCTACTACTTAATGCTTTAGAGACTTGCACAGGTAGACTTGCATTCACCTGCCTGCCTGATCATCCCTGTGCCTCTCTAGAATTGCCTGTCACCCCAGGGAAAGGTGGTAGTTTGCTCTAAAACTTCAGTTCTCTGATAGGATCAAGATATCTTTGCTTCACATTTTGTACAACTTTTCTTGCTGTGAAAATGACAGAGATGACATCCAAGTTTTGTGCATTCAGAGCTGAAACTAGAAGTCAGATTCAGTATTCATGTTCAATCTTCAAATTATTTCGTCTCAGAATCAAGGGAGAACCAACATATTGTACTACATATCATTTGGATATGGCCCAAGTTGTATTTTATCAATTCCTTGCTTTCTGGGAAAACATATCCTGGGCTCATCTCATACGTTGTCTTTGCCAAATCTGAAATAAATCATTTCTTCAAGGATCTCTGAAAATAATGATTTAAAAAAAAAACCATGAAAAATAATAAAATATCCTTGTCAAGAGTTAACTAAGTTACTCCATGATATTGCTAAGTATCCATTTTGTTTGACCAAGTAGCCTGCAGGCACCTTAAACTGACGTTGGCACCCTCATGCAAGGGCATGCCCTAGAGAGCTAGCTGCCCACAGAGTCACAAGCAAATGTAAGTTCCTGGTAATAATTCTTTAGTAGCTCTTAGAATCAAGAATCTTCCCTGCCTCCCAATGCCATATGCCTTTTAACACCCCTTGGATAAGACCCCCTGGGGCTTATACAAGCCCTGATCTTCTGGTTTGAACTGACCAATTTGCCTTATCCCAGGAACCCCAAAGCACACCCCCACAGACCCTAATAAAGGCTTGTGCCCAGTCCTTTCTCTCTCTCAGTTTGCACTCTGCCTTCACCTCCCTGTGTGGCTCTTTGAAGCATATTTGTGTACTTCCTCCAGGATCACTTAGTAATAAATTGAGTCTCAATTGCTCCTATAGTTTGTTGTTGAATTGTGGCTCACCATCCATATTCTATTTTCTACTTAACAATTATTTACTCGACAGATTTATAACAATCCTAGTAAATTTTCATATTTTGGAAGACATGCACATATATTATAAAGCATAATCTATTGGTGATTAGTAAGCATAGTTTAATATTTCCTTAATAATTCAATATTTATTAAGCACCTACTCTACACCAGGTGCCTGAAGGTATATTAGTGAACAAAATAAGACCTTTACATTCATGACACTTCATTATAGGAAGGACAGGCACAGCAATATATATGAAGTGTTATAAGTTTCTAGGTACGACGGAAAAGAGAAAATATACAGGGTATTCAGAGAGATCAGGAATGTGTGTATATATGTGATTGCAATTTTTAAGAGTCATCAGTATCAGTCTTTTGAGTGACAGTTGAGTCAGACTTCAATGGGCAAGGGCATTAACTGTGCTGATATCTGTGAGTGTTCTGTGCATATTCCAAATGCCACATATCTAACCATAGTCTACATGTTCAATATATTGAACACTTTCCCTCCCATTGGATGTAGGTATTTGTGAGGTATCATTCTAGAGTTATCTGTAATATTTTAGAGATCTGGAGTACTAAGAAGTTGAGAAATTTTGGCTATATAGAATTTATTTTCTACTTAGAACATAAAGAGGCCCTAATAAAAGAAGAAAAATAATTGTATTATACAAAAGTACTTCTCTAACATTTAAGGAACATTTCAAAAACCTTTCCAAAAAGTAATGTTTACTGGAATAAATCAAATGTGAAACCATGTCTGGGACCATCAATTTCTGATATTTTCTTCCCAGTCACATTTAATTAAAGAAAATGTCCTTATTAAGTAAAATTCTTTCATCTGCATAAAGACAACTAAGAATGATCACTAATTGTGATCTCCAATGCAAGAAAATAATTAAGACTTAATTATAAAACAAAAAACAAATTTGCCTTGTCTATTTTTATTTTATAAAAAAGAATAACTAAAATAAAATCTCTTAGCATAATCTTGGAAAATATAAGATCTTTCTTTGAAAACTGGAAGCATGAGACAAGCAAAAGGAACATCATCAATAAAAAATTGTTTTTTCTTTCTGAACTAGAAACAATAAGACAAAATCATGATGAGTATATCATAGTTAACATTTTTTTTAGGTAGTTTTTCACTTGGTCATTTTAATGTATCTTTTGAAGTTGCATATGTTAATTTACAATGTTTGAAATTGGAATGTTAATGAGTCCAATCATAATACTCCATCATACATAAAAATCAAAAGACTTTAATATATATCACCTTGTTAATTAGTCACAATTCTAAGTTCTATATAGGGGAGAGCTTATTATCCCAACAAGAATCAGAGAGCTTAAAAGATTGATTGTAAATTATAATAGAGCTAAAATTAGAAACCAGATCTTATTGCCCTTAGTCTAAGAAACTCTTTTGCAAATTATTTGTTATATAAAATGGATCCTTGCCAATAAGTCAGCCTGAGTCATTGATACTTTAAAAACAGATGGCTTTGGTTTAGGAAGTTATAGAATAACTAGAGGCCCAGTGCACAAAATTCATGCACATGTGGGATGGGTTCCTCAGCCTGCACCTTCTCACAATCTGGGACCACTGGCTCCTAACTTCTTGCCTGCCTCCCTGCCTCATCACTCCTAACCACTTGCATGCCTGCCTGATCACCCCTAACCACTCACCTGCCTGCCTTATCACCCCTAATTGCCTCTGCCTCAGCTCCTGCCACCGGGGCTTTGTCCAGAAAGACTTCTGGAATGATGTCGGAAAGGTCGTTTGGATGCCTGGTCTAATTGGCATATTATGCTTTTTTATTATAGACTAGAGACCTGGTGCTTGAAATTCGTGCGTGGGGCAGGGGAAGTGTCCCTCAGGCCAGCCTGCACCCTCTCCAATCTGGGACCCCTTGGGGGATGTCCAACTGCTGGCGGCCAAACATCCCTCTTACAATCTGGGACCACTGGATCCTACCCGCTTCTGCCTGCCAGCCCGATCACCCCCACTGCCCTCCCCTGCCAGCTTAATGGTCCCCAACTGCCCTCCCCTGCCTGCCTGATGGCCCACAACTGCCCTCCCCTGCCCACAATCATTGTGATTTATAACATTTTTTGTAATTGCTGAACCTTGCCTCTGCTCTGCATGCGGCCATTTTGTGATGGCCATTTTGTGACATGTTAGGGCATCATGCATGAGGATGTAATGACGACCTAGGCTATTAAGTATAGATAATGTGAAATAAGGAAAGAAATATTACTTAGTTTACTCATTTAAAGCTAATTATTAAATTAGCAGTTCTTCAGACTGACTTCTTAAAAAGAACAAAAGCAATAACAAAACAGTAATTTTTCTGACCAATGATTTACCAACAATGAGATAAGATGAGATACTATCAAGAATCATTCCTAGATGACAGTTTAAAATGGTCATGATTCTCTTGGAGAGTTCTCAAAGGGATAAAGTATATTTTTCTTTCTTTTGAGTTTTGAATTCTGTGGGTCCTTGACTTTTAGAATATGGTGGAAGTAATGTTGAGCCATTTTCTGGGCCCAGATATTAATAAAATGGAAGTCATCATGTACTTTGTTTAATCATCTTGCTGGACAGATCATGTGCAGATCATATATATATTGGGTTGGGCGATGCATGGAGAACCCAGTTTTCCAGCCATCTCAGCAATATTTAACTTGCCAGATTCACCTTGGCAACTGAGTGACCTAGTGGATACCAAGTGAAACTGTCAAATCACCTAGCAGAGCCTCACCCAAGTCCTGATTCATGAAACAATGAGTTGTAATAAAATGGCTCATTTCAGTCACTATGTTTTGGAGTGGGTTGTTATGCAGCAGTAGATAAGTGGAAAATCCTCTTCCCTGGCCTGAATTTCTTACTGGGCTATACTTTCAGGTATTTCCATATAAGGTGCTCATGAAATCTAAGAGGAAAAAAATGTCTAAGAGATGAACATCTATTCTCAAGTACAGTAGCTTCTCAAAAAACATCGTTTTGTTTATAATTGTTTTGAGCTTGTGTAGATGAAACAACATTGATGAGAAAATAATTAATTACTTCAGGGCCACTGTCTGTGTGGAGTTTGCACCTTCTCCCCATGTCTGGGTGAGTTTCTCCAAGTATTGGGTTTCCTCCTACATACCAAAGAAGTGCATGTGAGGTGAATTGGCGTGTCTACATTGTCCCAGTCTGAGTGAGTGCGGGTGTATATGTGAGGGGCCCTGTGATGGGAGGGCATTCTGCCTTGAGATGCCTGGATAGGCTCTGGCCACAGGAGACTCTGAGCTGGAATCAGCTGGTTGGAAAAGTGTTATCTTCCTTGTTTTTGTTCATCTTTGTTCAATGTAGGTATGGCTCACATTTATTTCAATGTTTAATATGAGAAGTGTTTGGGTCTTCATTTAGAAATTGGGTGATGTTTTTGTGACCAGGAATATGTGGTAGGAATTTAATTCTTTTTTATATCAATTAGTCTATGGTAAAATTGGTTTTATTCAATTTAAAGTTGCAGTTTCTGAGAACCTAGCAATGATGTTAAGTGAGGACTTACTGAATTTCTCATGCCACAATATAGTCTTCTTCCTTTTTTCCTTAGACATTGATTTGGAGCCTTAAATCCCACTTCCATCAAGTAAATTCCCCTGCCATTTATTAGCATATACACTAGGCAATGCTTCCCCACTCCTCCCATCTACTCTCAAGGTAGAGGACATAATCAGAAACTGCGAACCTCTTTTTTTTTTTTCATTCATCTTATTGATTCCCTTTTACTGACAAACTGTAAGTTCCCTACTTGTACAGGTGACCAGAACAAGAAGAAACTATTGTGATGTATAGAGGCTAACTGTTCCTAGTCTTTCTTGCTCCTCGTTTTTTATACTAGCCATAAACAGTCTAGTTAACCAGTTCAAAGACCAGTTTCAGTAGGAAAGAGATGTATGCAGCACCAGTTTCAGTAGGAAAGAGATGTACGCCTCAAAAGGCCACTGTTAAAACGCATACATCATGACTGCGGGAATATAAATAAATGAAGCTCTAGCTTAAATGTGGTGGGCAGTCTTTATTTGTGTGTAAGTTTCTGTCTATTATATGCTGTGTTTTGCTTTGAAGAATTCTGATACTGAGCTAACTCAGAGAGAATGCATTCTGGGGTCAGTTATTGAGATCTTCTATGATTGCTAAAGGAGGAATTTGTTACTGCTGTTTGTCTTTTTTCATAAGAACTCTGTGATATAGTGATGGGGCAAAGAGCAGTGGTGAATTTGGTTTGCTTACCAGCAGTGGGAAAGTCCTGCCCATGGATAATATAAGACTCATGAAATCATTTGGTTTGGCCCTGCCAAAGCATTAGGGATGAGTTAATTAAATGTTTGACCAAATATAGCAGGCAAATTTTTAAGTTGATCATTTTGTATGGCCCACACATGATGTTATCAATATCTAATGGCTCTTGGCAGAATAGAAGGTTCCCCACCCCTCCTAGACCATGGGTACAGAGGCCCTGATGGTACACTAGAGCATGACCATGGGACCCATAGAGTCAGCAGCAAGTATAATTCTAACTACATTTGGCTCAGAGCTAGTGTCCGCTGCAGCTTCTCGTGGATTATTGTTAGGGTGAATGCACTTTTAAACAATACATTTACTAATATCTCATATGCATTTCACCATAAACCTATGATTAGCCCAATGGAGGATTATTCATTCTGTCAAAGAGTGAAAAAACATAAAGAAGTTAAGCATCACACTTTCCTGATCCTGGATTATTGTTCTTTATCCCACAGTGAAGTCCTCTAACTCAATGTTCTTTCAGAACACCTTCAATGCTAGTGGATGTTTGGCTCCAAAGTATGCATTATATCTCTTTGCAGTAAAATAGAAGACTTAAACTAGACTCATCTTTTATTAAAATTTCCTAGCATGTTTTATGTGACAAGATAAGTAGTCTCTTGTCACATTTCACAATCATTTGAAAACTTTGAAGACCTAACACATTTTGTCCTTGTATTTTAAAAGGACAAAATGTGTTAGGTCTTCCAAGTTTTCAAAATAAATTGGTACAAACAAATGAAAATACAAAACAGAAAGTATAATGTCTATAAAAATGTGGGCATATATATGTACATTGCCAATCAGATTTCACTTCTGAAACCCGATCAATAGTTGAAAAACATTTGTTGAAAAATTAATGTGACAACTATCAGAATGAAATACCATTCAGCTTTATCAAGAAAATCTGAACATCAGCTTTCAGCTAACACAAGTTTATAGATAAAACTAAGTGGATATTTCTCAACTGAAATAATATCATAAATATAGCATTTTCTAATGTAGCAGTAATATAATTTCTAAAACCTGATTCATGGGGTTGACTCACACTGGCTGGGCTGTTTTTTTGTTTTTTTTAAAATAAATGTTGACATAATTGCATGTGGTCTCCTTTTCCCCACCCTTAGAGAGAGGTTGTTTTAACTTAAAGCAGGGAACCACCAAGACAATATTTCAATGAAATATCAAAAGAAATGGTACATAGTCCAAATTGGTGAAGAAAAGACCAATTTTATGTCCGGGATTAATCATGTCCATGAAAATGTCATTTAAATTCGTAAGTTTATATTAATATAAAGTTGTTTCTCAAACATATTTATGTAGGTCAGTTAAGATATCTTGTGCCATCTCCTACTCAAAACCATGAGCTGATCTTGTTGGGAAAAAAGAATTAAAAACATTTTTTTTTTTTTTTGGTCAACCAAGAAAACCTCTCCACAAATACAGTAAAAAAAAATGCACCATTTTATTGTTGAATAAGCATTAAATCAGAATGTGATGCATATCACAGGCAATGCACTAGAGATGGTTAAGACAGAAAGCAGTCTCACCCTTTTATAAAGTCAATTAGGTTATAGCCCAGTAAGTACATGTTCCAAGAGAAACAGTCGCTAGTCCTCAAGTAAAAAGACTTCACAGAACCATTTGCCACAGAATTCATCTTAACTTTATCTGGTGCTCATCTGTGTTAGCTAATTATTTGTATTCGGAGAAACACACACACATAACTAACTTTATGGCAGAAAGTAGTTTTGCAACTTGAATCAAGACACCTACCTAATTAGGCTCTTACCCTTCCACAGAAATGGAATTTTGGGGTGCTCTCTCCTTTAATTTTTTTCAATTCAAAGAGGTAGTTCCCAGATCCCTGTGGAAGACTTAAATCATAAAGTTGATGGAAGCCCAGCTAGCCTCCCAGAAGATTTACAAACATTTCAAGGGAGGAGAAAGTACATGTACATTTTTTAAGGTAAATCTAAGAAAAAGAAAGGGGGGGGATATTTTCCCTCATTTTCTACAGGGAGAAGTAAGCCTTCAACTTGTATGTGTTCTTACAGGTTCTAGAGGGACTGATACAGATACAGTATCTAGTTTCTCTATAGTGCTTGATCACAAAGGAGGCTGACACCTTTTTATTTATTTTGGTTAATCCTGGCCTGAGGATATTTTTTCCAATTATTTTTAACAAGAGTAGAAGGAAGAGGAAGGGGAAGAGGGATGGAAGGAGAGAGAGAGAGAGAGAGAGAGAGAGAGAGAGAGAGAGAGAGAGAGAGAGAGAGAGAAACATGAATATGAGAAAGACAGACACATCATTGGTTAAGGACATATCTCATTGGGACTTTTAACCAATTGTATCTTCTTCCATTTTAAAGGTGGAAGGATATTAATGAAGTGTTATTATTATTATTATTTTTTTGAACATGAGAAGATCAGGTAGTGTAGTATTCTGATTTTTGTTATTGAAAAAAACTGGTGTCTTATCCTGTTTTTCATTATTGAAAAACAACAACACATGGGCAATGATGTTCTTATATGACGAAGAGGAAGAGAAGGAAGAAAAAACATAAAATTCTTTTCAAGTATTTCACAGAGCTAGAAGCCTGCCAAGAATTAGAAGGAACACCTGAGATTTCAGGTAATTGCCATCTTTTCATTTTTTGAAGCCATTTCAAGTCTTTTAAAATCAATTTTCAAATTGACAGGTTTTTGTAGGCTTACTCTCTAAAGCCCACACATCAGATTATTTGACTTGACACAGATTAAAATACATGGAAATCATTGCTCCAATTTCCACTTGAATCTTTTTGTGCAGTCTGGAGATTGGGGCCTGCTTTTCACTAGCTCTGTTCTCTCTCCCTCTCATCTCTCCCTCCCATGTCTGTAGCTCTCCCACACTCTAGTCTGTCTGTCTGTCTGTCTGTCTCTCTCTCTCTCTCTCTCTCTCTCTCTCTCTTTCTCTCTCTCAACACTGTCAACCTTAATTCTATTCACCATGTAGGTATTCAAATCCCCACAAAACATATTCATGAGATAAATAATTAACTCATGGGTTAATTACAACTTTTTTACATTTTAATTAATTTTTCAAGCAACAGTTGTAGTTTTTCATTGCAGCAATGGTATACATAATATATATCTTGTTTTTAAGCCTAATAAATGTTTTCTAAAGATAAGAGATCTATTTCCACTGTTTGTTCTCTGCATAGCCAAAGCTTATGACAAGTCTTATGAACATTACTTAGGATACTTTTGTTAATCATTTTCCCCTGTTAATTCTGGGATTAGACTCAGTTTTCCATGCTGTAATTTCTATCTCTGTGTTTTTTTTTAAATTTAATGTGATCAGATTTGACTTCCAATTGCTGATTAACCTAATGTAGAATAAGTCTTTCTCTTCAACAAATGCACAAGTGTGTTAATAGCACATATTGGCAATTTAAAGTAAGTTAAATACAAAATTTCATTGTTGATGGGAAATGAAACACAACATAGTGTGAACTTGGTTTTATGATTTTTTTTTGGAATATTGCCCCTGAGAACATTATATTTTTGGATTTCATTCTGTTTTTCTATTTATTAGTAAACCTCAGAAACAATGTTGATGAAAACTTTCTTTAAATTTAATAGAGGTTAACTGTCAAGAGGCTGTGCAGATTTAAGTGAAATTTCCCAGGAGGTACCAAAATCTAATAACAATGATCATTCGATATTTGTTTTTTTTAAAAATCACATTTTAGAATTGATATAACTCAGAAAGTCAATTTCTAAAAAGTAAAAATATCAGACTAACTGGCTTGTAATTTTTCAACGTTGATCTAGTATTTTAACAGATATATGTCTACTCAATATAGAATTTCCATTAACACTTTATTTTATTTCTTAGGTTTACATAACAAGGCGGGTCTGTCTGACTATTAATATTTATCATCATAATAAAAAAAGCTACAACTAATTAAAATCTTTCTACATACTAGGCATTTTGTCAAGTGCTTACATGTATTATCATACAATCCTTCACAGCCACCCTGGAAAGGACAAGCACTTCTTATTTCTACTTTTACTGATGATGACATCGAGGCTCAGAGTGTTAGGTGACATGTGCAAGCTCATGGACCAGTAAGTGTTGGGGCTTGACAGTAACCCAGGTCTGTGAGCACAAATACCACTGTTCTTAACCAGTGTATGAACTGCCTCATTTAGAAATTACCTAGCTCAGAAATGTAAAATTAATTGCGAGAGTATATAGGAAATCTATAGAGAATCAACTAATATTAGGTTTCCTTTCCTGATTCTTCTCTCACATTCCCCAGAGATCAACTTGTATCTTTCCTTCCTTTTTTTATTGCAGGAAAATTTTCCTGACTCTGGTTACTTATCCAGTTCTGGCTTGTACTCTCTGCTTCCATATATCACGTTATTTCATCCTTATAACCCTTTAGTGTGTGTTATTATTCTTACCTTACTGAGAAGTATGTGGTGATTCAAATTGGGTAAATAAATTGATTCAGATCTTTGGACTGTATGTAATAATTTTCCCTTTATAACACTATAATGGCTAGTTTTATGTGTTAACTCCGAGTGTGACATTAACGTTTAAGTAGAAGAGCTTTGAGTAACTAGCTAACCTTCCACGATGGGGATGGGCCTCATCTAATCAGCTGAAGGAAAACCTAAATAGAACAAAAAGACTGGCCTCCCTAAGTTAGGGGCAATTCTCCAGCTGGCTGCCTTTAGACTTCATCCACCTCCAGCTCTCCGGAGTATCTAGGCTGCTGGTCCACATTGCAGACTGGGGACTTGTCAGTTTCCACAGTCATGTGAGCCAAATCCTTATAAATATTTCTATATAAATATACAACCTATTTGTTCTGTTTCTCTAGAGAAGCATGACTAATACCCACAGAGTTTTTGGCATGCATAATTAATGTTACTATTGAACCCACCAGGGGACTTCCATTCAGGGGTCTATTTGACTCTTCTAAATATGACTTTAGGTTAAAAATAAATTTCATAATAATAAAGATTCAAAGGAAAATATTACTTGCAGAGTAATTATTATTTAACTAGAGGCCTGGTACATGAATTCCTGCATTTGTGTGGTCCAAATGGCTCACCTTGATGGGATCCATCAGGGCTGGGCCAGCTGGGGAGAGGGAATGTGGGAGGTTGGCAGGCTGGGCCCCCCCATCAGGGTTGGGGGGCCCATCGGGGGCAGGGCTGGCCAGGAAAGGGGCCGTGCGAGGTTGGCTGGCCACAATGCACATAATAGCGATAGGTTGTTCTGGTTGCTTGACACACACACACACACACCCATATACATACAGATAACAAATGCAAACAAAAATTATATATAAGCAGAATCCTTCATGTAAATTCTGAATTATTTAAGAGAGCTTAAAATTATAATATATTAATTTTTTAAAAAATAAATTAGGTACTGGTAACTGAGCATAAAACTTATTCTGTCATAGTAGATATTTATCATAGTCTATTAAGTTTTAACTATAATGTCTTGTTATTTTTCTATCAAAGATTCATAGAAATTTCTCCAAAATTATTACTAAATGTTATTTATTTATTAAAAAGTTTACAAAAATATTCAACATAAGCATGAGAAAGAATAATTGACATGCTTTCTATATGAAAGTGGAGTAAATTTTATGAGATATATGAAACAGGTAAATTTCTTCTCTTAGATTTGGCCTGGACAAAGACTAGGGTATGTATGCACCTGTTTTTATTATTTTATTAAGGACAAATTTGTAAATCAGAAAAGGGGCAGCATATCTGCTAAGTTTGTAATTAAAAATAAACATGATAGAAATTAAATATATAATAAGATCTTAGAATGATTGAGTAGTGCAAAAACTGGATGCAAATCTATTGGTACTAAGGGACTATGGAGTAGATTTACTAAAGGAATAGGAGGGACTTAATAAAATATCTAATTCTTCGTCATAATAAACTCTTAAATATTGTAATTAAAAAAGAAATCTAAGATAAAAAATAATATTAATGTAAAAAGGCATTGTGACAACATTTAGAGATGTGACTTGAGGTGGTAAGAACACAATACAATATACAAATGATGTACTGTAGAATTGTATACCTGAAACTGTCACTGGAGAATCCAACTTCCCTATGGCTCGTGGAGCAAGGTACTTGTGATATCTTTAGAGTTTTCTAAAATTTTCATGGGAGAAGGAGATGTGGTAAAAGGTTTTATTTGTGCGAAGTTACATTCCCCAGTTCCCAAGGTTCCTGCCCCTTATGAAGCCAGATCTGAAAGAGGGGCAGCTGTGGTTCCGCAAAGCCAAAAGCAAGGCCAGATCCAGAGCTTCTGCTCCATGTTACAGCCGGTCTAGCTCAGCATCCAAGCTAATTGAAGTCCATTAGTCCCTTTTGTGGAGCCTCACATGGCCATAAGCCATGTGGTTGAAGGGGAACCAGGAACCCCATGAGAGAGAGGGAGAGAGAGAGAGAGAGAGAGAGAGAGAGAGAGAGAGAGAGAGAGAGAGAGAGAGAGAGGTGGGGAGGGAGGGAGAGAGAGAGAGATCTTTGTTCCAAAGTTTAATTATTTATGATTTGTGCTCTTGCAGTGGCCATGCTCATTCTGGCCGCTGACTCTTTTCTGGGTGTGACTGACTGATGAGCATCATCCTACATCACTCAGATCTTACTGGGCAAGTGTCTAAATAGCTTTTGTCCCATCCCATCCCCTACTGAGCAACAGGGAACAGACTTGGAGAGTGTTAAGTTAGCAAAGCTGTGTAAATGGCGTGCCTATATTATATAGTCTTTCCCATCCATAATAACCAGATTATTGTAATTATACCAAAACCCATATGATTTTATTAACCAATTACCGCCCAAATAAATTCAATTAAAATAAAAACTATTATGACAAAATTATGAAATGGAATTAACATTTGATTAGATTTTACAAAAATCTAAAAGTACCCATTTGGAGACTAAGATTTGAACAATGTCAAGTAAGGATTCAGAAGAAACAATATTCTGTTATTTGGGAATTAGACTAAAAGAACAGAGAAAGGTGGTGGGAAGATAATCATCAAATAAACACTTTAAAAAGTTTCCTGATCTGAAGAAAGACTTGAGGCATCAGATCAAAAGAGGTCAGAGAGGACCAGGCAAATTTAGACACCCTGTATATCCAAAAGAAAAAGATGGGTTGCTTTCAAAGGATATAATGAGGTTGGTGTTAGATTTTTTTTTCCCCTTGTGATCACAAACGGTCAGAAATCAATAGAGCAACATCAGCAGCTTTGAAAGAAAAAAGATTACGGCTTAAGAATTCTATACCCAGAGAAGCCATCATTTATTGGCAAGGGCAGGAGAAAGATATTCTCTGACATGCAAGGACATGAAAATTATATCATCTAAGTAGTCATCCTGAAAAAATTACTGGAATATATATTCAGCTAATGGAAACATGCATCAAAATATTTTTTTTTCAAGAAGGTTAGGGCATGGTATAAAAATTTGTGATTAGCAATAAAACCAGAAGAAAGTAAAATAGAAACAAGTATTGTTAATACAATAAAACATGATAAGTTTAGAAAGAGATTTCTAAATAAGAAAATGTGAAGAGAAAATTCTTTATTAATTTATAACAAAAATTAATTTCCATAAAAATAAAAGGAAGGAAGTAGTAAGTGGTGGTGACTTTCAATTAATAATAGGAGTCAATAATTTATAATTAATTACTACTGATTTTTTAAAATAAATGTGTGTTTCTAAGCTAAATGCAATCAGAATAATCTAGGCAAAGATTTAAGCATATTTATCTTTATCTCAGACCTTTGGAAATCAAATTTTGGTGTAGGTCCTGGGAATCAAACTATTAAAAATCTCACCACAGTAGTTTTTCATGGAGCTGACACACACACACACACACACACACACACACACACACACACACACATTTGTGTGTGAACAGTTTAGCACAGTTTCTAACTGTTTTGGGAGACAGCCAATCAAAGCTCCATTAAGAACACTGGGCATCCTTACCCCACTATGTAAATGATTCTTTCCTCAACTTTTCCTTGGGCAATTGATAGGCATATGGAAAAAAGAAAACTGTGATTACTGCATTTAAAAATTCCTAGAAGATAACATTAAAGTAGGGACAACATATACTTCCATTAAAAATTCTATTAAAAAAATCTCTATTTTCTACTTTCTGTTTAAATGTTTGCTGAAGGAAGAGAGAATGCCTTAAAGCCTCAAGTGAGGTCAGCAAACAAACTTGGAATGTATATCACCATTGACCCAACAAATGAAGAAATACATTTGTTATTTGTGGTCATAATAGCCAGTCATTTCCACACCAAGTGAAATAGCCAGGAGTCAGAACATCTCCTTCTAAGGCTGTCACCGCCTTGTGACCTCAGAGATGGGCTATGAGCTATGGGCAAAAAATTCTAGGTTTGCTCCATGATCAAGTGAGCACTGGGGTTTACCTCTGCAGAGAGGTGAAGATGGGGAAATGAATGCTGCTCAGGGAACAAAGGTTATCGGTGCATTCGTTAAATAGACAAAGCTGCTATAGCAAAAGGCCCCCAAAGTCTTCAAAGACTCTAAGTTCTAGAAGCGTATTTCTCACACAAACAATCCAAGCAGGTGCTTTTTGTCAGTGGGCAGCACTTCTCTACTTGGTGATTGAGGCCCTGAAACTCCCTGTATCTTATGCTCTTCCATCCCTTAGAGCTTGGTCAGAGTCAGCAACTATGGCAGAATACGGAAATGAGAATGTCTCCATTTCTAAAGATGAGACAGCAATTAGAATTAAGAAAGTATAAATCCTGAAAACCATAATTATTGGCAAGATAGTATCTAATAGATAGCTATCCCTCTGTCCTATCTAATAAAAGAGTAATATGCAGATTGACTGTCACTCCAACACACAAGATGGCCACCCCCATGTGGACACAAGATGGCCACCACAAGATGGCCAGCAGGGGAGAGCAGTTGTGGGAGACCAGGTCTGCAGGGGAGGGCAATTGGAGCAACCAGACCTGGAGGGGAGGGCAAGTGGGGGTGACCAGACTTGCAGGGGAGGGCAGTTAGGGCCAATTGGGCTGGCAGGTTTTCAATCAGGCTGGCAGAGAAGTAGTTAGGGGGTGATCAGGCTGGCAGGAAGAAACAGTTAGGGGCAATCAGGCAGGCAGGCAGGCAGGCAGGCAGGCAAGCAGTTGGGAGCCAGCAGTCCTGGAATGTCAGAGGGATTTCCAACCTCCCATTTAGGTGGGATCGGGCCTAAACAGGCAGCCGGACATCCCTTAAGGGGTCCCAGATTGGAGAGTGTGCAGGTTGAGCTGAAGTAGAACCCCACCCCCCGCTCCATGCCTGAATTTCATATACTAGGCCTCTGGTAATATGTAAAAAGCTTAAACAGACTCTTATCTTTTTCACATCCTGAAACTTCCATCTCATTACAATGATAAGAGCAAATTAATGCTAGCTCTCTGAATGGTGTTACCCTAGTACACGTAGGCTAAACATTTATAAAATTAATAAAATGAAAAAACAACTGCTTTAATGGACAAAGTACCCAAATCCACAAAAGAAGCAAAAATGTAAATAAACATAAAAATTTTCAGTTTTGCTAAAAGCACAAAATGTACGTGACTCCTCCTCCTCTTCAAACTGGCAGAATGTTGAATCTAGTAATATTCAATGCCAATAAATTTCCATTCTTATTCATTGCTGGTAGATTTTCAAGAAAGTAGAATTTTTTTTCTTACTGAAAAACAGCTAGAAGTCTGTGTCTATAGTCTTGAAATAATGTGTAGCCTTTGACTCAGTAAATTCACTTCCAGCCACCTACCCTAAGGAAATCAACAGAATGTGGATCATGATTTATGGATAAGGACATTCTTTGTAGCATTATTTAGAATAATAAAAAGTTGGTGAAAAATTCTACCCATTGTAGAATACCTAAATGAATTATGTTACAGCCATATGGTGGACTGTCACAAAACTTAATTATATATTTCAAAGAATTTATATACATGGAAAAGTATTCATTGAATATAACAATAACTGAAAAAAGTAAACTATAAAACTATATATAAGATATGACATACCATAGAATATCAATTTGGTGAATAGAAAAGTAAAAGTAAAAATGAATGAATACACATATAGAAGAAAAAAGCCTAATAAGATTTATGCTAAATTATTAATAGTTTTTTTTAGGTTTTAATATTATGAGTCATAAGTATTTTATCTTTTATGTGCTTCTATATTTCTCAGAATTTCTACAGCTAACATATATAACTATATTATTTAAAATACATTGTAGCACAACTGGCATAGCTGAGTGGTTGAGCATTGACCTATGAACTAAGAGGTCACAGTTTGATTATGGGTCAGGGCATATGCCTGGGTAGTAGGTGCAATCCCCAGTTTGGGGTGTGCAGGAGGCAACTGATCAATGATTCTCTCTCTTCATTGATGTTTCTATTTTTCTCTCTTCCTGCCTAAAATTAATAAAAATATATTAAAAAATAAAATGTTTTGTTAAAGACTAAAATATAACTTTTTATAGAGACATAGAAAATTTTATGATAAACTTTAGATATTATATTGTCTGAACTTCTACTCAGTAAAATAATCCTCTTCATACTAAATTAAATTATTACTTACTGGTGCTAGTCACCCAAAAATAATTTATTTAAAGTTTGATAATCATTTTTGTATATAAGAGAGCTGTTAAGAAATCAGTAGACGGAAACAAGGCTTTAGCAATTCACTTTATTTTTATGTTTAAAGTCTGTTCTTTTGAGGTTGTTTTTCAGTTCTTCCATATGACTGTTTTTCCTAACCAAAGAAATAATTTGAGTGGAGAATTAGTATAATGAATAATTTATTGTTAATATCTTTGTTAGCAGTTCATTTGCTTATAGACATTTAATTTCTCTCTCTCCCTCCCCCCTCCCCCCCAGGTCTCTCTTTTCATCTCTCTCTAATAAATAAAAACTGCAGTGCCTATATGACAGGAATATCCCCTCCTCACTCTTAGAGATGTTGACTGAAAAAAATTCAACAGAATTTCAGAAGATGCTTTTAGATAACTCTATTATACTTGTTTTGAAAAAGTGCCTCTAAAGTAATCTATTATAAAGTACTATGCAGTTTTCCAAAAGCCATAGCGTGTTGCCTAGCAACACACTTGGATATGTCATATAATAAAAGCAATATGATAAAATGCTGTTTTTCAGGTATTAAGTTTTAAACACTTTTCTAACTAAAAGAATATACTTTGTGGGTGGGAATTTTGGAAAGATGGGTCTTGTAAAAACAAAGTAAGAGAGGTTAAGTACCACACTAATTGAGAGTCATTTCCTTTAATGACACAATATTAAAATGCAAGCCCAACTGTAAGGATTTGAAAACTCACTTCTTGCCAGGCCCCCAGGCTTTGCCTCGCACTCCCTGAAGCACTCCCTGCATTAAGAGCCCACCGTAAGAGGATAAAATTGCATGCCTGTGAAGGCCACTTAATGGCATTATGACATTTACTGAACACACAGAGTGCCTTAAATGCAACAGGAAATCTCTAACTTAGTAAAAGTTCTTTATTTTTTTAAATGTCAGAACTCTTAGAGTAGGAAAATTTCAAGAGCTAAATTTAAGTCCTAGCATGAAAATCAGAACAATCATTTCTATTACCTTATTGCTATTTTTCTTTCCATTTCGAAGTGTTACTTGAAAAATCCTACACCCCTTGTTTTTTTACTTAAACATTTTCCTGATCAGTCAGACCTCCTATTTCCTTTCTGCTTCCTTTCAGAATTTCACCTGCCTTTTCTATTTCTGACAAAACACAGCATCTTTCTTCTGTTCTTCTTATGATCACGTGTGCATGTTGGTGTATTTGCACGTGCATACGTGTGTGCATGCATGTACGTGCATGTGTGTATGTTAGTGTGTGTGTGTGTGTGTGTGTGTATGTGTGTCTGTGGTTTGGTGGTGGTGGTGGTAGTGGTGGTGGTAGTGGTGGTTTTTGGACATGGTGGAGAATTCAAAAAAAGATTAGAAACCCTCTAGCATAAAAATTGTTTCAACAGTAACCAAAGATATGTTCTTTCTGTCAAGGTTGTCTGAGGGCTTAATATTTAAACCTAGGCTACTTTACAGAATTTTTCATTTTATCTAATTTCTATTCCTTTGACACTTATTTGTTATTGACGTGCTACTGTCCATTACACTTTTCCAAGATGTTATTATCAGTGAAGGTAGGAACTACAAGCAAGACGAATGCTTGGCATCATTCATTTTAATGCTTCATTCACTGGCAAACCAGCCTATGGCTTGATGTACAGCTGCTACTAAGAGATCTTATTTTTATTAAAATCTCTATCCTCTCTTTATGTCTTATAAAAAGTTGGTCATAAAAGTCTCAGGGGAGAGATAAAACTATGCATTCACTGAAGAATTACATTACAATAAGACTACATGTTTTAGCTGCTTAATTTAGGTGGGCTACATAAATTTGATCCATGGGCATGAGGGTGGAAGTGATGTGTTTCCCTTGCAGATTGGACACAATAAAAATCTGTGTTATGCAATGACTCAATAGTCTGAGTATTGAGGCTGGTGGGTGACATACAAGATGTAAATGGCCTGGATCCCCTAGGCTGAGGGACTACTGAGAAGCAAGCCACCAGGAAATTTACCCAAACAGTAACATCCACATTTTATTTTGACAGAAATGAGATAACTTTTATTGTGTCAAATCATTAAAATTTGAAGAATTTCTGCTACAGTGGGAAGGCAGGGGAGGTTTGGGTTGGGGGTGCTGTAGGAGATCAACTGAAGGACTTGTATGCATGTGTGTAGGCATAACCAGTGGATACAGGGCTTTGGGGGGATGAGGGGGACAGATGGGTGAGGGCATGTACCCGGGGGGTGGGGAGGGCTGGGGAGGGCAATAGGGAAAAAACAAAAATAAAATAAATTTTAAAAAATAAAATAAAATTTGAAGAATTTCTGTTGTCATAGCAGCCGTGTTACTCACTCTAACTAATATAAGACTATTTTGACTTTGTACAACTGATTTAGTCTGAGTTTAGGCTGCATACTATAAAGTCTGTTTAGGCCAAAATAATTCCCCAACAGGACTATCCACTACTCTTCCATAATATTTCATCCTTAAATACTTTTCATAAAATTCTCTTATTATACAAATTGTTTATTTCTCACCTGAGGAAAAGTAGGCTTTCAATATATATATATACTTCAGTATGTCATTTTACAAAACAGAGTTCAGCATTAAGGTACCAAAGATGTTCCCAACTGTGTGTGTGGGTATGGGGGATGAGAAGGGAAAAGGGGAAGTTATGGGTGGCAAGGAAAGCAGTGATTATATGAGGAAGCAATATTTAGGGTGATTTGGGGCATCAAAAATCTAGGTATCACTGATATGTATTCCATACTCCTCTATGTGACAAAACAGCACATTTTTCTCAAAATTTTATGGCCAAATACATAGAAATTTCCCATCTCATTCGTTTTTAAGTGTAAAGTTCAGTGTTATTAAATACAAGGATAATGTCCAATCATTACTACCATACATCTCTATAATTCTTTTAATCTTATAAAATTGAAACTCTGTACCTATTAAGTAATAATTTTCCATTATTCTTTTCTCTGAGCCCCTGGAAATGAGCATTCTACTGTCAGTTACTATGATTTTGACTACTCTAAGTTTTAAATTATTTCCATTCCTTATTTGTGTTCCTTTTTTTTTTTAATCCTTTGCCCCTTTTCCCAAGTCACCCTCTTTAAACATTTTAGATAGTTCTTATTGTCTCAAAGAAGAGAAGCATGGATTTTTTTTTAAAAGATAAAAGTAGAAAGAGTGATGAGAAACAGAAAAGATCTGGGTAAAAGAATATATTTTACATATTTTTTGGTAAAAGCTGGTAAAAAATTATTATTTTAGGATAAGACTTCTGTCCCTGAGATTTTAAAAGTTTCTGGTCTGGACATCTGGAAAGAATTCAAGGTAAAAAAAAGTGAACTTTGTAAATCTCATAGCATTTCTGCAGTAGGTTCCTCAAGAACATATACCATTGTGGTATACTTAGGGAGACAGGATTTTGGACAGGTGCAGAGAATTCCCAGAAAAGAACAGAAGCAGCAGAATGAGTCTCATGCACACAGGAGTGGCAAGAATGTTGTGGAACACCGTGCATGTGGGTAGACAGCTACGTAGGATGTTCTGTAGGTGACAGACTCCATTTGTTTGGGAGCATCAGAAAGGGGGGCGCCCCCCCAAAAGGACTATATATAACACTCTTAACACTTGTACTAAAATAGGAAAAAAACTTTCCTACTTATAATGATTTTCAAAACAAGACCTAGAAATCTGCAATGGAGAAAAAGCTGAGAAGTGGCCTCTCAAGAGTTAACACTTAGTAAACATCCTCACTGGCAGATTATGTTCAATAAATTGTAAGAAATTCAGTTGATAAAGTTGATTCCATCTTCATTCCATACCATGCCATTGGATAAAGACTCTAGATTTTAGAATCCCTTTCAAGGAAGAGGAAGAGGAACAGAAAAAAGAATGAGATAAATTTCTGCCAAATGGTGAAGTGGGGCTTCATATTAGAAGTTAAATTCAAAGATCCAAATGAAATTAACCTTACTGTCCACCTGAGTATCTCCTGTAGAATTGTAACTGCTGTGATAAGCTCGCTTACATAGATCCGCCTAGGCAAACCTTACTTCTTGGTTTACATCGGAGCCCCAAGGATACAAGGATCTGTTCTGACCTTACTGTTCTCAGTAGATCACTGTGGAGTAGTTCCTTAGGCATTAGGAGTCTATCCATCATTTACCTACTTCCTCCCAGATGAGTTGTAATGCATCAAGCATTTACTCTGAACTGTCACATTAACTGTCATCTCATAACTCATCTTGTCTTGCTAATTGTCAAAAATAGCTCTTGAGTGTCTGTGTAGCCCCATGAAGACAATTATGCCATTCGGAGCTAGTGGAAGCGCAAGAGCTGAACACATCTGGGGGAGAGATTTTAAAGTCAGAATCAGTAAGAGAGCTTTGTCAGAATTTAACCCCACCCAAAGGATTTGGTAAAATACTTAAGTGTAATTTGAGAAGGATAGCAGTTTAAATGAACTTTGATAAAGCTCCCTCATAGATCCACTGCTCCTCACTCATGCTCATGAATACCATTTTGAATGTGTTCATAATTTGAGAAGATTGTTTTTTCATTTGATAGATATTTATTTTTAATTTCCTTTGTGAAAATTAAAATAATGGGGTTGAAAATATAATAATGAAGAGTATACAAAGCCCTTACTGTATGGGAAGAACAAAAATGAAAAAAAAATAATGTTAGGTGGTGATAGTGATTTTTATTTTTTTATTTTTAAAAAAGTGTTTTTATTGATTTTTAGAGAGAGAAGAAAGAAAAGAGAAACAATGATCCTTCTCCTCCTGCATGCCCCCTACTGGGGATTGAACCCATACTCTGAGCATGTGCCCTAACCTGGAATCAAACCCGTGACCTTTTAATTTTTTATATTCATTTTTTTATTTTTAATCTTTATTTTTGAAAGTATTACGCTAGTATGTGCCCTCTCTTCCGCCCATTGATCCCTCCAACCCACCCTTGACCCCTGCCCCAGGCCTTCACTTAAACTGGTGACCTTTGGGTGCATAGGACAATGCTTTACCAACTGAACCACACCAAGGGCAGCAATAGTGCTTTTCTTTTTTGACTTGAAGTCTATTTATTCAATTCCTCTGACCTTTCCAATTTTTTAAATTATTAATTCTTTTATTGATTAAAGTATTGCCTATGTGTCCTTATCTCCCCATTGCCTCTCAAGACCCCACTCATGCTCTCACCCCCTGTTCTCTATGTCCATTGGTTAGGCTCATAAGCATGTATACAAGTCCTTTGGTTGATCTCTCCTCCTTACCCCGACTCTCCCCTACCTTCCCTCTGAGGTTTGATGGTCTAAAAGATGCTTCTCTGGATCTGTTTTTGTTCATCATTTTATGTTAGCATGGATGGAACTGGAGAGCATTATGCTAAGTGAAATAAGCCAGTCAGAGAAAGATAAATATCACATGATCTCACTCATTTATGGAAAATAATGAACAATAGTGCTTTTTTTAAGTAAAGAAAAACAAGGTGAAAGCAAGTGGTAGAGGATTCTTTTTATAGAATGGTCAGAATAAAGTGTCTTTGATAGTTGGCCCATTATCAATATTTGTAGGAAATTTGAGCACTCGGCCACATAAATATCCTGAGAAAGGACTTATTAGGACAAAACTGTAAGCGTAAAATCTGAGAGATAGTAATACTGGAGGAATGGCAATGACACTAGAGACTAGAGATAAATTGTGAAGAAGGATTTGGGTAGACAACAACTTCACAATAGTAATGGGCTCAGATCATATAAATGTAAGTGATTAGGATTTTACAATAAGTTGGGAAGTTACTGGAGAGTATTAAGCAGGAAAAGAATATGACCTAATTTGTGTTTTCACCATATTATTTGTGGTATATGGGAGGCAAGGGTAGAATCAGAAATTTGAGGTAGAAGGCTTCTTCAACAAACCAGTGAAAAATTGTCTTGTGCCAGGGCAAATAGCAGTGGAGGTGGTGAAACATATTCTCTTCTTCATTTATTTTAAGGTAAAGCTAGCAAAACTTGATGACATAATAGCAACTTAAATGCTATCACAGAATCCCAGTGATGTTTTTCTCAGGACTAGGCATTATTCTTACTTCATTAAAACATTTCTCTCCCATTTAATTCAATGTTACCTGAGAACAGGAACTGTTTTTATTCTCCTCAATGCCCCACACACTGCTTGGTGTATAGTACACTTTCAATAAAAATTAATTCATAAAACCAATGGTTAGGAAGTCTCATAACATCTTGGTGTGCTTTTGGTCAGATATTGGTATGACAAGGAGAGTAGAGCATAAAGAAGATAGGAGGTGAGAGAATACACTTAAGTTTACTATTTTTGTTGTTGAGCTTAAGATGCCTGTGGGAGAGCAAGTCAGCTCTTGGATATTGTGGAATTTATGTTCTACATGTCAAATAAAAGGTTTAAAATTCATTCAGTTGGAAAGGAATCTAGGGGAAAAAACAGAAAGAAGTGAATGGACAGAGAGGTAGGAAGAAAGTTAGAAGACATTTTCATAGAAGCAAAGTTGATAAGGGAGGACAGAAAACTTCACTGACAGTTCTTCACTCATGGAAGGAGCTTGAGACTAGGTGTTGTAGATTTTGTTGCTTATTAACATCCAGTCTTTTACTTACTCACAGCATTATTAATGATTAACCAGAGGTTCTAACACATGGAGAAATTATTCTGTTTTTATTAATATTTATGAGAATCTGCACTTATAATTTTTCCATCTCTGAAATAGCCAGAGTCCTAAGTGAGCAGTCATTTAAATGTATATTTGAGCAAATGAAACCTCAAAAAATCCATACTCTACAAAATGTTACCTTAGAATATTTTTGCACGCATTATTGAAAGAAGTGGCTTGAGGCTAATTTGTATAACTTATTTGTGAAACATAATGCAATCTGTTAGGTTGGAAACCATAGATATTTTTTTCCCCATCAGAAACCTATAAATGACAAAGTAATGGTTTAGATAATACATTTGTTAAACTGATGTAGCAAACCTTTGTTTCATTTTTGTTCAAGTAATGAGGATTGTATCTCTCTTTTTATTGAAGTATAATCTATCCTATCTAATAAAGAGAGAATATGCTAATTGACCCTCATGCTGTCACAAAGATGGTGGTGCCCACAACCAATAAGGAAGGAATATGCTAATTGGCTGCCACACCCTCAAATATGGAGGTGCCCACAGCCAATAAGGAAGGAATATGCTAATTGGCTGTCATGCTCTCAAAGTTGGCAGCACCCACAGTCAAGATGGCAGTGCCCAGTCCCCTCAGCTCTACTGGGGCACCTGCCTCTGGAGCCCCCCAGTTCCCTCAGCACCCCCAGCCACCCAGGGCCAGCCAGAGGTGCAGGCAAGCCTCAGATGGTGGCTGCCCAGCCACCCAGGGCTGGCCTAGGTGCAGGCAAGCCTCAGATGGTGGCTCCCCAATGCTCAGATAAACCAGGGCTGGCCAAGGCTTGTGCTGTCAGCAGGGGCAGCAGCAGAGGTATGATGGGGTGTCACCTTTCTCTGATTGCTAGGTTGCCTTCCACCCCTGAGGGATTCTGGACTGTGAGAGGGGGCAGGCTGGGCTGAGGGACCCCCTCCCTCCCATGTATGAATTTTCATGCACCAGGCTTCTAGTATATATAGTATATAATAGCCTAAGTGTCTGATCAGTAGCTATGATACACACTGACCACCAGGGGGAAGATGCTCAATATAGGAGCTACCATGATGCGCACTGGCCATTTAAAAAGAAACAGCACCTCGGACCTGGCACCGATAAACTAACACTTGGCTCCCCCCAAGTGGGACACAGGTTCCGGACCCACACTGGAGCCAAAGCCCACCAAATAGCAGCCCATGCTGCCAAGACCCCATGGCACAAAATGTGGCCCCCAGCCCAGCCCAGGCCAGCAACAGTCACTATGGGCACCTGGTAATGATGTCAGGTAGCAATGCCTGGGTTCCTCTCCCTAGCAACTAGCCTTCTTGGCCTTTCTTCAGCCCTGGAACATGTCTTGCTTTATAGCCAAATGGAAACATTTTACACCACAACCAAATGTCTGTGAAGCGTTTTCCTGTGCCTCATCTCATTTGATATTCACAGAAGTCCTGGAGTAGTTAGATAGGAGACTCAGTACAATCCTATTTTCTTTTTATTAGCAGGAAAGCAGAGATTTAGAAGGCTTAGAAACTTGATCCAACTGAAAAGAATAAGAAATGGTGGACCTTGAAAATGACTTCAGGTTTTCTCACTGCACAGAATGTAGTCCAACACTGCTGCAGTTAAATGTTTTACCCTTTGTTCTCCCTGCGTGCTCTACAATAATAATCTGCTTCATGTTGTTATATACTGCTGTGTTGCTGACAACTACTTGAAAGAGAAGTTGGGGTGCTTCACTGGACTGGAAAGAGTTTAGCTAATTAAGCAAGTTTATCTATATCTATCTATCTATCTATCTATCTATCTATCTATCTATCCTATCTATCTATCACTCTCACTGGCACCAATTGCACATGTGTGTTTCCATCTGTCAGTGTTGATCATGAATTTCTATTATAGAAAAAAAAGCGAATAACAATATTAAAATATTTCTTCTAATTAATTTCATCTCAATGTGCATGAATCTGTGCACCAAGACACTAGTTAACATATAACTCTGTAAGTTTAAGGTATATTCCTCATTGATTGATTGATTGATTTCAGAGAAGAAGGGAGAGAAATATAGAAACATTAATGATGAGAGAGAATCATTGATTGGCTGACTCCTGCATGCTCCCTACTGGGGATTGAGACCAGGACTTAGACATGTGCCCGGACCTCCTGGTTTATACGTTGATGCTCAACCACTGAGCAACACCAGCTGGGCAGTATACTCTCTCTTTTTAAACTAATAATATCCTATCCAATAAAATAGATATACGCAAATTAACCATCACGCTGCTACAGCCACCAGCCACGCCCACCAGACAATCAGGAGTGAGTATGCAAATTAACCCCAACCAAGATGGCTGCAGCCATTGAGCAAGCAGGAGGGAGGGTTGAGTTTCCTTGGTGATGGAGGAAGCCAAACTTTCCACACACCCTTGAGTGGGCCCAGGCCTTCACTCAAGCTACAAAGTTTCAATTCTAGAAGATAAATAAACCCCAACAGAAATGATTGCCACCACAGAGCAAGCAGGAGGCTTGGCTCCACTCCAGGCTACAAAGTTTTAATAGTAGAAGATCAATAAATCCCAGATATTAGGGCCTCTGCTTGGGTTACCGGGGCCATGGCTGGCCTGAAAACCACCACAGGCCCCTCACCCATGCTGTCCCATGTCCCAAGGGAACCCCCACTCTGATCCAGGACACCCTTCAGGGCAAACCAGCTGGCCCCTACTCATGCACCAGGCTTCTATCCTATCTAATAAAAGAGTAATATGCATATTGACCATCACTCCAACACAAAAGATGGCTGCCCTCATGTGGTCAAAGATCTTGGTCACATGTGAACACAAGATTGCCACCACAAGATGGTCAGCAGGGGAGGGCAGTTGTCAGGGACCAGGCCTGGAAGGGAGGGCAGTTGGTGATCAAGCCTGCAGGGGAGGGCAGTTAAGAGTGACCAGGATGGCAGAGGAGGGAAGTTGGGGGTGACTGGGCCTGCAGGGGAGGGCAGTTGTGGGGGACCCAGACCTGTAGAGGAGAGCAGTTGGTGGAAGACCAGGCCTGCAGGGGAGGGCAGTTAGGGGCAAACAGGTTGGCAAGGGAGCAATTAGGCATCAATCAAGCTGGCAGGGGAGTGGTTAGGGGTGATCAGGCTGGCAGGCAGAAACAGGGGCAATCAGGAAGGCAAGCAGGCGAGCAGTTAGGAGCTGGCAGTCCTGGTTTGTGAGAAGGATGTCCTACTGCCCTTGAAGATTGGGCCTAAATGGGCAGTAGAACATCCCTTGAAGAATCCCAGATTGGAGAGGGTATATATGTATATATATATTTGCTATTGGGGCTCTAATATATATTTGCTATTGTCCAAGCAAAATTTTATTTCTTGAACAACATTTTTTTTTAAATAACATTTTCAAAGTCAGAGACAAAGCTAGCACTGGCCAGAAAGGGATATGCTTCAGAAACTAACATTTACAATGTACTCTTCATTTCAAAAGCCATTTAAAAACATAAATTAATCTTTACAACACTGTTGAGAAGTTGTTAATGACAGGAAAGATGATCATTACTCCCATATTACAGATGAGTAAGACTGCACTGCAAGTTTAGCAACCAAATTAAAATTATTACTCATGTGGCAAATCATTTATGGCTCTCCCATCTGATATTTCATGCTTCAAGTTTTTTAATGCATAATCATCTCTTGGATGAATGACTGTATTGCTCTCAGGTCTTTAAGTGAAAAAAAATACTAAAGTAATAAGACAAAGCACATGGAGTTTGGTCAGTACTCAATGGAATATCATTCCCCTCTACTGCGCACACAGTGGGAGAGAAAATTTATACATCACTGACATACTTCATCACTTCCCGTACAGACATCACATTCAATTAAGTAGAGAGCTCTCTGTCAACAAACTTGACATGCTCACCTAGGGAATGTCACAATCTCCCTCAAAATCAATATTCAAGTTATGATAGACTGACAGTTTCACAGATGAATGAGTGTCCCTTGATTTTTACCTACTTCTGCTACGGAACAGAGAAAAGTGCTCAAAGCATGAGCAACCTTAATTAAGCTTAAGGGGTATGGTTGAGTAATATAAATACAGAGCAAACAAAGTCATGGAGCATTAAAGAACAGCTTAATGAAATTCTGATCAACAGGAAAAAGAAATGAAGGGCTGCTTCAACCGATTCAATAAAGATGATTCCTGATGATTTAGGAAGGCAAATGTTCACTTTGTAAGCAGTTACTTTTGAGAAGTAATTTCCTAGGCTCTTTAGACTGATGCATATCTCCAAACTTTCTATACTTTCAAATATATTTGACAAATTGCTGTTTGTTTCCTTTTCATCTTTGATCTATAATATGATTCATAGCATACTCCAGAAATGGAAAACACACACACACACACACACACACACACACACACACACACCACTTTTAAAACTTTAGGGGGAAAGCATTCAGACTAGGCTTACCAGAAAACATACAAGTGCCCAGCCTCTGACATTTTGACAGATGTTATCTCTGGGTCAACCTTTCTTATGTGGGAGGGTATTTCTTCTGGCTTCATCTAACTCACTTTCTTTTGGATCTATTGTTCTGTTCTCCAACTTTACATTTTATACTCTAATCCGTGGGATACCACATTAGCTACTTCTTTTGATGAAGATATACATGAAGTAAATTAAAAGGCAACATTTAAGACATCTGTGAACTAGTTTAAATTATAAATGATATTATGAATATACAACTTAGTGTAAAGTGACACATGAATCGGCTAGCAAAGCTCTCCTGAACAGGGCATGAGGCAAGAAAACTTTACTGGGAGAGAGAAAGGGCCCAGGAAAGGCAACCATGACATATTAGGTCCAGAGGATGCTGGTGTTCCTGTTCAGAAGTTGTGGTGCCTAATTTTAGGTTACAGAGCTGATTTTATGGGGGGGCGGAGAGATTGAGATTTATATTTGCAACTGAGAATAGCTCTATTTATAAGAAAAATGTAAACAATAAACAATAAAATTGTGTTCATTCAACTACAATTATACACTCTTCCTCCTTTGGATAGCTTTACTTTTTTATAAGGGAAATAAATACAATGCAGATATTGACCTTTAACAGTAACAGATGAATTAAAAAAAAAACACACACATAAAAAAAACCTGGAAATACCCAGAAAACTCAGATGTCCATCGATTTCAGTTCCTCTAATATAATTCAAAGTCAGGAAGTTAAAAAAAAGAAAAAGAGAAAGAAGAAGAAGGCAGTGAGTTGCATAAATAATGTTACAATGGTTCATGCTAAATGGCATGCATTCATTCATCTATTGTCTTGTTTTTCACTAAGATATTGTTCAGTGAAGTTTGTTTAGAATTTTTCAAGCCAGGATCAGTTAGACATAGAAAACTAATAGGAAAAAGGTTATATAAATTCTAATTGTAAGAAGGCCTGGCTGGTGTTATTCAGTGGATAGAGCATCAGCCTATGGACTGAAGGGTCCCAATTTTTGTCAAGGGCACTTGCCGGGGTTGTGGCATGTAGTGGAAGGCATTCAGGAGGAAGTCAATCAATCAATGATTTTCTCTTATCAATGATGTTTCTATTTCTCTCTTCTTCTTCCTTCTTCTCTGAAATCAATAAAAATATATTAAAAATAAATTCTGATTGTAAGGATATTTAATGATGATGTTGTTATCAACAAAAGCTTAAGCCCTTCTTCCATATATATATTTTTTTCTGTTCTTCTTTTCTTTTAATTTTTCATTGACTTAATAAGAATAACGTACCAGGTACACTGCTGGGCACAGAGGTTGTACATACGTATTTTCTTATGTAGAGGCCAGGCAGTTTCATAGGATATGAAAATTTAAGCAGATTTCTATTATAAAAGAGTAGATTAAATATTTTTGGTGTTAAGTATCTTCATATATTATTAGCTTTGGGTATTTGGACAAGTTACTCAGGACTTTTAATGCTTAAGTTTTTCTTCCACAAAATAAGGAAATTATGGCTGAAACCGGTTTGGCTCAGTGGATAGAGCGTTGGTCTGCAGACTGAAAGGTCCCAGGTTCAATTCCGGTCAAGGGCATGTATCCTGGTTGCGGGCACATCCCTAGTAGGGGGCGTGCAGTGGGCAGCTGATCGATGTCTCTCTCTCATCGATGTTTCTAGCTCTCTATCCCTCTCCCTTTCTCTCTGTAAAAAATCAATAAAATATATTTAAAAAAATAAGGAAATTATGAAGCACTGGGCCAGTGCCTTGCACATAATAGGTGGGAGACACCGATGAGTATCACTGAGTAACAAAGGTGAAATTTACAATCATTAAAAAAAAATGTACCCAGTTTATCTCCAAAGGTTTCACATACCTAAACTTTACTATTAAAAAAAATTCTCTGTTCTTTTCTCCTTGTGGCAGTTTCAAATATAAGACATTCATAAATTCAAAGAGTGTTTGTACGTATGTATGGACAATCCAACCTACTTTCTACCAGATACTGCACATTCTCTGGTACAGTTTCTCAAATTCTGTATTTCCTATTATCATTAGAGAAAACCTGTGCATTTCAGCTTTTATGCAAATGTTAGCTAATTTATCCCAATTTTGATATATGTTTGTTTTGTTTTTTTTTTTAGTTAGAAGAGAAAGCAGCAGCAAACACATTCACTTCCACCATTAAAATACTGATTTGGATTCTTTATGATACATTTGCTTCTAGAATCATTATGTTCACTCACGAATTCCCAGAAGCAAACTTTCCTACCTTTTTAGAATCATAGCAAGCTATCTACAATGTCGCCCAGAGCTGTGATCATAATTATAGGTAAAAAAAAAAATCATGGCTTGAAACCGGTTAGATATATTGGAAGATGAACACAAACATAAACGTGACACAGTATTAGCGCAAGGCCCTGCCTCCTGAGTGCCATCAAACATATGTGTTGGAAAGAAAGTAGCAAATGTACAAGCAGGTCCTGTTCTTTCCCAGCCTCCACACGTGTGTTCTGAGATGACACACCAGGGTGTTTGCCAACAAATAAGGAGGGAACGTTGTGATCAGCACAGCTCATTACACAAATCTCATGTGTATTCTTCCTGTTGGTTGTTTCATTGTCACTTGGTGCCTCATTAGTTCTGTGGTCTTGAACAGAAAAACAAACTCAAAGGAAAGTTAAAGGTAATACTATTAGGTCATTTCTAGGTAGTCGAGTGAAATGTCTCAGGCTATTTACAGTGAAAGATTCATATTAATCACAAATGGAGCCCACTTCCCTGTTACCTCTAAGGATGTAGCATCATGGTTCTAAATACCTTCCTGTATTGGCACTGTTTAAGGAGACCATATATTCAAGTTACACAAAGCTTTTCACAAATATGTGCTAATTGTGTGATGGAGAAAATGAGCCTTTTCAGCAGTCAGATCCTGGGATTAGGGTGAATCAATTCAGAGAACAGGACCAGGGAACAATGCCCTTGAAATGAACATTTATTAATTCACATTTATTATATGATAAACTGTGCTAACTGGTGGAATATAATGAGGAAATAAATCAGTAAAATTATGCCTAATGCAGCTAAGGATCTTGTGGGAAACAAAATTTTAATTATGTAATCAAAAACTACAACTTTGAGTAAGTGCTAAGAACATTAGGACTAGTGAGGACAAGTTAACTGGGCAAAGAGGAGAGGGAAGAGAAGTTTCTGCCAAGGAATCAGACCTTGCCAAGGTGCTGGGATGTGGGGATTAGAAAAGGATTGCCTGGAGAGACTGATGCGGGAGTATAGCTCAAAATGAGGCTGGGGAAACAGTTAGGAACCCAACTTTGTACAATATTTTGTTGTGGGAGCCAGAGGGAACCGTGAAAGTTGCATCACTGTGGCTGTGTGGTGTGATGAACGGAATTGATTAGAAGGAGTCGATTATTGATGAAGATGAATAAATGTATAGTAAGGAATTTGGCCTCTGATTTAACATTTAAATCAGTGAATTTTAAGTAAAGATCAACCATATGTATGTGCTTAATCCAATTAGCTGAAGGTCTTACTATAACACAAGCTGACCTCCCCTCAGCCAGAAGAAATTTTGCTCACAGATTGCCTTTGGACTTCAACTGTAACTCTTCCCTGGCTCCAGCACACTGGACTACCCTATAGGTTTTAGCCTCTACAATCACATGACTCAGTTTATTAAAATCTATCTATCTGTCTATCATCTATCTATCTATCTATCTATCTATCTATGTATCTAGCTATGTATCTATCTATGTATGTATGTATCTATGTATCTATCATCCATCTATCATCTATCTATCTATCTATCTATCTATCTATCTATCATCTATCATCTTTTTATCCATTCTATTATTCTATTTCTGTTTCTCTGGTTCTGTTCTTTGTTTCTCCTAACAATATACCCTTCCAACATGCACTTGGTGTCAGAAGTGATGGTGGACTTATGTGACACTTCCCTCTAACTTTGTCTCTGGAAGCTCAGTAGGGATCATACATCTTGGACAGACTTGGCAGTCTGGAGCACAAGCTCATGGATTGGCTAACTCTAGGTAACAAGTTTAGAGGAACTCCTATGGTCCTCCAGAAGATATAGCTTTGGAATAAATAGAAATCAATGGTTTTGTGATATATTTGTTAAAATTAGTGAGTGGATTGAGGAGTATATGCAATGTTGACCAGGGAGGACAAAGGTGAAGAATGAAATCTATTTGAATAACTAGAGTATGGGAATGATATATTCTGTCCACACATCATTTGGAAGAAACCAGTCCTTTTGATGGAGAGATGAAAATAATAATAATAAAAATAAAAATTAAAAATAAAACACAGACACACAAATATGTTGCAAAGAATGGCTGGGAAAAGGTCAATGGGGGAGAAAGGAGACATATGTAATACTTTTAACAATAAAGAATTTAAATTAAAAATAAAGAAATTAAAATATAACTTGGAAAAGTTAAAAAAATAAATTGGGAGAAAAAATTAAAGCCAACAGTTAAACCCTTTCCTATGCTAATACATTTTGTTCTCCCTCCGATTCTTCCTGCAAGCTAGAGGACCAGCTCACTCTAGCTGATTCAGGATGAGCCAGTCCTCCTGAGAATAGACTTTACACTTCTAGGCAGTTCCAAGGATGCTGGTTAGAGGAAAACCAAGAACAAGCAATGGATCTTTTCTCATGAAATATATGAAAGAACAAGCACTGATATTTGTATAATTTCCAGAGAGACCAAAGGCAGAGATGTTTAAAGAGAAAAGGTTGTGGGTAATAAAGGGAGATAGGATAGATATTTTAAAAAGCATGTATCCTTTCATATAAAACATCCTCTAAGGGTATAGGGACCATTTCTTACCTTGATTCCTTAATCCAGTTGCCTAAGTGAGAAGGTTTTTGAAGAATGTGGTTACTGAACCAAATACATGCTCTGATTTTCTCCTTCACTAATTCTTGTTCCTTTCATTAAGACCGCCAGATCCTCTGTTTTTCTTAGTGCACTAACCATCTATATTCTTGAGTAGAAAACTGATTAAATTCTCCTTGAGGTACTGAGAGTGTTCTGGAAATATTGGGGATAAGTGGAGAAGTATGGTCCCTTCTTTGTTGGGGAGAGGTAGGTTTTGGTAGCATCATTTTTGTAGATTACATGCCATGGAGCATTTTCCTTTGTGAAACATTTTAATTAGAGAAATAGGATAGTGAGTTACTCAAATCCTTCCTCCACCAAAAAATTCTATACTCTGGGTCAAGGAAAGAATTCTTTAAGATTGCTTTTTCTGTGTTTTAATTTAGATTTATTTTATTTAGTCTATCAAATTCTTTTGATGATGAAACACAAGGAGAGGATTATGATTATACTGTAGTCATAGAGGAAGCTATTACCCTTCTGAGTGGATAAAGTATTCACTTTTTTAGATAAAGGAGAGGTGGGAGGTTTCAAAACATACATACTAATGTTTACAGGTAGGGACAGAATAATTCTATATATTAAAAATAATGTGGAGAGGGTTCTGCAATTAGAGTCAATAGACTGAGTTTTAATGTTATTTGTATACACTTTCCAACAATAGGACTGAAAAAACAGAGATTATTAAAAAATTCCACAGCTTGTCCTCCAACCTTAGACCATGATACTTGATATAGGTATGTCTAACCTTCTCTCCAAAGGATTCAGAACATTCTCACATAATAGTTTTACCCTTATTTTGTACTGGAAAGATAGGTGAAAAGAACAATTCTAGTGAAGAAGTAGAATCCAAATAATGGTAAATGTACAGTGCTTGTTCTAAATGTTAGTTGCTGTTATTTATAACCCTAATGATGAAAGGAGGTTTTATGAACACTGGGTTTGAGAAATATTTTTGAAACACAATTCTAATCATGCATATATTAAGCAAATTTGTTTATGGCAAAAGTTGAGTACATAGAGCCTTTTAAATGGGACTGAATTCAGTGATAAAATATTATACGAGCTTTAGTGTTTTAAATTATTTATCAGTTGAAGATTACATAGGCTATCCTGTTTACATTATTTAATGAGTCTTTCCGAAGTCTCACAAACACATGTAATAAAGAGATTCCTTGGACTTATAAAACTCAATTTCTCTCATATTCTACTAGTGCAGCACATATATTTCTGGGCTTATTGTGGGAAATAATGGAACCTCAGGTGTCTACTGCACATACCAAACGATGTTTATAGCTATCTTTATTCTTATTTTTAAAGTAGTTTTCTGATGAGAAAGTATTATAATGATACACCTGCTTCTTTGTACTTGGTATGTTTCATGTGAAAATAAGGGATCAATTGTCATTTCAGCAGGAAGATTAAGTTTGATTTGATCATTTTAAGGACAATTCATCCTCAAAAAAATATCTCATGTATAATTTTGAGAGTGTGCTAATTGAATAGTTGAAAAGTATTATATGCTCTACAGAAATGGATGTGTATTTATTCAACAAAATTTAGGAACATGCCATTGAGAACATTGTGAACTTACTTAAGCCTTTTTAGAATTCAAAATATACCTATATTGATCAATTATTGAAACTGTTCTAAGACTAGCTTTCCTCTTATATGCAGCTATTAAGGTGACATTGTCATTAATCCAAAAACTTAAGCTTGACTATTGTGAATTTTTCAGGTCTGGAGGAAATTTGAAGAAATTATATAGTAACTATGATGAAGATTTTCCAAAGACAATTATTTTTTCTTGCTCTGTCAATACTGGTATGTACCAAGATTTTCACCTGCAATT